>CM076583.1:745783215-746383215 GCA_034641835.2 Pinus albicaulis
TTAGCTCAATGCGCCGCGCACTTTTGCGAGGGAGGCTTTGGAGGCCTTCCCGGTGTCCAAATGGGCGTGGGATAGCTCGTTGGAAAGATTATGGAGTATATCTATCATGTAACGCATCAAAGTCATTTGGCCAACCAAGCTAGGAGAAATCTTGATTTTCCCAAGGTCACTTCAGAGGTGCATCAATTCTCCCAAGGCGATTGTATTTTTGAAATTTCTCTAAAACCATGATACCTGTGTAAAAAGTGAAGGATTTTTTTTTTCTTTGCAATGTTTTGGATAAAACCTCTCTCAGTTTTCCAAAATTCATCTTTTATTTCTCTGAAACATCATTTGAGTGAAACCTATCCCGATGTGTGGAACAAGGGATTTGTCGAAATGAAGCGAAATGAAGGGGATAAGGGGCTTCTAAATTCTTGAGAAAATTTTGGGAAGTAGGGAGGGATATTAGGAAGTAGGGGAAAGTGGAATTTCAGAGATTGAGTGAGGGGAAGGGGTCCAAAAGGGAAAAACACAGGCCTAGCCTAGAAAATTGCCAAGTTGTAGCGAGAAACTAGGGTTTGTGCAAAAATGAGGAATTTGGGGGATCTCAGTGATGGGAAGTGTTTAATAAGGTACATTAAGGATAGGGGAAGGTGTATGAACATCAGAATACAAGTTTTGATGATGATTTGACCATCCAAGAGAAATTACCTTCAAAACCCTAGGAGAGGGAAATGAACCTTACCTAGGCACAACTAAAGCATGAACAAGGTGTAAAATGACCCGTTGGAACTTGACATGATGATGAAAACCATCTGAATGATGGTACACTCAGCTGAATGGTGACATGGACCGACATTTGGACAACTTTGAAAAGAGTGAAAACAAACCATAGACCTAATACCTAGTGACCAAATTTTACTTGAATACTCACTGAAATGACAAAATTTGACCTTGACATCTTAAAATCACTTTGTAAGAGCATGTTTGATCACTAGAGGAAGGCTGCAAAGACTGACACTGACAAACAACGCCAAGAAAAGACTCTAAAACATTGAAATCAATTGATCCTGCACCTCTCTGCCCTTGTTTCGACATTGTAATCAATTGATCCTGCACCTCCCTGCCCTTGTCAGTCTCTTTTTATTTTGTGTCGTGTTTGTGTCTTCATCATTTCGTCACCAAGGCATTTATCCCAGAGACTTCTTGGCCTTCATCCTCAGTTTCCGGTAGGAAGAATTACTCCTCCACATAGGAATCGAGTTAGTCCTCCACCAATTCTGCACACTGAATCTTCTTCTGGTCCTTTGGGTTCTCCTTCTTATTCCGCCTTTGGTTCTCCCCCTGACACCTTCAACATGTCTGGTGTAGGGCCTAATGCTGGTGGTAACCCTGACCCTCATGCTGGGAATACCACTAGTGGGACCGCAACGGAAACTACCCCGGTTGCGCCCTTGCTCCCCTTCATGGCATGCCTCAGCCTCCCTGATTCTGACCAGTTGATAAATGACCCTATACACCATGACGCTAGTTGGCCTACTATGCCAAAAAAGCTCCCTTCCAACATTCCAAAGTTTGAAGGCCTTACTGGAGAAGATCCTTCAAATCATGTTCGATCTTTCCACATGTGGTGTTCATCTAACTCCATTATCGATGACTCTATCCATCTTCGGTTGTTCCAACAAACGCTTACATGTGAAGCTTCTAAGTGGTATGTTGACCAAGCCCCTTCCTCTCATACCACCTTTGCAACTCTTTCCTGGGCTTTTCTGTCTTACTTCCAACTTCCCCTTTGTTATGACACTGGTACCGAAATCTTGACTTCTTTTCGTCAATAGTTTGCAACATGCCTATCTGACCATGTCCAGGAATGGCAGAGAAGAAAGAGCCTATGTCTAGCCCCTACCTTCGAAGACCGTGTCTACATGGACTGGTTCCCTAGATCTCTCTTGCCACCTATCGGGAAAGATGTTGCATCACACTTTCCTCAAACTGAAGAAGCCGCTCTCCAAATTGCGTTAAAATATGACCTGATCTACACTTAGTCGAGTTATGTTTATACCATTCTACCTGATCTTCCTAGACCTGGTCGTGCCAATGCACCGGGGGCATCTCACACCGCCGACGGTATCGTTGGAGCTCTCTCTAATCCGTATGCTCAACCTCCCATGGGCTATGGCTTTCCTTAAGGGGGGGCCAGCACCTCCTACACTTCTCCCCCTCTCGGTAGCACGTATCCAGAATATGGCGTGCCTCCTCTTTTTTCTCAACCTCCTATTTGCCACAATTTTACCCAACCTCCTTATTATCCGTATCCAAAGCCTGGTGCTCCAGCTCCTCTAGCATTAGCATCGCCTCCTCCCTTGCCTTCTCAACCCCCTTAGGGCATGACTAATCCTCCTCCCTCCAAAAATAAGAGGAAAGGCACTCAAAATCAGTTTGCCCCTGGTAATCCTGGACCTAATCCTCAAAATAATGCTCCTAAAAATGCTAAACAGTAACAGGGCACCCAGCCCAAGCAGGACAGGCCTGTTCACATGAACAAGCCTTGTTCTTGTTTTGGTTTTTATGGTCATTACACACATGATTGTCCTCTTTTTCCATAGATGTGGCAGCTGTGGGAGTCTTAAGCAACATTGAGAGGACAACAAGCTGTCCCTTCCATTCCTCCCAGTCCTACACCTAGTCAACCAACTGTGCTTACCGATCCTTTCCCTCAGCAAGGATTTGTGGCTACCCAACCACCTGAAGGTCAGGTGGCCACTCAACCTCTTCCATCTGGTACCTCCAATTACCAAATTCTCATGATGAAATCTGATCAACCTTTAACCGTAGACATCAATCTTTAGACTCGGTCCCGTCAGTACAACAAGCCTCTCACTATGTCTGTCCCCGAGCCGCCTCCTTCGGTCTCTATAGAGCCTCTTTTGACACCTAATGGTCCCTTATAGATCCCTCAGCCTAAGGCGCAGGTTCATACCAAGATCCCTGAGGGACCACCATGCCGAAATGTTGCTTTCAGAAAATCTACCTATTCGTATAGCATAGTAGATGATTTGGCACAATCCCTGGCTACCATTTCAACGCTAGAACTCCTCTAGTCGTGCCCTTCACAACGAAAAGCTCTACTATCTGCCATGGGTGCTGTAGATCCTTCCAACGATCGATTGATTGTCTTTGATGTTGACCGGTCAGAACATCCTCCTCTCCCTGCTTCCGTCGCCTTCCAAATCCTAGTCAAGATCTGGAATGCTAATGTTTCTCGGTGCATTATTGATGAGGAGGAATCCACCTGCGTGATTTCCGCTTCGGTTTGGAAGAAACTCGGATCACCTGAGTTGGCTCCTTCCATGATCACTCTCCAAGCATGGGATGGCCATGCCTCCCAGCCCATTGGCTTATTCTGCAATTGTTCTATTACTCTTGCGGGCAAGACTATTTACGTTGACGTAGAAGTCATAGATGCCCCCTTAGATTAAAATATTCTGTTGGGTCATAGCTACACTTATGCGATGTCTATTTTCCCTTTCGTGGTCCACCACAAGATGTCCTTCCCTCATAACGGAAAGATAGTCACCATTGACCAGTTGACATATTACGAACCGAAGTCTCAGACCTTCCCTAAGTCCACTATCTCTTCGGTGGCCAGCAAGCAAACCGTCGATCCTTTGACCAATGTTTCACTCGTAGTCTAAAAATATTCCTCACTGCTTGGTACATTCCCTGGTCTTCCTCCTCCTATCTCTAATCCCATCTCATCGAATGTTTGCATGATGCAATCGTCTCGGGCTGCCCTCAAGCGGCCCGCCTCGGCTAGTCAGTAGCCTCCTCGCCCTTCGCATCCTTCTCCTAGCCCTTCGATTCAGCCTTCTGGACCTCCTCCTCTTGGCCCTTCAGCTAGTACTCATGAGCCTCTTTACCCTCCTGGAACGGTTCCTCCAGACCTTAACCATTTCAGAGTCGTCCCGCCTGGCCATTACCCCTCCGGTCAGATACCATTCCTAGCTCCCCCACCAGGAGTCTATACGGAACCTGTCATGGCCACCCTCTCTCTTCGTAACTTGAACCTTGGGATTCCCATCTCGTACCTTGATCCTCCAGCCGCTACCCCGCTAGGTCAACCCAAACCTTATCTTGCTTTGACCCCGGTTCAACTGGTCCCCATGATTTCTCCTGCTGCAACAATGCCTCAACCACCTCAACAGGAACCACATCCTGTTGCGACCGCTTCGGGTAAGAAGGGAAAATCTTGCAAGAGGGCCTCCAAGGACAAGGCTGACTTGGTGGACTTTGCACCTCCCCCGCTCGCAAAGCCCTGTGCTTTGTGTGATGTCGTCATCCATGCCACCCATAACTATCCTGAACTTCCCCGTATCAAGCCCATGGTTAAAGTTTCGTTCCCTGAGTATACGGTCCCTAAAGCCTCTGTTTCTTCCTCGACTACAGCCAATAATCCTAAAACTGTTCACACTAAAAAACCTTGTGCGTTGTGTGATCTCCATGGCCATTATTCTCACCATTGTCCCCACCTTACACATTACTGCGCCTTGTTAGAGGTAGTTCGGGAGTACAAGATTGAACAAAACCAATCCGCCTCTCCCGTACTTGCATAATATGTTGTAGGCCAGACTGAGAATTTACCCGCTCCCATTGACATTCCCCCTCCTGATATCGAGATGAAGGATCCTGCAGCCAACATCCTCTACCTTTCATCATCCATGAGACCCTGGGTGGAAGTTCCCTCTGAATATTCCCTTATTGTTTCGCTTGACCCCCCTTCAGCGATCACCCTGGGCTCAACATCAGTAGATCCCTTATCTGCGTGCTCTTCCGTCATCCCCTGTGATGATGCACATGTGAACATTTCTTCTCATGATGATGAGTCAGGTAGCTTCGCCATGTCATGTGGTCTCTCTTCCTCCGGTCACTCCATTTTCTATTGCGATGATGACATCATGGAAGCCATGTCCACCCCTAATTTCATCTTTCCCACCCATAAACGAGATAGCACCACCCGTTCCTATAATGAATTTCGTAATCTGAGCACAAGCTACACCTTCGGTAGCTCCCACACTCCACCTCACTATCGGTGTGTGAGTAGTAGACATCTTACCTAGATCACTCCCTCCCGCGGAGTGCGTTCGATTTCTACTTTGCGCTTAGGTTGCCAGCATTGATCATCATCCTCCAATTTATTTTCTTGTGGCACCTTTCATATGGACCTCCCGTCCACACCTTATATCAGTTTTGTTGATGGTGCAAGTCACTACTCCAAGAATCTAGCCTCGGCAGGTTGGGCCATTTTTACCCCCTTGCACTCCCTTGTTCTCTCGAACGAGGTATGAATTGGTACTGCTACCAATAACCAGGCTGAATATGATGCAATGTGAGGTTTATTAGCCAATTCCCTTTCACATCGCATTCTCAAACTTCATGTTCGTTTAGATTCCCTGCTTCTTGTCATGCAATTGAATGGTGTCTATCGTGTGCATAATCCTATCCTTTTTAGAAGATATTTACGAGTGAAGCTTTTGATGCGTGAATTTGAAATCATTACATTCAGTCATGTACCTAGAGAAAAAAATCACTATGTAGATAGCATTGCAAACCATATTCTAGATTGGCATTTAGCACACACATTTAACACAAGACAATAACATAAAAATATCAAAATTATGCATATCCATAATATGTGTCGTATAAAATGTTTTAGAGTCCATCCACTCTGATACATATGACATGCCCATAGCATGTTACAAAACTCAAAACTGGGGGCACCAATTGCTCCTACACATTAATCACTATCTAGAGGATCCTGAACCAATGGCTATGCTCCCGCAGCTCGTAGATCACGCATACCCTGTCTGGTCATCGCCATGCCACGCATGACCCCTCGCCACTCAGAGGGTAGACCACTACATGGCTCTATGTATTGGTCATCTAGGTCCTGCCAGTCGAGCTTTGAAACACCGGTTAGAAGCCTCTCACATCTATGACGGATGTCCTCCAAGAGGGTTGCTGCATCCTCATTTTGCTGCGCCCTCACTCCACTAGGTCCTACAGTCCCCGATACTGTAGGTCATCCCATATATCCAGCCGGTTTTACCGGTGCTGTATTTGCATACCAAAAGTGAAAGAATCAGTACCACATACAATATTCTAGATCTTTACATGCACATAAAGGATTAGCAATTTTTCACTTACCATCGGGTCCCCATATTTGACCAGGCGGCAGTGGCAAATTCCGGTCCCCACAATAACTCATCCCACTATAGGGATAGTCGTCTATATACAATGGCATCTGATCCCAATGAGAAAAGAACTCGGGTCCGAACACCCATCCAACCGCCCCACCTCCTCCTCTGCACAGTAGTCACCCCCACCGGGGCATCTTTGGCTCTCTCGAACCCCCATCTTGGAGCCGTATGCAAGGTCGAAGTGTCGGGATCTTCTCAAAGAAGAACGAGCACAAAACTATACCATATGCACAGTCATGGTTCACTTGCCGCTTGCATAGAGACAACTGTTGTTTCAATAATGACAGCATCATCTGGGCCCACCCATAGTAGGTCCCACTCAAAACACTCTCCACAAGCATCATCTATCCTCCATTTATGTGATGGAGTGCTTGGTTGCCCAAGATTCACAGCACCGCTACAGCCATAGCACGGGTCTCCAACCTCTCCAAATACCTGAAGGGTATCTAAGTCCCTTTGACTTGGAGACCTGGTCGACAATGGAACTCTACAAAATCTATGATATTTCGCTCCCACTGTAATACTGGCTGAGTATTCCCTACCATCCCAAGTGGTGGGAGACCAGTCAAGAAATATATATCCTAGACCGTCAACTCGATCTAGTGCCTCTGAACTATAAAGACCTCATGGTCCGAGTCCCAATAACTGACAATTCAGGCCAATAAGGGCTCTCCAGCTCTCATCAAAGGGTTCTCCACAAACTTCATAACCCCAAACCTGTCCAGTGCATTGCAAACACCTTGATTCTCTCATATCTCCGACCGTAATGCACCCAAGTCTCTCTCTCTCTCCAGTTGATTTGTAATTCCGCCATATTTGCACAAAACCATCATATTGGTCAGTTTATAGATAGGAAAGACTGTATATCTTCATAAAAACCTAGTGCTTAGCCAAAAAACAACATAGAAAACCCCTCCCTGACAGGTTGCACTTTTCAAGCCCAAACTTGGGACAGGTCACAGTTTTTTGCTCAAAACTTGCTACCCAGGTTGCACTTTTTGCCCAAAAAGTGCGACCCAACGGTGAAGAGGAGCAGGGGTTTGTTCCTAAGCCTTGGGGACCTAATCTGAATTTTCAATCCACTGAAAAGAAAGATTAGGGTTAGGCCCTTACCTTCAACTGACAGATCTCGATTCCAACAGTCGGTTTGTCCGCTATGATCGCCGCAAGATTTAGGGCCTTCCCTCCTCTCTACATTCACCATAGCTCCACACGCAAATGAGTGAATTTGGAGGGAAAATTCCTTATTAAAAGAGAAACCTCTATTTTTTCTTTCGCCTACTGTGGCCAAACCGTAGCTCCATTTACCAAACCGTCTGTACCATTGGAAAGTTCTCACCGAGCCCTCAAATGCGTTTTTAGTGATTTGACACTTCACCAAGACATATTTTTCCAAGAAGCGTCACTTCATCCCTCCTCAAAATCAAATTTCTTCACTTGCAACACTCGTACTAGGGGCACCACTTTGCCTCCATACTTGTCCATGCTTGTGTCAACTTTCATCATGAGTTACCATCTTGGACTCATGTTTTTATGGTCCCCATTGGACCTTTTCCTGTGTGGCAGAACCATCGAGTCACCCTTGTTTAGATCATTTGAGTTGATTCATCATTGCATTCATGGAGTCTATCCTGAGTCCCTTTGCATCCCGCTATAGTCCTCCATCCTTCATTGCTTGGTCTCTCTCTCATGCCACCCATTATGGTCTTCAGTCCTACTGTCCCCTATCCCTCATGATATTGTGTCAGTCACTGCCAGTTCATCCATGCCCTTTATGCTCTAACAAGGGAAGTCTTCCATTCGCTACCCCCCATTTCATCATCATCATTAGTGTCAGTCTGTCAGTCACTCCACTATTTTCTCTCGTGACTTAGTTGAGGATCCCTTATTGCCTCACCTATGGTGGACCTCCTTCTGTCGACATTAGCTCATTCATTCTAGAAGATAGGTCTAGAGGGCGGTGTACCTTGGTTCCATCTTCCACTCTTGTTTGGTGCCTCAGATCAGGAAAAGGGACTCCTTATTGCCCTTTGACTTGATTTTTTCTCAGCTCCAACTCCTTTCAGCATGATCGAGATCCATATAATCAATGGTTCAGTGATGCAGTAGCTGACATCGGTGATTCCCGGGTATGTGTGAGATGTCTCAGCCCTCATGAGGGGATGGCCCTATAGGTAGCCCCCCACATGCCCGGATGACCTCTCCATTATAGCCTTTCGATGCAGCTCCATAGATTTGATGATGTCGGCCTCAGCTGCTTGCAGCGCCTTTTTGATTGCATGTATAAGTCAGATTATCAGAGTCCTTTCCTGTTTATAGGGGCATCTAGGTTGCATTTATATATCTCATGTACTCAGATATTATTGTACGATTCCTGGTTGTTATCCCAGGCACAATATGTATGTGGGATTCATTATCGTGTTATTTATCTAGCTCATTTTTATGCCAGTGTGTACTATATTGTTCAGTCCCTTTGTTTACTGGATGCCTTATTTTTTGTACTTTTCCTCGGCGGGCATAGGTATGCCTCCCCCGCTGCCTATAGCATAGGTACTCACTCATCAAAGAGACTTGTCGCACCTGTAAGTCTCGCCTTCTCAGGGTATAGTTATTTCAGCACTTTGTTCTACCTTATACTTCTCTCTCTTTGACTTCCCCCTCGATGTCTAGTGATTGAGTTCTTATAACGTACTTCGGTCATACGATTATCTCCTAACGCTTGCACGCTGGGGGGAAATCTGTTACACCATTTTTTGGTCATCTAACCTATTGTTATTAGATGGACCCAAGTACACCATGTAAGACCAATTTTACCCTAAGTAAAATTGCATTCACTATGAAAAATAACTTAGTAAACCACCTTTATTAAGTTGTTTATGGTCTAAATAGGAAACCCCATGAGGAAATATTAAATAAATCTACATTTTTTTTATTCTCCTCAAGGAATAATTACTTAAACATCAATTTAATTAATATTCCTGGTTATATTTAACCCAAAACAGGGAAATATATTCATATTATTTCCTAAGGAATAATTATTTAAACCTTATTTAAATAATATTCTTTGTTGAATATGACTAAATCATCCTTAAATAATTAAATAAATCATTATTTATTTGACTATCACTTAACCACATCCTTAAAATGATAAATAAATCATTTATTTATTTATTATTTACAAATATAGGGATTTGACCCAAGTCAAATTCCTTTTCCCTCCAAAAAATATAATAAAATATTCCATAAAAGTTGGATCTTGATTTGGTTAATAATATTTTAATTATGCACCAATATCTAGACTAACTCAATATTTTGTTATAAATAGAAGGATTTTCCCATTCATTTACCACCTTTTGTTTCCTAAAGATCACTTTGGATCTATACTTTTGGTCTGACTATTGATCCACTATCATAGTCATATTTTTATACCATTTTTGTCTGGGTTTTCTACACCATCAAGAGAGAGTAATTTTAGATCTGAAGTGTTGAGGACTTACAAGAACCCATCCCATTGAGGAGAACATGGAACACCCTCTTGTGTTTTCCTCCTAGGTGCCATTAATACAAAATTTATTCAACATATTCTTGTCTTGTCTATTAGATGCATGAAGTAAATCTTGTTTTTTCTATTGCTTAATGTCTTCTAATGCATAGATCTATATTTTTGCAGCATTTATCTTGATCACCTAACCACAGCTCTGAGGATATTGGCAGCCATCTTTGCTGTTAGGGCTGTTTTTTATGCACAACTAAAGTGGTCTTTTTTCATACGCTTGGAATTAAGATTCATACTAACAAACATCCTGCTAATTTTAAAATATGCTCACCATTCTAAAAATAGAGATACACCTAAAAATAGCCTGCGGGCCCCACCTAGTGAAGGTCCTTAATTTTCACTAGGATCATCATATTTTTGAATCTCAACACTCCCCCTCAACAAGAAAGGGATTATCCTTCACCCCGATCCTGTCTCTATGGTATTTGAATTTTCTCTTGGTGAGCACCTTCATCATAATATCTACATCCTGATCTTTCCTATGAATGTATTGAAGCAACATGATATTCTGATGCACACAATCTCTGATATGATGATATCAGATATATATATGCTTAGATCTATCATGAAACACAAGATTAATTGAGAGTTTAATTCGAGTTTGATTATCACAATGAATCATTGTAGGATCTAAACGAGAATTGAACAAACCAACTAGGATCTTCCTCATCCAGGTAGCCTCACATGTAGCTTGACTTGCTACCATGTATTCCGCTTCCACTAAAATGAGTGCCATAGATATCTGTTTCATGCTGTACCAAGAAGCAGATGTAGATATGATACTGAAAACCCATCCTGATGTGCTCTTTCTATCCGTTGGGCTGCCTAGCCAATCTGCATCTGTGAAGCCATGCAACTTCACCTCATCCATCTTTTTGTAACATAAGCCATACTCAGATGTGCCCCTAAGATATCTCAGGACATGTTTGCCCGCCTTCCAAAATATTTTGGTAGGCTTAACCATCGTTTGACTAAGCTGGTTCACCACATAGCATATGTATGGTCTTGTATTAACTAAATACATGAGCGAACCCACCAACTGTCGATAGACAGTAGCATCCACTACCTTTGCTAATGTAGCATCCTCTTTCATCCAATTTCCTGGAAGAGGAGTATCCATGGGTTTACAGTCCTCCATGTGAAACTTACCAAGTATCTCCTGAGCATACTTGCCTTGAGACACAAACAGTTCACCTTCTCACTGCCATATTTCCAATCCAAGGAAATTGTGAAGGAGACCCATATCCTTCATCTTGAACTCCTTTGCAAGGCCCTCCTTACATGAGTGTATTAGCTGCTCATCACCAGTCAATATTAAATCATCAACATAAATAAAAGTGATTAAAAGCTTACCCTCCACCACAATCTGGTATAGGTTTGCATCCGCCTCACTCTTGGTGAAGCCAAGTCTAGTGAAATAGCTATCAATTTGAGTGTACCAAGCACAGGGTGCTTGCTTCAGCCCATACAATGCTCTTTTGAGTTTGCACACATGCGACTCGCTGCTGAAGATCTCAAATCCTTCAGGCTACTCAATGTACACTTCTTCCTCAATGATCCCATTAAGGAACACAGTCTTCACATCCATCTGATGAATGTTCCAACCCATCTACAATAAGAGAGCAAGGATGGTCCTTATGGAAGAATACCGTGTGACAGGTGCAAAGGTTTCTTCATAATCAATCCCCTTGATTTGTGAGAAGCCCCGGGAAAAAAATCTTGCCTTATACTTCTCAACACTCCCATCAACAGCTTTCTTTACCTTGTAGATCCATCTTGAACCTACCACTAATTTATTAACTGGCCTTGGAACAATTTCCCAAGCACTGTTTCCGACAATGGATTCATACTCCTCCACCATTGAATCTACCCATGTGGGCTCTTACATTGCTTCCTGAAAAGAAGATGGCTCTGTCACAATACATTTTCTCATGAGAGCCATGTATCTAGTATATCGGTTAGGAGACTGTCTTTGTCTGCGCTATGAAGTAGGGACTCCTACATTCTGTGCCGCATCAAGCTTCAGCCTCTCAGCTTCTGTGGTAAACCTTTTGCTAGTTCTGATGTTTGGCTCTGCATGTGTGGAATCCTCCACTCCATGATCCTCCTCCTGTGGTTGATCCACATCTTGAGGCTCATCTTTGGGAACAAGCAGTTCCTCCTCTGCATGCAAGTGTAGCTCCCTCTCAAGCGACAACTTCATGGCTTTCTCCTCATTGAATTTTATATCTCGTCGCACCACAGTCATTTGACTATTTGGAAAATACACATGATAATAATGGGGTGTTTCTGTGTACCCCACGAATATCCCATCTTCTGCAGTCAACTCTAGCTTCTTCCTGGCGTTCCTGGTCACATGAACATAAACAAATGAGCCAAAAATATTAAAGTGAGAAACATCTGGTTTCTTACCAGTAAAAGCTTCTTCATGTGTACTCATGCCAAGTACCCTATGAGGACAACATTTTTGCACATAAACCACACTGTTGCATGCTTCCACCCACAAGTGCATTGGTAGGCCCTGATCATGCAGCATAGCTCATGTAGCACCCATGATCATTTTGTTCTTCCTCTCCACGGCCCCATTTTGTTGTGGGTTATGAGGCGCTATGAGTTCTCTTCTAATTCCTTCTTTTCTAGAGAATTATTTGAATTCATTCGAGATATATTCACTACCATTATCGCTCCGTAGAGCCTTCACTTGCTTCCCTGGCTCTTTCTCCACAAATGCTTTAAACTCACAAAACTTTGAGAATGTTTTATCCTTCTTCTGCATGAAGAAGATCCAACATCTACGAGAATATTCATCAACACAAATAACATAATACCTGTGTTTTATTGTTGAAGCAACTGAGAATGGTCCACATACGTCTGTGCATACTCTCTCCAGGATCACCGAAGCACGATTATCCTTTTCATGAAAGGTTCTCTTCAAAAACTTACCCATAGTACATCCCTTACACTGATCTATCCATGCAAGTGTACCCTTGGGAATTCCAGTAGAAATCTGCTGCAAAATCTTCAGGGAGCCATGGTGAAGATGGCCCAATCTCTTGTGTCATAATTCACCCTCATCTCGGCTCACCACTTCTTCTTCTTTGCCCACCATTGTAGCACAGCCATCTACCTCTAGCTTGTAGATATTCTTGACTCGAACCCCTATCCTCTTGGTTTGACCAATTGTTTTATGTCACAAGAAAGATTTTCTATCACTGAAAACAACGTCATAACCTCTGTCCTCCAACATTGCAACTGAGATCAAGTTCTTCTTTAGACCTAGAACATGCATGGCATATTTCAACAGAAATGGTTTACCTGACTCCCTCTCAAAGGTAATGGTACCAACATCGGTTGCACTGTATTGTCCATCATCACCCATCTCTATATGCATGTGGATATCTTTCTCCTCTAAGTCACTAAAAATCTTCTTATCTTCGGTCATGTGGAAGGAAGCACCACTATCAAGATACCACACCGATCCCATTGCACTTGAAACCAAGAATGTGATCAAGGAGAAATCAAGTTAAAATTACTAGGCAAGGGACTCACCAGCTGCAGCTCAAGCAACCTTCTTGTTCTTCTTTTTCTGTGGGAAGTTTGTGGCGAGATGCCCATGTTCGTGACAGTGAAAACACTTCACCTAGGAAAAATCCAGCTTCTTTCCTTTAGCCTCGGATTTTGGATGGGATATATTCCCCTTCCCTTTCCTCTCTTTGGAAGCCAAAGCACAATCCTCTTCATCATCATGTTTTGATGAAGATTCATCCCTGGTACTCTGCCTTATCTCCTCCTACACTAGATCCAACCAAAGTTGCTCCCAATCCGGCAGTTTTTCCCGCCCATTCACAGAGTATTGATAACTGTGCCAACTCTTCGAAATTCCAAGGAGAGCCAAGCTCACCAAGTCATCATTAGCAACTGTAATTCCCACACACCCCAGCTCATCCCTACATTGGACAAACTTCGTGAGATACTTTGGAATACTGTCGCCCTTCTCCATTTTGATTTTTCTGAGTTTATCTTTCAGCGCCAACTTCCTATGGTCGCTTCTGCTTTGGAAAATATCTGTCAAAGCCTTCCACATTGCAAATGGAGTGGCTTTCCTGTGAAATCTTGACAAAATATGGTCTTTCACACCTTCCAACAGAATTCTTCTCATCTTCGCTACTTTCTTTTGCCAGGCATCAAGTAATGCAACATTCGTCGAAGTGGGCCTAGGAACATCGTTATCAATGAACTCCTTAAAGCCATTATCTTCAAGCACCGCCTCCATCCTTTACTTCCAGGTTATGTATTTTGAGCTTCCCTCGAGTGCATACTCCAACTGCAACCCATTGAAAGCCATTTCAAAGTTTACTTAACTGTCGCACCAAGAAATTCTTGCAGCAAATTCGAATTGTTCCACCAACACAACTTAGCACTGCTTCAATATTGCAATCTTCAGTGATTAACACTACTCTGATACCATGTATAAATTTAATACAATAACATGTATATTATCGGACTCCCCTAATCTAAAAATTAAATCCAGTGTTAAATACATAATCCCTCTACTAAATTCTTTGCGAAAATTAAATCACCAATTGCAAACACATATGAAGAAAAATCAGTCGCACATAACAAGATGTTTTAACGGGAAATATTAAAGCTAAAACCACCAACTATAATATATTATTTATATCATGGAAACATGAAACAATCTCATAAAAATCTCAGCTCATATAGCTCTTAGTACAATATACAATCGTCTCACACTATCATACAAAAATTGGTTCACACATGCACCAATTTACTACCTCATAATAGCCTCCCCCCACTGCGCAATCCCTGCTGAAGAATATCACTGAATGAATTCGATATTTCCTTTCTTTGACTGCACAATCCTCATTGGCAACTCCAATGTGCATGTAGATGCATTTAATGCATCACTATAGTCACAAATGATAGTCAAACACACCCTTTCACCTATCTCTCCACTGGGTCTCCACTGGATCTGACATGCAAGTAGTTAACTACTGTATTTCTTCAGTTGCAAGTAAGACACTACTTGTTAATTAATTAAATAATTAATTCACTCATCTTTCACTAGTGTATCTTTAGTTACAACTAGAACAACTAAGTTTAACTCACTTAACTGAGTTCAACTAAATAACAACTCCCATAACTATTCTTCCAACTTTGTTACAACTATGTCACACTCAGTTACAACGAAGTCCATCATGCATGAGTCACCAACCAACCTTGCAACTCGTAATTCCTTCAGCTAATTGTTTTGCCACATTAGTTAACTGAAATCAAGTGCTCCAAGAGAATAATTTATTATTTATTGTCTTATTATCATTAAGGGCTAATAATAATCGACATGCATTCTATATTTAGATATGCGATCTATAAATAGACTTTGCCCATATTATAAAAATAGAAACTCATCTAAAGATAGAATTTTCTCAACCATATAGAATCAACATCCTACTAATTTTAGAATATGCTCACCATTCTAAAAATAGACATACACCTAAAAATAGCCTGCGGGCCCCACCTAGTGAAGGTGCTTAATTTTCACTAGGATCATCATCTTGTTGAATCTCAACACTCTCTAGCATGGAGCGCAACTATTATAATACTGAACGAGAAGGAATGGCAATGGTGTATGCCTTGAAGAAATACATGCATTATCCATTGGGAGGACATTTTAAAATTTTCACTGACCATTCAACTTTAAAATACCTAGTCAATAAGCCTGTGTTGGGGGGGGGAGGGGGAAGATATGTCTATGGTTTCTACTATTTTAGGAGTATGAATTTGAGATTATTGTGAAGCCTGGGAGACTAAACGGAGACTAGATCACTTGTCTCGAATTGAGAATGGAGAAGAGCCAACTAGTCTGGAAGAAGGATTACCCGATGCACAACTTTTCGCTATCAAGGTGGTTGATGATCACTTTGCGGACATTATTCACTTCTTGACAACTAGAACAGAACCTACAGAATATTTAGTACAACAGAAGAAAGAGATGGTGGCCCGCATAGCTGATTTCACTGTGATTGCAGGTTAATTATATAAGTTGGGAGGAAATGAGGTATTGTGGAGGTATGTATTAGAACATGAGAGACAATCTATCATGGTTGAGGCTCATGGAGGGGTGGCAGGAGGCCACTAGGAAGGGAAAGCCACAGGGCAGAAGGTGTTGCGAGCTGGGTTATGGGGGCCCACATTGCATAGCGATGCACATGCATACTGCCGAGCCTGTGAGAACCCCTTGCGAAAAGATGAAATGCCCCCACAACTGCAGATGGCCTTGCAGACATTGGATAAATGGGCTATAGAATTGTTGGGACCAATCAATCCCCTGGGAAAGAAGACTGGCGCACGTTATATCATTACTGCCATTGATTATGTGACCAGATGAGTGGAGGCAAAGGTTGTTAAGGATTGTACTACAGATACTGCTGCAAATTTCATCTTTGAGCATATTTTGACCAGGTTTTGCTGCCCGAAGATCTTGATGAGATATAGAGGTACGCATTTCGTTATGAAACTATTGAAGCTTTGTCGGAAGAATTTCAGATCCATCACATGAAAATCACCCCGTATGTAATATTCCCAAATGGGAAAAGTAGTAATATAGCTCATAAAATGAAAGAAACAACAAGTATTTAACACATGAAACCCTGAGACCAATATGGAGTCATAAAATTATGTATTTAGAATAGAAAATCAATACAAAATCGTGAGGCATAGATCATATACAATGAGAAAACAAGCCTCCCATAAGAAATCACTCTCAAATATGAGTTGTTGTCACAAAACGAAATACCAGAGAGAAACTACAACACAGTAATATTGGGTATAACTACAGCTAGAGATTATACAATGATGTAAAAGTACTGATATAGGCCCCAATAGAATCCAAACATACAAATCTGGGCACTAGATCTACTTTCCAAGACAACCCAAGAGGGTTTTCGAAAAATGCACACAATGTGCCAATGTAAGCTGCAGCCCTAGGGCTAAAGATATGCTGCAAAAAAATAAATGAGAAGATATGGCTGAAGCTGATGTAGAGAACTACATATATTCTCCAATAGATTCTCTTGATGAAAGAATGGCTCCTCCACTGAAGAAATCACCTCTCAAAACAACCACTGCAACTACCCCTGCAACTCCTCCCTAAAATAACGTAGATCTGGACTGAAAATACACTGTAGGGGATAAATAATCCTTAGCCTACTACTAAATGTGTCAATAAATCTCAAGGGTCTTCTTTACAAGCCTTCTAATGGATGGAAACCTTCCTCCACTCCAAAACTAGATCCGAAGACACCCAAAATGATCCTCCACTGCTACACCATGCAACACAGCACAATATCCTACAGAAACTGCGCTGATGAAGAAATCTATAGCTCAGTCTGAAACATGAATGTGGATATGAAATGAAATTCTATTCCAAGAGGCCTCTCAAGGAAAGAGGTGGGATTCTCGCTCAGGAACACCCGGTGCTAAATAGCTCAACAAACTCAACTAAACAACTGAAGAATGAAAGAAGTCTAAATAGACCATATAAAAAATAATAATCTCAAACATAAACCCATATGGCTGCCATCCTCTTCCTTATATATATTATGAGCTTCCTTGCCCTTGGCCCCACTCAATTAGGTCATTTCCTCCATGCAATACATCTCCCTCTGAAACTGTGTTATTCCTCATTTAATGTCCACTCCTCCATAACAGCGTTGTTGACTTGGTCAAAGTTGACATGTTCAACATGAACCAATCCTTGTTCATACTCAAAGTTGCTTTATTTAGCTGCTTAGAAGGTCTCATTTCATACTTGAAGTGTTTTTATTGCTGCTAAGGAGATTTATGGGCCTCCCCACCCATTTATTCACCTACCTAGTGACAAAATGATCCATAATATTCCATTTAGTTAAAAGCTAAATTTTAGGAATATTACAGTCCTCCCCTCCAAAATGTTGCTTTTCCTCAAGAAACTATAAAGGTGGAGCAAAATTCTCCTCTCCTCCTCTTGTGGTCTCCTCATCAAATAGTCTCCACCATTGCTTCAAATATTCTACCACAATTCTGCCTCCCAATGGTTCCTCCCATGTGTGCAAGTTGGCCTTTGGTGGATAAACCAAATGGATCTCATCATGAGAAAATGGAAGGTATATATAGAAACCTTCTTGCTGTCCATTGACCTCCTCAAGGTAGGAGTGATGACAAGCATAGGGGATCTCATTCCCAATGAGAGACTCCCATCTCCATGACATCATACAAATGAAATGAATCACCCTCCAAAATGGTATTTCATAGAAAAGTTCCTCCCAATTGTTTATGAGATGCATATCCCAAGTGCACCAAACAATCATATGGCCCACCTCATAAAGAAGTAATTGATATACTGTAGTGGCCATACCATCTCCCATGCTTCCTCCAATCATTCCCATAAAAAGGATAAGTACATCATCAATGTATGGAATCAAAACTAAGCTCATACAAACAACAATATGTAAAAATGGAGGTGGATCATATTCCCACATGTGGAACAAGCGTAGTGCATCTCCTGACTGCATCAAATCAAGATGTGGTAAGTGGTTTCCCCACCACTCACTTGCTGCCCATGTCATCTCACTATGGCTGAAAGTGTGAGATATATTTGGTGCTTTAGGAATGCACCCATCATGAAACATAATCTCCCTTTGTCCTCCAAGTGAGTGGCCATGTTCAGAAAATTTGGTGGCGCAAAGTTGGCCATGAAGAAGGCATAATGATCCTTCTTGGAGAAATGTCTTGCACATATATGGTTAAGGAATGCACATATTCATTATATAAATCATTATGCAACCAAAAATGATCCTTACCATATGCTTTTCTCATATAGAAGGAGTGGCTCATAGAAAAATCCCCTCTCATTCCCAAAGAGGGAAGAGGTGGTTTTGATAACTCCCCCAAAGAGTTATGTATCTCATCCATCTCCACATGATCCATGCATCTCCTTAAATGTTGATATATCTCCTCTTCAAAGCCTTCCCAAGTGTACCCCTCCATGATGGTGTGGTATGCTCTCATAGAATAAGTGTGTTTGAAGAGAAAATATTCATGAGCTGCTTGTAGTAACTTCTCCTTGAGCTTGGAAGATCTAGATAAAAATATCCTACCATGATAATAGATGACCTCATCTCTAATGAATATCCCTCCTCATGTAGTTGGTCATCAAGTATCATACAAGTAAAAATATCCTTGGAATAATCTACCAATAGTTGGGATTTCCAATATGGATCTATCCTCCACAGTGACAACGCTGATGATCTGTAATAGAAAGTGTCTGTCAAGTATTTTTCCTCCTCTTTGACATCTCCCATGCCAAAATGACATATTGAAAGGCTACTATCCTCCCTCTACTGCTCCTTTCTTAGTGCAATATCTGAGATGAGAGTGGGTAGTGATGATGTTGGGAGAATGTCTCCCTCCTCCTGGAGTTTACCCAAGACTCTCAGCGCTGTGTCAAGTCCTCCCAAGGCCTCAACCCTCTAGGATAAATGAGTGGTTCAACCAAATGTGAAGCATCTCTCATCATCTCCTGATCTGGTGGTCTCCCAGGTGGAATTCCTCCATGTAATGAGACATCAATATCAAGAGTAGACTGCATATATGAATGGACAACTTTTTCCTTGCCCTCACTGCACAAATTATTCTACCTCTTCTATGCATCATCCTTTTGAAATAGATAGGAGTGTGTGATCCTAATCATATGATGCTGGCCATCCTCCCTACCTCCTCCCTTCATCTCCAAGGTCTCATAATCTATCAATAATGGCACATGTTGTTCATGGATTGTGCCTTGATCTCCACATATGAGATCCTCTGGAACTCCTTATGAACATACAATAATTCCTCTTGTTAGAGAAAGTGCTCCATATTCCTCTTGATGAGGTGCTAGATATGCTCTGGATACAACAACGTTGTTGCCTCTAGCCTTGTCTTCCTCTTCAACATGAATGGGAGTCACCTTTTCAATAAGAGGATCCTCTTTTGATAAAGGGATTTCCATGCCCTCTTTTCCAGGAGTATGAGATAGAGATCTTGCCTCTAGCAAGGTATTATGAAAGATGTTAGCCTCTTCAACATTTTTCTAAAGTGGAGTTGGGTTTATAGATCCTTCCAACCCATGCAAAGGTTCTGTTTGTTTTGGTTTGTTTAGCTCCACCAAAGGTGTTTCAGAATGTTTTTCATCAAAAATTTCCACTATTCTCCTAGCGAACTTTTCATAAGTAGATGTATTTGCATTTTTTTAATGAAAAATATTCAAACAACCACCAAGCATAAGCCTTACATTCAAAATGCAACGCTGCTACTTTGATGGCTTCATTCTATGAAACTTGGTGTTGCGGAAAATAGGTGTCTAGCTCCTCCACCCAAGCCCTAGCTAAACACTTAGGTGAACCATCAAAAGTAGATAGAAATAATCTACCCACATCATGATGCTTGCTCCGTGTGCTTCTTCCCTCCTTGAACTTGCAAAACCATTGGAAGTTAAGGTGATCTTTGAACCTCTTATATTGAGATTCATACTCAAAATAATCACCAAGAGTCTCCTTCTTTGGCACATCTCCTCCCTCCATCTCTCTTACAGTAAACCTGGGCATAAGACTATGCTATGAATCATAATGTGTGGCTGCATGTTCACACCCATCATGCAAAAATATAGGGCTTGCTTAATATTCAAACCCCTTTGGAGATTCTTCGCAAATCTCCCTTCTCATCTTCTTGATATCTTCATGAATGCTCTGCATAGTTTGAAAAAGAATCTTTGAGAGCCTCTCTTCCTTCCTTCCTCCAAATAATTTAGTCATGTCTTTTTTTCTTTTTTACATCTCCTCTTCTTGTGAGAAGATTCTCCTTATGGTGACATATTGGCTGAATGCATAGGCTGAGCCAAGATTATGCTCTGATACCACTGTAATATTCCCAAATGAAAAAAACAGCAATATAGCTCATATATGAAAGCAACAACAAGTATTTAACACATGAAACCATGAGACCAATATGGAGTCATAAAATTATGTATTTAGAACAGAAAATCAATACAAAATAGTGAGGCATATATCATATACAATGAGGAAATAAGCCTCCCATAAGCAATCACTCTCAAATATGAGTTGCTGTCACAAAACAAAATTCCGGAGAGAAAATATAGCGCATTCATATTAGGTATAACTACAGCTGGAGATGATACAGTGATGTAAAATTACTGATATATGCCCCAATAGAATCCAAACATATAGATCGGGGCACTAGATCAGCTTTCCAAGACAACCCAAGAGGGTTTCCGGAAAATGCACACAATGTACCAATGTAAGTTGTAGCCCTAGGGCTGAAGATATGCTACAAAAATAGAAATGAGAAGATATGACTGAAGATTATGTAGAGAACTACAGATCTTCTCCAATAGATTCTCTGGATGAAAGAATGGCTCCTCCACTAAGGAAATCACCTCTCAAAACAACCACTGCAACTACCCCTACAACACCTCCCTAAAATAACGTAGATCTGGACTGAAACTGTGTTGTAGGGGATAAATACTCCTTAGCCTGCTACTAAATGTGTCAATAAAGCTCAAGGGTCTTCTTTACAGGCCTTCCAATGGATGGAAACCTTCCTCCACTACAAAACTAGATTTGAAGACACCCAAAATGATCCTCCACTGCAGCACCTTGCAACACAGCACAATATCCTGCAGAAACTGCGCTGATGAAGAAATTTGTAGCTTGGTCTAAAACCTAAATGTGGAAATGAAATGCAATTCTCTTCCAAGAGGTCTCTCAAGGAAAGAGGTGGGATTCCCACTTGGGAACACTCGGTGCTAAACATCACAACAAACTCAACTAAACAGCTAAAGAATGCAAGAAGTCTAAACAGACCATATACAAAATAATAATCTCAAACATAACCCCATATGGCTTCCATCCTCTTCCTTATATAGATTATGAGCTTCCTTGCCCTTGGCCCCACTCAATTAGTTCGTTTCCTCCATGCAATCCATCTCCCTCCAAAACTGCATTATTCCTCATTTAATGTCCACTCCTCCACAACATCGTTGTTGACTTGGTCAAAGTTGACCTGTTCAACATGAACCAACCCCTGTTCATACTCAAAGGTGCTTTATTTAGCTGCTTAGAAGGTCTCCTTTCATACTTGAAGTGTTTTTATTGCTTCTAAGGAGATTTATGGGCCCCCCCACCCATTTATTCACCTACCTAGTGAAAAAATGATCCATAATATTCCATTTAGCTAAAAGCTAAATTTTAGGAATATTACACCGTATCACCCACAAGCTAATGGCACAGTAGAGGCTTTAAAAAAAAATTTTGAGAGTGCACTTACCAAGATCTGTAATGCCAATTGGATTGGCTAGGACGTGTGCATCCCTTTGGTGCTATGGGCTTATAGGACTACATACAAGAAGCTGACGAGGAAGACTCCTTTTAGGATGGTCTATGGACAAGAGTCCATCATGCCCATGGAATACATTATCCCCAGCCTACGCATTGCAACTTTTACAAATATGGCAGAACCTGACATCATGGAGGAATGCTTAACGCAGTTGGTTTCCTTGGAAGAAGATTGGTTTATTGCTAACTTTCATAAGCAAGTGCAGAAGGCACGTGAAAAGGCTTGGCATGACTGACACATCCGACAAAAGGTATTTAAGGAATAAGAGTTGGTTTTTCTCTATGATAGTCAATTTTCACACCATCCAGGGAAGCTTCGTAAGCACTGGTTGGGACCATATATAGTAAAAGAGATTACTGATTGTGGTGCGGTGTGCTTGGCCATGCTGCGAGGAGACTACCTTCCCAGGTATGTTAATGGAAGTTGTCTAGAGCCCTATAGGGACAATCCGGTGCCTACCAAATGACTATATGGTTGGGGCATCAGAATTGGGGGATCTGCACGTGCTATGAAGGGAAGGCACAGAGAGGTGTGATGGAAGCATAACGGTAGTGCACAAGTGAAGAGGTGTGGGTAGGTGCGATTGAGGCGCAGGGGTAGTGTGCAACGAAGAAAACTTGCCATTGGAACAGTAAAGCTGGGTGAAAAAGTGATTTTACCGTTGCATGGAGCAGGTGTTTAGAATTTACTATAGCAATATTGGAGCATTTTTTACCGTTTTTTCAATGGTAAGTTTCATTTAATGGTAATCCGACCATATTTACCCATGGTGGCCTATAAAATGAAGGTCGTAGGTCATAATTGGTTCCTTTGTTCTCTGAATATTTAATGGTTTGTGCTTTGCTGCAATTTATGTGTTCGCTTTGTCCACACGATCTATATATCTAGGCGAGGTACTCCTTCTGAAAGTAGCAATCATGAGTTTATGTTTCGAGTGAGGATGACAGCCACTAACCTCGCCAACTCGCCACTAGTTACTGTTTCCACTGAGCCGGGGTATGAAGATGTCTTCGAAGTCACCCCTAAAGTTGAAGAGGACGTGTCCAATCTGGCCAAAGGAAAAGGAAAATCCATGAAGTGGTCTTCATCTAAGCCGTGCACTTCCCCAAGGATTGTGCACTCTCCCCGACAGGTGCCCCAGGCGTACTCACATATGGGCAATCCATACAAGCGCCCCATGACTGCTCAAGAGGAGGCCTTACTAGTAGCCCTGCTCTCATGGCTACCACCCTATGTTAATCCACGCAAGACTACGGTGTGTACCCCTAAGAACATTGATGCAGTCTGAGAGTATCTCTAGATGCCATAAGTCTCGCAGGAAGTCCCTATAATTGGAGAAATGTCTGGCAAAATTCCCCTTGTCAAATTTGATGATCAAAATTTGGCTAATGAGGAAACATTTCCAGATCTGGTCCCAGAGTTCTATTTGGAGCAAGTGCTATATGATGACATGCCAAAAGTTGAGCTGATGCCTTGGGCACATGAATTGCATGTATCAGGGATCTTAAACATGATGCACATTCCCTATTTTGGGAGGTACCCTATCACTATTATGTGCATGCAGCAACTGCTCGCCTTGATCCATGATGGTTGTCTATGGATTCAAGGCCGCATTCCTATTGATGCTGCATTGATCCACAGGATCACCGGCCTACCCATGAAGGGGACCCATCCCATGAAAGGGATGGGAAAGAGTAATGAGCAGAAGGTGGCCAATGCTGTCTGGGAGAAATACAAGGTGGAACGTGACAAAAGAGGATTCTTGTTCCATAACATCACTGACCCCGGAGTGCGCCTAGGCACTCTCTTGCTCAGATGTAAGTTGATGTGAAAATGTGAGCCATCAGTTGTACCTACGCATGTCATCCAACACGCGGGACAATGTGATAAGGGGTTCAGCTATAACTGGTCCTAATACTTGTGCAAGGAGTTTCTCGACAATTTACGTGAGGCGCATGACCTGAGAAAGACCTTCTGTTATTCGTGGTTGTTGTTGTTGATTGCCCTAGTTGCTTGGGAGATGCCTGAGCTCGAGCCAGGCGTATGAAAGGGGGTGCGCTATGCCAATATGTGGGATTCCAAGGACCCACAACGAATAAAGTAAAATAAGGTATTTTGGGTGCTATTTGAAGGTGCGCTAGTGGCAACAATACACTTCAGGTCGAGACTGTCACCTGTTTTTTATGATAAATAAAATTCATCGCTAACTTCCACGTTACTATGCATAATGTGAAAATTAGAGCTCATAAATACCCAGCATGGTACAGTCTACCCTACATGGTCATAAAGGCAGAAGTGGACCAAGTCATAGCCACCTGCATGGAAGATTGGACTCAAATCCACCATCCCAGTTACAACAGGCAGATATGGAAAAGACATAGCCCCAAAAGGTACCGCTCCGCAGACTATGAAAAATGACACTGAGCTACGCTCCTGTGGGAAATAAACCACCAAAGAGACCACCAAAGACACCACCAAGGAGACTGAACAAGAGCCAGAGCAAGACATGGAGACTAGAGGAGTCGGTGGGGAGGGTGCGGATTCCCCATGAGGTACAAAGCGCACTTGCAAGTCTGAAAAAGGTCAGCACAAGAAATGAAAGGGAGACAAGTTCGGAAGAGATGTAGAGGTCACCTTAACTAGCGAAAACCTGGAGAAGATAGCAGACACAGTCTCCACCATGTCGGAGGATCGATGGACAGCCCTGGAAGAGAAACAAAAGGTCGCGATGGAGGCCTTGCAGTTTGGATTAGAGGTGTTGCAACTAAAGGAAAACAAATTTCAAGTGAGCGTGACTAAGACGAGTCCGATTCAAGCGAGCCTACCAGCTACAACCCTGATCACGCAACAAAAAGAATAATTTTCTCCTTCCCAGGCGCAACTATGACCATAGAGTAGCCAGCCTTGTGCACACAATTCAAAGCGTATACGGAGGTTGGCCTTGATCTTGCAAGGATAATGAATGGGAAACTACACACTCTACACTTGTTCATCTCTACTGAACTATAAAGTATAGAGGTGTGCGTGTAGCAACAGGTGAGCGAGGTGGAGCAAATAATCGCAACCAAGGCAGTGGAATCCGTCCAAGCGCAGGGAGTGCAACAAGTAGTGG
Organism: Pinus albicaulis; assembly: GCA_034641835.2. Taxonomy (NCBI): domain Eukaryota; kingdom Viridiplantae; phylum Streptophyta; class Pinopsida; order Pinales; family Pinaceae; genus Pinus; species Pinus albicaulis. The sequence continues at coordinate 745,808,576 of CM076583.1, forward strand.
TCGCACAACGAGCTGAGCTAGAACATTTAATTGACCGACTATGCGAAGAGGTACCTGAAATTATCATTCCCGCATCTGCTGCGCCTTAGGAAAAAATTGAGAGCTTGGTTTCTGCTGTTATCTCTAAATTAATTTTGATGGGCTGCTCCACCAGACAACTTAGAGTAACTATCTCAGCCAACTTTTAACTGAAGATTAGCCTCTTCAACCTGAGAGGGCTCTCTCAAAGGTAACTAATGATTATTCAATGAAAAATCTATTATATGGCTAACTCTATGGCTATAACTTAATTATGATTGATTGTAGGTTGAAAATAAAAAATACTTGCTACAATTGGGCTAATGGAGTCAACATCAAGAAATTCAATGAAATAATTTTTCTTGTGGAAACTGAGGCAAATGAAAGTTTCAATAAAAAGATGGTACACATACACAACACAGGAAGAAACATCTAAAGGAAGTCAGAGCATGGTATCCATGAGCTTTGAGTAATCAGAATTAAACTAACTATAGATATTAAACATGAAAGATATAAGACATATAACTCATTGAAAACTTCATTTGAATCTCAGGTGAAGAAGGAAAAACATCCACTGTATATTATTGAGTATCAAAGCTTTTACAAGTAGCAGTGTAACAAAATATTCTCCAACCCTTCATTCATTGAAATACTGCCTATTTATAGGCATCCAATATTTACATCGAATCTACCAAATGGCTAGATCATTAAGTTGTTTTGCTGCCACCTAGTCTAACCATAAACTAGATAGTTGGAATTAGAAATTGACACCTACTAACTTAGGAGTTAGAGTCCTAACATAACTCAACCACTTATTTATTACATATTTATCTAAGATATAACCCAACTACATCTAAAGGAATCATTTGCTTCAACAACACTTACCACAATCAAAACATAAATATCTTCACTGTCTTCATGAAATTGTTCTTCCTACTTTTGAGGAGTTGTCATATTGATGATGTTGCAGCATGATGAGTTGGCATCTCCAAACCACCCTTGTGATGAGTGTTTCCATTCATCAAATCTCTCCTCTAATACTCTTTGACATTTCATATGGAAAATAACCTTTAAAAAGCCTATTTATCCTTCGGTCATTTCCAAAAACTTATTTCGCTGCAAAAAAAGAGATTTTTAGGCACTTTTGCAGCAAGATTTCATAGCGAAGAAGCCACTTGTAATGACCCATTCCCAAGTTGTACCCAAAACGATATTAGCATGTGAACGATATAGGCATTTGATAGCTACACCTGCCTATACCGCCCACATCGCACTAGTACATCCACCTACTAATATCAAAATTTCATAAGTGAGGAATTTAATATTAAGATTTTGGATTAATATTAAATTTTAACTAAGTAAAAATTATGTAAAAAGGACTAATAAAGGAAAATGACATAATAAAGTTAATTCATTAAGTAAAGACACATACTCCATACATAAGACAACCATATAAGTCACCTCCATAAATATATTCGTACCCACATTAATGTGGATCACATCACCATAAGAACATGTAATACCAACATTTAGGTGGATAAGACCTCGAGAAGAAAGAGGCAGTAGGTGAAGATTATTTAAATCCACATTAATGAAAAGATCACACCATCATAAATACATATAATATCACCATTAATAGGGGAAAAGACCTCGGAGGTTGGAGGCGGTGGATGGAACTTATTTAAGGGAGGTAATATGGAGGTTTTGGAAAAGGAAGGAAGGGAATTCTGCTGAAATACTGTGAGATTGAACTGCATATTGGGAGATTGAACTGCTGGGAGTCTCTGTTCTTCTTGGATATCTGGGCACGGGGGCAGAGGAGACATCCTCTGGGTCTGGGATTATTCCCGGATTGGCTGGGAGGACTTGGTTGTTTCGATAAACTGTTTATCTATCTAACATCTGCATCACGGGAGGAGAGCCATCATCAAAACCATCAAACCATCAACTGTGTACCAGGTATTTCTCCTACGTATTTGATTGTTTCTCAATTTAAAATTTCACTGCTGATTTCATTACATACATTACTGCTGTATAAAATTTTCTGCAAATAATTCTCTATGTATGGAACCTTACATTTCATTTCATGGAAAGACATCACTGATTCTGAATAACTTGTCTGCGAATTAAATTTCTGTGTATGCCAATTAGTTTTCTGAGGAAGGAGCATTCAGCACCACCAGGCTATAAACCTGCTAATTTTGATTAGTGGATGGCATTGAGTGGTCAAAAACATTTAAATATAGGCGTTAGAGCTCCTCAACCGAGTCAAAATTGGTGGTTTTGAACCAAAAAGACATCTTCAGCAATTCTGCAACAAAAAATGGGCTTTGAGCCTGGAACACATTGTGGAATTGCCTAATTTCCCACAAACTTCACAAAATTTGGATTTTAGGCCTCTTAAATTAGCAGAAGGTTTTTCATGAGTAGCTTCAATAGGTTCTTCTACAACCTTCATTTTCAAAACCTTCTTCTCTAATTCAACTTTCACCATTTCCATTTGTTCCTTCAGTTCTTTGACTTGCCTCTTAAGATTCTTTCTTTCTGCTTGCAACCATAAGTTCTTTTTCCTTATATGTTTCATCATGATGCGCAAAGGCCTTGCTCTTTTCATAAATTTCTTAGCCTTTGCAAGGGATTCTTCAAAAAAGGTGACTTGATCAGTTACCCTCTTTTCCACCTCATCTATCAACTGTCTATCTTGTTTGTATTTCTCCAGCTCCATCTTCGTTTAAATCAACTCTTCTCTAGCCTCCCTTAGCTATTCTTTAAGAAGCTCCCCTTCAGTTTTATCCGTGACCTTTTCTTTACCTTTCCTCTGTTTGACAATTTCTTCTTCATATTTGAGTTATTCTTTTAGTAAATCTACCTCATACTCCTTCTGAACCTTCCTTTTGGATTTACCTTTCTTGCCCTTAGTAATGTTTGTCTCAGTAGGAGACAAATCTATGGTTTCTTCCACCAATGGATTTTTTCCTTTATCTTTTTTCTGCTGTTTGCTGTCATCTTTAAAAACCTCAACACTCTGTGATCTGGTGAGAGGTTTTCTAGGTTTAAACAGAAAACTTGAATCTTCAGTAGAGAAATCTAAATTCTTGGCAGTGAGACCCTTCTTTTTAGTTTTGGATCCTTTTACCTCTACCAGTTTCACTACAGGATTCTCTGCAATGTCTATTTCTTGTAAAATATCTTCAAGCCTACCTTTACCTCCAGTGGAGTCTTTTGTGCTTCTCTTAGGCATTTTTGCAGCAGGTTTGGACTTGCTGATTGTAGTAGACTCTATAAAATGCTTGCTAGATGCTAGCTGAGGTGTTGCCTCTTGAATGAATTCAGTCTCTATCTCCATAGGTTCAGCTGAAGGCTACAAACGTTCTTAATGATGACCTTATGTATCTGCAATGGTATCCATATTTTTTCTAGGAGTACCAGTCTTGGACTTAGGAGTTTTCTTTAGAGTTGGAGCATCTATTTCATAGCCACTCATAAACAAAAAGGTTTCCCAATCTCTGTTCAGTCTGTTCATTTCTTCCAACACTAGAAATTTTATTAATCCATGGTGAAAAATAGAAGTTTCACTTCTTTTAGGCCTACCGTTGCACCTTATCTAACATTTTTCCAAGACTTCTAAAAAGATAGAAAGGGATATCCATTAGATATTTACCTGTGCAATGAAGCAGCAACTTGAAATGATATAGGTAGATTGTATGAAACCTAACCTCACAGATAAAGTACTTCTGTATCACCATAAGTAATTTAGAATAATTGTCTTTGAGACAAGTTCTAGGAATCCTTATAGTCATATTTATCCCTACATGCTCAGGTTTCAGAAAAACATCACAAATTTGTCAATTGAGCTTCGTGGCTTTAAACCACTCTTCTCCTGTCCTAGGGATTCCTGTTTCTTAGGAAATTCTATCAGGTGAAACTGGAAAATGGAGGATACCCACCTTTGTATAAATTCCCTTGAAATTTAGTGAAAAATCCTGTGAAACCTATACATGATGACCCCGTAGTCTTTGACAAAACTGCATGCACCCTGCTTTTGTGAAAGCCTCCATGAAACTGCGATCTTCCATGATTAATTTTGGATTTATAGGCTCATATATGAATGGTAGGCCTCCTTTATTTGTCTTCCTCTGCGTAGCCATCTTCTTTATTTGCAGTGCTGGACTCTTTTAGAAACTCACACCTGCACAGTCAAGACTTAATGACAACAAGCTTCTATGGGATTACGAGGTTGGTATGACAACACCTAGGCTCTAAAAGGAGAACAGAGATAGCGAGCTTTCAAAGTAGCATCTTACAAGGATGAAAGAAAAAAGCGTAGAGAATGAAAGCTAAATAAGGAAAGAGAATGAGATGAAATTCATAAAAGGATGGTAATTGATGACCAAATGCGCCAAATCCTTTAATGATGACCCTGTGCCTAACCATCATGACCTCAAACTATTCATAATTTGAGAACTCATCAATTTTCAAAGGTCGTTGCAGGAAAACATAAATCCATAGCAAATTCATTTTAACGGGAGTTAGATTCACTACGGAATTATTCAGTGATTTCGCAACGAAATCTATTAAATTTGCACTAAATACGCTACGAACTTAGGAAAACTCTGACATGTGGCTATATTTGACAATTTTGATTGATTTGAGTATCAAATTCAGATTTTTCCCTTTGACATGACTTAAATACATCCCCTAACAACTTAAGGTAACATAAAAAATCACACCATATCATAAAAATTATCATTTCATGATTTTTATTAGACCCCTAACCAATCTACTTACAAACTTTACATGTTTAACAAATTGAAAGGTTATGGATGATAACAGTGGCTCCACGGGGGATGGTGTACCCCTGTGGTACAACAAAGAACTAATAGTTCCAATGCCATCTATATTGAAAATAAAAACTTTTAAAATCCACAAAGCCTTCTCCAAACTATTATAGCCTTATCCTCATGCTAAAGTTTGATGATTAGCCTATCTTTATTAGTAGAACAACATAACAAAACGAAATATATACCATGGAGTGAATATTCAGTAAAATTTAGGAGTATTTCTTTAGAAACCTACCTTTGATAGGTCCTACAACACAAATTTGTCCATCCATTTCCTGAAGTAGATAAGTATTGTTTCCATGATATGCAACTACCACAAACTTTCCATGCTTCCCCTTTTCCTCAATTCTAGCTTCCCACTTCAAAATTACAACTTGAATTTGGAAATTCTCCTCTTTAACCTTTCTTTCAAATGTTTTATTCACTCTATTCTGTGATTGCTGATAGTTGTTGTATACCTCCTCTCTTTTTTCTTGTAGAGCTATGAGCTGGTTTATCCTCCTTTGAATGGCATTGGGCTCCTCTTCAAGTCCTTGTAGCAGCTTCATTACAGGAACTCCCAAGGAGGTGGGAAAAATTGCTTCAACTCCATACACTAATTCATAAGGTGATGTACCAATGGATCGCTTTGTACAAACCCTATAAGCCCAAAAAGCATATTTCAATTTCAGATGCCATGATCTCTTGTTTTCTTGCAATACCTTTTTGATAATTCTCACAATAATTTTATTAGAGAATTCTGCAAGGCCATTACCTTAGGGGTAATAGGTTGTTGAATGTCCAAGTGTTGTATGATACTGATGAAAAAAGATAATTAACATTTTGGATTTAAAATCTTGTGCATTTTCAGTAATAATCTTCATAGGACAACCAAACTTGGACAAAATGTTGTTCTCCAAAACCTGAATGATGACTGAGTCATTGGCCTGCCTTGTTGGGATTACTTTGATCCATTTAGTGAAATAATTTGTGGATGTCAAAATCCAGCGATGATGCCCTGAAGATGTTGGGTGTATTTCACCAATAAAATCCAACCCCCATTATTGGAAAGGTGCCTCAAAATATATTGGCATCAAAGGTAAACGAATCAGTTTTTTATTACCATAAAAAATTTGACATTCATGGAAAGCAACAATATTCTTGAAGACATCCTTGAACATGGTGGGCCAATAGTAACCTGCTCTGAGTATTTTGTTTGTTGTATCTTTCTAGTAGTGGTGTCCTCCACAATCTTCCTTGTGAAACTCTTCAATGATATTTTCAGCTTCCTCTTCCAGCAAATAGTTTAAAAGGATTCCACCAATATCTTTCCAATACAAATTCTTATTTGCAATGCAATATCTTAATGATTTCATCATTACAAACCTTCCTTTGGATTTGTTCAACACTGGAGGAGCTCTTTGATGATGCAAGACAAAGATAATATCTCTGTACCATTCAGATAAAATGAACTTATCTTCAATAGGTATCAACTCTTCATCTTCTTCTAACATCTCTGAAATTTATGCAATGAAATTCATGTCAAGACATTCAAACTTGGATTGTGCCAATAATTTTGCTAACCCTTGTCCTTTCACCAACTTTGTTGGCTTGATTTCTATCTCATAATGTAATGTTCCAAAATTTTAGCCTCAAAGCTAAATGGAACATTAGAGTTGGCAGCAGCTCTAGTCGGTGAATAAATGGGTAGAAAATCCCATAAGTCTCCTAAGGAGGATTAAAACACTCCAAGTGTGAAAGGAGACACAATTTCTAGCTTAATAAAACACCTCCATGTGTGAACAGAGATAAAATCAAGCTGCTTTGACTAAGTCAACAACGCAGTTGTGGAGGAGGAGGAATCCAAGGAGGAATAACGTAGTTTTGGAGGGAGATGTATCTTTGGATAGAGATGAACTAATTGAGTGGGGAAAAGGGAAATAAAAATCATGTTTTATATAAGGAAGAGGATGGCGGCATTATTTTTCATGTCTTCTCAGACTTTTGCTTCCTCTTGCTGTTCAACAGAGTAACAGTGTTGTTTAGCACCGGGTGTTCCCAAGCGGGAATCCCACCTCTTTCCTTTGAGGAACCTCATTGGGAGAGTTTTCATTCATCATTCCACATCAGGTTTTTATGCCAAGCTTCAGCCAACTTCAGCATCGCATTTTTGCCAGATATTGTGCAGTGTTGCTGGGTGCAGCAGTGGAAGGGATTGGAGTCCCGGTTTCTAAGCTAGTTTCTCATTTGAGGAAGGTTTCTTTCACTTGAGGGACCTGTTTGGAGAGCTCCAGAGCTGATTTCAGATCTTTGGTATCAAACCACACATTTCCCATACATTCCCAGCGTTGTTCTAGCTAGGGAATGCGTTATTTTGGAGGTAGTGTTCAGTGCATTGTTTGGTGGCTCTGTTGCCGAGTTTCCTTGTGATTGAGAGGTTCATCCTTTCATGGGAGGAAGCCCTTGAGGGATCTACATCAGATCAGAAATATTTCAGCCTTCTACACTCATGTGCTTCAGTTTTGTAGTGATGATTCAGTAATTTTCTTAATATCACATTTTGTATGCAGAGTGTTTGACAAGAAACCCTTGCCGGTTTCTTTGTATTTTGTATAAGGAGACTAGATCTCAGTTCTTAAAGAATATTTGAATAATATATTAGTAGATATATTGTTCTCCTATTTTTTGAGTGTAAACCCTTTCTTAGACTACGCATTCCCTTATGCAGCAACTCCGGTATTTTGCAGTCTTGGGGTTTTAACACATTTTTGCAATCCTAGGTGTGGGAGATCTGTTTAACCCACCTAATTTGATTTTTTTTTAGCTCTAATCTTGGATTTAGGTTTTATATTGATTAATTTATGGGATCCAAGGGTCCATTTTAGTGTTTTATTGCAAACGTTGCTGGAAATTCATTTTTAGTGCATGATTCATGAGTTGTTCCAGATTTAGAATATTACACATAATCTAGAAAAGTAGCTATCCATTTCCCTCTTTTGCCATCAGGATCATCTTGTGTCAAAATGTCTTTAACCACAATATTAGGTACAAATTCAATGATATGAGAGTGTAAAATATAAATTCTGAAGTCTTTAAGAGCTTTGATCAAAACATATGCCTGTTTTTCCAAAATATTATACTTCAACTCTGAATTGGCAAGAGTTATGATAAAAAAAAGAAATAGGTTGTTCCATACCTTGCTGATCTTTCTGCAATAAAACTCTAGAAATGGTGTTTTCAGAGGCAAATGATTGCTAGAATTTAATAGTCCACTTAATATCAGCTCCTTTCTTTAACATCTTGGTAATGTCTTTGACAATTTCAATAAATTTCGGGATGAACCTTCTAACAAAGTTTACCTTCCCAAGAAGGGACTAAACTTCCTTCTTGTTCCTTGGCAGTTCTATCTTTTGAATTGCATTAAATCTATTAGGATCAATCTTTATCCCATCCTTTGATATGATATGTCCAAGAAAGTTTCCAGAAGTTAGAGAAAAAATACTTTTAGTGGGGTTAAGAGAGATACCAAATATTATACATTTCTGCAGAATTTTTTTCCACATTCTTCAAATGATCTTCTTCCCTTCTTGAAAACACAGTTATGTCATCCAAGTAGACCACATCTGATTTATCTTTCTCCTCAGCAAAGGAAATTTCCATTTCTCTTTTAAAGGTCGCTCCTGCATTCATCAAACCAAAAGACATTTTTTGCATACATGAATGTTCCCCATGGTGTGGTAAAAGAAGTCTTCTCTTGATCTTCTGAGTGTACCAATCTCTGATTATAACTTGAAAATCCATCCAACATGAACATCCTTTGAGAGCCAACAATATTCTACAAAATATGATCCATATTGGGAAGATGGTAATTGCCCTTCAAGGAAGCCTTGTTAAAATTTCTAAAATCAATACAGATTCTGATCTCACCACTCTTCTTTCTGACTGGTACCAGATTAGCAAGCCACTTTGAAAATATTATAGGAACAATGATCTTTGCAACAAAAAATTTCTTAATGTCCTTTTCAATCAGAGGCATGAGAAATGGGTTAATTCTTCTCAATTTTTGTTTGAAAGGTTTCTCATTCTCTTTGATAGGAATAATATGTTGTATAGTAATAGGATCATACCTTTTGATATTAGCATAGCTCCATGAAAAAACATCAATGTATTTCTTCATCATCTCAATATATTTCTGCTTCATGTCCATAGAAAGAATCTTGAAATGCTTTACCATTTTAGGCGTTGTTGTTGTACCAAGATTACAAGTTTCTACCTCCTCATCATCAGCTTGCATCCTAGGAGATTTAAAAACATCATTTTGATCAAAAAGTTTCTCAAGTGGAATAAGGCCCTTAGATATACAATTATTTTTCAGTTGCAAAACTTCAAAAACCTTAGTTTCAGCAAACATGTTTTGTTGATCCACTTGTATGTTTTCAAACTCCTCCTTCAACTCTATGAAATTTCGGACTTGCTGGTCATCTTCAAACACTTTCCAATGAATGATATTATCTAGGATTGTAGGCCTATGCCGGACTTCAATTTCATACTTCTCAGTAGAATGTGTAGGGATAGCAAACAAACTTGCAGAAATAGCTAGATAATCAGCCACTGAATTTTGGTCTCTAGTTTTCACAATAAATACATATTCTTGAAAATTTTCAAGCATTTCCATAATAAGATTTCTATAATCTCTTATCCTTACATCCTTAGTTTGGTATATTCCCTCAACCTATTTGATTACCAAATCCGAATCACCACACACTGATATCTTCTTGGCACCCAATTTTTTCAAAATTTCCAAAACCAAAAACAGAGATTCATATTCAGCGATATTATTGGTAAAATAAAAGTTAATTTTAAAGGAATAAAACTTAATTTCATCATCAGGAGTATTGATCCATATGCCTTCTCCAGCCCCCTCTCTTCCGGCAGATCCATCAAAGTGTAGAAGCCACCAGCCCTCTGCTTCATCATGGATCTCATTAGAGTATTGATCCCTTCAATTTCTGCTTCATCAGTTAGCTCATTGAAAATAATTGCTAATCCTAATTCAGTTTCAAAAACATAAATGGGATTTCTTCTTACCATGTAGGCCATCCTACTCTCCCCATACAACATTCTTTGCTCACCAAAAACAGGGATAGTAGCATATGTCATGTCCATCTGCATGGTACCTTTGATTTTTGTTGCCCAAGATCTAGATAAAAGCATGTCAAACTTGGGGGGAATATCAGCCACCACAATGTCCATCACCATTTTCTTAGTAGGCACTTGTGACAAGACAAAAACAACATCTTTGATTAATCCTATGCATTGGACTCTCTTAGAGTCAAAATAAAATAAATCTTTGTATGGCCTAATGCAGGGAAAATTTTAAGGATGTACATTTATTTTAAAGTTTAGAAACCTTGGTGAATCTTAGCAGTCCCTAATATGTAATATTTATAATTTTTGGTGATATTTTTGTAAAAAATATTCAAATTTATAATAATATTATATAACATGTACAAAATTTTGGCAATTTTAATGGTAAAATAGTTTTATCTTGTAAAATTTGGGCGAATCTATTTTAGAAAAAATGATAATTGACGAATATTGTTTTTAGGAAAAACATGGAAAATTAGCCCATCTGTGAATATTAGCCCCTAAAATTTTCCCTAGCCTAGTGATATCCAAACCCATCCTCTCCATAATCACCTTAGGCATAAGGTTATGAGAAGCCCCCGAATCCAACATGGCATTGTGTAAGGTCATATCATAGATATTAAGGCTGACATAGAAGGGAGGGACTTCTTCATTCTGCTCATCTTCCAACCTTGGTCCTAGGAAGATGGTAGGATGGCCTTCTTGTAGATTAAGGATATCTGAAGGTCCTAATTGATGTAATATCCCAAAATGGGAATGCAACAATACATGAACAAAATTTTGGAAATAGCAGTGATAAATTAAATCATAAAATGTGTTGAGAAACACATAGCCATGAATTAGTGTCACAACAACAAATTATTGTGCCTTTTATGATCCCAAAAAGTGGGGAAATGCAGCAATATGGACCATAAAAATGTTATCTTCAATAAATTATGCTATAACTGTGAGAAATTGGTCTTGGATCCCTTAGTTCATGAACTATATATCTCGCATGCAGAATGGGAGCAAAAACAAATCTCTCTAGCCATGCTAAACAAGTCTCCCCAAGCCAATACAACTAAAAAATGCCCAAGCCCCATGAATTATGCCAACAGAAAATACTGAAGCATGTGACATCATTATTTTAATGGGGTTTTATGCAGCAATTTATAAGAAATAATAGATCTGGAGTTTTCAATTCAATGGATAAGAAAAATGGAGATCTCTTCCTTTTTATACAATATAAGAATAACCCGGCAAGGGTTGCATGAAAGTATAAGTATAAAATACCATATCTGCAAATCTAGATCTGAAACAATGCATTTATAATACAACTATATATATATATATAGCTGAATAATACAGGTAGTAGAAGAAGCTGCTTTATACAATCCTTCCAGGAGAAGGGTTGGCCCTTTCCCCAAGGAATGAGCTCAAGATCAAGGGTCTTGACCCTGCAACTGCAATACTAAGAGAAATGACGCAGTTCCTACAAGGGATTGCACTGTATAAGATGGGGAATGATTTTTCCAAGTTCAAAGATCTAAAATATGCTCATAGATCTCCCTCCTTGATCTCCCAAAGAGAGGAATGCTTCCTCCTCTGAAAAACAAGCTCCGGAAGTGGTGTTGTGAACCTTCCACTGCAACACCCTGCAACACAATGTTACACTCTGCAGAAATAACGTTGTAGCTGAAGGAGGATTCTTGGCCTCAAGCTTGAATGTGGAAAACTGAAGTACAATGCTCCACCAAGAGGCCTCTCAAGGTAGGAGAAGGAATCCCTAAGCAGGAATGCCTTGTGCTATACAACACTGCAACTCTGCTAAACAGCAAGAGAATGCACAATAGTTGAACCAGACCATAAAATCTATAATCATCAAGCTAACCTCAAATGTCTGCCATCCTCTGCCTTATAAATCATGTGAGCCTTCTCACCTTGGGTCCCACCCATTAGGGTTTCCAACATCACATGATCAATATCCCTCCAAAATTGCATTGTATCTCCATCAAGGCCACTCCATAACCATGCTGTTTGATTTGGTCAAAGTTGACGTCTTCAACCTGCTTCACCCCTTTTCACACCCAAGTGTCCTCAATCTAGCTCTCATATGTTTGTTTAAAGTGATCCTTATTCATATTGAGCTATTTTCATCGATGATCCACTCTTCTCCATGAATGTTGTTGACTTGGTCAAACTTGACTTTGTCCACATCCAATTGCCCTTGTTCACACATGATGGTGTCAAATCCAGCCACTGTAATGATCCCTTTTCATACCAAGAAGATTTTTATGCTAATTCAAGTTAAGTATGGGTCTCTTCCCCCATTTATTCATCTACTATGTGTAAAAATAAAAAATGAATATTCATATTAGCTGCATGCTAATTTAGGAATATTACAGTCCTCCCCTCCCAAATGTTGCTTGTCCTCAAGCAGCTGCAAGGATAGAACTGAAGAGTTTCCTCTCCTCCTCCTATAGCATCCTCATATGATGAACTCCTCCAAGGAATATGATGTTGTCTCAACAATGAATCTCCATAGTGCCCCTCCCAATCATGCAAGTTAGCATTTGGCGAGCATCCCAAATAGCCATCATCATGAAAATGTGAAATACTCAAGGAGGCAACTATGTGCTTTCTATAGGTCCTCTCAAAGCATGGAGTCTGAAATGCATTGGGAACTATCATTCCCATGTAAAACCTCCACCCCCAAGCTATTATCCATACAAAATGAGCCACCCTCCAGAATGGTAACTCATGAAGAATTCCCTCCACCTTTGGCTCCTGCAATGTAGGTGGGTTGAATAACTGAACATGGTAGACAAAATGGCCTACCCCATGCTGTCTTTCTCTCCACTTATGATAATTGTAGAGAATATTCTGATCTTCGGCTGCAATAAGGTGGCCCTCAAGTGGAAAGAAGAAGATTATATCTCCAAATATCCTTTCTCCCATGTCATGAATCATGTTGGCCCAAATCATCCCACTCAAAATGAATGGCACATCATCACCGTTTGGCATCCAAATCAGAAAAATACTGAAGTTTATGTGTAAGTTTGGATGATACCAATGGTTTCTCAAGTGGATACAATGCAGTCTTCCCAACTACTGCTTTAGATCATCATGTGGCAAGTGGTCTTTCAACAAGATAACAGTTGTGCATGTTTTCACATCTACCATGAGGTGGTAAATAACATTATATATTAGCTGAGTACAATGAGAATGACAACACACTTGTCCAAAGTCATGTAGAGAAGGTTTATCTCCATCATAGATGTTGGTTCTAGCATGACCATGAAGCCCGTAAATAACCTTGCCCTCTTGTGGAGCAATGCACTGTACATACATGGTGAGAAGGTGTACATACTCAATGAAATAATCAATAAGTACAAAAATATATTTCTTACCATGCATAATGAGTAAGATGAAAGTGAGGTCCATGGATGAGTCCTCCCATGAGAATCTTCTTATAAAAATCTGCAACAAGAGAGGATGCATGCTCCCCTTGGAACACTCTATCAATAGAAACATACTCCCAAGTGACAGCGTTGTTGGCCCTAGTGATAAGGCTCTTGTCACTCCATGATTCCCTTCCTTGACATCCCACATGTCAAATTCATCCACTATCATGCTGCTATGTGGGGAAATATTCTTCCTATGTGGAATCCCCTCCTTATCCTTCAATGTTGAAGGGTAGCCTCTTTGCACCTTGAATGTGCCATACATTCCTTTGGAAATATCATGATTAATATGGAGAAATTTTTGCCCATACTCTCCCAATAGTAACCATAGCAACAAGGACTCTTGCTGCCTTCTTGAATTATCATGATGCAAGTCATGGAGAAACAACACAGTAATGGACATGAGAGATGTCTCATCAACATAATACAAACAAGCTCCTTTATGCCACATCATGTGAGAGTTATCCTTCCTTCCAAACCAAAGTACATACATGAGATACATCCCAAACAGAAATATATGTAAATACATGAGACATATCCCAAATAAGAGTAAATATATGGACATGTGATGTCCAAACTCTCTTCTCAACAACCATAGTAACCATGCCTTTTTCTTATGCATTCTATCATTGAGACATAAGGCATGAGACAAGAAAATATGGACCTTTGGGTAGTAACCATACTCACCCAAGAGCAGCCAGCACAGCCATGCTTCTTGCTGGCCTGTGTCATAGATCTACAAGTGGTTTGGAAATCCCTTGCTCCATACTATCACCCACTCATCCCAATGTGGGTGATGGATCTCATTCTGCAAGTACTTGGTATCCTCCCATTGTAGGACACCAACCTCCTCAAACATTTGAAGAACTTTGCACTTCATGAAATGTTGAAGTGCACCTCCAATGAGATCTCTTAATGAGACCTTCTTCTCATGCATGGCCTTCCAAAACTAATGGGGTTTTGGATCTGCTACAGGTAGAAGCCTCTCTTTGAGCAGTGGCATGCTCATTGAGAAAGTGTCATCTAGAAAGGAGAAAATTTTTCTCATCTCAAGATGTCTACCCTCTGTCATTTCTTCCTCGATTGCTTCCTGAACAGCGCAGTTTAATTATGTTGCTCTAAATTAGCAGTATGTGCTGACCCTTGGTCATGCAAAGGCAGATTTCCACAATCTTATAAAAGATTTTCTACAATAATAAAAAGTGGAAATTCAATTATACCTTGATGGGACTTGGGAATACCTTGTATGGCTGCAAGAGTTCCTCCTCCTAATGTGTTGGCTCAAACTGCTGATGTTGAAGGCTGCTCTTCCAAGGCTGTGACAGCGCTGGTACAAGTCTCCTTAAGTGGTGGCGAGGGATCCTCCTTCTCTAATTTATCTTCATCAAATCTCTTGATTACCCTCTGAGTGAAAAATGCAAAAGTAGATACTCTTGCATGACTCATATGGCTGAACCACCAAGTGCTTGCCTTACCCTCCAGGTGCAGCGCTGCAATTTATAATGCCTCTCTCTCTACCACTGGATGTAGTAGGAAGAATGCATCAAGTCTCCTTGCCCAAGCCCTTGTTGTAGATGTCCCATCAAAAGTGGACAATAGAAACCTATTTCCTTTTATTCTGTTTGTGTTGCAAGGCCTCCTCTCTTCCTCCAGTTGAATGAACTGCGAGAAAGCTAGAGTCTCTTTGAAGGCTCTAGGTTGAGATTTGTACTTAACAAGGTATTCACTTAGAATCTGATGATCCAAGTGTCCTCCATACTTCTTTTCTTCTTCTCTATGAGAATAGGAAGTGAATGGCCCTTCCTCTTCTTGAAACCTTATAGGATTTTCATTGCACCTCTTCTCCTTAATCTGCTTAACCTCCTTGGAGAGGTTCTTCCTAGATCTAAAAAGTGATGAGATAAGGCTCATCTTCTCCATCATTTTTATCTTTCTCCTATTATTCTTATTATTATTCTGATATCATAATAGCTGGAACTCACAGGCTGAGCCAAGATTATGCTCTGATACCACTATAATATCCCAAAATGGGAATGCAGCAATACATGAACAAAATTCTGGAAATAGCAGTGATAAATTAACTCATAAAATTTGTTGAGAAACACATAGCCATCAATTAGTGTCACAGCAGCAAATTATTATGCCTTTTATGATCCCAAAACGTGGGGAAATGTAGCAATATGGACCATAAAAACGTTATCTTCGGGAAATTACACTATAACTATGAGAAATGGGTCTTGGATCCCTTAGTTCATGCACTATATATCTTGCATGTAGAATGGGAGCAAAAACAAATCTCTCTAGTCATGCTAAACAGGTCTCCCCAAGCCAATACAACTCAAAAATGCCCAATCCCCATGACATATGCCAACAGAAAATCCTAAAGCATGTGAAAATGATATTTTATTGGGGCTTTATGTAGAAATTTATAAGAAATAACAGATCTAGAATTTTCAATCATTCAATGGCTGAGAAAAATGGATATCTCTTCCTTTTTATACAATATAAAAATAACCCGGCAAGGGTTGCATGAAAGTACAAGTATAAAATACCAGATTTGCAGATCTAGATCTGAAACAATGTAGTTATACTGCACCTCTGTATATATATAGCTGAATAATATAGGGAGTAGAAGAATATGCTTTATACAATCCTTCCGGGAGAAGGGTTGGCCCTTTCCCCAAGGAATGAGCTCAAGATCAAGGGTCTTGACCCTGCTACTGCAATACTAAGAGAAATGATGCAGTTCCTGCAAGGGAATATGTTGTAGAAGATGGGGAATGATTTAGACAAGTGCCAAGATGTAAAATATGCTCAGAAATCTCCCTCACTGATCTCCCAAATAGAGGAATGCTTCCTCCTCTGAAAAACAAGCTCTGGAAGTGGTGTTGTGAAACTTCCACTACAACACCCTGCAACACAACGTTACACTCTAAAGAAATAACACTGTAGCTAAAGGAGGATTCTTGGCCTCCAGCCTGAATATGGAAAACTGAAGTACAATGCTCCACCAAGAGGCCTCTCAAGGTAGGAGAAGGAATCCCTAAGTAGGAATGCCTTGTGCTAAACAGCACTGCAACTCTGCTAAATAGCAAGAGAATGCACAATAGTCTAACCAAACCATAAAACATCTAATCATCAAGCTAATCTCAAATGGATACCATCCTATTCCTTATAAACTATGTGAGCCTCCTCACCTTGGGTCCCACCAATTAGGGTTTCCAACATCACATGATCAATCTCCCTCAAAAATTGTGTTGTATCTCCATCAAGGCCAGTCCTCCATTGTTTGATTTGGTCAAATTTGACCTCTTCAACCTGCTTCACCCCTTTTCACACCCAAGTGTCCTCAATCTAGCTCTCATATTTTTGTTTAAATTGATCCTTGTTCATATTGAGCTATTTGCATTGATGATCCACTATTCTCCATGAATGTTGTTGACTTGGTCAAACTTGACTTTGTCCACATCCAATTGCCCTTGTTCACACATGATGGTGTCAAATCCAGCTACTATAATGATCCCCTTTCATACCAAGATGGTTTTTATGCTAATTCAAGTTAAGTATGGGTCTCTTCCCCCATTTATTCATCTACTAGGTACAAAAATCAAAAATCAATATTCCTATTAGTTGCATGCTAATTTAGGAATATTACAGTTGAGAATTTAACATCTTCACAATTTTTCTTCTATACTCATTGACCTTGATAATTTCTCCAAAGGGGAAAGGAATCTTAATTTTAGAGATCTCATTCTCTAAACTAAAAGTAGAAATGGATTTTTCATTTTCTTTGGCAGGAGGTGGAAGTGGTGGGTATTTTTTGGGCTCAACTGCTTTAGGAGCATCCTTCTTTGGCTGAGTTTTATTTGTAGTGATGGGAACATTTATGTTTCTAAGATTGTACTGCTTCTGCATCTCAGATATAGCATGTTGATAACCCTTTAGGTAATCAGATTGTCCCTCATCCTTATTAAAATCATGACCAGACTCATCATGCTCCTCCTTGGTCAGAAACATCCCAGACATATCTTCATCTAGACAGTGGATAATATCCTATTAAAACTCAGGCTGATTTTCTTCATCATCAATCAACTTTTGCTGAAAGGGAGGCCTCACTTATGGATCAGGTTGATTTTTGTTTTCTCTTTGTATTTTCTGATTTTGAGGCTTCATAAACTATGGTTTTCTAATTTGTGGATCATGTTGTGCGGTAGGTAAGGAAGTGGTTCCAAGGGCAAGTCTATCCATGAGTTTCTCCATGGTCTTCAACATAAAATAAAACTTAGCATCTAAGGATGAAGGTTTCTCTTCTTCTTTTAGTTTTGATTTTTCCATATTATAACTCTTCACAGCTATCATGTTTACTTATACCTTCACATCATCATTCCACATTTCTTCTAGAGAAGCAGACTCTCTTTCCCTAAGCATAATAGAGAAATCATAATCAAATGCCTCTGCATAGTGTAATTGAGCAGCTCCTGGGGGAGGTTTAAAATGAGAAGGTACGTAGCTATAGACCTTGTTAAACATCTTAGATAAGTCTTGGACAGATTCATCTAAGGCTCTTTTCATATTGTTGTATTCAGTCAGGGCTTGCATTGGATTTTTCCTATTCCCCCATTTGTTCAAAAAACTATCTTCTAACTGGTTCCAATTCTGCAAGCTTGCTAGAGCTAGGGCTTTAAACCACTTTCTTACTTCACTATTGAAGCTTTGAGAAAATAATATCATTTAACATATTCATGGTCATTAGGGGAACTTTGAGGTCTAAAATGGGCCTCCTAAGGAAATTATAAAATAATAGTGGAAAAAATAAAATAAGATTTGATGACATCATCAAATTTTAGAGGGAAAATAGAAAAAACTATTTTTTCAACTTATCTCCCAAATTTTTTACTCAAATTTCGAGCAAGAGTACTTGTTGGATGCAAAATTTAATTCCTCATCCAAGGAGTACCCGTGTTGCATACTTTTAATGGGTCTGTAATATTTCCAAATGGGGGAATGTAGTAATACTGAAACACAATATAAGAACTGCAACTAAGTAAACAATAAATTTAAATACAACATCAGAATATACAGAGAAGCTGAGCCTTTTTATTATGTGGAGAGGATTTAGTTACACAATGTACAAAGATGAGGGAATCTAGCCAAAGAGATGGCCTAGAATCACCCTGCAAACATGCTACAACTAGCATTGCGTAACTGGTGAGCTTACAGGAAGAAATGTTGCACTGTCCCTTTTGTTTCTGATGTACACGAGGCTACTGCAAAAGGAAATGCAGATCTATGGAGCTCAGGAGCTCTAATGATGCCGAGATTCAAGATTTTTCCAATGTGATGGGAACCCAAGATAACCTAGAAAGGATTTTCCAGATCTACAACTTTGGAAAATCACCCTCCTAGAGTTTGATCCTTTGACTGCTGGGTTATAAAGATATGAAGCTAGATATAATATAAATATGGTTGCAATATGTTATACAACTAGATCTAAGCTTTGAGGGCTGATCCCTCCCCCAAATCTACAAGTTAGGAGCTTGAGATCTTGTCTCCTCTTCTTCCTCCTTCAAGTTGAAGCAACTGAATATGCAGCTGCTACATAAATTGCATTGTACAAGAGGGAGAGTCACTATGCTTGTTGAAATGTGCTGCAATAAGCTCCAGGTTGATGGAAATGGTGATGGCAAGGTGAGGGGATGATCCCTCACAGGATTACTAGCTGAAATACTGGTAACTTCCTTCCTCCTTTGGATCTGCAATGATGGACTGCGCAATCCTTGATGGGACTGCTGCTGATAGGAGGTCAATAATCTTTGGCCTGATGCCAGATCTGAAATGAAGCTCTCGGAATGTTGATATTTAAGCCCAAGGTGATAGGAATAATCCTACACCAGTTCTCCACCTCCTAACTGATCTTTAGAAATTGTGTAATTCCTGAAGGTAGGTGTTCTGCAGAGAATGGAATATGTGTGGCACCAATGTTTGATGATGAATGAAGTACAACCCTCTTCCAAGAGCTACTCAATGAAAGAGGTGGGATTCCTAACCAGGAACACCCAGTGCTAAACATCACTTGCAATCTTAGCTAAACAACCAAATAAAGCATGGAATGTCAAATGAAATTCCAGATTTAAAAAGACCTTCAAATGAATAATCAAAAGCATGCCTCCAATGTTGCCTTCATCCCCTTTATATAGTTTATGAGCCTTCCCATGCCTTGGCCCACCTCTAAACTATGTTGTGCATGTGGACATAATCCTCCATGTTTGATTGCACTCTCTCTCCAAGTCCTCCATCATGTCTAGATGCAATGTGCACCCTATCCATCATGTGTGCATTAATTGCACTACTTCCTCCATCACTTCATCATGAATGCTCTATGATCTTACATTAGATGCCTTCCATGATCTCAGTTGACTGCTTCAACCTCCATGATCTATCTCATTAATGAAACATGATCTCCACTCCATTCACATTAGTAGTTGCTCCACTACCTCATTATGTAGATCTAGGCTTAATCAATCCACATTCACAAATAAAAAGTGGATATTTATTCATCTTGAGGATTATGGTTCCCTCCACCCTTTTATTTACTTAATTCATTAATAAAACTAAGAACTCTAATATTCCAAATATTATGTGAAAATTTGGGAATATTACAGGGTCTTGCTACAAGAAAAATGAGAAAAACATGAAAAACATGATTGTAATCCAATACATGGGTACTCCTTGGATGAGGAATTAAAATTTGCATCCAATGAGTACTCCCGCTCGAAATTTGAGTAAAAACTTTGGGTGATAAGTTGAAAAAATAGTTTTATTATTTTATTATTTTTTAATATTTTTACCCTTTTACTTAAAAAATGGTGAATCAACCCCCGTGGTTGACATCATCATCTTGAATCCTATTGGTTCTTATAAAGTTTATTTTTATTGTACATTTTTCTTAGGAGGCCCATTTTAGACCTCAAAATTCCCCTAATGCTACCTCCCCTCTATCAATGAAATCATTGAATTGATCTACATGTTCCTCAGCTGTTATTTCCTCTTCACTCCCAAAGGTTTTAATTCTAGTTGAGTATTTACCTGGGAGGTCATGAAGAACAGCAGGGAGGACAAGTGGAGCATATCTTGCAGGTCCAGCAGGAGGAGGTGGAGGAATAATTCCAGCCATAATGACATGAACTGAGGTATGAGAAAGGATAGAAGATGATATTGGTTTCTGATTTCTTGGGAAAATAGTAGGAGAAGATGAGCCATTAGGAGGTCACAAGTGGTGTAGTTGGTATTTGTAGTTTAGATATAAATGAACTCCACTCATGCAAAGGTATACCAGATTTTCTTTTCAACAAGAACTCAAATGGATCTAACTCATTTAAGTTTCAAAAGACCCCCTTTCTAAAAGTAGTTTTGATGTAACTGTTTTCCATAATTCCTCCTTTTCTTCTTTGGATACTAGGGATGATGTATCAATGCCTAGTCTTTGCAGGTCTAAAATTAGATCAGTCAATTCATTTTCACTCTTAGACCTTAATAAAACTTCTTCAATTTTATCATCAAATTTCCTATCTTCAGGACTTCGAATAATTTCAGAGGACAAATCTCTTGAATGTGATGGAATACTTGATTTTTAAGAGCTCCTTTCAATGCCTCTTAGAATCCTCTCTGGATTATCCAAAATGGTAGGCGGGTTAGGATCTAGATTTCTCCTAGTATATATTTTTCTCGAAGCCACCTTTAAGCATGAAAATTTTTAGTGGAGTCACCAAGGTAGTTTCTACAGCCTCGAAAAGTTCTGAGCTCCTGCTACCTCCAAGAATTCACCTTCACTGTTTGTACACAAACTTTGGTAAATATGTCTTTAGACTCTTGGTAGACACACCAAAATGTTATATCTAAATTGGTACTGATGGGCTACTCCATGAGACAACTTAGAGTAACTATTTCAACCAAATTTTAATTGAAGATTAGCCTCTTCAGCCTGAGAGGGCTCTCTCAAAGGTAATTTATGATTATTCAATGACAACTTTATTAGATGGATAAATCTATGACTGTAACTTAATTATGATTGATTTCAGGTTGAAAATACAAAATACTTTCTACCATTGGGATAATGGAGTCAACATCATGAAATTCAATGAAATAATCCTTCTTGTGGAAATTGAGGCAAATGAAAGTTTCAATGAAAATATGGTACACACATAACACAAGAAGAAACAACAGTTTAAAATATAAAGGAAGTCAGAGCATGGTATCCACGAGTTCTGATTAATTAGACTTAAACTAACTGTAGATATTAAACATGAAATATATAAGACATATAACTCATTGAAAACTTCATTCGAATCTCAGGTGAAGAGGGGAAAAAATTCACTGTATATTACTGAATATCAAAGCTTTTACAAGTAGGAGTGTAATACAATATTCTCCAACCCTTCATTCATCGAAATATTTCCTATTTATAGGCATCCAATATTTACATCAAATCTGCCAAATGGATATATCATTAAGTTCTTTTGCAGCCACCTAGTCTAACTATAAACTAGATACTTGGAATTAGAAAGTGACACCTACTCACTTAGGAGTTAGAGTCCTAACATAACTCAAACACCTATTAATTACATCTTTATCTAAATGATAACCCAATTACATCAAAAGGAATCATGTGCTTCAACAACACTGACCACAATCAAAACATAAATATCCTCACTGTCTTCATGAAACTATTCTTCCTACTTTTGAGGATTTGTCATGTTGATGATGTGGCAACATGATGAGTTGGCATCTCCAAACCACCCTTGTGATGAGTGTTTCAATCAGAAAATCTCTCCTCTGATATTATTTGACATTTCATATGGAAAGTAACCTTTAAAAAAACCTCTTCTTTGGTTATTTCCAAAAACTTATTTCGCTGCAAAAAAAAAACTTTCTAGGCACTTTTGCAGCAAGATTTCATAGTGAAGCAATTTAGGCCACTTGTGCTATACACCTGCTACTTTTGATCAGTGGATGGTGTTGAGTGGTCAAAAAAATTTAAATACAGGCCTTATAGCTCCTTAGCCAAGTCAAAATTGGTGGTTTTGAACCAAAAAGACATCTTCAACAATTCCGCAACAAAAACTGGCCTTCAAGCCTGGGACACGCTGCGGAATTTCCTAATTTCCCACAGACTTCACAGAATTTGGATTTTAGGCCTTTTCACTTAGCAACAGGTTATTCACGAGTAGCTTCAATAAGTTCTTCTACATTCTTCATTTTCAAAACCTTCTTCTCTAATTCAACTTTCACCATTTCCATTTGTTCCTTTAATTCTTTGACTTGCCTCTTAAGATTCTTTCTTTCTGCCTGCAACTGTAAGTTATTTTGACTTGTATGTTTCATCATGATGCACAAAGGTTGGGTTCTTTTTAGCAATTTCTTGGCCTTTGCAAGGGATTCTTCAAAAAAGGTGACCTGATCAGTTACTCTCTTTCCACCTCATCTATCAATTGTCTATCTTGTTTGTATTTCTCCAGCTCCATCTTCGTTTCATCTACTCTTCTCTAACCTCCCTAGTTGTTCTTTAAGAATCTCCCCTTTAGTTTTCTCCATGAAATTTCTTTACCTTTCCTCTGTTTGAGAATTTATTCTTCATCTTTGAGCTATTCTTTTAGTAAATCTACTTGAGACTCCTTCTAAACCTTCCTTTTGGATTTACCTTTCTTTCCCTTAGTAATGTTTGTCTCAGTAGGAGAAAAATATATGATTTCTTCCACCATTGGCTTTTTCCTTTATCTTTCTTCTATTGCTTGCTATCATCTTTAACAATCTCAACACTCTATGATCTGGTGAGAGGTTTTCTAGGTTTAAAAAGAAAACCTAAATCTTCAATAGAGAAATCTAACTTCTTGGTAGTGAGACCCTTATTTTTATTTTTGGATCCTTTTACCTCTACCGGTTTCACTACAGGAGTCTCTGCAATGTCTATTTCTTGTAAAATATCTTCAAGCCTACCTTTACCTCCATTGGAGTCTTTTTTGCTTCTCTTAGGCCTTTTTGCAGCAGTTTTGGACTTGCTGATTGTAGCAGACTCTATAACATGCTTGCTAGATGTTGGATGAGGTGATGACTCTTGAATGAATTTAGTCTCTATCTCCATAGGTTCAGCTAAAGGCTGCAAACCTTCTTGATGGTGACCTTCTGTCTCTGCAATGTTATCCATATTTTTTTCTAGGAGTAACAGTCTTGTACTTAGGAGTTTTATTTGGAGTTGGAGCATCTATTTCATAGCCACTAATAAACAAAAAGGTTTCCCAATCTCTGTTCAGTCTGTTCAGTTCTTCCAGCACTAGCAATTTTATTAATCCATGGTGAAAAATAGAATTTTCACTTCTTTCATGCCTACCCTGAACCTTATCTGAAATTTTTCCAAGACTTATAAAAATATAGAAAGGGATATCCATTAGCTTTTTACATGTGAAATGAAGAAGCAACTTGAAATTATATACGTAGATTGTATGAAACCTACCCTCACAGGTAAAGTACTTATGTTTTACCATTAGTAGTTTAGAATAGTTGTATTTGAGACAAGTTCTAGGAATCCATACAGTCATATTTATCCCTAAATGTTCAGGTTTCAGAAAAACATCACAAATTTGTAATTTGAACTTCGTGGGTTTAAACCAATCTTCTCCTGTCTTGGGGATTCCCTTTGCTTGGGAAATTATATCAGGTGAAACTGACAAATGGAGGATACCCACCTTTGCAGAATTTCCCTTGAAATTCAATGCAAAATCCTTTGAAACCTGTATATGATGACCCTATAGTCTTTGGAAAAACTGCATGCACCCTAATTTTGTGAAAACCTCCATGAAAATGGGATCTTCCATGATTAATTTTGGATTTATAGGCTCATATCTTAATGGTAGGCCTTAGGGAAAATTTTAAGGATGGAAAATTATCTCGAAGTTTAAAAAATTGGTGAATCTCACTAGTCCCTAATATGCAAACTATGAAATGTTTATTGATGTATTTGAAAAATTATTCAAATTTATAATGATATTATATACTTTATATATAATGTTGGCGATTTTTAACGTAAAATAATTTTATATTGTAAAATTTGGGTGAATCATTTTTATAAAAAAATGGAAATTGGCGAATATTTTTTTGGAAAAACCATGGAAAATTAGCCCACCTGCGAATATTAGCCCCTAAAATTTTCCATGGTAAGCCTCCTTCATTTGTCTTCCTCTACGTAGCCATCTTCGTTGGTTGCGGCACTGGCCTCTTTTAGAAACTCACACCTGCACAGTCAAGACTTGATGACAGCAAGCTGCTATGGGATTATGAGGTTGTTATGACAACACCTAGACTCTAAAAGGAGAATAGGGACAACAAGTTGTTTAAGTAGCATCTTGCAAGGATGAAAGAAAAAATCATAGAGAATGAAAGCTAAATAAGGAAAAATAATGAGATGAAATTCGTAAAAGGATGGTAATTGATAACCAAATGTGCTCAAATCCTTTAATGATGACCTTGTGACTGACCAACATGACCTCAAACTACTCATAATTTGACAACTCATCAATTTGTAGAGACCGTTGCAGGAAAAAAAAAATCCGTAGCGAATTCAGTTTAACAGGTGTCAGATTCTCTGTTGAATTATTAGGTTTTTTCACAGTGAAATCTGTTAAATTTTCACTAAATACGCTACGAACTCAGGAAAACTCTGACAGGTGGCCAAATTTGACAAGTTTGATTGATTTGAGTATCAAATTCATATTTTTCCTTTGACATGACTTAAATACATCCCCTAACAACTTAAGGTAACCTAAAAACTCACACCATATCATAAAAATTATCATTTCATGATATTTATTAGACCCCTAACCAATATACTTAAAAAATTGACATGTTTAACAAACTGAAAGTTTATGGATGATAATAGCTGCATTGAAGGCTTTCAGGTCCGAGGTCTAGACATTCAAATCCAACTTCGAGCAACAGATCGTTGCATTGTAGGTGAAGCTAAAACCTGAGACTCCTCTAGAGGTATGAGCTCATTGAGCTACACTAGTTAAGGAAGCCACCAGAAGTATTTCTGCTAACATCACCAAAGGCTCTGAATTAGTTGACACTGCTATCGAACTATGGTCATCAGTGCAGCGAGACCCAATTCTCTGACAATTCACTCAAGAACTGCGCCACAAAGAGCAGGAATTTGATCAGTTGGAAGTTTCCATGCCCACCCTTGTTGCAGCCCAGCGACTGGTGCATCCTCGCACCAGTCATGCTTTAAGAGACGAAATTAAAGATATCCACCATAAAAATAAAGTTCTCAGTGATCATCTGAAGCCATGGGCAGATGAAGCAATGAAACTCTCGCAGGACCTATATACTGCGGTTAAAACATTGAATCAGACATTGGACAGTGTCACTTTAGCTAATGAGGGGCCGACTTCACAAAAGTTGGTCGAGATCATGTAGAATGCAGTTACATAGAGTGAGGGTACCCTAACACCATTTTATGCTACCCTCGAATAGCTCTAGAGCAAGATGAAGACCCCACTGCTATTGTGACTTGGGACGAGTCACAAGATTGTGTTGGGGGCCTGTTGGAGTGGGGTCCCCTGAATGCAATTTTGGTATATATTTTTGGAATATTTTGAGTAGTTTAGTCATGCGCAACACAAGTAAAGGGACTTTGAGGTGGGTCAAAGTCCCTCATGCATTACAATGGGAAGAAAGGGTAGATCTAGGGGTCACAAACCATGATTTTTCGACCATAGTATGGCACATGCTAAAAGTATAAATAAGAGTCTAAGATGAGTCGAAGAAGGCAGTTTTGAAGTTAAGTTTGATGGGAATATTTTCATGATAGATCTGCTCTGAGTTTTTTGTGCAGTTTCGTTTGGGTAAGGGCTCCTACTGGCTATGTGCACGGAGACCCTAAGTCTAGCTGTGTGTGGATCCCGCTGGCTATGCACGTGGGTATGTGAAAGAGTTTGTAAAAGGAACCTGAACTATTTGATGAATAGAAGGACATTTTGCTGATATTAAATGTCTCTGTGATATGTTATGAGTTGCGCTGCATGTTATTTCCATGTTATTAAATACTGTTAGTAGATAGATTGCACACATGTATTAGATGCTTAAAGAGAACAATGAATGCATAGATCTAGTGATATTGGGTTATATTTCTCTTGTTAATTGATTATCTTATGAGTTACGGGCAGTGTGAAAGGCATTATGTTAAGTTATATTGTTGGGCGTTTCTAGTTAGGGATTTCTATGCGCAGACTTGTTCAAGATCTAAGGGTACCAACATTATTAAAATCTCTCTCTCAAGGTGCGGAAACCTGGTTCCAACACCCTCCCATACTACTTCGGGTGAGACCTTCACTTGCGCAAGCAGGTCATTGCCGAAAGGGCCAGTAGTACAAGGGTTTTTTGGTTAACCTAAAATCTAAACCTTAGTCAAGACCCCTCAAACCAACAAGGTGTAATATGATGGCCTGATGCTAGATAACACAATGTTGCTCCTGGAAGACTGGAATGGAAGCACAAGGTGAAAGGATGAATCCTCCACCAGTTTCCTAGCTAAAATGCTAGAAACTACCTTCCTCCTCTCAAACACTAAGACATGAATGCGTAATTCCTGAACCTGTATATGCAGAAGAGAGGGGTTGAATGTGGCACCAATGCCAGATGAGGAATAGCTACTCAAAATAACCTTGCCAGAGTAGGCACTTGATGTCCCCTATGGGTAAGGGTGGGATTCCGGCTCAGGAACACCCATGTGTTAAACAACACAACAGACTTAGCTAAACAGCTGAAGCATGCAAAGAAATTTCAAATGACAAAAAAATATCAAATTCTAGACTCATTTTCTTTGCTTCCCTCATCTTCCTTATATGGTTGTGAGCCTTCCCTAGCCTTGGCCCACCTCATAACCACACTACAAATGTGGAAACTAGTATCCATGAAGACTGTTTTGTCTCTCCATGATCTCCATGATCTCTGCAATTCATATCCACTCCCTCCATCATGTGTGCATTTAATGAACCACTTCCTACATCACTGCATCATTAATGCTATACAATCTTACTTTTATTCCTCCACTATCTCCACCATCTTCCTCATTATCTCTCCATAATATCCACTCTCCCTTCATTAATGAGCTGCTCCGCTACTCCATGATGCTGATATACTATCTACTAACCCACATTCACACAAAAAAAATGGATTTTATTCGTATATGGGTTTTATGGGTCCCTCCACCCTTTAATTACTTAATTAATTGAGAAAAGTAAGAACTCTAATATTCCAATTAACTGATGCAAAATTGGGAATATTACAATGTTGAAGGACTTCAAAAGTGAGATGCTACACACTTATTCTTTGCAAATGGACACAATTCAGATCAAGAGGAAACAAATACGAAGCAAAGAGGGCCTTATCTATATTTTTCCCTAGATATACAAAAAACACCCTCGAAATGAATGTCCCTTACATGTCATGTAGGTTTTCCTAGTTTGTGAAGAGAATCATGCCACGTATAAGTGTCCCTCCTTACCTGGTGTCAAATATGTATATCAAGGTGGGGAAGGGAATCATGTCACATGCAAACCAAAATCCACCAATGCAGTATTGGTACACATCCACTCCTCCATCATGGCCTACACCTCCTACTTGGAATTATACCCCTCCATATCACCCTCAACCTTTAAACCAACCTTTCCAGCAGTATGTTTCTCAACTACCTCAGTGGAGAAACCCATCATAAGGATGGAGGCCCCAACACAACCAACCACCTAATTTACTACCTCCACCCCAACCTCAACCTCATCTCAGTCATTTTGGTCCACATAAGTTGCCTCAGATGCCTTCCCATCCCAATTAGAACCTGAAAAAAAAGCAGGCACATCATGTTTACAGTGGGGAAACATCTTATCCAACTTATGTTGTGAAGATACATGAAATTAAACTCAATTATGGACGAGTACTCCAAGAAAATCATCCTCCATCTCCACCTGCATAGGTTGAGGAGGAAAAGGAAGAGAGCAACCCTCAAACCAATCAACCTCCTTTTCCTAAGTGTCTGATTCTCCCTAGTCACTACACCCCAGAAGAGCCTAAAATTCTGGGAGAATTGAAAAATATGTGTGATAAAATACCCCTTCTCTAGGCTATTAAGGATTTCCCTATTTACAATAGGATCATCAAAGAAAAATTCTTTAAAAATCTTGGGAGAAAGAAGAGAGGCTCCCCCAAAATTAATGTTGTAGGACAACTGTCTGACTTAATGTTGGGAAGGGTGATCTTCCTATAGTACTTGGATCCTAGAATTCTAGTAGTAGATGTACAGACATTGATGGTGTCATACTCCCCCACACTTTGATTGATATTGGGGCCGCCATAAATGTGATGACCAGGGAATCCATGCTTAAACTCAACCTCCAAGGAGCCTTGAGAGAGACCACCACTATTCTGCAACTTGCAGATAGATCCACAGTAAGTCCAAAAACTTTTTTCTAGGATGTTATGGTATCGATTGACCAATGGGATTACCCCACCAATTTCCTGGTCCTCCAGCCAAAAACCAAGTTTAATGGATATCCTCTCATTTTAGGAAGACCTTGGTTGAGCACTGCCGATGCTTATATCATTTGTAGGGTCAGAAACATGAATATCAAGAATGGGCCCTTTTCCAAATAGCTGGTATTATATCCTCCTGCCTAGCCTTCAATTTACCATGACCTACCCTTGTGTTTGGGGGATGAAGAAGAAGCATATGAAGTTGTAATATTCCCAGTTAGCCATTGCTACTTGGAATATTATAACTGCTCCATTTTTTAAATAAGAAGTAGGGGAGACAATAAAACATATCCCAGTGTGAAAAGGGATTGGATTAGGAGGACAAAATAAATCCACTTTGGTGTGAAAGAAGGGCAAAGAAATGAGCTATATCCAGTTTACCAAGTCAACAGCGTTGTCACAAGACGAGGGAAAGCTACTAGGGCAGTGCAGTTTTGAAAGGGGAATCTTCTCAAGGAAGTCACGTCACCAATGAGTGGGGTCCGGGGTGGGAAAGATCACCAAGGATAAGAAGGATGAGATAGTAGCAAAGAAGGAATTAATTATTCATCTTTGTTTTGTTCTTATGACTGATTGCAAGCTTCAGCTGTTTAACCGGAGTTGCAGCACTGTTTAGTGCAAAGAATTCTCATGCGGGAATTCCATCTTTACCTTTGGTCTAGCTGATTGGGAGATCTAAGGAGGAGGTCCTAAGCTTAATTTTTATCATTTTTCTTGAGGATATCCATTCTGCATCACATACAGTGTAGTCACTTCCAGTAATTGCATCATTTCTACAGTAACAGTAGTAGCTGGGTGAAAACCTCTTGTTTTATGCTTGTTTCAGAGGAGGAGGTGTCTATTTCACTCTGGGAGGTCTATTGAGGAAGGCCTTGGGAAAATTTATATATTATTTGTCTATTTGAGATTACATTTAGTATTTTATAATACAGAGTTGCTGGGTACAGCGTTATTTTCTGCATTGCTACATTTTGTGTTGCTATTTTGCCCGAAACCCTTGCCGGGGTGTTCCGATGTGCTTGTAAAAGAGGTCAAACCTCTTATTTATGATTCCATTAATAATGAAAGCTCCAGATATGTATGAAACCATATTTTTCTATAGATTTCATAATAAAAATTATGATGTTGCAGTCTTCAGCAATTCTATTTTATGAAGTTGCGGGATTGGGGTGTTTTTAAGCATATATGAGCTAGGGAGATTTGTTTAATGTAGCTAGGATGATTTGTTTCTGATTCCATTCTATATTTTATCTACATAAAAAATATATAATAGGATCCAAGTCTTGTTCTTCTTTTTTATTGCATGGTTTTCCTTATACAGATTCCTCATTGTAGATATTGCAGAAATTGCTGAAAAGGAATATTACAGTGGTATCGAAGCTCTGCTCTTGGCTCATCTTGTGGGGGAGATTTATCTTCAGCATGGAAAATGAATAAATTTTGAATCTCCTACTTAAAACCCCGCAGAACATTGCAAGGGACCTCAAGGAGATGAGACATGAAGGGGATTCTATAGATTTTTTCCATGATGCAAGCACTAGCACTGCAAATGGCATGGGGCATTCAGCTACATCACAATGCTCTACCATGCCTTAATTTCTAACTGGGGGAGATAAGGAGGGAACCTTGGGAGAATATTTTGAAGAATATGAACTCCAATCTCAAGGGTTCTGTTAGCCACCAATAAATTTGTTATAGCAAAAGGTGGCTAAAACTTTTTGAGCCTTCAAGGAACAAATTTTATTGCTAAAAAGTGTTGGCTCTTGAAGACTCTTGAAGACCTCATGCCTCTGTCCATAATCTTCACTACTGTGCCTATTCTACATTCAGAAATCCTACAGATTTCGAAGACATATTATTGCTGCGAGAACCATTTTCCTTTTTTTCCCTTCTTCTAAAACTGGCCTCATTTTAACCCCTTCATCCTCCATGAAAAACCCTCACTTTCACGTTTCTCCCTTTTCCCTTATTCAAAATCCATTGATAAGGCTTAAAGACTTCTTATTTTCCTTATCGGAACCCCTCTAAACCTTTGAAAACCATTGAAAATCCATGAAAAACTCACATTTGGACACATATGGGTCTTAGCCCCCTTCGGCCAGCTCTCTCGACCTTTTTCCCCACGTGACCCGGGCGCCGAAACTAGGCGCTAGCCCGAAAAGCACTTAGCGCATTTGGTTATCGGGAGCATTCCTCACCGTTGATTTCCCCGTAGATCCGACGGTCCATTTTTCATCCGCCCGGCAGTCCCCGCCACGGCTACTGTGCAGAAACCAGCGGTATCCATCGCACCTCCTTCGAGCGCAGGGAGGTTTTCTCCCGATTGGCAACGATTCCACTCACCGATTGATGCGTGGCCTAGGCACTGTTCACCAAACCATCGTCCATCGCACGTTAAACATCGGTAGACCCCGCGCGATATTGACGTGCACCGTCCGATCTGAGGCCGCTCATCAGAAGGTGGTCACTTGCTGGAGATGCGCATGTGATAACGCAGGGTCCGACGCAGCGGTAACAGCATCTCTGCCGTCGATCTGATCTATAGATCGACGACCCAAAATTCATCGCCCGTTTTCTCCGTTTTGACTTTCCACCTGCACTCCCGACCGTCGATCTCTGTGCGATCGATGCCTCTAATTTAAATTATTCTTCGGCCTTCCTTTTTTTTTCCCCTGATCAATCTCAACCATTGGATGATGCCATCCAACGGCCCTGCTCTTTCCACGTGCTTTATGAAGTAGCAGACCTATATATGCAGGATTTTATAATTGTTTTTTGTATGTTGTAGGTTTTTCAATGGTTTTTCCGCCATGTCCGAAGAAAATTCAGAGGCAGAGAGTGACGATTCTCCCGCCTCTGATCCATCAAAGAAAATCATTTGCAGGTTTCAAATTCATGTATCATCGGTGGTTCATGAGGCACTGATGCCATATCACCCCTGCGCAGCCCTGCACACTAGAAAAACATAGCAAGTCAATCACAAATCAAAGAGTATCAATGTCGATAACAAAAATATACCAGAGCAAAGGATTGAAGACAGGTTTTGTGGGGATTACGGCTAAGAATGATTATCAAAAGCCTAATCCCCGATTAAAAACACGGTTAAAGAAGAAAATCTTTAGTTTTTTATCGACAGAAAGCCTTCACCGTCACCTCTGAGGCAAATTGATTCCTCCCAGCTACCGAAATGCCACATGTGCCTCAAAGTATTCAATCAGAGGCCGAAGCTATTGATCAAATGAATATATTTGCCTCAGCGTAGCCAGAGAGTTACTTCTGTAGAGAAAATTAATGCAAACAATATCTGCGGAGTAACCCCGACATCACACAGAACCTCCAAGGTCAACAAAAGCTCCCACTGAGCTTAAAACTTTATGTAAATCATTTAATGCAAAAGACACCTATTGTAAGTTTCTTCATTGAGCCCCCCAAAAGGCAAAGAAGCCATTAAATCTGTATTAATTGTAATTGGAGATCTTTTATCAGATCTCACCTCCTCATTCTTCTATATATACTTCTGCAGAAGATGAGACAGGGGTTGGTTGTAGAACTTTGAAATATAAT
Organism: Pinus albicaulis; assembly: GCA_034641835.2. NCBI lineage: Eukaryota > Viridiplantae > Streptophyta > Pinopsida > Pinales > Pinaceae > Pinus > Pinus albicaulis. The sequence continues at coordinate 745,841,148 of CM076583.1, forward strand.
TGAGCTTGAGACTTCTATCTGTAAATAGTGTTCACTGGCCCTTGAAGCTCTGTTTGTGTTAGATTTGTTAGGCTAGATAGTGAAGATGATTGCTAAACTGAAACATTAGACCCGAGTACTATAACTGGTTTGACATCAATAACAAGCTGTTTCTTGGGATCCTGGTCTATATCACTGGTGAAGTGCCTCTTTCTTTGTTATTGTTTTCCTTCTATGTATGTCATATTGTTCACTATTCTCTGATAAAGAAAAAAATTTATAGATTTAGGACCTACTGTATATCAGTAACCTTCTCTGACTGAAAATCTTTATCTCAATGTTTTCCTCCAATTTGTTTATTTAAGAATGATTTAACACATTTTAAGCAGTTAGGAATTTTGGAGTTCCCTCGTCCCACTGTTTTCTTTAAACATTGTTATTGAAAGTTATTTTCCTTATTTGCTTATTAAAGTTAGACTAGAAAAGTTATGGTTTGCCCTATTTCTAGCTTCTATTCTCCAAAGGTAGATTCTGAAAGTTTCCCTTGGTGTCAACTGAAAGCAGACTAGGTTTGAAAGTACTTTATCCGATCTTAAGTTACACTTTGTCTTCTCTTATGTATTTTCATACTTTCTGAAGGTAATTATGTGGATTACTGGATTTTTTGTCAATTAAGTTGCTTTAATACAAACCTGCCCAAGAATTCAATGGTTAGCCCTGTCCTTGGTTGGTTTTAAACAATTACTTAAGAGGCTTTTCATGTTTGGACTAACTATAAATCCTTTGTGAAATTATTATCAGTTTCCACCTCTCCAACACTTTATTGTTTCCATTCCATCATTTTAATCTCAATAATCTTGTGATGTAGATGACTTGCCCCTTGGATCACTCTTGATGTTGTTGCTTAATTAAAGCCCTATTATGACTCCATAGCCCAATGGACTAAAAACCAGCGTCATATCTATCTTTTCAGCCTAGCTATTCTATTCATTTTCAACTTCTCACCTTTGAAACTCTTTGCACTTAGGACTTTCCACCTCAAACAGTATTCATGCTCAACCATCCAAAAACAAAACAAACCCTTGGCCTTCATAACTAGCCTAATATTATTACCCCAAAACTTCAAAGACAAATCCATCTTTGCACTTATTGGAGAGATCCCTCTCCGGATTCAGGAGGGCTAGATCCTAGAATCCCAAAGTGGTTGAAATGATGTTGTTTCTGTGATTGGACTTTTCCAATATTGCTAATTACAAATATCTAACAGGTTCAAGGAGCACTTGAGCTTTCAGGAGTTTTGTCGGATCAAGGATGGGAGGAGGATTAATCCTCATCAAAAGGAGGAGAAATTGATGCAGGGATCAGCCCTACAACGTAGTATGGTAGGGTTCTTCTTGCCCACATTTGATGGGAGACCTAAGTGTACAGCCAAGGCTTGGGTGGAGAATTTGGACACATACTTCCAACTCAACAAGGTTTCTGAGATAGAAGCCATCAAGATAGTTGCACTGCACCTAGAAGGGGAAGCTCAAGAATGGTGGTTTCATGGACTAACCACACTTGGGCATCATCATATCACTTCATACTCAGATTTCACCAAGAAGCTAGTGGGGAGGTTTGATCTAAGAGATCTGGAAGCCCACTTTGCCAAGTTAACCAAGCTCAAGCAGGAGGGAGATCTTGAGGATTATATTTATGAGTATTTGCAACTTTCAGTGATGGTATCCAACCTCACTATGAGAAGGAAGGTATGCATGTTTATTAATGGGATGGCTGAACCATTGCAAGGGTTGGTCAAATCCACTAAACCAACCACACTCCTTGAAGCTGTGGAGAAAGCTAGAGATCTACAACACATCTTGCCCAGGGCAAGAACCTTTTTGCAGCAGGAGACTTACTCAAGACCAAGGAAGACAATCCATGTTTCGGATTTGGAGGGAGAATGTGTTGCAGAAAGGACACATCATGTCAAGACCTTCTCCAAGAAGGATGCTAGCACTGTACAATCCATGGAAGACTTTGCTCCAAGAGGGGGAGCTATTGCAGCGTTAAGAGGAGTCCCAAAGTATCTAACTTTGAGAGTGAGAGGTACTATCATGGGGCAAAGAGTTTATGTGTTGATAGATAGTGGAACCACTCATAATTTTATTGATGCACAACTGGTACAAAGGAGAGGAATCCACATGGAGGAGTTTGAGGGATTTTCAGTTTTGGTCCCAGGAGCTATGACCCTACAATGTGCCAAGTATGTTCTGGCACTAACCATTACCATGGGGACCTACACATTGACAGACCACTTCTTTTTGGTAGACATTCTAGACACCAATTTCATATTGGGAGTCCAGTGGTTAATCACTCTTGGGAGAGTTGCCACTAACTGGAGAACCTTGGAGATGGAATGGACAAGAGGGAAGGATGGCCAACAACAAAATATCAAGGGTATAAACACATACCCCCCTCAGGTTGTTTCAGCACACAGGATGGAGGCAGATCTGCGTAGAGGGGATGTTGAATGGGTAGTGGAGCTTCATATATCAGAGGTGAAGGGTAAGGATTCACCAGTGCATCCAGATGTTCAGTCTCTCTTGGAATGGTATTCTACAGTATTTGGAGATATCCCACCACGGAGACCTCCTGACCGAGGGTTTGAACACACCATTGAGTTGGATCAAGGGATCCAAGCAGTAATCACCACTCCTTATAGGCACCCCAAGGCTTATAGGGATGAGATTGAGAGAGCTATCCAAGAGCTGCTAGCTCTAGGACACATCCGACCTAGTACTAGTCCTTTTTCTTCCTTTATGGTTTTGGTAAAAAATAAAGATGGCACATTGAGGATGTGCGTTGATTATAGGGCCTTGAAAAAGAATACTATGAAGAACAGGTACCTTATACCCAGGATCGATGAACTCATGGATGAGTTGAGGGGATATAAATACTTCTCCAAGATTGATTTCAGATCCGATTATCATCAAATCAAGGCGAGGGAGCAAGATATCCCTAAGACAACGTTCAGATGTCACTATGGGCATTTTGAGTTTTTGGTAATGCCCTTTGGATTGAAAAATGCTCCAAAAACTTTCCAATCCTACATGTACCACATATTTCGTGGTTATTTGAGAAAGTTTGTATTGGTCTTCTTTGATTATATTCTTATCTACAGCTGCACTTGGGAGGAGCACTTGCAGCATATTGAGACAGTTTTACATATCCTCAAGGAGCAGGAATTCTATGCCAAGCTCTCCAAATGTGAATTTGGCCTCATAGAGATGTTGTATTTGGGGCACATCATAGGAGTGGATCGAGTAAGGGTACGTGAGGAGAAGATCCAAGCTATCAGAGATTGGCCTGAAACCAGGAATGTTATAGAACTTAGAGGGTTTGTGAGCATATGCACCTATTACCGGAGTTTGTGAAAGGATTTTCACAACCAACAGCACCACTCACAGACTTGACAAAGAAGGGAGCTTACCATTGGACACCTACAATGCAGAGGGATTTTGATAAGCTCAAAGAGGTAATGAGTAGTTGTCCTATTTTGGTTTTGCCTGACTTTTCTCAACCTTTTGTGCTAGAATGTGATGCATCAGGTGAAGGTATTGGGGCAGTCTAGATGCAAGGTGGGAATCCTATAGCCTTTGAAAGCAGGAAGCTGCTCCCTTGTGAGAGGTTATACCCCATATATAATAAATAAATGTTGGCTATCATGCATGCATTAGCCAAATTCTGGCAATACTTGGTGAGGAATAAGTTCAAGGTGAAGACTGATCATAACAGTATTAGATTCTTCCTTGAACAGAGACAACTCCAGGAGAGGCAACAAAAATGGGTGAGAGAAATCCAAGATTATGATTTTGACATAGAATATGTCAAGGGAAAGAGCAATGTGGTAGCTGATGCACTGTCCAGGAGGCCTACAACACTTTCTTTGAGGGGCGTGGACGTAGATTGGAAAGCTCAACTTTTAGTTGAGTATTCCAAGGATGAATTTGCACGTGAAATACTTGATGGGGTGGTATCAGATGAGAGGTTTAGAGTGATGGATGAGGTCATCTATTACCAGGACTAGATCTTCTTGGCTAAGAATTCCAAGCTCAATGAGAAGATCTTATTAGAATCACATGATTCCCCACTTGCCGGGCATCAAGGTTTCACAAAGACTTATAGAGCTATCAGAGAGAGATTCTCATGGAAGGGTCAAAAGGAGGATGTGCTCCGACATGTCAGAGAGAGCACTATCTGTCAATAGAAAAAGGGATAACACACTCACCCTGCTAGGTTATTGTAGCCACTACCTATTCCAGATGGGAAGTGGGAATGTATCTCTATGGACTTCATCACCAGCTTACCGACAATACAAGGTAAGGACTGTATCTTTGTTGTTGTTGATAGACTAACAAATTACTCTCATTTCTTTGCCATTTCTACACATTATACTACTTCACAGGTTGCTAAGCTCTTCTTCAGAGATGTATTTAGACTCCATGGTCTCCCAAGGACCATAGTGAGTGATCGGGACAACCGCTTCATGGGTAGCTTTTGGCAGGAAATTTTCCGGTTAGTGGGGATTGATTTGACTCCAAGCACTAGCTATCATCCCCAAACCAATGGACAGACTGAGATAGTGAACAAGTGGATAGAAGGCTACTTGAGGAACTATGTGGCAGGGCATTAGAGAGTTTGGCTGCGTTGGCTCCACTTGGGAGAGTATTGTTACAACAATACTCACCATATTTCTATTGGCATGACTCCATTCCGAGCCTTATATGGGTATGAGGCACTCTCATTTGCTGATGTTATGTTTGGGGAAAGTAAAGCTCCAAGGGAAAAGGAATGGATTCAGGAGAAACAGGACATACTCAGGGCACTCAAAGACAACATTGCCACTGCCCAGAACCAGTAGAAGATGTATGCAGACCATGTTCGGATAGAAATACAGTTTGAGGTGGGAGATCTTGTCTATCTACGTCTTCAACCTTACAAATACTCCACACTCAAGGAGAAGGGAGTTGAGAAGATCAAACCATGTTTCTATGGGCCATACAGGGTGGTCAAATGTATCGGTAAGGTAGCATATGAGTTGGAGCTTCCTAAGGGGAGCAAGATCCACAATATCTTCCATGTCTCTTGCCTCAAGAAGGCCATTGGGAGGAATGTGGTTGTGAACATGGATCTCCCCCCTATTGATGATGAGGGTCACTTAATCTTGAAGCCAGAAGAAATCTTAGACACAAGGGTGAGGTAGCTGAGAAACAGAGTCATCAAGGAATATCTGATTCGATGGAGGAATCTATCAGATGAGGATGGCACTTGGGAGGGAGAGAAGATCTTGCAGCATCCTTCTTTACTGTTTCTTGTGGGCAAGCAACTTTTGAGCGGGGAGGACTATAATATTCCCAATTAGCCACTGCTACTTGGAATATTATAACTGCTCCATTTTTGAAATAAGAAGTAGGGAAGACAATAAAACATATCCCAGTGTGAAAATGGATTGGATTAGGGGGACAAAATAAAGCCACTTTGGTGTGAAATAAGGGCAAATCAATGAGCTAGATCCAGTTGACCAAGTCAACAACGCTATCACAAGAGGAGGGAAAGCTACTAAGGCAGCACAATTTTGAAAGGGGAATCTTCTCAAGGAAGTCACATCACCAATGAGTGCAGTCCGGGGTGGGAAAGCTCACCAAGGATAAGAAGGAGGAGATAGCAGAAAAGAAGGAATTCATTATTCATCTTTTTTTTGGTCTTATGACTAATTGCAAGCTTTAGCTGTTTAGCCGGAGTTGCAGCACTATTTAGTGCAAAGAATTCTCATGCGGGAATTCCATCTTTACCTTTGGTCTAGCTGATTGGGAGATCTAAGGAGGAGGTCTTGAGCTTAATTTTCATCATTTTTCTTGAGGATATCCATTTTTCATCACATATAGTGTAGTCACTTCCAGTAACTATGTCATTTCTGTAGTAGCAGCAGCAGCTGGGTGAAACCCTCTTGTTTTATGCTTGTTTCAGAGGAGGAGGTGTCTATTTCACTCTGGGAGGTCTATTGAGGAAGGCCTTGGACCAATTTCTGTATTATTTGTCCATTTTAGATTACATTTATTATTTTATAATACATATTTGCTGGGTATAGAGTTATTTTCTGCAGTGTTGCATTTTGTGTTGCTATTTTGCCGGAAACCCTTGCCGGGGTGTTCTGATGTGCTTGTAAAATAGGTCAAACCTCTTATTTCTGATTCCATGAATAATTAAAGCTCCAGATCTGTATGAAACCATATTTTTTTGTATATTTCATAATAAAAATTACGCTGTTGCAGTTTTCAGCAGTTCTATTTTATGAAGTTGCGGGATTGGGGTGTTTTTAAGCATATATGAGCTGGGGAGATCTGTTTAATGTAGCTAGGATGATTTTTTTCCGATGAAATTCTATATTTAAGATACATACAACATATATAAGAGGATCCAAGTCCATTTCTGCATTTTTATTGCATTTTTTTCCTTATACAACGTCCTCATTGGAGATATTGCAGAAATTCCTGAAAAGGAATATTACAGAAGTGTACAGTACCACACCCCATTTTTACCATAGATACCATTCCTACAGGGGGGAAAACTGATGGGGATGATCTCATTGACCACATCATTCAAATCCAACCTCTCACTCCCGTTCCACTCGATGACCTAGTGAGAGAATATGAAAGCCACCCTTGGATTGAGCTAAACTCAGTTGAATCAACCTTTGAAGCCACCAAGGCTTTCGAATTTGGCCCATATAAATCCCTAAAAATTAACTCATCCCTCTCGGCTAAAGAAGAAGAGCAACTGTGCTAGCTCTTGAAGGAAAAACTAGATGCTTTTGCTTGGGACTACAAGGACATGAAAGGGGTGCATCCCTCAGTGTGCACACATCATATTTATATTAAAGAGGGATGCAAGCCTGTGCGCTAGCCCCAAAGGAGGATGAACCTAGCCTTAAAATACATAATGAAGGATGAATTTTAGAAGTTGTTGGATGCAAGATTCATCTACCCCATATCAGATAGTGAGTGGGTGTCTCCTCTTGTCCTAGTCCCAACGAAAAATGGGAAGTAGGTGAATCTGTGTTAACTACCGAGAAATAAACAAAGCTAATAAGAAGGAGAATTTCCATTTTCCCTTCATCGATAAATTCCTATATGATCTTGCAAGAAATAATTTTTTCTCTTTCTTGGATGGATTCAATGGATATAACTAGTTTCATATCAGCCATGAGGACCAGGACAAGACCAAATTCAAATGTACCTAGGGAAATTTCACTTACAGGGTCCTTCCATTTGGCCTATGCAATGCCCCTGCTACTTTCCAAAGAGCAGTCCCGAGCATTGTTTCTGAACTATTCCATGATTCTATAGAGATATACATGGACGATTTCACACCTTATGCGTATGATTTCTAGGAGGCTCTCTCCAATCTAGGAAAAGTATTGAGTGTTGGCTTGAGGGGTCCTGACCTAGGTTTGGAGGTTAAGGTTTTCCAACAAACCACTATACTACTGGCCCTTTCGGCAGTGACCTACTTGCGCATGCCAAAGTCTCACCCGAAGTAGTATGGGAGGGTGCTAGAACCAGGTTTCTGCACCCTGGGAGAGGGCAGGTAAGTTAGGAAAAGCTGTGTTCGACTTCACAAATATCAGATTGCATATTACATAACCCAGATCTATCAGTCCCTTCGCATCTAAGTGCGCAATACCATATATAATCACAATAGATAACATATACAGGACAATAAAGCAACTATCATAGCTATTCTTACATAAAGTCTAATAAGCAGACTCTAAACAATTGTCAACGTAGCATAAGTACTTAACACAATCACTTGCGGAGCTCAATATAGAATTATGCATAACATAACAGATCCTGATCGCAGTATAAACAAGTAGTAGAGGTACTTTCATAGCTTAAATCAATGACACAGAGCATACATAATCAGATATCACAGATTCATAAGTCCAATAGATTCAGATATTCCAATAGCCTTCCACATTCATTAATCCTTCAGATCCTTTTACAATACCCAAAACCAAACCTATGCACATAGCAGCAGGGTCCGCACACAGCAAGACTGAGGATCTCCGCGCACATAGCCAGCAGGAGTCCTTTCCCCAAAAACAAAAAACAGATCTACTAATTCTCAATTTGCACCAATCTTAGTTCAATATCTAACTCAAAAAGGTTCAACTACTTATACTACTTTAGCCTATGCATCCAAAGGTCCGTAACCCGTGGTTTGTGGATCCTTGGTCTACCCTTGACCCACTTACAATGCATTAGGGGATTTTACCCACCCCAAAACTCCTGCGCTAGACTAAATATAATAAAAAATATACAAAATGGAACAGATTCGTAACTTTTGTAGGAGACCCTATTCCAACAATCCCCCAACAAAATCTTGTGACTTGTCCCGAGTCACTGTGCTAGTGGGGTCTCCACCTGCGTGCACAGTGAATTGATAGCTACAACCAACAGGGACAACACTTCTTTACTCTGAGCAATAGCGCTCTGTGCAATATCTATAAGCTTCTATGGTATCGGCCCCTATGTCGTAACCGTGAAACTCTCCAGTGTCTGGTTTAGTCACTTCACATCACCATCAACATCCTGTGAGATTTGGAGGGTTGCAGCTGCCCAAGGCTTCAAACGTTCTCCGATAACATGCTTCTTATGGTGGAGTCCCTCGATCTCATCTTGGAGGGTGTTGCTGGTCTGCAATCGTGCCAAATGTTGTGCAGGGACCAAGGTAGGTAATGTAGCCTCGATCTGCTTGAAAGCTTCCTCCTTCTATCGCATGTCCTGATTGATTTTCTGGAGGACCATATCACGCTGGACCTTGGTCCAAATTTGCATGGCATCCTCGAGTAACTGGGCACCCTGAGAAATCTGTCCTGTAATGGTGTTTTTAGCCTCGGTCACTAGCACAGCACACTGGGATCGTACCTCCGGGGGTGTTTCAAGTTGTAGTTTGGCCTGTAAGTCAGAGATTTGCTACTCCAACTGTGTCTTAATGACCTGCATTTCTGTCCTGGAAGCCTTCAATGCTACGACCAATCCTTCCACTTTAACTCGGGGGGTGGTTGCGACCGGGATTTCTTCTGTAACCTCTATGCAGAGCTGGTGGATCAGATTTTCGAGCTTTGCTTGCTACGCGACAGCAAAGAGTACCTCTGTGTTCTGCTGTGCGATGGTCTGTTCGGCCATACCAAGTTAGTGGTGTACTTGCTGGTCCCGATGGTGAATCTCTTGAAACAATGTGGTCTGGAGACCTTGTAATGTTGCGTGGAGTAGCTTGGAAAGATTCAGCTGCACCCCTGCACCTGCTTGGAGCTGGATCTCTTGATCCAGCGAACTGATCACAAGGGCAGTGCTAGGTAAGGGACAGAGACGGCTTTCTTCCGTTGTGAGCATTGTACTGCTAGATGCCAAGGGAATTCATTCCTGAACCACACTACTCTGTATCATGTCTGTCTTTAGCTGCATGGTTCGAAGCTCTTCCTGGATGGCGTTGATCGCAGCCTTCTAGTTTTCCTCTAAAGCGACCCATTTTTCTTCTGTGGCTAATGTGATGGCATATGTGATTTTTTTGAGATCTCCATCCGTCAACGTAACCGTCTCATCTCGTTCCTTCCACTAGGCACACTGCTTCTTTTAGGGTCCCTTGATAGGCTCGCCTATTTTCTTTGTACCTCCGACGTTTACTTCCTCTGTGCCTAGCTGCGAATCGAACTGGGTTATAGCCTCGATGTTCTTTGTGGTGGTTTTCTTTGGCTGTGTGTCCTTTTTCGTGGCTGCGCCTGAGTCTTTCCCTGTGCTTCCAGTCTCCTTGGTGATAAAAGGTGGGGGTACCTGTGTCGTGCTAGTACCAACGGTGCCCCTTGCGCTGGTTTTGAAGCCTATCTTTTAGGCGGGAGGCCATATCGCAATCACATTGTCAATTTCCTTCTCTGCTACCATATAAGGGAGTGATGTCCAGGTTTTATCCTTGTGGCTACAGATCTGAATGTTGTTCGTGGTAACCTAGAATGCTGCGATACTCTTATATTTTTCATATACTGTGGGGGACAGTCGAGGTCAAGAATTGATGGCTACAACCATGCTAATCTAGAAGAGGACCTAGAAGACTTGGTTATCTTCTATGCACTGCGCTTCCTTGGAATCCAAAAAATGGGCATACTGGGCCCCTTCGAACATATCTGGAGGGAGCTTGGGGAGGATCGACTCTGCAGGGGTTTCCCAAGCAATGAGGGCTATAAGAAATAGTATCTAGGCATAGCAGAAGGCTTTTCCCTGCTCCTATGATTCACGGACGTTGGCTAAGAATTTTTCGCATAAGTATTGGGCCCAATTGAGGCAGACCCCCTTCGCACACTGGACGGCCAACTGAATGACATAGGCAGGGGCAATTGTGACCTGGCACTTTCGCATTAGCTTGCAAGCTAGTAATATGGTACCCATGTGCGTAGCCGGGTCATTCATGGATTTTATGACGAAGCCCCGCGTATTCCTTTCCACATTGTAGGTCTTACGCAGATATTCAGCGGTGTCCCCTTCATATTTCTTTCCCACACGCTCCAGAGGGTGTGGCCCATTCATGGGAAGGCCTGTGATTCTATGAACCAATGCAGCATCTATGGGGACCCTATCTCGAATCCACAGGAAGCCATTGCGAATTAGGGCGAGTAGCTGTCAGGCCAGTCGATCCGTGACGTTGTAATGGCCAAAGTGGGGCATACGCAATAGGTTCAAGAGCCTGGATACCGAAAATCCACTTACGCAGCGCTAAGGAATGACTGTGACCCTATCGTCCACGTAAATTGTGTCGAAGTACAACACGGGGTTCAGCTCAAGGAAGGCTTTGTAATTCACCAAATCGTGATCGTTTAATTTAACCTCATGGAACTTTTGGCAGGGGTCATTCAGGATAGGGACTTCTCCCAGGGTTAGCAACATCTGCAGATAGGTAACCATACCATTAAGGTTCTTTGGTGTGTGCGTCGAGGGCCTGAGCAAGTGGATGAAGGGAGGTAACCAGTTGATCATATTGGTAGGCAGGGCTTCCTCCTGTGCAGCCTGGGCCTGAGGCATTGCTCGTGGGGACTTGGCATGCCTTGGGGAGGTCCTAGGCTTCCCTGAATCCCATTTTGTAGCTTTGGGGGGCTTCCCTGAGCCTCGTTCTTTCTCCTTTCCCTTCCTCATGACCGTTGTTGAGGGCACTTCCTCATCCTCAGACCCGATCTCCATTACTTCCTCAATTTCTAGGGCAGTAGGTGCTAAGGGCTCAGCTGGGTTAGTGGTAGTCATCCTAGTGTGGAAAATGAATCCTGACTCTTGGTGGCTACTATTAGCAGGAGGAGGTTGATTCGACATGAGGGGGACAGTGCAAACCCAAAAAATCTTACAGATCAAGCTTGTGCGAGATAAAGAGGATAAGTACAAGTTACACAAGTGAGACGGAACCCTTGTTTGTGATATCTGACCCTTTTTATAGCACCTGCGGGCATCCAAGGGTAGGGTAATATTGACCTGGAACTTACCATCAGGTAAACGCTAAAAAATCCTCAAATTCTACCCCATTAAATGCCAGCGGCCCGCTCCTTTTAACGGTAACTTTTTCTTTTTGCCAGATATTATTGTGCCAATGTCTAGTTTTCGCACATCCTGTGAACTTCGCATTCCTGCTACGCTTGGTTTAAACACCTGCGCCTCCTGTGCATCTTCCCCCAACATAGGCTTAAGCCCTAAGTACTTCAAACCCAAAGGTATGTTCGCTCGGCATGTGTCATCCCCACAGAACTGGGCCGCCTTCGTAAGAAAATATTTCAGAGGTGCTATGATCACTGCATATCTCCAAACAAACTTTTTGTAATAACCTATGTGGTCGAGAAGTGAGAGCAGCTGCCCCTTTGTTGCGGGAGCTGGTGGATATCTAATATTCGCATCACCAATTTTAGCCAATGTGGGGTGCGTCTCAATGATATCCGTTCGCAGCCCAAGTGGTCCAACACCCGTGTGCACCCTATTCAATTCTAAGTCAGGACTCGCTCGTGGATCATTCTTACCTTCTTTTGGGGCTAGGCTACAGTATTTGATCATGCTTGGTGTCCGCGGCTCCCAATTGGGTATTTTAGGTGCGACCCACAGGTGCGATTCACCCCATGCTATAGTGTCAATGTCCTACAGAGTTGTGTCAAGTGCTTCTGTCCTGTTTATTAATCCAAATGTTCCCAGAAATTCATCCTTCAAAGTCTCCCAGTGGCGGGTACGCTGATGGAGCTCCGCATCTAAGTACCATGTAGTGGGAAGTGGTTCCAAGGCATGAATAAGCAGATGAACCCACTCCTGGCCAGTTATATCACACCATCATTCTATCCAAGCGAGTAGATATTCGCGTGGATCTTCAGGTCCAAGGAATGTTTTGACTCACATGTCGGTTGGGGCCTCAAATCGTAGGATCATCATATTCCAACACTCCTCCCAATCCTGGAACGCCTCCTCATGCGTTACCCACCATTGCGCAGGTGATCCATGCATGGCCATCTTACAGGCCCATAGCCATCATTATTGGGGAAACTCGGCTTCAAATGCCCGCAAAAAGTCCCTAACATTACCAGAACCATCGAAATAAGGTAGATATCCTACCTCTGAGGAAATGCAGCGGAAGCTCTTTGTGATCGGAAGACATCGCAGCACAGAGACATCATGTAACTAGCTTTGCCAATTCTCTATCTCCATATCAGAGTCAGAGCAACATTCACTATCCTTTTCCCAGCAGATTACCCCCTTTTCCGTGGGGTTGATCCAATCTTCATCTCACATAGTCAACTTATAGATGTGATCCACATCCTCTTCGTCACGTACTGGTTTTGTGTATCGTTCGCCTTCCACCAGGTTTAATGGTATGATTACCCTTGTACCGTTATTCTTGAATACCATGATTCTCTTCTTTAGGTTAATGATGCCCCCCATATCGATGGCCCAATCCAAGCCTAGGAGCGTAGGGTAGGGGTCCGCATCTTTGACAATCTGACTTACTTCAAATTCAGCCCAGACCTTAATCCCTGCGATATCCACCATAATCTTCGATAGTCTTCCCAATGTTATGATGTTCTGTTGATTGACCATACGCAGCTAGATAAAGGACCATTCCAACTTAGGTTCCACCATTCGTTGCCAAGTCTGTTTAGGTAATACATTCACATCTGATCCTAGGTCCAAAATAGCCTGATCCATCTCGTAATCACCGATCTGCGCAGTCAACCGCATCTCCCTACCAGTGTGTTTCTTATACCTATAGAGTTTGTGTACGTCCTTGACTTCCGGAGGGAGGATAGGTCATGTTGCATAGCTATCTATCAATTCCTAAAGATTTTCCAAAGCCTTTGGGTTGCGCAACAGCTTCATACATGCCTGTAAAAAGGGTTTGACTTCCTCATCTGCCTTGAGGTCTTCAAGCGGCTGCAAAGTAGATGCCTCTGCCTCCGCAAAGTATTTACGAGCTGTGACAAATGTTTCTTTCTCCTTTTTTAGATCCAAACCTTCCTGTTTGATAACTACTGGTCAGATCAGAGGCTCGGTTGCATTTTTTCCCCAGCCCCCCCCTATGGCTATCCCACTGCGTGTTACGACATTCACGCTTGGATCTTTGTCTCGTAGCTTGGCCTTAACCCTCTGCACATTCTACGTAGGTGTCGGCTACTTTTCCTGCATCTTCGCAATCAAGACTGGACAGTCTTCAATCGCATGGTCCAGATGCCTACAATATCGGCAGGACTATCTTGTAGGGTTTGGACAGTCCCTGGAAAAGTGCCCTACCTCTCCATAGTTATAACAGATTAGTTGCCCTCGTCCCCAACCTGCGCTTCCACTTCTTCCGCCTCCCCTGCCCCTTGCTGGGGAGCTCCATGCACTCAAGAGGGATCTGGGTGAGGATGGATCTGACTACACCCTATAGAGATTCCCTCGCTCAATCATCAAATCATACGTTCAATAGTTCTGCTCATCATGTCCTACCAACCTGCAAAACCTGCACCATTGCTGTTTTACTTCTGGGACGTACGCAACAAGGTGGGGACAGTGGTTTGTGTTGTGCATCCCTGCAACGCGGTAATCATCACACCATAGTGCCATCCCACTTGGTCCTGCAACTTCTCTAGGGCGCAATGGACTAGGTCCCTTGGCCTGCATGTAGTCTATTAACAGAGGGCAGTTACCCTTGGTGTGACCATTCGTCCTGCATCGTATGCACCATCTTTTGGGGCTAGCCTCTGTGCCTCACTCCTTTCGCAGGTTCTAGATCTCCATGTGCATCGCCTCCAATTGTCCTTGGATCTCCTGGACACCTAGCTAGGTATCATCTCTAGGTGCAACTTCTAACTTCATAGCAATCTCCAGGGCTTTTTCTAGTGAATCGAAAGTTTGGTGACACATAGGTACGCGCAAGTGAGGCAGAAACATAGCAATGAACCATTTTGTGTGTTTTCTGTCATCGTACTAAAATCATCCTTCCCTGATCACCTTATTCAGTCATTGATTGACCTCCCACATAGACTCAGAAGGCCCTTGCTTGAAATCCTTTAGATCAACCACTATTTGAGAATAGGACTTAGGCTTCTTGAACTGTTGTTTCAAGGTGTTCTTGATCTCTTCAATGGTTAAGTTTGCATGTTTTCCGATGTAACCCATGTACCAATCCAAAGCCCTTCCTTTGAAGGCAAGGGACAACTGTGCCCTCTTCACTGCATCACTAGCTACGTTTCATGCAGTCCATACCAATTCTGCGACAAACTAGAATTGATCCATGTCTTCATCTCCCATACCCTTAAAGGTAGGAAACTTCATGTGCGCAGCCATGTCATCTTCTGGTGGTGGAGGTGTAGGTGAATTATTACCCTTACGCTGGTTCAAAAGTGGTGTGGCTGGAGGACTCTGTGTAGCTGCTTCTCTTACTGGGTTGTAGATAGATCTACATCCTTCTAGGTTGGTCCTATAGTATTTTCCACTTCGCGTCGTACTCTCATCCAGATCAGAGGTCATTCATTCAGTGTGGCTACATAGAATACTTTTTTCGCACAGAAATATCTTAATGAAAAATGGTAAAGTATTCAGAAACTTACCCCTAAATCCTTTGAAGAATCTTCGCTCTGCTTCAGAGTAGGAGCCTAGCACGCTGTTCACCCAGTGGTCCTGTTAGATTACTAGTATAGTCCCTTGTTGTTGTTAGTGTAACCCCCTTATTGTTATTATTGTACCCTTGTAACCCCCATTTTTTTATTATTATGCCGTTAAATTATTATTGTTAGGTCGGCTAGGATTACATTGTGGCCCACTAGGATATCATTATGGCCCCATGGACTCCTATATATAAAAAGGAGGTTTTGTAAATTGTATCATCCAAGAATTGTTCATTTATGTAATGTATTGGAGGTTGCCCCCTCAAAGTGGCTTATTTCTAAGGCGTTTATATCTCTATTCTTCTATTTTTGGAGCTGGTTACACAACATTTGGTATCAGAGCTTTGGATTCTAGGGTTTCGCTGCTCCAAACAGGTCATCGTTGAATTTTCGCTATAACTTTTTTTCTACGAAGTTTCAGAAGCTGAAATTTTTAGGGTGCGAAGCCGAAATCCTGGGGAATATTGTCTAAAAATTTCAGAGCTTGGTTTGAAATATTTTCAGAGATATGATCTGTGGAAGTTAGGTATTTTTTCAGGCTCCTAAACATGTCATCGTGGCATTTGCGCTATAAGTTTTTTTCTATGAAGGTTCAGAATCTGAAATTCATATGGTATCAAAGCTAATGCAGGAGAAAAAATTATATGCAAAAACATCCAAATGTTTCTTTGGAGTACAAGAGGTGGAATATCTGGGTCATATTGTATCTCACGAGGGTGTTAAAGTAGA
This sequence comes from Pinus albicaulis, assembly GCA_034641835.2. Taxonomy (NCBI): domain Eukaryota; kingdom Viridiplantae; phylum Streptophyta; class Pinopsida; order Pinales; family Pinaceae; genus Pinus; species Pinus albicaulis. Next base: position 745,857,055 of record CM076583.1, read on the forward strand.
CCCTAACAAAATTAAAGCCATTAAGGAATGGAAAGTCCCCACAACCATAAACCAGTTGCGAGGATTTCTCGGGTTAACAGGGTATTATCGCAAGTTTGTTAAGAATTATGGGAGAATAGCAGCACCTCTAACAACATTATTGAAGAAAGATGCATTTTCATGGACTCCTGAAGCAAGTAAGGCCTTTGAACATCTTAAAGAGGCAATGTGTCGAGCACCAGTCTTAGCTACGCCAGACTTCACAAAAACCTTTATTGTGGAATGTGATGCCTCAGGAAATGGAATTGGTGTTGTTTTAATGCAGGAAGGAAGACCCATTTCTTTTGAAAGTCGTCCAATCAAAGGAAAGTATTTGCATAAACCTATTTATGAGAAGGAAATGTTAGCAATACTGCATGCACTAAAGAAATGGCGAACTTACCTAATGGGAAGACACTTCAAGGTAAAAACTGATCATGATAGTCTTAAACACTTTTTGGAGCAAATACTATCTTCAGAAGAGTAGTAAAAATGGGTCACAAAGATGTTGGGTTATGAATTTGAAATAATGTACAAAAAAGGAAAGCTTAATGTTGTTGCAGATGCACTCTCAAGAAAGAATGAAGAGGTGGAAGCATTGCTTTGTGCCATTTCTATTATCCAACCAGATTGGATAGCGAAACCCCAAGAGATAGAAGAATAGAGATATCAACGCCTTATAAATAAGCCACTTCGAGGGGGAAACCTCCAATACATTACATAAATGAACAATTCTTGGATGATACAATTTACAAAACCTCCTTTCTATATATAGGAGTCCATGGGGCCATAATGTAATCCTAGTGGGCCACAATGTAATCCTAGCCGACCTAACAATAATGATTTAAGGGCATAATAATAACAAAATGGGGGTTACAAGGGTACAATAATAACAATAAGGGGGTTACACTAACAACAATAAGGGACTATACTAGTAATCTAATAGGTCCACTGTGTGAGTGATGGTGTTATCAGCCTTCTCTAACTGTTGGATTAATTCTGGGGTCCACTGTGTGACCCGCTCGTCCTTTTGACACTTCTGAAATTCGACCAACATTGCGAGCCACTCCTGGAGCTCGATCGCAATGGTTACGAAGAAGATCTCGTAGATATCCATGAAAATATACTTATTTTTCCACTCTTCCGTGGTCAACCTCTTACTGCGGTTTTCTTTTACTGTGAATTCCTGAACTTGTTGTTCGAACCATTCATCAATTTCTTTTCTTTTAGGTTTCCAGTACAGCCTTAGCATTACCCGACCCCTCTCTCAAAATTCTCTCAGTCCCAGCCACAGAACCATTTTTTGGCTTGAGGGGTCCTGACCCAGGTTCAGAGCTTAAGGTTTGCCAACAAACCCCTATAATATTGGCCCTTTCGGCAATGAACTACTTGTGTAGGCCAAAGTCTCACCCGAAGTAGTATGGGAGGGTGTTAGAACTAGGTTTCCGCATCCTGGGAGAGAGCAGGTAAGTCAGGCAGAGCTGTGTTCGACTTCACAAATATCAGATCGCATATTACAGAATCTAGATATATCAGTCCCTTCGCATCTACATGTGCAATACCATATATAATCACAATAGATAACATATACTGGACAATAAAGCAACTATCGCAGTTATTCTTGCATAAAGTCTAATAAGCAGACTCAGAACAATTGTGAACACAACATAAGTACTTAACACAGTCACTTGCGGAGCTCAATATAGAATTATGCATAACATAATAGATCCATATTGTAGTATAAACAAGTAACACAAGTACTTTCACAACTTAAATCAATGACACAGAGAATACATAATCAGATATCATAGATTCATAAGTCCAATAGATTCAGATATTCCAATATCCTTTCGCATTCATTAATCCTTGAGATCCTTTTACAATACCCAAAACCCAACCTATGCACACAGCAGCAGGGTCCGCACACAGCAGGACTGAGGATGTCCGTGCACACAGCCAGCAGGAGTCCTTTCCCCAAAAACCCAAAACAGATCTACTAATTCTCAATTCGCACCAATCTTAGTTCAATATATGCCTTACAACTCAAAAAGGTTCAACTACTTATACTACTTTAGCCTATGCATCCAAAGGTCCTCAATCCATGGTTTGCGGACTCTTGGTCTACCCTTGACCCACTTACAATTCATTAGGGGCTTTGAACCACCCTAAAAACCCCTGCGCTAGACTAAATATAATAAAAAATATACAAAATGAACCAGATTCACAGCTTTTGTAGGAGGCCCTATTCCAACATTGAGGAAGTTCATTGAAATGAATCTCTCCCTAAGTCCTGAAAAGTGTGAATTTTTGAAGAGGGCAGGGATATTCCTAGGCCACTCTATATCCCAAGTAGGAACATAGGTAGACACAAACAAAATCACCATCATAAAAAGGGCGCCTATTCCTCAAAAGCAAAGAGATGTCATAAGTTTCCTAGGTTTGGCTGGTTATTATAGAAGTTTCATTAAGGACTGCAGCAAAGTGGCTTTGCCATTATTTGGATTGTTGGCCAATTTTTCTGAGTTTTTCTGGTCTATTATTTGTGAGGAGGATTTTTATCTCATCAAGGAAAAGCTAACCACTGCCCCTATTCTCCGAGGTCCCAATTGGGCTTTGCCTTTCCACATTCATATAGATGCATCAAATAAAGTAATGGGGGCAGCCTTGGGGTAGTTGGAAGATAAATTACCCTATGCCATTTATTTCCTTAGCAAGAATCTATCCAAATCTAAACTTAACTATACTGTCACTGAAAAATGAGCTCTTCGCTATTGTTCATTCCCTAAATAAAGTCAAGCACTATATTACTAGTTATCAGAATTTTGTACATACTGACCATGCAAAAATCAAGTACTTAATGAATAAACCTAATGTAAATGCTAGAATCATTAGATGGTTGTTGTTGTTGTAGCAGTTTGATTTGAAAATTGTTGATAAACCAGGAAAGGAAAATTTTGTTGCAGATTTATTATCTAGACTAACTTTATTTTCAGATGAGGAAGGAATGGTGGATGATCAACTTCTAGATGAACATCTATTTTCTATCTCAACACTCTCTCCTTTTTTTGCTGAGATAGCCAACTACCTGGATTCTGAGAGGTTTCCTCCAAGCCTTTCATCAAAATAAAAGAAAAGAATTATAAGAAAAGGCGCCCCTTTCACTTGGATTGGTGGAAATCTCTTCAAATTGGGTCCATATAAAATTCTCAGAAGATGTGTGAGGGAAGAGGAGGTATTTGAAATCCTCTCAACATGTTATGATGGTCCCTATGGGGGTCATTCTATTTCTAAGAGAAAAACCTTCAAAGCCTTGTAAGCTAGCTATTTTTGGCCTACCCTCCACTAGGATGCCAAGAGATACACCAGTAGATGTGATGAGTGTCAGAGGATGGGGAGACCTACACCAAGGGATTAGATTCCTTTACAACCTCAGGTGGATTTAGAGCTATTTTACAAGTGGGGCATAGACTTCATTGGACCCATTGATCCATCATCCGGGCAGAAGATATATATCATAGTATGCATCGATTACTTGACCAAGTGGGCATAAACAAGGGCTATAAAGGAAAAAATAGAAGAGAAGGTGGTTGAGATTTTGTGATAGAATGTGTTCTACAAGTTTGGATACCCTAGATAGGTAGTCATCAATCAGGGGGCTCAATTTACATCTCATCTCATTGAGAACCTCATGAGGTAGCACAAAATAAATCACACGACTTCCACTACTTATCATCCTCAAGAAAATGGCCAGGTGGAAGTGACAAATAGAGCCTTGGAGAACATCCTCACCAAATTTGTGAGAAACAACATGAAATATTGGGCATACAGATTGGTGGAGGCCACTTGGGCCACCTGGAAGACAACTACAAGGTTTACATCATATGATCTAGTTTATGGGAAGAAAAATTTGTCGTCCATTGAGTTTGAGTATAACACCCTTACAATGAAAACTCAATTGGATTTGGAAATCATAAAGGCACAAAAATAAATAATTCTTCAGGTGAATGGTTTGGATGAATTCAAAATGCAGGTCCCTCTTCACACATAAGTAATCCAGCTGCAAATAAATTTTTGGCATGAAAAGCACATCAAAGAGAAGACATTTCGGGAAGGAGATTGGGCTCTACTCTATGACTCCATATTCAAGGAATTCAAGGGGAAGTTAATGAATATATGGATAGGACCTTATCAAGTGGAGAAATTTCATGACAATGGGGTTGTTCAGATCAGAACCATAGATGAGGAGGAGATCCCTCTTCTTGTCAATGGTTACAAGCTAAATATGTACAACAAGCCCATGTCTAAGGCTCAATTTATCAATACAATAAATTGGGAGGTGAATGTAATTAGAAGCTGTATAATTTCCAGCCCCTCACCTTCCTAGAAAAATAAAAATAAATAAAAATAAAGACACCTGGGTGAAAACCTTTATGAGGCATCCAAGGCTGAATCTTAGGTTGAAAACCTCCGTGAAGCAAACCTGGAGAAAAAAAAAAAGCAACAAGAAAAAAAAGAGAAATACAATATCCTTGGGTGAAAACCTATTTGAGGCACCCAAGGAAGTATTGTGGGGTGAAAACCTTTGCTGAGGCAGCCCACCTGTCTTCAAAAAAGGAAAAAAAAAAAAAAAAAAGGAAAAATCCAAAAAGAATAACACAACACCTATGCACTAATCTGCTTCTATTTTACAAGTTGCTAATCAGGGAAAATTTGAAAAAGGGAGAAAAAATCATACTCTATCTATCTCTATCTCTCTTTTACCTATACACTCCATTTCAAACCCCAACATGCATTCCTTCATCCATTTATACCACTAGATGAGAAAAAATTCCAATTTTCTCCTATTCTCTACAATGCTACATGATGTCCTAGGCTACAATAGGAAATCCTGTAATTCTACAGGAATTTTTTCGGAGGCCGAATAAGCTCACCTAAGTCTCCCTAACCCTCAAAAAGGAATTAGAAATTTTCTCCAAACTATGGCTACCATCCCTAACCATCACTCTATCCCATGCATGAAGACTCACTCATCAAACCCTCTATTTTTATACTGTGAACCAATTTGGTTAAATCCACACATAGGGCCTCTTCTCTCATGTTCCTTCACTACACCACTCCATACACATCCTAACACCACCCATGGCATCCCTACACTATTTTTCTTCCTTCCTCAGGAAAATTGAGCTCCAAAAATGTAACAAGAAAATTTCTACATGAAGTTGATCACTTCCTATAACACATCTGTGCATGCATCCAACACATAAAAAAAAGCATGATATGAATGATGAAGATTGATCCTTAAGATTAGAAGAATTCTCTAGAAGGGAAGCTACACTAAAAACAACATCTTAAGGTCTCCATGACGTACCTGCAGAAGAATCAACAAGAAAATACAGTAAGCACCTAACTCAGAAAATAACCTCCCCACTCAAAAAAAAAAATCACTTATGACCAAGACAATGCTCCAGCTCCATGAATCAAATATTCCTGCAACTCATCAGCAATCAGGTAGGCTCAGGTATGGTTCCCTCACCCTCTCACTATGCATAATTTGAATAACTGAGTAAATGTCGAGAAAAGAGAATTTAATAGGAAAAAAGGTGGTCGATTAACTTAGCCACCCTTGAATAGTTAAAGTGAAAAGTTGGTGGAGTTTGCATGCCACATGGAGCTATCACATCAATTAGGGGAAGCATAACAAGAAGTGGGAGCTGATTATGAGGTAAAAGGGAATGATAGGCTCGAGTGGGACCAACATTACAATTATGGAAACCTCATGCCAAATCCACATCACCAATACACTGCAAGCCCGCTCGATTTGGAATAAAAAACGTACTTTGTCCCATCTCCCCTCATTGTATTATGCATTTCAAGATCAGTTAGATCATGAAAAATGCAGGAGATACCGAGGATCTTTGATCCATGGTTGTTATTTGCATGCATAACGTAATACAGGAAACTATGTTACTGCTACAAGAAGTTTCCAGAGAGGCCACAAAGTATTATAAAGTGTCATGAAAGCCACCATCAAAGTATATTAACACCCCAACACCATTTTTCAAGTCAGAGACATCATATTTGAAGAGGTAAGTAGCCATCACCCCATCAAGTTGCAATAATTTTTCATGGGAATTTACCCACATTCAAGCCATAATTGAGTAAACTAAAGGGCTATTCAAAGGAATAAGGGATAAGAAAACCACATTTTGTGTAAATTTAAAATATTTTGGGTCCCATATCAAAGTGATTTTGGAAACAAACCACAGAAAACTACCTCTCTAACACAGTCACAATATGGGGGGAGGTTTCAATAGCAGGGAGCCCATAGACATAAAGAGAATTTGACTACACCCTCTTGTGATTGACATATTCATAAATCACCAGTGGTTGGGGTTATTTGAGATCCTCAATGGGTATGATGATGAAGTGGCTCGAGAATTTGTAGTATCCTTGCACTATGCAACATATGATAGGGCCACCACAGTGGTAAGAGAGCTAATAGTTACCATAACCCCTAAGCTCATTAGCAGAGTTACCACCTCACCTCTAGGAATTAAATGGAACAGAGAGGACAAAGTCTCTAGTACCACCTCTAAGAAGATTTTCTTCTTTCCCAATGAAGAATACATTGAATATAGGAATGGGGTAAGAAGGGAAAGTCTAACTTACCCATGGGATAAGGTAGCTTACCATATCATGAAGTATATCTCCTGTGAGGCTAGAATAAGTGTGGTCTGTGGATACCATTTTAGATTATTTCATGAAATTAGGTTCAAAGGGGACCTACCCTTAGATCATAGACTGAATATCCCATATTTCCTCCTCCATTCAATCAGAGATATGAGCCAGAGGGTAATGGAGAGGAAATATCAACACCTAGCTCATAATGGTCTCATTAAACTCATAGTGGGAGATGCTCTAAAAAGACTCAACATCCCTATACCTTGGTCCACCTTGATTAACATGGACAAAGAAGAATTCATTGGGACACAAACCATCACTCTTGGAGAGACCCCCTCCTCTAGCCTTGGAGAAAGGGGCATTAAAGAAGAAGAAAAAGGGACTGAAGGGACAAGGAAGAAGAGGAAATGGAAATGGAGGAAGAACACACAGAACAATAGGGGAAATTTGAGGTCTAAAATGCGCCTCCTAAGGAAATTATAAAATAATAGTGGAAATAATAAAATAAGATTTGATTACATCACCAATTTAGAGGGAAAAAAGAAAAAACTATTTTTTAACCCATATTTTCAACTTATCTCCCAAAATTTTTACTCAAATTTCGAGCGGGAGTACTCATTGGATGCTAAATTTAATTCCTCATCCAAGGGGTGCCCATTTTTCATAGTTTAGATGGGTCCCTATACATGAAAAATGAGAAATACATGAAAAATGTGATTGTAATCTTGTTTTTTCATGTATTTCTCATTTTTTGTGTAGCAAGTTCCATAGAAAGTATGCAACATGGGTACTCCTTGGACGAGGAATTAAATTTTACATCCAACGAGTACTCCCGCTTGAAATTTGAGTAAAAACTTTGGGATATAAGTTGAAAAAGTAGTTTTATTATTTTATTATTTTTTAATCTTTTTACCCCTTTCCCTAAAAAATGGTGAACCATCCCCCATGGTTGACATCATCATCTTGAATCCTATTGGTTCTTATAAATTTTATTTTTGTTGTACATTTTTCTTAGGAGGCCCATTTTAGACCTCAAAATTCCCCTAATGGATATAGGAGAAGAAAAGGAAAGTTAAAAGGAGGAAGAGAAAGATGAAAAAAAAAAAGAGAAAGAAGAGGAGGAAGAGAGAGATGAAGAGGAATAAGGAAAGGTATACAAGGAGAAGATCCTAGACCCCAAGCTTACCAGTCATATCTCCCCTCAACAAACCAAAATTTCACCAGGTACCACTAAAAAGGAAGTGGTTGCCACTTTAGCCACTCTAAGCACCCCCTGAAAGTGAAAAGGAAGAGCCAGACCCCCATGTACTTCAAGACTAGGAAGAGCACCAAGGTGAGACAAGGGAGGCCTCAAAATCCAACCAAGAACCCCATCACAATTGAGGAATCACCTATGTTGGAATTATGATATAATATGTTGTCCTTGCTAGCAACCTACTCAATGAAGTTGTCCTTGATGGAAACCTATTTGATGATTTTCATTTTGATAGAAAACTATTTGTTAAAGATGTAAAAATGATGTTTCTATAGGTCATTTCAGATGTGACAGAGAAAGGAATTCCAGTAAGTTCCAGAGAAATGAAACAGGAAATATTTCTCAATATATACATAGGTTTGATGAAGGAAACTTGCGTACATACTCTACTTGGTATACAGGCAACCCGCATATACATCCAGAATTAGTATATACACAGTTTTTATGAAGAGAAGTCGTGTATACATGTGGGTATAAATAATCCAAGTCATGTATACCTATTCTGCTCTAAATTTATGATACCAGGGGGCATTACCATGGTATTAACCCACAGTATTGAGCGATGTGTCGTCTATTTGATTCCGTCCAAGAATACCATCGAAAATTGTGTGGTTTTGGCTCATGGTATTGGTAAAGCCTAAAGCTATATAAGGAGAAGAAGTTCATAGTTCAAGAGCAGTGCAGGTGTAAGGGTTGTTACTGAACACTTCTATTTGAAGAATATCTACATGGGATGAACTTTGTTTTATTGGTAGATCTGAAACTATGATGCACCTTTGGATACAATGATGGATTTGGATCTCTAGACCTGAAATGACTATGTATTTGATATATTGAAGAGATGATTAGATCCGTGACCTGGCACATGTTTGTTGAAGTAAAGTGAAGAAATCTAGGTAAGTCTATAGATCTGAAACATTCTACAAAATTAAAATTTACGGATCTATACACTATTTTGTCTCAGTGAAAGCGCGTATATATGCAGATTTGTCTCAGAAAAAGTGTGTATGGAAGTCAGGGTTTTTTGAAGCTTTCTGGAAAGATTATCTATTTATTGCTACTGTATTTTTGCTCTCTATCAATGAAGTCTTCATGTAGATCTAGGTTGCTTGAATACTGTATATGCTGCTAAGTTGAATATGTACAAATATGATCAATGAGTGAGTAAATATGTTTAATGATGACTGACTGAATAAGGGTTCTGCATTACTGAAAAGATATCTATCTGAAAGCCCCAGATCTGGTTCTGAGACTGATCATATTCTATAAATTTAGTATTCTCAGATCTATACGCAGGTTGGTGTGAATGAAAGTGCATATACACACAGGATCAGTAAAGTTAAGTAGCTTATGTATTTTAAGATAATGAAATGATCAGGGTTGAGATTGATTCTGCATACTGATTCTGAAATCTGGGTTTATTAATGTGTTCTGGTTACAGTGATCTCACTGTTCTAATTGAATTTTGGGTTAAGTTTATTATTGATGATCTTTATGATGAGTTATGTTGAAGGTGTGGGATCCAGTGTGAAAATTGATGAAACATGATCTGTAGTGGTTTTGAGGGTTGAAGCCTTCAATGTGGAAGAAGAATATTCTTGCCAGTAGAAGTTGGTTTTCTGATCAGGGGGTCAAAGATCCCTTCCAGTAGTGGCTGGTAAACGATATCAGGGGGTTGTAGCTCCCTTCCAGTAGCAGTTGGAGAATGAGAGAAGGTTATATCCTTCTACAGGTAGATGCTTGCGTATTGATATGAGTTTGCATCAGTACAATATTGTAATAAGTTTTCCATATAATAAATATTGAAGACATAGACGATATCAACAGTGGTTTTCTCTCGAATTGGGTTTCCACCTTAAATATTGGTGTTCATGTGTGATGCTCTTGTGTGATGATTTATTCTATTATTACTGCACATATTTACTGCTTAACTATCTAATGCATAACTGATAAGCTGGGTTAAAGAATGTTTCTGAAAGTTTATCTAACAATAAAGTTATCTTAGTATACACAAGTTACTATTAGTGTATCCGTGTATATATGCTAGTTGGGCTAATCAAAGTTGCGTATAAAAATTAGTAAGAGAAAAATAAAAGATTGTGATTATTGAAAATACTGATTCACCCCCTTCTCAGTATTTCTCCAAACAATTGGTATCAGAGCAGGTCCTTCTGAAGAAGCTTAATCGCTAGAAGGAAGATCAACTAAGTTGAGAAATCAAGATGGGACAACATCTATCAGGCCTCCTCTCTTCAATGGAAACAATTTAATCTTCTGGAAGATAAGGACAAGATCCTATCTTCAGTCTCTTGGAGAAAATGTATGGGCTATAGTTGAAGGAGGTTATCAATATCCATCTTCAGTTCCAGCAGATCCAACAACAAGAAAGAACTATGAAACCAATGCAAAGGTGGTCAATGCATTATTGGGAAGTTTGACTAAATCAGAATTTGTCAAAGTCATGCAGTTGAATAAAACAAAGGAGATATGGGACAAAATAATTCTGATCTATGAAGGTGATGCCAAGGTAAAAAGTGCTAAACTCCAAACTCTCAGAATTCAATATGAAAAACTCAGAATGCATAATGAGGAAAGCATTGCTAGTTTCTTTTTACGTCTAGATGATATTGTAAATCGTATGAGAAATATGGGTGAAACCATAACTGAAACTAATTTAGTAGAAAAAGGTTTTAAGATCTCTAACTCCCAAATTCGAGTAAAATGTGTCTAATGTTGAAGAGAAGTAGGATCTACAAACTCTTACTATTGTTAAACTTCATGGGATTCTGAGTGCATGTGAAATTAGGAAAGGAGGTCCATCTGAAGTCAAAGAAGTTGTCTTTAGAGCTGCTGCAAAAGGAAAGGAAGTAGAAGAACAAGAAGGATCAGGGTATGTTTCATAATAAGATGAGATAAATTTTATAAAGAAGCTACAACTTGGGACTGGAAGGTTCATAGGTAAGCTTCCTTTTAAATTTTTTTCTTGTGGAAGAGTTGGTCATTATGCTGCTAAATGTCCCCATAAATATAATCATGAAAATGGAAAGGATGTGGAAAAAGGTATTAAGAAACAATTTATCAATAGAAAAAACTATTATAGTCATGAATATGGTGATGGTCTATCAAATAGTGAAGAAGGAGAATCTGATCAAGATATTAGACTGCTCATGGCTTTTGAAAAGGACTCTACTGAGGCTAAAGATACTTTTAAGGATGCATTAGAAGAAAATGATTTTCTTGAAGAAATAAATCAACTCAAAATATGTTTGGAAGAAAACAAAATTTCCATAGATGCTCTAAAGAATCAGCTTATAGAAAAGGAGAAGCACAATGAGATATTAGAATGTGAAATAGTAAGTCTAAGAAAGGAAATTGAGAAAGTGAAAAATTTAAATCTTAGATTGGATTGCTAAAGGATCTGAAACCTTGGATGAAACTATCAAGGTACAACGCTCTCCTCTTGTAAAGATAGGTCTTGGATATATCTGTAATATCCCAAAATGGGAACAGCTACACTATTGGGAATAATCTGAGTTATTACCAACGTGGAGATTCAACAAATCATGAGCATGGAAATTTAGAGCAGCTCATTAGATGTCAAATAACATCATACCAGCAGATTAAAGAACCTCAGCAACAGGATGATCTATATTCTCCTTCCCAAGTGGGGAAATGCAGTAATATAGAGCATAAAATAGTTGTCTTCAGAAAATAACATTATAAGAGTGAGAAATGGGACTTGGATCCCTTATAATACATGATATAAAACTCACATGCAGAATTATAGGTGAAAAAAATCACTTTATCTCATATAAACAGATCTCCCCAAATCAATGCAGCGCAAAAAGGCCCAAACCCCATAGCCTAACTTATGCAGAAATTATTGAAGAAAGGAATGTGTTATTCTAATGAGGGTTTATGTAGAAAATAATGGAATAAGACTAATATGGAGCTTGTATTAATCAAATAACAGAGAAATGGAGGTTTAACCTCTCTTACACAAAGAAAACGACACCCGGCAAGGGTTTCCGGAAAAATGCATGAATAACAAGAAGCACTGCATAAAATAATGCAGTTACTACATATATGTATTATACATGGCTGAATATGGCATAATATAGCTAAAAAATATAGAAATATGGACCTAGGCCCTCTTATCAGAACTCCCGGAGGGAAATGAGCACCTCCTCCTCAAAGACTATTAGAAAATCAAAGGGTGCAACCCTCTGTTGCTGCCCCTGCATAAAAGACGCATTTCTCTGAAGGGAACTATGCTGTGGCTGAATATGGATGAATGGACCCAAGCAAAATGCTAAAATGAAGTTCAAATCCTTCCCTTTTGATCCCTTAAGCAAGTTGATCCAAAGAGAGGATGGAATTCCCGCACGGGAATTCTTTGCACTAAGCAGTGCAGTAACTCCGGCTAAACAGCTGAAGCATGCAAGTAGTCACAAGACTAAAACAACTGAATACATGAATGAATCCCTTTGATGCTATGCCTTCCTTTTTATCTTTGGTGAGCCTCCACACCCCGGACCCCACACAATGTTGAGGTGACTTCCTAGTGAAGCTTCCTCTTTCAAAACTGCGCTGCCCTAGCTAGCTTCCCTCCCCTTTGTAGCAGCGCTATTGACTTGGTCAACTGGAGCTAATCCACCTACAATGCCTCTTTTCACACTAATGTATCTTCAATCCGGTTCTCATATATGTGTCTAGGCTAATCCTTGTTCACATTAAGCTAGTTTACTTGAGTGATTTCTTCCTCCTCAAGAATGGATGTTAACTTAGTCAAACTTGACTATGTCTCCATCTAATTTGCCCTTGTTCACACTTGGAAGTGTAAAACCAGCTCCTAAGGTGACCTCCTTCCTTACTAAGGTGGAATTTATTCATATTTTTATTGTTCATGGGCTTCCTTACCAATTTATTCCTTCCCTCCTTACTGCGGGTTCCAAAAGTGGTGTGGCTGGAGGACTCAGCGCAGCTGCTTCTCTTACTGGGCTATAGACAAATCTACCTCCTTCTTGGTTGGTCTGATAGTATTTTCCACTTCACGTCGTACTCTCGTCCAGATCAGAGGTCATTCATTCGGTGTGGCTACACAAAATACTTTTTTCGCACAACAATATCTTAATCAACAATGGTAAAGTCTTCAGAAACTTACCCCTAAATCCTTTGAAGAATCTTCGCTGCCGCCGGAGTAGGAGCCTAGCCTTGCTGTTCACCCAGTGGTCCTGTTAGATTACTAGTATAGTCCCTTATTGGTGTTAGTTTAACCCCCTTATTGTTATTATTGTACCCCTTTAACCCCCATATTGTTATTATTCTTCCCTTAAATTATTATTGTTAGGTCGGCTAGGATTACATTGTGGCCCACTAGGATTACATGATGGCCCCATTGACTCCTATATATAGAAAGGAGGTTTTGTAAATTGTATCATCCAAGAATTGTTCATTTATGTAATGTATTGGAGGTTGCCCCCTCGAAGTGGCTTATTTATAAGGCGTTGATATCTCTATTCTTCTATTTTTGGAGCTGGTTACACAACATTTGGTATCAGAGCTTTGGATTCTAGGGTTTCGTTACTCCAAACAGGTCATCGTGGCATTTTCGCTATAACCTTTTTTCTACGAAGTTTCAGAAGTTGAAATTTTTAGGGTGCGAAGCCGAAAGCCTGAGGAATATTGTCTAAAAATTTTAGAGCTTTTTTCGTAATATTTTCGGAGATATGATCTGTGGAAGTTAGGTCTTGTTTCAGGCTCCTAAACAGGTCATCATGGCATTTGCGCTATAATTTTTTTTCTACGAAGGTTCAGAATCTGAAATTAATATGGCATCAAAGCTACCGGCAGAGAAAAAAATTATATGCAAAAACATCCAAATGTTTCTTTGGAGTAAGAGGTGGAATATCTGTCATATTGTATCTCACGAGGGTGTTAAGGTAGACCCTAACAAAATTAAAGCCATTAAGGAATGGAAAGTCCTCACAACCATAAAGCAGTTGCGAGGATTTCTTGGGTTAACAGGGTATTATCACAAGTTTGTTAAGAATTATGGGAGAATAGCAGCACCTCTAACAACATTATTGAAGAAAGATGCATTTTCATGGACTCCTGAAGCAACTAAGGCCTATGAACATCTTAAAGAGGCAATGTGCCTAGCACCGGTCTTAGCTACGCCAGACTTCACAAAAACCTTTATTGTGGAATGTGATGCCTCAGGAAATGGAATTGGTGTGGTTTTAATGTAGGAAGGAAGACCCATTGCTTTTGAAAGTCGTCCAATCAAAGGAAAGTATTTACAGAAACCTATTTATGAGAAGGAAATGTTAGCAATACTGCATGCACTAAAGAAATGGTGAACTTACCTAATGGGAAGACACTTCAAGGTAAAACTGATCATGATAGTCTTAAACACTTTTTGGAACAAAGACTATCTTCAGAAGAGCAGCAAAAATGGGTCACAAAGATGTTGGGTTATGACTTTGAAATAATCTACAAAAAAGGGAAGCTAAATGTTGTTGCAGATGCACTCTCAAGAAAGAATGAAGAGGTGGAATAATTTCTTTGTTATCATTATCCAAATCCGTACTGATAAATCAAGCAAGAGATGAATAGAAGAATAGAGATATCAACGCCTTAGAAATAAGCCACTTCGAGAAGGCAACCTCCAATACATTACATAAATGAACAATTCTTGGATGATACAATTTACAAAACCTCCTTTCTATATATAGGAGTCCATGGGGCCATAATGTAATCCTAGTGGGCCACAATGTAATCCTAGCCGACCTAACAATAATGATTTAAGGGCACAATAATAACAAAATGGGGGTTACAAAGGTACAATAATAACAATAAGGGGGTTACACTAATAACAATAAGGGACTATACTAGTAATCTACTAGGTCCACCGTGTGAGTGATGCAGTGTTATTAGCCTCTCTGTCCCGTTGATTAATTCCGGCCCACCTGGTGACCCGCTGTCTCCCTCCACACTTCGACCTCGACCAACCTTGCGAGCCACTCCTGGAGCTTGATCACGATGGTTACAAAGAAGATCTCGTAGATCTCCATGAAAATATACTTATTTTTCCACTCTTCGGTGGTCAACCTCTTACTGCAGTTTTATTTTACTGCGAATTCCTGTACTTGCTATTCAAACCATTCATCAATTTCTTTTCTTTCAAGTTTCTAGTATGACCTTGGCATTACCCGATCCCTCTCTCAAAATTCTCCCGCTCCCGAAAACGGAACCATTTGTTGGTTGGAGGGGTCCTGACCCAGGTTCGGAGGTTAAGGTTTGCCAACAAACCCCTATAATATTGGCCCTTTCGGCAATGAACTACTTGTGTAGGCCAAAGTCTCACCCGAAGTAGTATGGGAGGGTGTTAGAACTAGGTTTCCGCATCCTGGGAGAGAGCAGGTAAGTCAGGCAGAGCTGTGTTCGACTTCACAAATATCAGATCGCATATTACAGAATCTAGATATATCAGTCCCTTCGCATCTACATGTGCAATACCATATATAATCACAATAGATAACATATACTGGACAATAAAGCAACTATCGCAGTTATTCTTGCATAAAGTCTAATAAGCAGACTCAGAACAATTGTGAACACAACATAAGTACTTAACACAGTCACTTGCGGAGCTCAATATAGAATTATGCATAACATAATAGATCCATATTGTAGTATAAACAAGTAACACAAGTACTTTCACAACTTAAATCAATGACACAGAGAATACATAATCAGATATCATAGATTCATAAGTCCAATAGATTCAGATATTCCAATATCCTTTCGCATTCATTAATCCTTGAGATCCTTTTACAATACCCAAAACCCAACCTATGCACACAGCAGCAGGGTCCGCACACAGCAGGACTGAGGATGTCCGTGCACACAGCCAGCAGGAGTCCTTTCCCCAAAAACCCAAAACAGATCTACTAATTCTCAATTCGCACCAATCTTAGTTCAATATATGCCTTACAACTCAAAAAGGTTCAACTACTTATACTACTTTAGCCTATGCATCCAAAGGTCCTCAATCCATGGTTTGCGGACTCTTGGTCTACCCTTGACCCACTTACAATTCATTAGGGGCTTTGAACCACCCTAAAAACCCCTGCGCTAGACTAAATATAATAAAAAATATACAAAATGAACCAGATTCACAGCTTTTGTAGGAGGCCCTATTCCAACATTGAGGAAGTTCATTGAAATGAATCTCTCCCTAAGTCCTGAAAAGTGTGAATTTTTGAAGAGGGCAGGGATATTCCTAGGCCACTCTATATCCCAAGTAGGAACATAGGTAGACACAAACAAAATCACCATCATAAAAAGGGCGCCTATTCCTCAAAAGCAAAGAGATGTCATAAGTTTCCTAGGTTTGGCTGGTTATTATAGAAGTTTCATTAAGGACTGCAGCAAAGTGGCTTTGCCATTATTTGGATTGTTGGCCAATTTTTCTGAGTTTTTCTGGTCTATTATTTGTGAGGAGGATTTTTATCTCATCAAGGAAAAGCTAACCACTGCCCCTATTCTCCGAGGTCCCAATTGGGCTTTGCCTTTCCACATTCATATAGATGCATCAAATAAAGTAATGGGGGCAGCCTTGGGACAATTGGAAGATAAATTACCCTACAAAATTTATTTCATTAGCATTAATTTGTCCAAGAGTAAACTTAACTATATTGTCACTGAAAAGGATCTCTTAGCTATTGTCCATTCCCTAAATAAATTCAGGCACTATATTACTGGTTATCATACTTTTGTACATGTTGACCATGTAGAAATCAAGTACTTAATGAATAATATTGATGTCAATGCTAGAATCATTAGATGGTTGTTGTTGTTGTAGCAGTTTGATTTGAAAATTGTTGATAAACCAGGAAAGGAAAATTTTGTTGCAGATTTATTATCTAGACTAACTTTATTTTCAGATGAGGAAGGAATGGTGGATGATCAACTTCTAGATGAACATCTATTTTCTATCTCAACACTCTCTCCTTTTTTTGCTGAGATAGCCAACTACCTGGATTCTGAGAGGTTTCCTCCAAGCCTTTCATCAAAATAAAAGAAAAGAATTATAAGAAAAGGCGCCCCTTTCACTTGGATTGGTGGAAATCTCTTCAAATTGGGTCCATATAAAATTCTCAGAAGATGTGTGAGGGAAGAGGAGGTATTTGAAATCCTCTCAACATGTTATGATGGTCCCTATGGGGGTCATTCTATTTCTAAGAGAAAAACCTTCAAAGCCTTGTAAGCTAGCTATTTTTGGCCTACCCTCCACTAGGATGCCAAGAGATACACCAGTAGATGTGATGAGTGTCAGAGGATGGGGAGACCTACACCAAGGGATTAGATTCCTTTACAACCTCAGGTGGATTTAGAGCTATTTTACAAGTGGGGCATAGACTTCATTGGACCCATTGATCCATCATCCGGGCAGAAGATATATATCATAGTATGCATCGATTACTTGACCAAGTGGGCATAAACAAGGGCTATAAAGGAAAAAATAGAAGAGAAGGTGGTTGAGATTTTGTGATAGAATGTGTTCTACAAGTTTGGATACCCTAGATAGGTAGTCATCAATCAGGGGGCTCAATTTACATCTCATCTCATTGAGAACCTCATGAGGTAGCACAAAATAAATCACACGACTTCCACTACTTATCATCCTCAAGAAAATGGCCAGGTGGAAGTGACAAATAGAGCCTTGGAGAACATCCTCACCAAATTTGTGAGAAACAACATGAAATATTGGGCATACAGATTGGTGGAGGCCACTTGGGCCACCTGGAAGACAACTACAAGGTTTACATCATATGATCTAGTTTATGGGAAGAAAAATTTGTCGTCCATTGAGTTTGAGTATAACACCCTTACAATGAAAACTCAATTGGATTTGGAAATCATAAAGGCACAAAAATAAATAATTCTTCAGGTGAATGGTTTGGATGAATTCAAAATGCAGGTCCCTCTTCACACATAAGTAATCCAGCTGCAAATAAATTTTTGGCATGAAAAGCACATCAAAGAGAAGACATTTCGGGAAGGAGATTGGGCTCTACTCTATGACTCCATATTCAAGGAATTCAAGGGGAAGTTAATGAATATATGGATAGGACCTTATCAAGTGGAGAAATTTCATGACAATGGGGTTGTTCAGATCAGAACCATAGATGAGGAGGAGATCCCTCTTCTTGTCAATGGTTACAAGCTAAATATGTACAACAAGCCCATGTCTAAGGCTCAATTTATCAATACAATAAATTGGGAGGTGAATGTAATTAGAAGCTGTATAATTTCCAGCCCCTCACCTTCCTAGAAAAATAAAAATAAATAAAAATAAAGACACCTGGGTGAAAACCTTTATGAGGCATCCAAGGCTGAATCTTAGGTTGAAAACCTCCGTGAAGCAAACCTGGAGAAAAAAAAAAAGCAACAAGAAAAAAAAGAGAAATACAATATCCTTGGGTGAAAACCTATTTGAGGCACCCAAGGAAGTATTGTGGGGTGAAAACCTTTGCTGAGGCAGCCCACCTGTCTTCAAAAAAGGAAAAAAAAAAAAAAAAAAGGAAAAATCCAAAAAGAATAACACAACACCTATGCACTAATCTGCTTCTATTTTACAAGTTGCTAATCAGGGAAAATTTGAAAAAGGGAGAAAAAATCATACTCTATCTATCTCTATCTCTCTTTTACCTATACACTCCATTTCAAACCCCAACATGCATTCCTTCATCCATTTATACCACTAGATGAGAAAAAATTCCAATTTTCTCCTATTCTCTACAATGCTACATGATGTCCTAGGCTACAATAGGAAATCCTGTAATTCTACAGGAATTTTTTCGGAGGCCGAATAAGCTCACCTAAGTCTCCCTAACCCTCAAAAAGGAATTAGAAATTTTCTCCAAACTATGGCTACCATCCCTAACCATCACTCTATCCCATGCATGAAGACTCACTCATCAAACCCTCTATTTTTATACTGTGAACCAATTTGGTTAAATCCACACATAGGGCCTCTTCTCTCATGTTCCTTCACTACACCACTCCATACACATCCTAACACCACCCATGGCATCCCTACACTATTTTTCTTCCTTCCTCAGGAAAATTGAGCTCCAAAAATGTAACAAGAAAATTTCTACATGAAGTTGATCACTTCCTATAACACATCTGTGCATGCATCCAACACATAAAAAAAAGCATGATATGAATGATGAAGATTGATCCTTAAGATTAGAAGAATTCTCTAGAAGGGAAGCTACACTAAAAACAACATCTTAAGGTCTCCATGACGTACCTGCAGAAGAATCAACAAGAAAATACAGTAAGCACCTAACTCAGAAAATAACCTCCCCACTCAAAAAAAAAAATCACTTATGACCAAGACAATGCTCCAGCTCCATGAATCAAATATTCCTGCAACTCATCAGCAATCAGGTAGGCTCAGGTATGGTTCCCTCACCCTCTCACTATGCATAATTTGAATAACTGAGTAAATGTCGAGAAAAGAGAATTTAATAGGAAAAAAGGTGGTCGATTAACTTAGCCACCCTTGAATAGTTAAAGTGAAAAGTTGGTGGAGTTTGCATGCCACATGGAGCTATCACATCAATTAGGGGAAGCATAACAAGAAGTGGGAGCTGATTATGAGGTAAAAGGGAATGATAGGCTCGAGTGGGACCAACATTACAATTATGGAAACCTCATGCCAAATCCACATCACCAATACACTGCAAGCCCGCTCGATTTGGAATAAAAAACGTACTTTGTCCCATCTCCCCTCATTGTATTATGCATTTCAAGATCAGTTAGATCATGAAAAATGCAGGAGATACCGAGGATCTTTGATCCATGGTTGTTATTTGCATGCATAACGTAATACAGGAAACTATGTTACTGCTACAAGAAGTTTCCAGAGAGGCCACAAAGTATTATAAAGTGTCATGAAAGCCACCATCAAAGTATATTAACACCCCAACACCATTTTTCAAGTCAGAGACATCATATTTGAAGAGGTAAGTAGCCATCACCCCATCAAGTTGCAATAATTTTTCATGGGAATTTACCCACATTCAAGCCATAATTGAGTAAACTAAAGGGCTATTCAAAGGAATAAGGGATAAGAAAACCACATTTTGTGTAAATTTAAAATATTTTGGGTCCCATATCAAAGTGATTTTGGAAACAAACCACAGAAAACTACCTCTCTAACACAGTCACAATATGGGGGGAGGTTTCAATAGCAGGGAGCCCATAGACATAAAGAGAATTTGACTACACCCTCTTGTGATTGACATATTCATAAATCACCAGTGGTTGGGGTTATTTGAGATCCTCAATGGGTATGATGATGAAGTGGCTCGAGAATTTGTAGTATCCTTGCACTATGCAACATATGATAGGGCCACCACAGTGGTAAGAGAGCTAATAGTTACCATAACCCCTAAGCTCATTAGCAGAGTTACCACCTCACCTCTAGGAATTAAATGGAACAGAGAGGACAAAGTCTCTAGTACCACCTCTAAGAAGATTTTCTTCTTTCCCAATGAAGAATACATTGAATATAGGAATGGGGTAAGAAGGGAAAGTCTAACTTACCCATGGGATAAGGTAGCTTACCATATCATGAAGTATATCTCCTGTGAGGCTAGAATAAGTGTGGTCTGTGGATACCATTTTAGATTATTTCATGAAATTAGGTTCAAAGGGGACCTACCCTTAGATCATAGACTGAATATCCCATATTTCCTCCTCCATTCAATCAGAGATATGAGCCAGAGGGTAATGGAGAGGAAATATCAACACCTAGCTCATAATGGTCTCATTAAACTCATAGTGGGAGATGCTCTAAAAAGACTCAACATCCCTATACCTTGGTCCACCTTGATTAACATGGACAAAGAAGAATTCATTGGGACACAAACCATCACTCTTGGAGAGACCCCCTCCTCTAGCCTTGGAGAAAGGGGCATTAAAGAAGAAGAAAAAGGGACTGAAGGGACAAGGAAGAAGAGGAAATGGAAATGGAGGAAGAACACACAGAACAATAGGGGAAATTTGAGGTCTAAAATGCGCCTCCTAAGGAAATTA
Source organism: Pinus albicaulis (assembly GCA_034641835.2). Taxonomy (NCBI): domain Eukaryota; kingdom Viridiplantae; phylum Streptophyta; class Pinopsida; order Pinales; family Pinaceae; genus Pinus; species Pinus albicaulis. The sequence continues at coordinate 745,878,128 of CM076583.1, forward strand.
TAAAATAATAGTGGAAATAATAAAATAAGATTTGATTACATCACCAATTTAGAGGGAAAAAAGAAAAAACTATTTTTTAACCCATATTTTCAACTTATCTCCCAAAATTTTTACTCAAATTTCGAGCGGGAGTACTCATTGGATGCTAAATTTAATTCCTCATCCAAGGGGTGCCCATTTTTCATAGTTTAGATGGGTCCCTATACATGAAAAATGAGAAATACATGAAAAATGTGATTGTAATCTTGTTTTTTCATGTATTTCTCATTTTTTGTGTAGCAAGTTCCATAGAAAGTATGCAACATGGGTACTCCTTGGACGAGGAATTAAATTTTACATCAAATTACTCCGCTAAGCTGTGGGATATAAGTTGAAAAAATTAAGATTTTATTATTTTATTATTTTTAATCTTTTTACTTTTTTACCCCAAAAATGGTGAATCATCCCCCATGGTTGACATCATCATATTTATTGAATATTAGTTCTTATAAATTTTATTTTGGTTGTACATTTTTATTAGGAGGCCCATTTAGACCTCAAATTCCCCTAATGGATATAGGAGAAGAAAAGGAAAGTTAAAAGGAGGAAGAGAAAGATAGAAAAAAAAAAAAGAAAGAAAGAGGAGGAAGAGAGATGAAGAGGAATAAGGAAAGGTATACAAGGAGAAGATACTAGACCCCAAGCTTACCATTGATATCTCCCCTCAACAAACCAACCTTTCACCTGGAATCACTGAAAAGGAAGTGGCTGCTATTTTGGCCACTCTAAGCATTCGTGTGAAAGCAAAGATAAAAATGTGAACCCCCATGTACTTCAAGACTAGGAAGAGTGCCAGAGTGAAACAAGGGAGACCTAAAAATCTAACCAAGAGCCCCATCACAATTTATGATACCAGGGGGCATTACCATGGTATTAACCCACAGTATTGAGCGATGTGTCGTCTATTTGATTCCGTCCAAGAATACCATCGAAAATTGTGTGGTTTTGGCTCATGGTATTGGTAAAGCCTAAAGCTATATAAGGAGAAGAAGTTCATAGTTCAAGAGCAGTGCAGGTGTAAGGGTTGTTACTGAACACTTCTATTTGAAGAATATCTACATGGGATGAACTTTGTTTTATTGGTAGATCTGAAACTATGATGCACCTTTGGATACAATGATGGATTTGGATCTCTAGACCTGAAATGACTATGTATTTGATATATTGAAGAGATGATTAGATCCGTGACCTGGCACATGTTTGTTGAAGTAAAGTGAAGAAATCTAGGTAAGTCTATAGATCTGAAACATTCTACAAAATTAAAATTTACGGATCTATACACTATTTTGTCTCAGTGAAAGCGCGTATATATGCAGATTTGTCTCAGAAAAAGTGTGTATGGAAGTCAGGGTTTTTTGAAGCTTTCTGGAAAGATTATCTATTTATTGCTACTGTATTTTTGCTCTCTATCAATGAAGTCTTCATGTAGATCTAGGTTGCTTGAATACTGTATATGCTGCTAAGTTGAATATGTACAAATATGATCAATGAGTGAGTAAATATGTTTAATGATGACTGACTGAATAAGGGTTCTGCATTACTGAAAAGATATCTATCTGAAAGCCCCAGATCTGGTTCTGAGACTGATCATATTCTATAAATTTAGTATTCTCAGATCTATACGCAGGTTGGTGTGAATGAAAGTGCATATACACACAGGATCAGTAAAGTTAAGTAGCTTATGTATTTTAAGATAATGAAATGATCAGGGTTGAGATTGATTCTGCATACTGATTCTGAAATCTGGGTTTATTAATGTGTTCTGGTTACAGTGATCTCACTGTTCTAATTGAATTTTGGGTTAAGTTTATTATTGATGATCTTTATGATGAGTTATGTTGAAGGTGTGGGATCCAGTGTGAAAATTGATGAAACATGATCTGTAGTGGTTTTGAGGGTTGAAGCCTTCAATGTGGAAGAAGAATATTCTTGCCAGTAGAAGTTGGTTTTCTGATCAGGGGGTCAAAGATCCCTTCCAGTAGTGGCTGGTAAACGATATCAGGGGGTTGGAATTCCCTTCCAGTAGCAGCTGGAGAACGAGAGAAGGTTGCAATCTTCTGCAGGTAGATGCCTACGTACTGATATGAGTCTGCATTAGTAAAATATTGTAAGAATTTTTCCATATAATAAATATTGAAGACAGAGACGAAAACAACAGTGGTTTTCTCCCGAATTGGCTTTCCACCTTAAATCTTGGCGTTCACGTGTGATGCTCTTGTGTGATGATTTATTCTGTTATTACTGCACATATTTACTGCTTAACTATCCGATGCATAATTGATAAGCTGGGTTAAAGAATGTTTCTGAAGGTTTATATAACAATAAATTTATCTCAGTATACACACGTTTCTGTTAGTGTATCCACATATATACGCTATTTAGGCTAATCAAAGTTGCGTATAGAAATTAGTAAGAGAAAAGTAAAAGATTATGATTATTGAAAATAATGATTCACCCACCGCCCCTCCCCCTCTCAATATTTTTCCCAACAATTGGTATTAGAGCAGGTCCTTCTGAAGAAGCTTAATCGCTAGAAGGAAGATTGACTTAGATGAGCAATCAAGATGGGACAAAATCTATCAGGCCTCCTCTTTTCAACGGAAACAATTTAATCTTTTGGAAGATAAGGACAAGATCCTATCTTCAGTCTGTTGGAGCAGATGTATGGGCTATATTTGAAGGAGGTTATCTATATCCAACTTCAGTTCCAACAGATCCAACAGCAAGAAAGAACTATGAAACCAATGCAAAGGCGGCCAATGCATTATTGGGAATTTGACTGAATCAGAATTTTTCAAAGTCATGCAGTTGAATACAAAAAAGGAGATATGGGACAAAATAATTCTGAGCTATGAAGGTGATGCCAAGGTAAAAAGTGCTAAACTCCAAACTCTTAGAATACAATATAAAAAACTCAGAATGCATAATGAGGAAAGCATTGCTAGTTTCTTTTTACGTCTATATGATATTGTAAATCATATGAGAAATATGGGAGAAACCATAACTGACACTACTCTAGTAGAAAAGGTTTTAAGATCTCTAACTCCCAAATTCGAGTCAAAAGTGTCTACTATTGAAGAGAAGCAGGATCTACAAACTCTTACTATTGTTCAACTTCATGGGATTCTGACTGCATGTGAAATGAGGAAAGGAGGTCCATATGAAGTCAAAGAAGCTATCTTTAGAGCTGCTGCAAAAGGAAAGGAAGTAGAAGAACAAGAAGGATCAGGGTATGTTTCAGAAGAAGATGAGATAAATTTTATAAAGAAGCTACAACTTGGCACTAGAAGGTTCAGAGGTAAGCTTCCTTTTAAATGTGTTGCTTATGGAAGAGTTTGTCATTATGCTGCTAAATGTCCCCATAAAGATAATCATGAAAAGGGAAAGGAAGTGGAAAAAGGAAATAAGAAACGATTTATCAATAGAAAAAGCTATTATACTCATGAAGATAGTGATGGTTTATCAAATAGTAAACAAGGAGAATCTGATCAAGATATTATACTACTCATGGCTTTTGAAAAAGACTTGAGTGAGGCTAAAGATACTTTTATGGATGCATTAGAAGAAAATGCTTTTCTTGAAGAAATAAATCAACTCAAAATATGTTTGGAACAAAAAAAATTGCCATAGATACTCTAAAGAATCAACTTATAGAAAAGGAGAAGCACAATGAGAAATTAGAATGTGAAATAGTAAGTCTAAGAAAGGAAATTGAGAAAATGAAAATTTTAAATCTTAGATTTTCTAAAGGATCTGAAACCTTAGATGAAATTATCAAGGTACAACACTCTCCTCTTGTAAGATAGGTCTTGGATATATGCGTAATATCCCAAATTAGGAGCAGCTACACTATTGGGAATAATTTGAGTTATTACCAATGTCGAGCTTCAGAAAATCAAGAGCATGGACATGTATAGCATCCATTATATGTTAAATATCATCATACCAGTAGATGAAATTACCTCAACAAAAATATGATCTATATTCTAATTCCCGGGTGGGGAAATGCAGCAATATAGAGCATAAAACAATTGTCTTCAAAAAATAATGCTATAAAAGTGAGGAATGGGACTTGGATCCCTTAGAATACAATGTTATAAAACTCACATGTAGAATTTGAGGTGAAATAAATCACTCTAGATCATATCAACAGATCTCCCCAAGTCAATACAGCTCAAATAAGCCCAAACCCCATATCCTAGCTTATGCAGAAAATACTGAAGCAAGGATTGCATTACTCTAATGAGGGTTTATGTAGAAAATAATGAAATAATATTGATATGGAGCTTGCATTAATAAAATAATAGAGAAATGGAGGTTTATCCTCTTTTACACCAAGAAAAAGACAGACGGTAAGGGTTTCCGACAAAATGCATGAATAACAAGCAGCACTGCACAAAATAACGCATTTACTGCATCTCTGTATTATACATGGCTGAATATGACATGAGATAGCTGAATAATAAAATAAAATGGCCCTATTCCCTCTTATTAGAACTCCCAGAGGGAACTGAGCACCTTCTCCTCAAAGACTAGCAGAAAATCAAAGGGTGCAACCCTGTTGCTGCTGCCCCTGCATAAAAGATGCAGTTTTCTGAAGGGAACTGCACTGTTTCTGAATGTGGATGAATGGCCTCAACCCAAATGCTGAAATGAAGCTCAAATCCTTCCCTCTTGATCCCTTAAGCAATTTGATCCAAAGAGAAGATGGAATCCCCGCACAAGAATTATTTGCACTAAGCAGTGCAACAACTCCGGCTAAACAGCTGAAGCATGCAAGTAGTCACAAGACCAAATAGTTGAATACATGAATGAATCCCTTTGATGCTATGCCTTCCTTTTTATCTTTGGTGAGCCTCCTCACCCTGGACCCCACACAATGTTGAGGTGACTTCCTGATGAAGCTTCCTCTTTCCAAGCTACTTGACGCCCTAGCTAGCTTCCCTCCCCTTTGTAGCGATTCTATTGACTTGATCAGATTTGGAGCTAATCCACCTACAATGCCTCTTTTCACACTAATGGATCTTCAATCGGTTCCATATATGTGTCTAGGCTAATCCTTGTTCACATTAAGCTAGTTTACTTGAGTGATTTCTTCCTCCTCAAGAATGGATGTTAACTTAGTCAAACTTGACTATGTCTCCATCTAATTTGCCTGTTCACACTTGGAAGTGTAAAACCGGCCTCTAAAGGTGACCTCCTTCCTTACTAAGGTGGAATTTATTCATATTTTTATTGTTCATGGGATTCATACCCATTTATTCCTTCCTTTCTGACGTTCAAAAGTGGTGTGGCTGGAGGACTCTGTGTAGCTGCTTCTCTTACTGGGTTGTAGATAGATCTACATCCTTCTAGGTTGGTCCTATAGTATTTTCCACTTCGCGTCGTACTCTCATCCAGATCAGAGGTCATTCATTCAGTGTGGCTACATAGAATACTTTTTTCGCACAGAAATATCTTAATGAAAAATGGTAAAGTATTCAGAAACTTACCCCTAAATCCTTTGAAGAATCTTCGCTCTGCTTCAGAGTAGGAGCCTAGCACGCTGTTCACCCAGTGGTCCTGTTAGATTACTAGTATAGTCCCTTGTTGTTGTTGGTGTAACCCCCTTATTGTTATTATTGTACCCTTGTAACCCCCATTTTTTTATTATTGTGCCCTTAAATTATTATTGTTAGGTCGGCTAGGATTACATTGTGGCCCACTAGGATTACATTATGGCCACATGGACTCCTATATATAAAAAGGAGGTTTTGTAAATTGTATCATCCAAGAATTGTTCATTTATGTAATGTATTGGAGGTTTCCCCCTCGAAGTGGCTTATTTCTAAGGCGTTTATATCTCTATTCTTCTATTTTTGGAGCTGGTTACACAACATTTGGTATCAGAGCTTTGGATTCTAGGGTTTCGCTGCTCCAAACAGGTCATCGTGGCATTTTCGCTATAACTTTTTTCTACGAAGTTTCAGAAGCTGAAATTTTTAGGGTGCGAAGCCAAAATCCTGAGGAAGATTTTCTAAAAATTTCAGAGCTTGGTTTGCAATATTTTCAGAGATATGATTTGTGGAAGTTAGGTCTTTTTTTAGGCTCCTAAACAGGTCATCGTGGCATTTGCGCTATAATTTTTTTTCTACAAAGGTTCAGAATCTGAAATTCGTATGGTATCAAACTATTGGAGGAGAAACAATTATATGCAAAACATCCAAATGTTTCTTTGGAGTACAAGAGGTGGAATATCTGGGTCATATTGTATCTCACGAGGGTGTTAAGGTAGACCCTAACAAAATTAAAGCCATTAAGGAATGGAGAGTCCCCACAACCATAAAGCAGTTGTGAGGATTTCTCGGGTTAACAGGGTATTATCGCAAGTTTGTTAATAATTATGGGAGAATAGCAGCACCTCTAACAACATTATTGAAGAAATATGCATTTTCATGGACTCCCGAAGCAACTAAGGCCTTTGAACATCTTAAAGAGGCAATGTGCCTAGCACCGGTCTTAGCTACGCCAGACTTCACAAAAACCTTTATTGTGGAATGTGATGCCTCAGAAAATGGAATTGGTGTTGTTTTAATGCAGGAAGGAAGACCCATTGCTTTTGAAAGTCGTCCAATCAAAGGAAAGTATTTACAAAAACCTATTTATGAGAAGGAAATGTTAGCAATACCGCATGCACTAAAGAAATGGCGAACTTACCTAATGGGAAGACACTTCAAGGTAAAAACTGATCATGATAGTCTTAAACACTTTTTGGAACAAAGACTATCTTCATAAGAGCAGCAAAAATGGGTCACAAAGATGTTGGGTTATGACTTTGAAATAATCTACAAAAAAGGAAAGCTTAATGTTGTTGCAGATGCACTCTCAAGAAAGAATGAAGAGGTGGAAGAATTTCTTTGTGCCATTTCTATTATCCAACCAGATTGGATAACCGAAGCAAGAGATGAATAGAAGAATAGAGATATCAACGCCTTAGAAATAAGCCACTTTGAGGGGGCAACCTCCAATACATTACATAAATGAACAATTCTTGGATGATACAATTTACAAAACCTCCTTTCTATATATAGGAGTCCATGGGGCCATAATGTAATCCTAGTGGGCCACAATGTAATCCTAGCCGACCTAACAATAATGATTTAAGGGCATAATAATAACAAAATGGGGGTTACAAGGGTACAATAATAACAATAAGGGGGTTACACTAACAACAATAAGGGACTATACTAGTAATCTAATAGGTCCACTGTGTGAGTGATGGTGTTATCAGCCTTCTCTAACTGTTGGATTAATTCTGGGGTCCACTGTGTGACCCGCTCGTCCTTTTGACACTTCTGAAATTCGACCAACATTGCGAGCCACTCCTGGAGCTCGATCGCAATGGTTACGAAGAAGATCTCGTAGATATCCATGAAAATATACTTATTTTTCCACTCTTCCGTGGTCAACCTCTTACTGCGGTTTTCTTTTACTGTGAATTCCTGAACTTGTTGTTCGAACCATTCATCAATTTCTTTTCTTTTAGGTTTCCAGTACAGCCTTAGCATTACCCGACCCCTCTCTCAAAATTCTCTCAGTCCCAGCCACAGAACCATTTTTTGGCTTGAGGGGTCCTGACCCAGGTTCAGAGCTTAAGGTTTGCCAACAAACCCCTATAATATTGGCCCTTTCGGCAATGAACTACTTGTGTAGGCCAAAGTCTCACCCGAAGTAGTATGGGAGGGTGTTAGAACTAGGTTTCCGCATCCTGGGAGAGAGCAGGTAAGTCAGGCAGAGCTGTGTTCGACTTCACAAATATCAGATCGCATATTACAGAATCTAGATATATCAGTCCCTTCGCATCTACATGTGCAATACCATATATAATCACAATAGATAACATATACTGGACAATAAAGCAACTATCGCAGTTATTCTTGCATAAAGTCTAATAAGCAGACTCAGAACAATTGTGAACACAACATAAGTACTTAACACAGTCACTTGCGGAGCTCAATATAGAATTATGCATAACATAATAGATCCATATTGTAGTATAAACAAGTAACACAAGTACTTTCACAACTTAAATCAATGACACAGAGAATACATAATCAGATATCATAGATTCATAAGTCCAATAGATTCAGATATTCCAATATCCTTTCGCATTCATTAATCCTTGAGATCCTTTTACAATACCCAAAACCCAACCTATGCACACAGCAGCAGGGTCCGCACACAGCAGGACTGAGGATGTCCGTGCACACAGCCAGCAGGAGTCCTTTCCCCAAAAACCCAAAACAGATCTACTAATTCTCAATTCGCACCAATCTTAGTTCAATATATGCCTTACAACTCAAAAAGGTTCAACTACTTATACTACTTTAGCCTATGCATCCAAAGGTCCTCAATCCATGGTTTGCGGACTCTTGGTCTACCCTTGACCCACTTACAATTCATTAGGGGCTTTGAACCACCCTAAAAACCCCTGCGCTAGACTAAATATAATAAAAAATATACAAAATGAACCAGATTCACAGCTTTTGTAGGAGGCCCTATTCCAACATTGAGGAAGTTCATTGAAATGAATCTCTCCCTAAGTCCTGAAAAGTGTGAATTTTTGAAGAGGGCAGGGATATTCCTAGGCCACTCTATATCCCAAGTAGGAACATAGGTAGACACAAACAAAATCACCATCATAAAAAGGGCGCCTATTCCTCAAAAGCAAAGAGATGTCATAAGTTTCCTAGGTTTGGCTGGTTATTATAGAAGTTTCATTAAGGACTGCAGCAAAGTGGCTTTGCCATTATTTGGATTGTTGGCCAATTTTTCTGAGTTTTTCTGGTCTATTATTTGTGAGGAGGATTTTTATCTCATCAAGGAAAAGCTAACCACTGCCCCTATTCTCCGAGGTCCCAATTGGGCTTTGCCTTTCCACATTCATATAGATGCATCAAATAAAGTAATGGGGGCAGCCTTGGGGTAGTTGGAAGATAAATTACCCTATGCCATTTATTTCCTTAGCAAGAATCTATCCAAATCTAAACTTAACTATACTGTCACTGAAAAATGAGCTCTTCGCTATTGTTCATTCCCTAAATAAAGTCAAGCACTATATTACTAGTTATCAGAATTTTGTACATACTGACCATGCAAAAATCAAGTACTTAATGAATAAACCTAATGTAAATGCTAGAATCATTAGATGGTTGTTGTTGTTGTAGCAGTTTGATTTGAAAATTGTTGATAAACCAGGAAAGGAAAATTTTGTTGCAGATTTATTATCTAGACTAACTTTATTTTCAGATGAGGAAGGAATGGTGGATGATCAACTTCTAGATGAACATCTATTTTCTATCTCAACACTCTCTCCTTTTTTTGCTGAGATAGCCAACTACCTGGATTCTGAGAGGTTTCCTCCAAGCCTTTCATCAAAATAAAAGAAAAGAATTATAAGAAAAGGCGCCCCTTTCACTTGGATTGGTGGAAATCTCTTCAAATTGGGTCCATATAAAATTCTCAGAAGATGTGTGAGGGAAGAGGAGGTATTTGAAATCCTCTCAACATGTTATGATGGTCCCTATGGGGGTCATTCTATTTCTAAGAGAAAAACCTTCAAAGCCTTGTAAGCTAGCTATTTTTGGCCTACCCTCCACTAGGATGCCAAGAGATACACCAGTAGATGTGATGAGTGTCAGAGGATGGGGAGACCTACACCAAGGGATTAGATTCCTTTACAACCTCAGGTGGATTTAGAGCTATTTTACAAGTGGGGCATAGACTTCATTGGACCCATTGATCCATCATCCGGGCAGAAGATATATATCATAGTATGCATCGATTACTTGACCAAGTGGGCATAAACAAGGGCTATAAAGGAAAAAATAGAAGAGAAGGTGGTTGAGATTTTGTGATAGAATGTGTTCTACAAGTTTGGATACCCTAGATAGGTAGTCATCAATCAGGGGGCTCAATTTACATCTCATCTCATTGAGAACCTCATGAGGTAGCACAAAATAAATCACACGACTTCCACTACTTATCATCCTCAAGAAAATGGCCAGGTGGAAGTGACAAATAGAGCCTTGGAGAACATCCTCACCAAATTTGTGAGAAACAACATGAAATATTGGGCATACAGATTGGTGGAGGCCACTTGGGCCACCTGGAAGACAACTACAAGGTTTACATCATATGATCTAGTTTATGGGAAGAAAAATTTGTCGTCCATTGAGTTTGAGTATAACACCCTTACAATGAAAACTCAATTGGATTTGGAAATCATAAAGGCACAAAAATAAATAATTCTTCAGGTGAATGGTTTGGATGAATTCAAAATGCAGGTCCCTCTTCACACATAAGTAATCCAGCTGCAAATAAATTTTTGGCATGAAAAGCACATCAAAGAGAAGACATTTCGGGAAGGAGATTGGGCTCTACTCTATGACTCCATATTCAAGGAATTCAAGGGGAAGTTAATGAATATATGGATAGGACCTTATCAAGTGGAGAAATTTCATGACAATGGGGTTGTTCAGATCAGAACCATAGATGAGGAGGAGATCCCTCTTCTTGTCAATGGTTACAAGCTAAATATGTACAACAAGCCCATGTCTAAGGCTCAATTTATCAATACAATAAATTGGGAGGTGAATGTAATTAGAAGCTGTATAATTTCCAGCCCCTCACCTTCCTAGAAAAATAAAAATAAATAAAAATAAAGACACCTGGGTGAAAACCTTTATGAGGCATCCAAGGCTGAATCTTAGGTTGAAAACCTCCGTGAAGCAAACCTGGAGAAAAAAAAAAAGCAACAAGAAAAAAAAGAGAAATACAATATCCTTGGGTGAAAACCTATTTGAGGCACCCAAGGAAGTATTGTGGGGTGAAAACCTTTGCTGAGGCAGCCCACCTGTCTTCAAAAAAGGAAAAAAAAAAAAAAAAAAGGAAAAATCCAAAAAGAATAACACAACACCTATGCACTAATCTGCTTCTATTTTACAAGTTGCTAATCAGGGAAAATTTGAAAAAGGGAGAAAAAATCATACTCTATCTATCTCTATCTCTCTTTTACCTATACACTCCATTTCAAACCCCAACATGCATTCCTTCATCCATTTATACCACTAGATGAGAAAAAATTCCAATTTTCTCCTATTCTCTACAATGCTACATGATGTCCTAGGCTACAATAGGAAATCCTGTAATTCTACAGGAATTTTTTCGGAGGCCGAATAAGCTCACCTAAGTCTCCCTAACCCTCAAAAAGGAATTAGAAATTTTCTCCAAACTATGGCTACCATCCCTAACCATCACTCTATCCCATGCATGAAGACTCACTCATCAAACCCTCTATTTTTATACTGTGAACCAATTTGGTTAAATCCACACATAGGGCCTCTTCTCTCATGTTCCTTCACTACACCACTCCATACACATCCTAACACCACCCATGGCATCCCTACACTATTTTTCTTCCTTCCTCAGGAAAATTGAGCTCCAAAAATGTAACAAGAAAATTTCTACATGAAGTTGATCACTTCCTATAACACATCTGTGCATGCATCCAACACATAAAAAAAAGCATGATATGAATGATGAAGATTGATCCTTAAGATTAGAAGAATTCTCTAGAAGGGAAGCTACACTAAAAACAACATCTTAAGGTCTCCATGACGTACCTGCAGAAGAATCAACAAGAAAATACAGTAAGCACCTAACTCAGAAAATAACCTCCCCACTCAAAAAAAAAAATCACTTATGACCAAGACAATGCTCCAGCTCCATGAATCAAATATTCCTGCAACTCATCAGCAATCAGGTAGGCTCAGGTATGGTTCCCTCACCCTCTCACTATGCATAATTTGAATAACTGAGTAAATGTCGAGAAAAGAGAATTTAATAGGAAAAAAGGTGGTCGATTAACTTAGCCACCCTTGAATAGTTAAAGTGAAAAGTTGGTGGAGTTTGCATGCCACATGGAGCTATCACATCAATTAGGGGAAGCATAACAAGAAGTGGGAGCTGATTATGAGGTAAAAGGGAATGATAGGCTCGAGTGGGACCAACATTACAATTATGGAAACCTCATGCCAAATCCACATCACCAATACACTGCAAGCCCGCTCGATTTGGAATAAAAAACGTACTTTGTCCCATCTCCCCTCATTGTATTATGCATTTCAAGATCAGTTAGATCATGAAAAATGCAGGAGATACCGAGGATCTTTGATCCATGGTTGTTATTTGCATGCATAACGTAATACAGGAAACTATGTTACTGCTACAAGAAGTTTCCAGAGAGGCCACAAAGTATTATAAAGTGTCATGAAAGCCACCATCAAAGTATATTAACACCCCAACACCATTTTTCAAGTCAGAGACATCATATTTGAAGAGGTAAGTAGCCATCACCCCATCAAGTTGCAATAATTTTTCATGGGAATTTACCCACATTCAAGCCATAATTGAGTAAACTAAAGGGCTATTCAAAGGAATAAGGGATAAGAAAACCACATTTTGTGTAAATTTAAAATATTTTGGGTCCCATATCAAAGTGATTTTGGAAACAAACCACAGAAAACTACCTCTCTAACACAGTCACAATATGGGGGGAGGTTTCAATAGCAGGGAGCCCATAGACATAAAGAGAATTTGACTACACCCTCTTGTGATTGACATATTCATAAATCACCAGTGGTTGGGGTTATTTGAGATCCTCAATGGGTATGATGATGAAGTGGCTCGAGAATTTGTAGTATCCTTGCACTATGCAACATATGATAGGGCCACCACAGTGGTAAGAGAGCTAATAGTTACCATAACCCCTAAGCTCATTAGCAGAGTTACCACCTCACCTCTAGGAATTAAATGGAACAGAGAGGACAAAGTCTCTAGTACCACCTCTAAGAAGATTTTCTTCTTTCCCAATGAAGAATACATTGAATATAGGAATGGGGTAAGAAGGGAAAGTCTAACTTACCCATGGGATAAGGTAGCTTACCATATCATGAAGTATATCTCCTGTGAGGCTAGAATAAGTGTGGTCTGTGGATACCATTTTAGATTATTTCATGAAATTAGGTTCAAAGGGGACCTACCCTTAGATCATAGACTGAATATCCCATATTTCCTCCTCCATTCAATCAGAGATATGAGCCAGAGGGTAATGGAGAGGAAATATCAACACCTAGCTCATAATGGTCTCATTAAACTCATAGTGGGAGATGCTCTAAAAAGACTCAACATCCCTATACCTTGGTCCACCTTGATTAACATGGACAAAGAAGAATTCATTGGGACACAAACCATCACTCTTGGAGAGACCCCCTCCTCTAGCCTTGGAGAAAGGGGCATTAAAGAAGAAGAAAAAGGGACTGAAGGGACAAGGAAGAAGAGGAAATGGAAATGGAGGAAGAACACACAGAACAATAGGGGAAATTTGAGGTCTAAAATGCGCCTCCTAAGGAAATTATAAAATAATAGTGGAAATAATAAAATAAGATTTGATTACATCACCAATTTAGAGGGAAAAAAGAAAAAACTATTTTTTAACCCATATTTTCAACTTATCTCCCAAAATTTTTACTCAAATTTCGAGCGGGAGTACTCATTGGATGCTAAATTTAATTCCTCATCCAAGGGGTGCCCATTTTTCATAGTTTAGATGGGTCCCTATACATGAAAAATGAGAAATACATGAAAAATGTGATTGTAATCTTGTTTTTTCATGTATTTCTCATTTTTTGTGTAGCAAGTTCCATAGAAAGTATGCAACATGGGTACTCCTTGGACGAGGAATTAAATTTTACATCCAACGAGTACTCCCGCTTGAAATTTGAGTAAAAACTTTGGGATATAAGTTGAAAAAGTAGTTTTATTATTTTATTATTTTTTAATCTTTTTACCCCTTTCCCTAAAAAATGGTGAACCATCCCCCATGGTTGACATCATCATCTTGAATCCTATTGGTTCTTATAAATTTTATTTTTGTTGTACATTTTTCTTAGGAGGCCCATTTTAGACCTCAAAATTCCCCTAATGGATATAGGAGAAGAAAAGGAAAGTTAAAAGGAGGAAGAGAAAGATGAAAAAAAAAAAGAGAAAGAAGAGGAGGAAGAGAGAGATGAAGAGGAATAAGGAAAGGTATACAAGGAGAAGATCCTAGACCCCAAGCTTACCAGTCATATCTCCCCTCAACAAACCAAAATTTCACCAGGTACCACTAAAAAGGAAGTGGTTGCCACTTTAGCCACTCTAAGCACCCCCTGAAAGTGAAAAGGAAGAGCCAGACCCCCATGTACTTCAAGACTAGGAAGAGCACCAAGGTGAGACAAGGGAGGCCTCAAAATCCAACCAAGAACCCCATCACAATTGAGGAATCACCTATGTTGGAATTATGATATAATATGTTGTCCTTGCTAGCAACCTACTCAATGAAGTTGTCCTTGATGGAAACCTATTTGATGATTTTCATTTTGATAGAAAACTATTTGTTAAAGATGTAAAAATGATGTTTCTATAGGTCATTTCAGATGTGACAGAGAAAGGAATTCCAGTAAGTTCCAGAGAAATGAAACAGGAAATATTTCTCAATATATACATAGGTTTGATGAAGGAAACTTGCGTACATACTCTACTTGGTATACAGGCAACCCGCATATACATCCAGAATTAGTATATACACAGTTTTTATGAAGAGAAGTCGTGTATACATGTGGGTATAAATAATCCAAGTCATGTATACCTATTCTGCTCTAAATTTATGATACCAGGGGGCATTACCATGGTATTAACCCACAGTATTGAGCGATGTGTCGTCTATTTGATTCCGTCCAAGAATACCATCGAAAATTGTGTGGTTTTGGCTCATGGTATTGGTAAAGCCTAAAGCTATATAAGGAGAAGAAGTTCATAGTTCAAGAGCAGTGCAGGTGTAAGGGTTGTTACTGAACACTTCTATTTGAAGAATATCTACATGGGATGAACTTTGTTTTATTGGTAGATCTGAAACTATGATGCACCTTTGGATACAATGATGGATTTGGATCTCTAGACCTGAAATGACTATGTATTTGATATATTGAAGAGATGATTAGATCCGTGACCTGGCACATGTTTGTTGAAGTAAAGTGAAGAAATCTAGGTAAGTCTATAGATCTGAAACATTCTACAAAATTAAAATTTACGGATCTATACACTATTTTGTCTCAGTGAAAGCGCGTATATATGCAGATTTGTCTCAGAAAAAGTGTGTATGGAAGTCAGGGTTTTTTGAAGCTTTCTGGAAAGATTATCTATTTATTGCTACTGTATTTTTGCTCTCTATCAATGAAGTCTTCATGTAGATCTAGGTTGCTTGAATACTGTATATGCTGCTAAGTTGAATATGTACAAATATGATCAATGAGTGAGTAAATATGTTTAATGATGACTGACTGAATAAGGGTTCTGCATTACTGAAAAGATATCTATCTGAAAGCCCCAGATCTGGTTCTGAGACTGATCATATTCTATAAATTTAGTATTCTCAGATCTATACGCAGGTTGGTGTGAATGAAAGTGCATATACACACAGGATCAGTAAAGTTAAGTAGCTTATGTATTTTAAGATAATGAAATGATCAGGGTTGAGATTGATTCTGCATACTGATTCTGAAATCTGGGTTTATTAATGTGTTCTGGTTACAGTGATCTCACTGTTCTAATTGAATTTTGGGTTAAGTTTATTATTGATGATCTTTATGATGAGTTATGTTGAAGGTGTGGGATCCAGTGTGAAAATTGATGAAACATGATCTGTAGTGGTTTTGAGGGTTGAAGCCTTCAATGTGGAAGAAGAATATTCTTGCCAGTAGAAGTTGGTTTTCTGATCAGGGGGTCAAAGATCCCTTCCAGTAGTGGCTGGTAAACGATATCAGGGGGTTGTAGCTCCCTTCCAGTAGCAGTTGGAGAATGAGAGAAGGTTATATCCTTCTACAGGTAGATGCTTGCGTATTGATATGAGTTTGCATCAGTACAATATTGTAATAAGTTTTCCATATAATAAATATTGAAGACATAGACGATATCAACAGTGGTTTTCTCTCGAATTGGGTTTCCACCTTAAATATTGGTGTTCATGTGTGATGCTCTTGTGTGATGATTTATTCTATTATTACTGCACATATTTACTGCTTAACTATCTAATGCATAACTGATAAGCTGGGTTAAAGAATGTTTCTGAAAGTTTATCTAACAATAAAGTTATCTTAGTATACACAAGTTACTATTAGTGTATCCGTGTATATATGCTAGTTGGGCTAATCAAAGTTGCGTATAAAAATTAGTAAGAGAAAAATAAAAGATTGTGATTATTGAAAATACTGATTCACCCCCTTCTCAGTATTTCTCCAAACAATTGGTATCAGAGCAGGTCCTTCTGAAGAAGCTTAATCGCTAGAAGGAAGATCAACTAAGTTGAGAAATCAAGATGGGACAACATCTATCAGGCCTCCTCTCTTCAATGGAAACAATTTAATCTTCTGGAAGATAAGGACAAGATCCTATCTTCAGTCTCTTGGAGAAAATGTATGGGCTATAGTTGAAGGAGGTTATCAATATCCATCTTCAGTTCCAGCAGATCCAACAACAAGAAAGAACTATGAAACCAATGCAAAGGTGGTCAATGCATTATTGGGAAGTTTGACTAAATCAGAATTTGTCAAAGTCATGCAGTTGAATAAAACAAAGGAGATATGGGACAAAATAATTCTGATCTATGAAGGTGATGCCAAGGTAAAAAGTGCTAAACTCCAAACTCTCAGAATTCAATATGAAAAACTCAGAATGCATAATGAGGAAAGCATTGCTAGTTTCTTTTTACGTCTAGATGATATTGTAAATCGTATGAGAAATATGGGTGAAACCATAACTGAAACTAATTTAGTAGAAAAAGGTTTTAAGATCTCTAACTCCCAAATTCGAGTAAAATGTGTCTAATGTTGAAGAGAAGTAGGATCTACAAACTCTTACTATTGTTAAACTTCATGGGATTCTGAGTGCATGTGAAATTAGGAAAGGAGGTCCATCTGAAGTCAAAGAAGTTGTCTTTAGAGCTGCTGCAAAAGGAAAGGAAGTAGAAGAACAAGAAGGATCAGGGTATGTTTCATAATAAGATGAGATAAATTTTATAAAGAAGCTACAACTTGGGACTGGAAGGTTCATAGGTAAGCTTCCTTTTAAATTTTTTTCTTGTGGAAGAGTTGGTCATTATGCTGCTAAATGTCCCCATAAATATAATCATGAAAATGGAAAGGATGTGGAAAAAGGTATTAAGAAACAATTTATCAATAGAAAAAACTATTATAGTCATGAATATGGTGATGGTCTATCAAATAGTGAAGAAGGAGAATCTGATCAAGATATTAGACTGCTCATGGCTTTTGAAAAGGACTCTACTGAGGCTAAAGATACTTTTAAGGATGCATTAGAAGAAAATGATTTTCTTGAAGAAATAAATCAACTCAAAATATGTTTGGAAGAAAACAAAATTTCCATAGATGCTCTAAAGAATCAGCTTATAGAAAAGGAGAAGCACAATGAGATATTAGAATGTGAAATAGTAAGTCTAAGAAAGGAAATTGAGAAAGTGAAAAATTTAAATCTTAGATTGGATTGCTAAAGGATCTGAAACCTTGGATGAAACTATCAAGGTACAACGCTCTCCTCTTGTAAAGATAGGTCTTGGATATATCTGTAATATCCCAAAATGGGAACAGCTACACTATTGGGAATAATCTGAGTTATTACCAACGTGGAGATTCAACAAATCATGAGCATGGAAATTTAGAGCAGCTCATTAGATGTCAAATAACATCATACCAGCAGATTAAAGAACCTCAGCAACAGGATGATCTATATTCTCCTTCCCAAGTGGGGAAATGCAGTAATATAGAGCATAAAATAGTTGTCTTCAGAAAATAACATTATAAGAGTGAGAAATGGGACTTGGATCCCTTATAATACATGATATAAAACTCACATGCAGAATTATAGGTGAAAAAAATCACTTTATCTCATATAAACAGATCTCCCCAAATCAATGCAGCGCAAAAAGGCCCAAACCCCATAGCCTAACTTATGCAGAAATTATTGAAGAAAGGAATGTGTTATTCTAATGAGGGTTTATGTAGAAAATAATGGAATAAGACTAATATGGAGCTTGTATTAATCAAATAACAGAGAAATGGAGGTTTAACCTCTCTTACACAAAGAAAACGACACCCGGCAAGGGTTTCCGGAAAAATGCATGAATAACAAGAAGCACTGCATAAAATAATGCAGTTACTACATATATGTATTATACATGGCTGAATATGGCATAATATAGCTAAAAAATATAGAAATATGGACCTAGGCCCTCTTATCAGAACTCCCGGAGGGAAATGAGCACCTCCTCCTCAAAGACTATTAGAAAATCAAAGGGTGCAACCCTCTGTTGCTGCCCCTGCATAAAAGACGCATTTCTCTGAAGGGAACTATGCTGTGGCTGAATATGGATGAATGGACCCAAGCAAAATGCTAAAATGAAGTTCAAATCCTTCCCTTTTGATCCCTTAAGCAAGTTGATCCAAAGAGAGGATGGAATTCCCGCACGGGAATTCTTTGCACTAAGCAGTGCAGTAACTCCGGCTAAACAGCTGAAGCATGCAAGTAGTCACAAGACTAAAACAACTGAATACATGAATGAATCCCTTTGATGCTATGCCTTCCTTTTTATCTTTGGTGAGCCTCCACACCCCGGACCCCACACAATGTTGAGGTGACTTCCTAGTGAAGCTTCCTCTTTCAAAACTGCGCTGCCCTAGCTAGCTTCCCTCCCCTTTGTAGCAGCGCTATTGACTTGGTCAACTGGAGCTAATCCACCTACAATGCCTCTTTTCACACTAATGTATCTTCAATCCGGTTCTCATATATGTGTCTAGGCTAATCCTTGTTCACATTAAGCTAGTTTACTTGAGTGATTTCTTCCTCCTCAAGAATGGATGTTAACTTAGTCAAACTTGACTATGTCTCCATCTAATTTGCCCTTGTTCACACTTGGAAGTGTAAAACCAGCTCCTAAGGTGACCTCCTTCCTTACTAAGGTGGAATTTATTCATATTTTTATTGTTCATGGGCTTCCTTACCCATTTATTCCTTCCCTAGGTGAAAGTACCAAAATCTAATATTCCAAATTGCTGTGAGAAAATTTTGGAATATTACAGTCCTCCCCTCCCAAATGTTGCTTGTCCTCAAGAAACTGTAAGGATAGGACTGAAGAGAATCCTCTTCTCCCTTGTAACAACCTTATAATATGAAAGCCTCCAAAGATCAAGGTGTTGCATCATCAACATATCTCCAAATTGCCCCTCCCAAGTGTGCAAGCTATCCAAATAGCTGGCATTATGTGACAGTGGATCATCCATGGAGGAAAAAATGGGTTGTTTGAAGGTCCTCTTGGGGCATGAAAGCTGATATAGATTGGGATTCATCATCCCCCTTTGAATATCTCCTCCCCAAGCTATCAATCAAACAAAATGAGTCACCCTCCAGATTGGAAACTCATGAAGGATCTCTTCCACCTTAAGCTCATGCAGAATAGGTGGGATGAAAATCTGAATATGGTAGGAAAGAGAGCCTACCCCACACTGTCTTCCTCTCCACTTAAGATAAGTGTAGAGAACTTGCTGATCTTGGGCTGCCATCATGTTGCCCTCAAATGGAAAGAAGGAAGCTAGACCTCCAAAGGTCCCCCTCCCAGCGCTGTGAATCAAGCTGGCCCAAACCATCTCATACATGCTGGACAAGAACTCACCACCATATGGCATCCCATCCATCTCATGGCCCTCCTCATAAAGAAAAAAATATTTTGATGTAGAGGCCATGTCCCTTCCAATGCTCCCCTTAGAACATGTAATTCATAAAGTGTGGGGATCCTCTTCCCCAAAGAACACATTCAACCAAGGGGTCCCTCCTCCAACCATTCTCCCCATTAAGGTAAGCACAACATTAGTAAATAGGATCATGGTCAGATTCATAATGAAAGAAAGACTGAAGGTTTCATATGGTGCTGGAAGGTACCAAAGGTCCCCCAAATGGTCACAGCGTAGTCTTCCCCACTGCAGCTTCAGAAAATAGCACGGAAAGTTTTTTCTTGATAGATGGCTAGTTGTGTAAGTCACCACATCTACTAGCAAGTAGTAAATGGTTGAGTGTATCAAATGAGAATACAATAAGTAACCAAACAATTGCCCCAAATCATACAATAGATGCCTATCTCCATCATAATAGCTGGCCAAAAATGGTCCATGGAGCCTAAAGAAAAACTTGCCCCTTTGTAGAGCAATGCACTGCAAGGAAACGGTAAGAGCATGCAAATATTGTGTTGACCAATCAATAATTGCAAAAACAAAATTCTTACCATGTAATGTAAGCAAGATGGTGAAAAAATCCACAGATGGATCCTCCATAGTGGTATGACATCCCCATATGAAGAGGAATGAACCACATGCTGCATGAAAATCCTCCCCCTCATGCCTGGAAACCCAAGTCAAGGAGAACATACCATAATGACAAATGAGTCCATCCACTCCTCTACCAATCTCACCTCCTCTATGCCCACCAAGTGCATCAAATATGAATTGATCCTGGGAACACTCCATCAACAAGATCATGCCCCAAAGTGACAGCTTTGTTGGCCTATGAAAATAGGCTCCTGAAAACTCATAAATCCATTCTCTGACATGTCCAATGTCAAAGGCTCCTCCCATGATGTTTCTGTCTCCTCCCATTGCAACATCATGCAAAATGTGAGAGCAATTTTTCCCTTGCTCTCTCTCAATCCTCCAAAGCAACAAATGTCTTTGTTGCCCCATCACACCTCCATCATACAACTCATGTGGTGAAAAAATAATGATTGCATCATTATAATGCATCCACACTCCTTGCTGCCCCATGATGCAAGTGCCCTGCCAAGTTCTTTCCTCCCTCATACCCTCATAAAAAGGATATGTCTCATGATGGCCAAACTCTCTCAAGAGTAGCCAACGCAGCTTGGCCTCTTGCTTCCCAGTATCATAGATTTGCAAGTAGCTCTCCTACTTCTTGCTCTCTATCCACATCCACTTCTCCACTGATGGATGGCTCCTACCATTCCCCATCTTGGTACTCCTCCAAGGAAGATTACCATCCTCCCATATCAGATTTTTCTCCTTGCATTCCATGGGATGCTGAAATGCAACTCCTTGGAGACCTCCTAGAGAAGATCTCTCACCGATGATCATCTTAAACCATAAGGATCCAAGGGGGTTGAAGGAAAATCCTCCTTTTTTCTACCTCTTGTCAGCACTGTAACCCTCCTACAGGGTGTTTTAGCTATCTCATGTCTCAACTCCTGCATGAACATTTGATTCCGCATGAATTTGTTTGGAGCAAAGTTCACTCCATCCTCCAAGTTCATGAATCCCTCCAAAAGATCACACTCCAACCTCAAGGGTTGTGTGCAACTCAACAGGGGTCCATGAGAATGATGGTTCATTTGCTCCTTGAACCATTCAAGCTTGCACAGCACAGTGCAATATTGCTGCCCTATCTCAGCAATAGTGTTTGATCCTGGGCCATATGAATACATATTTCCACAAATTTTAGAAGGATTTGCTGTAATAAGTAAAAGTGGAAATATTCCCATACCTTGATGATATGTGGGAACCTCTTGTAGTGCTGCAAATGCTCCTTCCTCCAATGTAATGACTGCTCTAACTGTTGATGTAGAGGGCTGCTCTCCCAAGGCTGTGACAATGATGGTACATGTCTCCTCCCATGGTGGTGTGGGCCTTATTTCCTCTGATCTCCTTCCATCAAAGGTTATAATTAGCCCTTGAGTGAACTCAAAAAAATAAGTCACTCTTGTATGGCTTAAGTGACTGAACCACCAAGCATTGGATTCACCTTCTAGGTGCAGCGCTGCAACTTCTACTGCCTCCCTCTCTACCACTGGATGAAGTAGAAATAATGCCTCAAGATTTCTTGCCCAAGTTCTTGTTGTAGTTGACCCATCAAGTGTAGACAATAGGAATCTATTGCCTTTAATCTCTCCTTTGCTGCAGGGTCTTCTTTCTTCTCTCAGTTGAATAAACTGAGGAAAATTTAGGGTCTCTTTGGAAGCCCTAGGTTGGCACTTGTATTCTGCCAAATACCCACTCAAGATTTCATGCCCTAAGTGGTCTCCTTTATCTCCACTTCCTCTATGAGAACAGGAAGTGCATGCATCTTCTTCTGCTTCTTGAAACCTTCTATAGGTCTCACTGCAACTCTCTCCTCCTTGAAACCCTCTTGGAGTTTCAATGCATTTCTCTTCTTCTTTATTTTTAGATTTGAAAATGGATGAGAGTAAGCTCATCCTCTCCGTAATTTTGTTCTCCTATTCTTCTTATCTCCTGATTGGATCTGAAATCCATAGGCTGAGCCAAGATGGCAGCTTTTATACCATTGTAATATCCCAAAACGAGAACAGCTACACTATTGGGAATAATATAAGTTATTACCAATGTGGAGCTTCAGGAAATCATGAGCATGGAAATTTAGAGTAGCTCATTAGATTTCAAATAGCATCATACTAGCAGATGAAAGAACCTTAGCAAGAGGATGATCTATATTCTCCTTCCCAAGTGGGGAAATGCAGCAATATAGAGCATAAAATAGTTGTCTTCAGAAAATAACGCTATACAAGTTATAAATGGGACTTGGATCCCTTAGAAGACATGATATAAAACTCACATGCAGAATTAGGGGTGAAACAAATCACTCTAGCTCATATAAACATATCTCTGAAATCAATGCAACTCAAAAATGCCCAAACCCCATAGCCTAGCTTATGCAGAAAGTATTGAAGAAAGAAATGTGTTATTCTAATGAGGGTTTATGTATAAAATAATGGAATAATATTTATATGGAGCTTTTATTAATCAAATAATAGAGAAATGGAGGTGTAACCTCTCTTACACAAAGAAAAAGACACCCGACAAGGGTTTCCGGCAAAATGCATGAATAACAAGTAGTACTGTAGAAAATAACGCAGTTACTGCATCTCTGTATTATAAATGGCTTAATATGACATAATATAGCTGAAAAATACAAAAATATGGCCCTAGGCCCTCTTATTAGAACTCCTGGAGGGAAATGAGCACCTCCTCCTCAAAGACTATCAGAAAATCAAAGGGTGCAACCCTGCTGCTGCTGCCCCTGCATAAAAGACATAGTTTTCTGAAGGGAACTATGTTGTGGCTGAATATGGATGAATGGCCCCAAGAAAAATGCTGAAATTAAGCTCAAATCCTTCCCTCTTGATCCCTTAAGCAAGCTGATCCAAAGAGAGGATGGAATTCCCACGCGGGAATTATTTGCACTAAGCAATGCAACAACTCCGGCTAAACAGCTGAAGCATGCAAGTAGTCACAAGACCAAAACAGCTGAATACATGAATGAATCCCTTTGATGCTATGCCTTCCTTTTTATCTTTGGTGAGCCTCCTCACCCCAGACCCCACACAATGTTGAGGTGACTTCCTAGTGAAGCTTCCTCTTTCAAAACTGTGCTGCCCTAGCTAGCTTCCATCCCCTTTGTAGCAACGCTGTTGACTTGGTCAAATGGAGCTAATCCACCTACAATGCCTCTTTTCACACTAAGGGATCTTCAATCCGGTTCTCATACGTGTGTCTAGGTTGATCCTTGTTCACATTGAGCTAGTTTACTTGAGTGATTTCTTCCTCCTCAAGAATGGATGTCGAATTAGTAAAACTTGACTATGTCTCCATTTAATTTTCCCTTGTTCACACTTGTAAGTGTAAAACTAGCTCCTAAGGTGACCTCCTTCCTTACTAAGGTGTAATTTATTCATATTTTTATTGTTCATGGGCTTCCTTACCCATTTTTTCCTTCCCTAGGTGAAAGTAGCAAAATCTAATATTCCAAATTGCTGTGAGAAAATTTTGGAAAATTACAATATCAGAGAATCCTCTCAGTCTTCAGCACCAAGCTATCTAAATGTGGCTAAAGTTAGCCAACAAAATTTTTTCACTCAAAAAAAGAACAAAGAGACTACCTAGGTAAAGCATGACCACTTCAATTCAAGGAAGAACAATGTAATATCCCAAAATGGGAACAACTCATGAATCATGCATGAAAAACGAATTTCCAGCAACATATGCAATAATACAGTGAGATGATCACTTGTATCCTATAGATACATCCATATAGCATCTAAATACAAGAGGATATTATAAATAAATGAAACTAGGTGGGTTCAACTTGCCTCCCACACTAGTGTAGCTGAAAATGACTAAAGACCCCAAAATTGCATTTTATCGGAGTTGCTGCATAAAGTGACTCACATTATTATGAGGGTTTTAACTTAGAAAATAAGAAGACAAATATATATACTCATATATTAATGAATAATACTGAAGAACAGAGATCTAGTCTCCTCATACAAAATACAAGATAACCCGACAAGGGTTTCTTGTCAAACACTCTGCATACAAAATGTGATATTCAGTAATTTACTGAATCACCATTGCAACACTGAAGCACATGATATTATAAGGCTGAAAATATGTCTTACCTGATGTATATCCCTCAAGGGCTTCCTCTCATGAAAGGATGAACCTCTCAATCACAAGGAAACTCAGCAACGGAGCCACCAAACCATGCAATGAACACTGCCTCCAAAATAACGCATTCCCTAGTAGAAACAATGCTGGGAATGCATGGGAAATGTGTGTTCTGATACCATAGATCTAAAATAATCTTTGGAGCTCTCCAAACAAGTCTCTCAAGTGAAGTAAATCTTCCTCCAATGAGAAATTAGCTCAGAAACCAGGATTCCAATCCCTTCCACTGCTACACCCAGCAACACTACACAATATCTGGAAAAAACTGCGCTGATGAAGATGGCTAAAGCTTGGCCTAAAAACATTATGTGTAATGATGAATGAAAACTCTCCCAATGAGGCTCCTCAAAGGAAAGAGGTGGGATTCCCACTCGGGAACACCCAATGCTAAACAACACTGCAACTCTCCTAAGCAGCAAAGCAACAACAAGTCTTGGCAGACAAGAATAATAATCTATGACATGAAGAATAATGTTGCCATCCCCTTCCTTATATAAAACATGAGTTTTCTTGCCCTTGGCCCCACTCAATTAGGTCATCTCTATCCAAAGATACATCTCCCTCCAACACTGCGTTATTCATCCTTGGATTCCTCCTCCACTAAAACTACACTATTGACTTGGTCAAAGCAGTTTGATTTTAACCCTGTTAACACATGGAGGTGTTTTATTAGGCTTGAAAGAGTGTCCCCTTTCACATTTGGAGTATTTTATTCCTCCTTTAGGAGACTTATGGGATTTTCTTCCCACTTATTCATCGGCTAGAGCTGCTGCTAACTGTAATGTTCCCTTTAGCTTGGAGGCTAAAATTTCGGAACATTACAGTCCTCCCCTCCAAAATATTTTCTTTTCCTCAAGAAAATGCATAAGGAGAAAAAAATTTCTCCCCTCTTCCTCATGTGTTCTGCCATCAATAGCCTCCATAACTACATCAAGAGAATCTGCAAATAAACTGTAATCCAATGTTTCCTCCCAAATGTGCAAAACCAAATGGTCCACATCAATCAAAGGTGGAAAGTGTGAATGAAAACTTGCTTGCTGTCTCATGGCCTCCACAGAGTAGAAGTGATGATCATCATGGTGAATGAGTGCCCATGCTATCATCCAAATGAAGTGAGTCACCCTCCAACATTGTAACTCATGAAAAACCTCATCCACCTTGTGCTTTTGAAATATAGGTGGCCTGAATAAGTGAACATGATAGGCAAGAGGGCCTATCCCATGCTATCCTCCTCTCCACTCATGATAAGTGTAGAGGGTATGCTAATCTTGGGCTGCAACATGAGTGCCCTCAATGGAAAATTTTAGGGGCTAATATTTGCAGGTGGGCTAATTTTCCATGCTTTTTCCAAAAAAAATATTCGCCAATTCTCATTTTTTTCAAAAATTGATTCGTCCAAATTTTATAGTATAAAAATATTTAACCCTAAAAATCACCAAAATTTTATATATACTAATATAAAATGATTACAAAAATAACATTAACAATTTTACAATTCACATATTGGGGACTACTAAGATTCGCCAAATTTTTAAACTTTAGGATAAACATCCATTGTTAAAATTTTCCCTGGTGCCCTCTAATGGAAAGAAGAAGATTGAGCCTCCAAGGTATCTCCCTCCAAATTCATGAGACATGTCAACCCAAACCATTCCATCCAAGATGAATGGCACATCATCACCATTTGGCCTCCAAATCAGAAAATTGCTGAAAGTTAGGTGTAATTTTGGATGGTACCAAAGGTTCTCCAAGTGGATATTACGCAGTCTTCCCAACTGTTGTTTGAGGATGTCATATGGAAAGTGGTCCTGCAACAAGTTACAAGATGTATATGTTTGTTCTCCCAACATGGGGAAGTAAGTATCAATGTCTATCAGCTGTACATGGATAAAATAAAAATAAACTTGCCCAAATTCATGTATAGGTGGGCTACTATCATCATAAACATTGGTCCTAAAGTGACTATGAAACCCAAAAATACTCTTGCTCTTTTGAGGAGAAATGCACTGTTCAAACATGGTGAGAAAGTACAAATACTCAATGGAGTAATCAACAAGTATAGAAATTCATTTCCTACCATACATAGTGAGTTGGATGAAAGTGAGGTTCATTGATAAGTCCTCCCATGAGAGTCTCCTCATAAAAATATGCAAGAAGAAAGGATACATCCTCTCCTTGGAATATTCCATCCACAAGAACATACTTCTATGTGTCAGCGTTGTAGGCCTTTGTAATAAGGCTCTATGACTCCTCTCTTTGACATCCCATATGCCAAAGTCATCCACCATCATGCTGCTATGTGAGAATATCTTCTTCCTACATGGAAGTCTCTCATGATCCTCCAATGCTGAAGGGTAGCCTTCTTGCACCATGAATGTGCCTTCCTCCTTTCCGGAAATATCATGAAAAGTATGGGAAGAATTTTTCCCATACTCTCCCAAGTGTAACCATAGCAACAAAAAATGTTGTTTCTGCCTCATCTCTCCCTCATACAAGCCATGAAGTGAGATCATGATGGTCAATTTGTATGATGCACCATACCAAAAAGTCTTCTGCTGCTCTATCATATGGGTACCATGCCATCCAATTGGTTCCTCTCTCCCTACAAAGCTTCCCTTGAGCAAAAACACATCAGAAATACATGGAAGCAAGATACAATAAAAACAAGTTGCCAAATGAAAACCGGAGAGTGAATCATGGTCCCTCTCATGGAACCAGTGCAGCGCATCCTTTGCCTGCATCAAAATAAGAAATAACAAGTGCTCTACCAGCCACTTGTTTCTGCCACAGTCATCTCATAAGATGAAAATATGAAGTTACAATATGGTGTCAATGGTGTACACCAAGAATCATGTGGCTTACCCCACAAACCATCAAAAGGATAGCCAAAATCAAGGCTACAAGTAGTTGCAAGTACATCATCATAGAATATGCAAGAAGAGATCATTCTTCTTGTTACATCATGTTGCTCAAATAATTAAAAGAAGTACAAAAAAAAATATGAAATGATACCTCCACCATCATGTACTTGAGATCTTGAGCTGAAATGGCTCAACTGGAAATTCTCCCCCACCTCCAAAGAGTAGGGAAGTGGCTGTGACCTCCTCTTCATTACCATCTGGGCTATGCATATCTCCATATGCTGATATATGTCATGTTGATTGCCCTCCCAAGTGAACTCCTCCATCAAATGGAAGTATGCATAAAATTTCATAGAAGAGAAGTGTGCTGCATGTAGCAGCTTCTCCTTGAGACTAGAATATCTAGTCAAGAATATCTTTCCATAGGAATAGATGACCACATCATCCACCATGTATCTATCATCTCCATTCGGGACATCAAGAATCATGCATGCACCAAGATCCTTGGAGTAATCTACCAAGAGCTGAGATCTCCAATAAGGATCAATCCTCCTAAGAGACAACGCTGGTGATCTGGCATGTGAAGCTCTCCTCATGCTGCTGCCTGCTAATTTGACATCCCCCATGCCAAATTCTTCCTCCAGAATCTTCACCTCTCCAAAATCTAAGAGTGGTGAATCCAAAGACAAGATGTCTTCCATTAACTCCATATCAAGTGGCCTCCCAGGTGGAATGCCTCCATATAGTGAGACATCGATGTCAAGAGTAGATTGCTCATATTGTTGGGAAACCTTGCCCTTGCTTTCACAGCGTAATACAGTCTGCCTCTTTCTTGCACTGGCTCTCTGAAATAGAGAAGGGTGTGTGCCTCTCATCAAATGATGTTGCTCTGCCTCCCTTCCTTCTTTTTCCAGTTGCAATGCTGCTCATTGATTGTGCTTGGACCTCCATGTATTAGATCCTGGGGAACTTCTTGCAAAGGCACAAGAATCCTTCCTATTGGAGCATGTGCTCCTCTTCCCTCTGCATGAGGCACTAGATGTGCTCTAGATGTGACAGTGTTGTTTCCCTCATCTCCCTCAGTGTGTATGGGCAACATCTCAACAGTTGGATCCTCCTGTGAAAAGGATATCCCCATGCCCTCTTGTTCAAGAATATGAACTAGAGGTTTTGCTTCTGACAATGTGTAATGCAAGACACCAGCTCCTCTCATGGTTTTCTGAAATGGAGTTTCCACCATCACATGTAAGGGTTTTGTTCTCTCAGGTTTTCCTTGCTCATGTGTCTTAGGAAGTTTTTCACCAAACCTCTCCATCAATGTTTTATGAATATAGCATAAGAGAAAGTGTTGGAATTCTTTAAGGAATAATATTCAAAAATCCACCATGCATGAGCCTTACCTCTGAAATGCAGCGCTGCAAATCTGATGGTTTCATCTTCAGAAATGTGGTGCAACTGCAAATAAGAGTCTAGCTCCTTCACCCAAGCTCCAGCTGAACATGTAGGTGATCCAGAAAAAGTAGATAGAAGAAATATATCTGCATCCTGCTGCTTTCTCTTCTCCACTTGGATCTTGCAAAACTTTTGGAAATCAGTATGATCTCTAAACCTCTCAGTTTGAGATTCATACTCCTGCAAAAAATCACTAAGAGTTCTCCTCTTAGGAATTTTTCCTCCTCCTATCCATCTCAAGATAGATCTGGGCAATTGACTGCACTGTGCATCATGGTGTGCAGCTGCATGCTCACACTCACCATGTGAAAATCTAGATTCAGCTCTAGATTCAACCTCCTTTGGAGATCCCATCTCTAATCTCATTTTCTTCGGCTCTCCTTGAAAGCTCTGCATAGATTTTGGAAGAAGATTTGTGAGCTTGTCTTCCTTTATTCCTTCACATATTGAAGCTTTATGGCTTTTTTCCATCTCTCCTTCCTCTGATAGCTGGATCTCACAGGCTGAGCCAGAGATCATGCTTTGATACCACTGTAATATCCCAAAATGGGAACAACTCATGAATCATGCATGAAAAATGCATTTCCAACAACATATGCAATAAGACAGTGAGATAATCACTTGGATCCCATATATACATCCATCTAGAATATAAATACAAGATAAGCTCACGAAGAAATGAAACTAGGTGGGTTAAATAGGCCTCCCACACTAGTGTAGCTGAAAATGACTAAAAACCCAAAAACTACATTTTACCGGAGTTGCTGCATAAAGTGACTGCAAAGTCTTATGAGGGTTTTAACTCAGAAAATAATAAGACAAATAGATATACTCATATATTAATGAATAATACTGAAGAACAGAGATCTAGTCTCCTCATACAAAATACAAGATAACCCGGCAAGGGTTTCTTGTCAAACACTCTGTATACAAAATGTGATATTCAATAATTTACTGAATCACCACTAAAAAACTAAAGCACGTGAGAGTATAATGCTGGAAATATGTCTGATGTAATGTATATCCCTCAAGGGCTTCATCCCATGAAAGGATGAACCTCTCAATCACAAGGAAACTCATCAATGGAGCCACCAAACCATGCAATGAACACTGCCTCCAAAATAACGTATTCCCTAGCAGAAATAGTGTTGGGAATGTATGGGAAATGTGTGGTATAATACCATAGATCTGAAATAAGCTCTGGAGCTCTCCAAACAGGTCTCTCAAGTGAAGGAAATCTTCCTCCAATGAGAAATTAGCTCAGAAACCGGGATTCCAATCCCTTCCACTGTTGCACCAAGCAACACTGCACAATCTCTGGAAAAAAATGCACTGATGAAGATGTCTGAAGCTTGGCCTAAAAACCTAATGTGGAATGATGAATTCAAACTCTCCCAATGGGGCTCCTCAAAGGAAAGAGTTGGGATTCCCACTCGGGAACACCCAGTGCTAAACAGCACTGCAACTCTGCTAAGCAGCAAAGCAGCAACAAGTTTTGGCAGACAAGAATAATAATCTATGACATGAAGAATAATGTTGCCATCCCCTTCCTTATATAAAACATGATTTTTCCTACCCTTTTCCCCACTCAATTATGTCATCTCTATCCAAAGATACATCTCCCTCCAAAACTGCATTATTCATTCTTGGATTCCTCCTCCACTAAAACTGCGTTGTTGACTTGGTCCAAGAAGCTTGATTTTAATCCTGTTCACACATGGAGGTGTTTTATCAGGCTTGAAAGAGTGTCCCCTTTCACATTTGGAGTATTTTATTCCTCCTTTAGGAGACTTATGGGCTTTTCTTCCCACTTATTCACCGGCTAGAGCTGCTGCTAACTCTAGTGTTCCATTTAGCTTGGAGGCTAAAATTTTGGAACATTACCAACAATAATAGAAATATCAATTAGCAGGTAAAAATAAATAGAAGGTTTCATGATCACATAAATTTCTTCTTTAATGGAAAATGTTTCTCATGTCACAATTTTGGTCATAAAGCTGTACAATCTGTTGCATACAAAACCATCATGACCAGAGAAGCTAGAAAGAAAAGAAATGAGATTGGAGTAAAGAAGAATACTTAAAAAAAAAATTCTCCTCCTCAAGGCGAAATTGCATGTTCTTATTTCAATAACTTTGGACATGAAGAATCTGAATGCAGGAGCAAACTTCAGCCAAAAGAACATATACCCACAAATTCCAAGGTATGGAGAAAGAAGGACTCACAGGTTGAAAGATGTGGCATAGCATTATTTGCAGAAGGAGAAGAAAATCAATGGTACATTGATAGCAGATGCTCAAAACACATGACAGGTGATAAAAATAAACTTCTTTCATATAATGAATTAGAGAAAGAAAAGAATGTTACTTTTGGAAATGACTCTCTTGCTATCATTAAGGGTAAAGGTTTTGTGTTTCTAAAAGAAAAGGTTAAATCTAACAATGTTATGTATGTGCATGGGTTAAAGCATAAGTTGTTTAGTGTAAGCCAAATGTGTGATCAAGGAAATGAAGTTGTCTTTAGTTCAAAATAATGTGTAGTATGTGAACTTGACATAAGAAAAATAGTAATAAAAGGAACTAGAACACCAAGCAATCTGTATATATTGAAAGGTGGCTAAGAGCACTGCTAATTAGGTAAATCTATAGAAAATTGGTTATGGCACAGAAGATTGGGACATTTGAGCTTCTCTCAAATAAGAAAATCTAGCAGACTCAAAGCCGTTCATGATCTTCCCAGCATCACTCTGCCTGAAAGTACCATATGAAAATCATGCCAATTTGGTAAGCAAACCAGGGTGCAATTCAATGCCAAAGAAGGATAAAAAAATAAGCCTCTTGAACTTATACATACTGATCTATGTGGTCCTGTAAGGAAAAAGTCACTTCGTGGAGAAAAATACTATATTTTATTTATTGATTACTTCCCTAGAATGTGTTGGATCGGTTTACTAAAGCATAAAGATGAAGCATTTGAAAATTTTAAGATCTTCAAAGATTTGGTTGAAAATGAATTAGATCTAAAAATAAAATGTCTTAGATCTGACCGAGGAGGAGGATATATATCAGATGAAATCTTTGATTTATGTGAACATTATGGCATAAAAGGATAGTTTTCTGTAGCTAGAACACCACAAAATGGCGTGGCAGAAAGAATGAATAGAACGGTTCAAAAGATGGCTCGTGCTATGCTTGGTGAATCTGGAACTCTCGATAGATTTTGGGGAGAAGCAACACATACTGCAGTAAATATTCTTAACAAGGCTCATGTTCATGTGAACATTGATAAAACTCCTTATGAGCTCTTATATGGTAATCTTCCCATTGTAAATCATTTTATATTTTTTGGAAGCAAGCCTTTTATCAAGAACAATGATGGAAAAATTGGTAAGTTTGAGCCTAGAGCAGATGAAGGAATATTTCTTGGTTACTCTCCTAGAAGTAAATCATATAAATGTTACAATAAAAGACTTTGGAAAATTATTGAATGTATTGATGTTGTAAT
The DNA here is from genome assembly GCA_034641835.2 of Pinus albicaulis. Classification (NCBI taxonomy): domain Eukaryota; kingdom Viridiplantae; phylum Streptophyta; class Pinopsida; order Pinales; family Pinaceae; genus Pinus; species Pinus albicaulis. The sequence goes on from CM076583.1 coordinate 745,910,655, forward strand.
TGATGAGTCTCTCAGAGCTCCTAAAAGGGAAATAGCAACAAAAAATGAAGATGATGATGATGTATATTTTCCCTCATCAAATAGCAACAGTATAGAAGGAGAACCCAATGAAGCACCAAAAGAAGATATATCTGAAAAGGCTCCATCCAGGTATGTTCAAAAGAATCATCCAGAATCTCAAATTCTGGGAGAAAAGGGATCAGGTGTCCAAACAAGAAGAACTCTTGTAGGATCCCCTAACTATCGGGAATTCTTATTCACTATTGAACCACAAAATCTAAATCAAGCTAGTAAAGATGAATGTTGGATTCAAGACATGAATGAAGAACTTTATCAGATTGAAAAGAATCATACTTGGGAATTGGTTCCAAGACCTCATGATAAAGATGTTATTGGAACAAAATGGATATTCAAAATAAAGTTAAATGAAAATGGAGATGTTATTAGAAACAAAGCTAGACTTGTTTGTAAAGGGTATGCTCAACAAGAAGGTATAGACTTTGAAGAAACATTTGCTCCGGTAGCTAGACTTGAAGCCATAAAAATGTTTATTGCTTTTTCAAGTTTTCAACAATTTAGAGTTTATCAAATGGATGTAAAATCTGCTTTCCTCAATGGTGATCTAGAAGAAGAAGTTTATATAGAACAACCAGAAGGATTCATTCTGGGAAATGATGAAAAACTTGTTTGCAAACTTAAAAAGTCTTTGTATGGTCTCAAACAAGCTCCTTGGGCATGGTACTATCATCTTGAAAAATATCTTCAACAAAAATGTTTCACAAAGGGATCTGTTGACAGTAACTTATATAGAAAAGTTGAGAATGATAAACTATTGATTATTGTTGTGTATGTTGATGACATCATTTTTGGAAGTAATGAAGATTTGTAATGTTCCAAATTTTGCAATGAGGTCACTAGAACATTAATTTTACTTTTATTATTAATAAGAGTGAATAAATGGGTGAGGGAGTCCATGTAGCAACACAATAAACACTCCTAAGGTGAAAAAAGTCACTTAAGTGGCTTAAGTTAGCAGCCCCAAGTGTGAAAAGGGCCAAAAGCAAGTGAGCTAGACTATGGTTGACCAAAGTCAACAACATACCCAAGAGGGGAAGCTTGCACAAGAAGATTGCGTAGTTGGATGGAGGGAAAGTTAAAATGAGAGAAACCCTAATGTGAGTGGGGTCCATGCATGCCTTGCATAAAAGATGAAGGAGAGCCATTGTTGGGGTTTCATCTTTGGAGTTAGATTTCGAAGTTGAAGCTCTCTTCAACTTTGTGCTACTTAGCACAAGAGGGATTCCTATTTAGGAATGCCCTTCTCCGCCATGGGAGGCCATGGAGAGATTTTTCTTCATATTCCTTACATCTTGGCTTGAGGCCAAAGCAGTCATTTGTAGCTACTGTGTTATTCTTGCAGCAAGAGAACGTTGGAGTTGCTGGTGTTGCAGTGAGGGACCTTCACCATCTCACTTTTGGAGTTGTTTTGTATAGGAGGGGCCATCTCTTTCTCTAGGAGATCAGCAAAGGAGATCCTGGAGCTTCTATTGCAGATTTTGGCATTGGGCCATATGTTTTCTCTCATAACCAGCGCAGTCTCCTTCCCTTACAGCATTATCTTCAGAGGTGGCTTGCACAAAGGGTTCATTTTGTGAACTAGAGAGTGCATTCTTCAGCAAGGGGATCAGCCCCTTCATTTTGGAGATCATCAGAGGAGGTATCATTTTTTATTGCAGCATCTACTTCCTTCTCCTATGTTGTGTTATATTTGAGTTGCAACAGCTACACTGCAACTCCGACATTTTGTTGTTTTATGTATTTTAGTCAATCCCTTGGAGGATTGATGTAATAATGCTTTCTAGGGTTGATATCTTGCTCCCCCATATTTATTTGAGCTCATAATGTCATTTAATCTCATGTGTATCAGTTTGCAGTCATTTTCCCTCGTAGACTATGCAGTTATAGAGTAGCTGGGTTTATGCAGTAATGTATTCTCTTGTTTATGTACATTTTCCTTAGAGGCTGATTTTCACTCACCTTGAGAGGTCTTTTCCTCAAGTATCTTGTATAATATTTTTTGCTACACATTATGTATCAGATTTGTACTCTTCTGACATTATATGATGCATTCTTTACTACTGTTCATATTGAAGTTTTCATGCTGCTGAAGATTCTCTCCATGAGCATTATTTTGGTACACTTGTTGATGGGAGATCTGAATAACCTGCTTGAGGTTATTTCTTTGATCTTATATTCTACAGGAAGTCTATACCGGACATATTCTAAGGCATTCCAACATTGGATTTTCTTATTTTCACAATGGCCTCCCTATACAGCATCCTCATGGGCAGCTGTTGCAGAAATTCCTTGAAGGGAACTATTAGCTTTTGACAAGTTCTATTAGCAGAGTCTGCTAGTGGTCTAGGTAGCCTATGGATCTCATCCTTCCTTGTAAAGGTGAAATATCCAGTAAATGCCCCTAAAAGTCAATCTATGAAATAGTTCAGTGTTGATTTTTAATACTCCTGGAGTTGGAATATTGGAATATCTTAAGATATTCCCAACGGAGTAGAAATTTCCCAATTTGGGATATTACAGTGGTATCAGAGCTTCGAACTTGGCTCATCTTGTGAAGTTCGAATTTTAGAGAAGAAGAGGCCAAGATGATGTAGAGGATGAGATTGATCTCATTAGTTTTGGGTCCAGCAAGAACCTCTCCAAGGAGGTTGAGGAAACAGAAAAGGAGGGGAGGAAGGATCATGCACTTCCTATTCTCACAGAGAAGCAGAGCAGAAGCAGGGAGAACACTTGGAATTCGAATTATAAGTGAGTATCTTGCTGAATATGGAGAAAACCATAGAGTCTTCCAAGAGACTCTATCTTTTTCACACTTGTTCAGCAAAAAGAGGAAATAACTTGGTGGTTCAGCCATGGGAGGCATGCAAGGGTTTCTACTCTTGCTGATTTTTCTCAGATCTTGATCAGAAGATTTGGCCAAAGGGGGGAAGGAACCCTCACCACCTGAGGCACATGAAAGTGCTGTCAAATTCAGGGAGGAGCAGCCTCCACCTTCAGCTATTGAGGCAGCCAGCACACTTGAGGAAGAGGCTCTTGCAGCAACACAAGATTCCTCCAAATCTCTCCAAGGTATGCATGAGTTTGCATCTATCATGGAGGATTGTACATTATTGCATGTTGTTTGTCTTGAGGAGGGTACTTTCACTGCGCTGTGCCATTATTCTCAGACACCCTTGATGATTCATGCACCACACATGAGGTTGGGGTTTGAGATATGGACCATGGAGGAGATTGAATTTCAATGTCCCATGAAATGCAAAAGGAGAAATCTGTTTAGGGACAATGGTAGCTCTTTTGAAAGAGGTACCAAGTGGTAGGATACTTACACCAAGAGCAGACCTTTATGGATGATGTATGCCCAGCGGAAATGTGGAGGATCCATAACCCATAGGTCCCAGGATCATTTCACACCTATTGCACTTGATGGAAAAAGGGGAGAGTATGGGTGCATCATGATGGGGTGGCATTTCTCTTACCACTCATTATGTTCCCATTTCAGATTGGGTATGGTGGAAGTATAGGGGAGCAACAAACATTCTTGTTGCTCAGATTTTGTTTGGATGTTGCGGGAGCAAGAGGAGGCACTAGCATAGTGCAAGAGGATTTCTCCTTGATCTTGGATGCCCAAGCAACCCCTTCTTCATGGGAGGATCTCTACATTTTTAGAAACATGATGGGAGGAGTCTTTGGCAAGATTCATGTCAAAGAGGGGAGCTTTGAGATGATAGTGGCCCTACTCCAAAGGCCAACAGCGCTGTCACTTGAGAGCTTGAGTTACTTGTTGGAGTGTCTTCCAAGCCACTTCACAAGTGATGAACTTTGGAGGCATGTAGATGATGAGCATGAAGGAGTAATGGAGGAGAGCACTCCTTAATACATTTTGAATTTCTTGGGTTGGTTGCACAAGCACAAGAGGAGGATCTACATGCAGTGTTTATGGGTTCTTCTTTCATGTCTTTTCTTGCATAGCCTTCATTGATGGAGGAGTCCACTTGGGAGGGCTTCCTGATGGATGTATATCAGTATTTTTCTAGATGCATAGCCCAAGAGATGATGAGATGGTTGGCACAACCACTCCCCTACTATGTTTTAGTAAGGGGGACTTTTCACTTGAGCCATTTCAGCTCAAAGGCCAAAGTACATGATGAGGGAGGTAACCATTTGCTTTATGATTTACACTCTCTTACTTTTATGGTCAACAAGTTGTAACAAGGAGGGTTCTCCTTCCTTGCACATTATATTTGGTTGTACTTATAGTTCATTGCAGCAAATACAATGGCTATTTCAGCGGTGGGTTGTGGGGGAAAGCCACATGGATCTTGGTGTGCACCTTTGGCACCAAAATGTGTTTTCATGATCACACCTTGAAGGATGGATGTGGCAGAAAACAAGTGGCTGCAAAGAAACTTGTTGCATCATATATTGAGGCAGGCAAATGATGCCTTGTGCTGGTTCCATGCATGGGACCATATTTCACCTCCTTGCTCTCATAAGTTTATGCTTCCATATGTTGCTAGTGGAATGTTGTTCAAAGGAAGCACTGTTTGAAGGAGGAAAATAAATTGAAGTTGTCCATTGGGAGTGTGATTCTCCCTAATTTTCATGTTTTATGTTCCAGGAGAAGTAATGGGCAGCCCATGATTGCCAAACTTCATCTCTTTCATTCATGAGGGAGGAGCTATTTGGAGAGTTGAATACTTGGAGGAGGCACTTCATGGTTTTTTTTTTTTTTTTTCTTTATGTTTGATGGGGTGGCTTGGGTCTCTTTTGAAGGCCATTTTCATTTCAACCATATATCAGTAACAACCCCATATGTATCAGGAGGATGGAGAGACTCATGGGGTGGAAGTGCCCTCTGGGAGAGAAGACCTCCATTTCTTTTGCAGCACATGCTCCAAGAGGAGTATGAGAGATGATATGGTCACCATGTTCAGCCATGTATTTTTCCATGAGTTGAACCATATGATTGTTTGGATACCATATGTTGATGAATTCCAACTCAACACATGTGAGATGATTTGGGCCAGCTTGATTTGCAGCGTTGGAGGAGAGATCCTTGGGGATATAGACTTCATCTTGCCTCTTGAAGGCACACCATTGCAGCCCAAGTTCAGCTTTCACTCCACATCCATCATAAGTGGAGAAGAGGACAACATGGGGTAGGCTATGAAGCTTACCAAGTTCAGAATTCAGCCCACCTATTTCTCATGAGCACAAGGTGGAGGAGTACTTTCAGGAGTTGCCTAGTTGGAGGGTAGCTCATTTTGCTGGATTGATTGCTTGAGGGATGGAGGATTTACAAGAGGCTATTTAAGATTCCATGCCTTGAGTGGAAGACTTGTTCAGTTCATCCTTGATCTTGCTCGAGGACAAGCAAGTTTTGGGAGGGGAGGACTGTAATGTTCCAAATTTTTCAATGAGGTCATTGGAACATTAATTTTACTTTTATGATTAATAAAAGTGAATAAATGGGTGAGGGAGCCCATGTAGCAACACAATAAACACTCCTAAGGTACAAAAAGTCACTTAAGTGGCTTAAGTTAGCAGCCCCAAGTGTGAAAAGGGCCAAAAGAAAGTGAGCTAGACTATGGTTGACCAAAGTCAACAAAGTACCCAAGAGGGGAAGCTTGCACAAGAATATTGCATAGTTGGATGGAGGGAAATTTGAAATGAGAGAAACCCTAATGTGAGTGGCATCCATGCATGCCTTGCATAAAAGATGAAGGAGAGCCATTGTTGGGGTTTCATCTTTGGAGTTAGATTTCGAAGTTGAAGCTCTCTTCAACTTTTTGTTGCTTAGCGCAAGAGGGATTCCTGTTTAGGAATGCCCTTCTCTCCCATGGGAGGCCATGGAGAGATTTTTCTTCATCTTCCTCACATCTTGGCTTGAGGCCAAAGCAGTAATTTGCAGCTACTACATTATTCTTGCAGCAAGAGAACGCTGGAGTTGCTGGTGTTGCAGTGAGGGACCTTCACCATCTCACTTCCAGAGTTGTTCTGTAGAGGAGGAGCCATCTCTTTCTCTAGGAGATCAGAAAAGGAGATCCCAGAGCTTCTATTGCAGATTTTGGCATTGGGCCATATGTTTTCTCTCATACCCAGCGCAGTCTCCTTCCCTTACAACGTTATCTTTAGAGGTGGATTGCACAAAGGGTTCATTGTGTGCACTAGAGAATGCATTCTTCAGCAAGGGGAACAGCCCCTTCATTTTGGAGATCATCGGAGGAGGTACCATTGTTTATTGCAGCATCTACTTCCTTCTCCTATGTTGTATTATATTTGAGTTGCAACAGCTACACTGCAACTCCGGCATTTTGTTGTTTTATGTATTTTAGCCAATCCCTTGGAGGAGTGATGTAATAATGCTTTCTGGGGTTGAGATCTTGCTCCCCCATCTTTATTTGATCTCATAATGTCATATAATCTCATGTATATTAGTTTGTATTCATTTTCCCTCATAGAATGCGTAGTTATAGAGTAGTTGGGTTTATGCAACAATGTATTCTCTTGTTTATGTACATTTTCCTTAGAGGCTGATTTGCACTCACCTTGAGAGGTATTTTCCTCAAGGATCTTGTATAATATTTGCTGCTACACATTATGTATCATATTTTTAATCTTCTAACATTATATTATGCATTCTTCACTGTTGTTCATATTGAAGTTTTCATGCTGCTAAAGATTCTCTCCATGAGCATTATTTTGGTACAATTGTTGATGGGAGATCTGAATAACCTGCTTAGGTTATTTATTTGAGCTTATATTCTACAGGGAGTCTATACCAGACATATTATAATGCATTCCAGCATTTTATTGCCTTATTTTCACAATGGCTTCCTTATACAGCGTCCTCATGGGCAGCTATTGCAGAAATTCCTTGAAGGGAACTATTAGCTTTTGACAAGTTCTATTGGCAGAGGCTGCTAGTGGGCCAGGTAGCCTCTGGATCTCATCCTTCCTTTTGAAGGTGAAATATCCAGTAAATTCCCCTAACAGTCAATCTCTGAAATAGTTTAGTGTTGATTGTTAATATTCCTAGAGTTGGAATATTGGAATATCTTAAGATATTCCTAATGGAGCAGAAATTTCCCCATTTGGGATATTACAAGATTCCATGAGTCAGAAATTTGCTTCTATTATGCAGAAAGAATTTGAAATGTCATTACTTGGGGAAGTAACATATTTTCTTGGCTTACAAGTGAAATAAGCAATAGATGGCATATTCTATCACAAGAAAAATATCTCAAGAAAATTCTAAATAAGTACGGGATGGAAGACTGCAAGCCTGTGAATGCTCCAATGGCAACTAGATGTAACCTCAGTTATCATGATGATTCTTCCATGGTGAATCAACCAGAGTATAGATCCATGATTGGAAGTTTGCTTTATCTAATCGGGACAAGACTAGACATTATGCATGCAGTTGGGATTGTTGGACGATTCCAAGCTAATCCAAAAGAGTCTCACCTTTAGGCTATAAAAATAATATTCAAATATCTACAAGGGACTCAAGAATTTTTTCTATGGTATCCAAAGAATGATGATATCACTCTTCATGCTTACACAAATGCCGATTGGGCTGTAAATGTTGATGATCGAAAAAGCACTAGTGGTGGTGCATTCTATATGGGGCCCTGATTAGTATCTTGGTTCAGCAAGAAAGAAAGTTCTATTTCCTTATCTATAGCAGAAGCAGAATATGTGGTTGTTGCATCATGTTGCACACAACTTCTTTGGATGATGTAGACATTACAAGATATTCAAATCAAATGTTTACCTCCCATCTCCATTCTATCAGATAATACAAGTGCCATTAGTATCTCGAAAAATCTTGTTATGCATTCCAAGACCAAGCACATTCCTATCAAGTATCACTTCCTATGTGAACAAGTGCTTGAAAAAAAGGTTAAACTGGAGTATGTTCCCTCCAAAGAACAAGTTGCAGATATATTTACTAAACCTCTTCCCAGGGAAGCATTCGAATATCTCAAAGAGAAGCTAGGAGTTGTCTCTGCCTCTCTTATCAAATCTGCTTAATTTCAGAAGATCAAATTCGGTATGTTGGTTTCATAAAGGTGAATCGCGTATATAGGCAAGTTTCTGTGCATAAAACTTTGTATGGTTTTTGATGACAGAAATTCTTTAGGTCATTTTTCAGAACAGTCTGTGGTACTGTTGGGTAATATCTGTTGTTGTTCCAATATTCATCTTACTATACCTTTCTTTGATATTTATCTCCTTGATGAAGATGCTTTGATGAATTGGTTGTTGAAGGTGTTTAGGATGCACAAGTTTAGTGCGACCACCTGCCTTGTTGAAAATAATGCATTGTTGGCATTCTGATTGGTTGTTGTGTTATGATCTCCTGTTTGAGATTATTTGGTCTTGGTTATACAAAGTCATATCTGTTATTTTATTAAAAAGGAATGTTGAGACCTATGATATAAATTTGTTATATTCAGTCATGTAAGGACTTGTTCAAATTTATAAACCCACTTGGTTGGGTAGTTGAGTCAAATATGTAATTCCACTTGGTTGGATCATTGATGTAAGTATGAGTCTTTGGTGATAGGAATGGTCATACTCGATTGAGTTATAAATTCATGTACTTCATTGAAAAATATGTATGAATATTTAACATGAACTCAGAGGGAGCATCATCAATACAGCACACATTAGATCTACAGACTTCTTTCTACAAGGAAAGAGAAACCTTGGTTTGGTATTCATTAGGGGAATTTTGAGGTCTAAAATGGGCCTCCTAAGAAAAATGTACAACCAAAATAAAATTTATAAGAACCAATAGGATTCAATATGATTATGTCAACCATGGGGGATGATTCACCATTTTTCGAGTAAAAAAGTAAAAATATTAAAAAATAATAAAATAACAAAACTACTTTTTTCAACACGTATTTTCAACTTATCTCCCTAAGGGTTTACTCAAATTTCGAGTGAGAGTACTCATTGGATGAAAAATTTAATTCCTCATCTAAGGAGTGCCCATGTTGCATACTTTTGATGGACCTTGCTACACGAAAAATGAGAAATACATGAAAAAACGTGATTGAAATCATGTTTTTCATGTATTTCTCTTTTTTCATGTAGAAGGGTTCATCAAAAGTATGTAACATGGGTACTCCTTGGTGAAGAATTAAAATTTGTTGAGATTGCAACAAGATGATGAGCTTAGTGGAAATAATTCGCCTTCACTAAGTGGGCCCATAGGCTATTTTTGGCACAAAGTATAATCTCAAGATGATGAGCTTAGTGGAAAGAAGTCGTCTTCACTAAGTGGGCCCACAGGCTATTTTTGGCGCAAAGTCTATTTTCAGACTATGTCTATTTTTAGACATATGGATCATGTTCTATAAGTTGTAGGATGCTATTTGTGGATGGTTGGTCAAGTCGGAAAAAATAGATGGGCTTCTATTTTTAGACATATTGGGCGGAATCTATTTTTAGATTGCTAGTCTAAAAATAGATATGTCGAATATTATTAGCTCTTAATAATATTTGGACTCTAAACATTATCTTATTCTCTTGGAGCACTTCAGTTAAGTGCACAGATGTGGCACAGGAGCTGACAGAAGGAATTACGCTATTCCTAAGGTTAAGTGGAGCTATTGCATGGATACTTCAGTTAGAACTCATGTGACAGAGTTTGGTGGAGTTGATTGAGGAAGTTAGTGGAGTTGTATTCAGTTTAACTAATATAAACATAGTTGAGCTATTTGTATTCAGTTTAACTAATTGATAAAATTAGTGAGAGTGGTGTGAATTAATTATTAATTAATTCACTAATTATAAACTCATTAATCAACTAAAGAATGCATCAGTTAACTTCAGTGCATGGACAGTTTCAGTGGAGACCAGTGCAGAAATAGGTGAAAGAGCGGGTTAACTATCAGTTGTGACTATACTGTTGCTATTTGCAACACACAGATAGGTGGAGAGCCCATGAGGATTGCGCAGTACAAGCCATGTGGTTTATCTATTTAATGAAGCCATCCCATAACATTGATTACGCAATAGAGGCTGGCTATCAAGTGGCAAAATATTGGAGCATGTGTTTTGCTAGATCTAGCTTGATAGTGTGTAGCAATTGAGGGTGTGCATGAGAGCTTGTGAGGAGCTTTTGTACTATGATTGTTACATGATCTCCATGACATATAATATATAGATAGTTTGGGTTTTCAGCTTTAAGCTTCCCATTAAATACTGTGTTCATATGTGTGATTGTTTGTGGTTTTAATGTATGCATGCAATTGATTTTATTTCTGCATGTGATGATCAATGGTAGAAGAGATTCTGTATTATGCATGAAGCTAAAATAGTGTGTGATCAGGAGAATCTCGGTGAATAATATATCATTTATTCAAATTTCTACATGGTATCAAAGTGATATTGATCATTGGAGCAATTGCAAAACATTGAAGCGGTTGAGTTTTGTGCTGGTGGAATTCGAATTTGCAGTAGTGTTTTCTTGGTGTCGAAGTTGAGATGTCTTTCAACAGATTGTGATTGGAGTATGCCCTTGAGGGCAGCTCGAATTATATTGCATGGAAGGATAGGATGGAAGTGGTGCTAGATGACAATGGGTTGAAGGAGTTCATAGATGCTGAAGTCCCAAAGCCTACTTCTACTGATGCTGCCGTACTTGACGCATGGAAAAAGAAGACAACAAAGTGTCGAAGGATTCTGTTGGAGGGTGTGAAGGATCACATAGTGTCCAACCTTCATGGTAAGGCTTCTCCATTCTTGATGTGGAAAGCCTTGACAGATTTATTCCAAAGCAAGAGCGACCAGAGGAAGTTGGCGCTCAAGGATAAACTCAGAAACATAAAGATGGAGAAAGGTGACAGTATGCCCAAGTACCTCACAAAGTTCACCCAATGCAGGGATGAGCTGGGAAGTGTGGGGGTGACTGTTGATGATGAGGACTTGGTGAGCTTGGCTCTCCTTGGGCTTCCGAAGAGTTGGAATTCCTATCAGGACTCTGTCAATGGTCGGGAGAAATTGCCAGGATGGGAGCGACTTTGGTCGGATCTTGTGCAAGAGGAGATAAGGCGAAGTACCAGGGATGGATCTTCATCAAAGAACTATGATGAAGAGAATTGCACTTTGGCTGCCAAAGAAAAGAAGGGGAAGAGCAAGAAATCTTCTCAATCCGGTGTGAAAGGCAAGAAGTAGGACATGTCCAAGGTGAAGTGCTTTCACTGTCACCAACAAGGACATTACGCCACTAATTGTCCATAGAAGAAGAAAAATAAGCAGGCTGCTGGAATTGCAGTAGAAGAGGCCTTAGCCTCGCAGTTTGAGATGGATTTTTCGCTGATCGCATGCTTGGTCTCAAGTATGACGGGATCAGTGTGGTTTCTTGACAGTGGTGCATCTTTTCACATCACAGGAGATTGAGATTTGTTTACTAATCTTGATGAGAAATATCTTGGAGTGCACATCGAGATGGGCGATGATGGTAGATACAGTGCGATCGGTATCGGTACCATTTCCTTTGAGAGGGAGTCTGGTAAACCCTTCGTATTGAAGGAAGTGATGCATGTTCCAGGATTGAAGAAGAATCTTATCTCAGTGGCCATGTTAGAAGACAAGAGATATGATGTTGTCTTTAGCGAGGGAAAGGCTTTCCGCGTGATGGGCAAGCGGTGAGACACGGAGGATGAGTTGGTTAAGAACCTTTATCAATTGCGGAGTAGATGGCTGCGCTGACGTCATCAGGCAAGGCGGAAGAGGTGGAGAGCCGGGATGATGGCGATTTACAATGACACTTAGGAGATTGGGCCACCTTCACCATGGAGCTTTGAAGATCTTGCCAGCCCAGGGCCTCTCTTGGGCTAAAGGCACTCTTGTGTAGTGGATCGATTACCCAGGGGTGTACCTTGGGAAAATTTGTGAAAGCCACCTTTCCCACGAGAAGGTCATTGCGACAAATTGTGAAGAATTACCTGAGCTGACCCCTGCACCTTTCTCGGTAGACTTCGACAACAAAAGGTAGGGATTATGTGATATTTGTTGATGATTTTTCTCATAAGTGTTGGATCTTCTTCATGCAGAAGAAGAGCGAGACATACTCAAAGTTCTATGAGTTCAAGGCACTAGTTGAGAAATAATCGGGGAAGCAGGTGAAGGCTCTTAGGAGTGAAAATGGTGGTGAATTCATCTCTGGCGTATTAAAGGACTTTTGCAGCGTAGAAGGAATTTGAAGAGAGCTCATAGCACCTCATAACCCATGATAGAATGGGAGTTCTTTGAGCGGAAGAACAAGAAGATCGTGGGTCTTTGCATGAGCGATGTTTCATGATCGGGGCCCTACCGTTCACTGTGGGCAAAGGCATGAAATCTTGCAGTATATTTGCCAGAGCCGTTGTCCTCAGGGATACTTGGCATGAGTACACACCCAGGAGGCGTTTTCTGGTAAGAAGCCTGATATTTCCCATTTAAGGATTTTTGGTTCACCTGTTTACATTCATGTGATGAAGGATGCCAGGAAGAAGCTGGAGCTGACCGTAGAGGTTGGGATATTTTTTGGGTACACTGATACACCCCACAACTATCGTGTGTATTTGCCAGAGAGTCGCAAGACTGTTGTGTGACGGGATATCAAATTTCATGAGGAGAAAGCCATGAAGTGTTCGCTTGAGAGGGAGCCACACTTGCATGTAGATGAGGAACTCTTGGTTTCAAAGGATGAACCTCAAGATTTGGAGCAACCACATGCAGCGGATCATGGAGTGGAAAGGTATGGAACAACGCCAACCATCGGAGGCGGAGCGCCTCTGGAGGTGAAATGAGATAACAGAGATGCGAGAGAAAGGTTGTAGGAGCACCTACATCACAGCCTTGACAGAACGAGTCACGGCCATTATCTTTGAGATGCATGGCTCTGATGATAAAGTGTATCGTGACAGAGCCATCCTATTTCAAGGAAGCTGTGGAGGACCCAGCATGGGTAGATGCCATGGTGGAAGAGTATGATTTGATTTTCAGAAATAGTATATGGGAGATTGTCCCGAGACCGGAGGGTAAATCAGTGGTGGGTTCGAGATGGATCTACAAAGTGAAGCAGGCAGCTGACGGGAGTGTGGAGAAGTATAAGGCAAGATTTGTTGCCCGAGGCTTTTCACAGATTGAGGGGATCGATTATGAGGAGACCTTTGCACCTGTCGCAAGGTATTCTTCCATACGGACAATTCTTGCTCTCTCAGCGCAGATGGGGTGGCACATTCATCAGATGGATGTGAAGACTGCGTTCCTCAATGGAGTCATTGAGGAGGAGGTGTACATAGAGCAGCCCAAAGGTTTTGAGATCTTCAGCAGCAAGTCGCATGTGTGCAGGCTCAAGAGAGCGTTGTATGGGTTGAAACAAGCACCTCGTGCTTGGTACACACGGATAGACAGTTATTTCACCGGACTTGGATTCTCCAAGAGTGAGGCGGATCCTAACCTATACCAGATTTTGGTGGAGGGTAAGTTGCTGATCATTGTACTTTATGTAGATGATTTGATTTTGACGGGTGATGAGCTGTTGATACTTTCATGCAAGGAGGATCTTGCTAGAGAGTTTGAGATGAAGGACTTGGGCCTCCTTCATTATTTCCTGGGATTGGAAATTTGGCAGCGCAGTGATGGACTGTTTGTTTCTCGGGGTAAGTATGCCTGGGAGATACTGGAGAAGTTCAACATGCATGGCTGCAAGCCTGTTGATACTCCTCTTCCTGGAGGTTGGAGGAAGGAGGATGCTACTTCGACGGAAGTAGTGGATGCCACTGTTTATCGACAGTTGGTGGGGTCGCTTATGTATCTGGTCAATACACGACCCGACATATGCTATGCTGTTAACCAGCTTTCACAAGCTATGGTTAAGCCTACCAAGCTCTTCTGGAAGGTAGGCAAGCATGTATTGAGATATCTCAGAGGCACATCGAGATATGGATTATGGTATAGACATTCGGATGAGGTGAAGCTGTGTGGCTTCATGGATGCAGATTGGGCAGGGAGCCCAACGGATAGAAAGAGCACATCTGGAGGGATTTTCAGTATCGGGTTGACAGCAGTTTCTTGGTACAGCAGGAAGCAGAGATCCGTGGCACTCAATTCAGCAGAGGCAGAGTATATGGCAGCGAGTTTGGCTGCATGCGAGGCTATATGGATGAGGAAGATCCTGGTCGGGTTGTTCGGTTCACACTTGGATCCTACTGTGATTTATTGTGATAATCAGAGTTGCATCAAACTCTTGGTTAATCTAGTATTTCATGATAGATCTAAACACATTGACATCCGGTATCATCATATCAGATATTGTGTGCAACGGAAGATCATGTTACTTTCATACATTCCCACGGAGGATCAGGATGCTGATATCTTGACGAAGGCGCTCACCAGGAGAAAATTCGAATACCACAGAGGCAGGATAGGGGTGGCAGATAATCCTTATCTTGTTGAGAGGGAGTGTTGAGATTGCAACAATATGATGAGCTTAGTGGAAAGAAGTCGCCTTCACTAAGTGGGCCCGCAGGCTATTTTTGGCGCAAAGTCTATTTTTAGACTATGTCTATTTTTAGACATATGGATCATGTTCTATGAGTTGCAGGATGCTATTTGTGGATGGTTGGTCAAGTCTGAAAAAATAGATGGACTTCTATTTTTAGACATATTGGGCGGAATCTATTTTTAGATTGCCAGTCTAAAAATAGATATGTCGAATATTATTAGCTCTTAATAATATTTGGACTATAAACATTATCTTATTCTCTTGGAGCACTTCGGTTAAGTGCACAGATGTGGCACAGGAGCTGACAGAAGGAATTACGCTATTCCTAAGGGTTAAGTGGAGCTATTGCATGGATACTTCAGTTAGAACTCATGTGACAGAGTTTGGTGGAGTTGATTGAGGAAGTTAGTGGAGTTGTATTCGGTTTAACTAATCTAAACATAGTTGAGCTATTTGTATTCAGTTTAACTAATTGATACAATTAGTGAGAGTGGTGTGAATTAATTATTAATTAATTCACTAATTATAAACTCATTAATCAACTAAAGAATGCATCAGTTAACTTCAGTGCATGGACAGTTTCAGTGGAGACCAGTGCAGAAATAGGTGAAAGAGCAGGTTAACTATCAGTTGTGACTATACAGTTGCTATTTGCAACACACAGATAGGTGGAGTAGCCCATGAGGATTGCGCAGTTCAAGCCAGGTGGTTTATCTATTTAATGAAGCCATTCCATAGCATTGAAAACGCAATAGAGGCTGGCT
Source organism: Pinus albicaulis (assembly GCA_034641835.2). Lineage (NCBI taxonomy): Eukaryota > Viridiplantae > Streptophyta > Pinopsida > Pinales > Pinaceae > Pinus > Pinus albicaulis. The sequence goes on from CM076583.1 coordinate 745,926,009, forward strand.
ATCAAGTGGAAAAAGATTGGAGCATGTGTTTTGCTAGATCTAGCTTGATAGTGTGTAGCAATTGAGGGTGTGCATGAGAGCTTGTGAGGAGCTTTTGTACTATGATTGTTACATGATCTCCATGACATATAATATACATATAGTTGGGTTTTTCATCTTTAAGCTTTCCCATTAAATATTGTGTTCATATGTGTGATTGTTTGTGGTTTTAATGTATGCATGCAATTGATTTTATTTCCGCATGTGATGATCAATGGTAGAAGAGATTCTGTATTATGCATGAAGCTAAAATAGTGTGTGATCAGGAGAATCTAGGTGAATAATATATCAGTTATTCAAATTTCTACAAAATTTGCGTCAACGAATATTCTGCTCAAAATTTGAGTAAAACCTTGGGAGGTCAGGTTCAAATGCGAGTTGAAAAAGTAGTTTTTCTTTTTTCCTACAAATTTGATGATGTAATCAAAATCTTGTTTTATTATTTCCACTATTAGTACATAATTTCTTAGAGTCCCATTTTATACCTCAAAATTCCACTAATGGATCCACCCTTTTTCCCTTGATGTCAAAGGGGGAGAGTAACTTGGTGTTTGAATAATAATGTTTTTGATTGATGTATAAATCGGGTATCTACAGGTTATTGTGATCAAACACAAACATGGTTGCCATCAAGTCCAAAGGGGGAGATTGTTTGCATTATGATGTAATATGTTGTCCTTGATGGCAACCTACTTGATGAAGTGGTTCTTGATGGAAACCTATTTGATGATTTTCCTTTTGATAGCAACCTATTTTTTAAAGATGTAAAAATGATGTTTCTATAGGTCAGTTCATATGTGACAGTGAAAGGAATTCCATTAAGTGCCATAGAAATGAAACAATAAATATTTCTCAATGTATACGTAGGTTTGATGAAGGCAACCCGCGTACATACACTACTTGGTATACAGGAAACCCATGTAATACATCCAAAATTAGTATATACGTAGTTTTTATGAAGAGAAGTCGCGTATACACACGGGTATGAAGAAGCCAAGTCACACAACATACCTTGCCTTAAAATTAAGATACCAGTGGGCATTACCATGGTATTAGCCCAATCGTATTGAGCTATGTGTTGTCTATTTGATCACTTCAAGATTACCATCGAAAAATTGTGTGGTTTTCGCCTTGATATAAGTAAAGGCAAATAACCATATAGTTAGAATAAAGATCATAGTCAAAGAGGGGTGCGGCAGCGAAGAACATCGATCATTTGATCCAGAATATATGCATGGGGTGAACTCTGTTTTATTGGTAGATCTAAAACTATGATGCACCCTTGGATACAATGATGGACCTGGATCTCTAGACATGAAATGACTATGTATTTGATCTATTGAAGAGATGATTAGATATGTGACCTAGCGCATGTTTTATGAAGTAAATTGAAGAAATCTGGGTAAGTCTATAGATCTAAAACATTATGAAAAATTAATATTTATAGATCTATACGCTAGTTCATCTTAGTGAAAGCGCATATATACATACCTTTTTCTCAGAAAAAGCGCGTATGGAAGTCAGGGTTTTATGAAGCTTTCTCGAGAGGTTATCTGTTTATTTATGTTGTATTTTTGCTGTTTATCAATGAAGTCTTCATGTAGATATGCGTTGCTTGAATACTGTATATGCTGCTAAGTTGAATATGTACAAATATGATCAATGAGTGAGTAAATATGTTTAATGATGATTGACTGAATAAGGGTTTTGCATTACCGGAAATATATATGTTTGAAAGTCTCAGATCTGGTTCTAAGACTAATCATATTCTGTAAATTCAGTATTATTAGATCTATACGCAGGTTGGTGTGAAGGAAATCGCGTATACATGCGAGATCAGTAAAGTGAAGTAGCGTATGTATTTTAAGATAATGAAATTATTAGGGTTGAGATTGATTCTACATATTGATTTTGAAATCTAGGTTTATTATTGTGTTCTGGTTACAATGATATCACTATTCTAATTGAAGTTTGGGTTAATTTTATTATTGATTATTGTTATGATGAGTTGTGTTGAAGTTGTGGGATCTAGTGTGAAAATTGATAAAACATGGTCTGTAGTGGTTCTGAGGGTTGAAGCCTTCAGCGATGAAGTAGAAGCTTCCTGCTAGTAGAAGCTGGTGTTCTGGTCAAGGGGTTTAATCTCCCTTCCAGTAGTGGTTGGTAAATGAGATCAGGGGGTTGGAGCTCCCTTTTATTAGCAGCTGGAGAATAAGAGAAGGTTGCAACCTTCTATAGGTAGATGTCTGCATACTGATATGAGTTTGCATCATTGCAATATTGTAAGCAGTTTTCCATATAATAAATATTGAAGATAGAAATGACAACAGCGGTGGTTTTCTCCCAAATTGGCTTTCCACCTTAAATATTGGTGTTCATGTGTGATGCTCTTGTGTGATGATTTATTCTGTTATTACTGCACATATTTACTACTTAAATATCTGATGCATAACTGATAAGCTGGGTTAAAGAATGTTTCTGAAAGTTTATCTAACAATAAAGTTATCTCAGTATACGCAAGTTACTGTTAGTGTATCTGTGTATACACGCTAGATGGGCTAATCAAAGTCAAGTATAGAAATCAGTAAGAGAAAAGTAAAATATTGTGATTATTAAAAATAGTGATTCACCCCCGCCCTACTTTCTATTTTTCCCAACAACCTGATAAGAAAGGAGAAATACGGCCAGAGGAGGGAAATATTCAAGAGGTCACTTTGCCCAAAAAGACACTTATGACTTATAAAAGAAGGTACTCCTCAAGGCTATCATCCCTTAATCAAGCACAATCACACACAAACCTCCAATAGGAAGAAAATAAGGTGCAACATGAAAAATAGGGTATGCTACAGGAAACACAAAGTTTGCTATAGTAAACCCAGATAGTGCTACAGGAAAATCAGAATTTTCTACAAAAAGAGAAAAATGTCAAGGGATAAGAAAAAAAGGAACCATTAGAAGGGAAGGATGCCCAAGCGGATGAAAGAGAGGCATAGGTTGAAGGGCATGATGCCAAAGTTGAAAAACATGGGACATAGGAGGAGGAATCAAAGGAAGAACCAACCTCTCCAAGAACTGTCCAAACGACATTACAAAAATTTCAACATCCTAGCCCACAGCCAAAATTAAGCTCCTATTACACATTCATTGAAGGGGGGAGGCTGATCCCTTAAAATATCTCCATTCCCCTGTTTTATGAGCTAGAGAAAGAGAGAGGGAGCACCCACCACTGGATGCAAATTGCCAAAAATAGGAATGTGGAAGATGTGGGGATCATGGAAGATAAACTCACTAAGATGGGGAGAGATTTGGCTGATGTAATACTTAGGAAGGAAGTGTTGAAAGAGAAGCTACAAGAGGCATAAGCAGAGAATGCAAGATTGAATGACCAATTGTAGAAAAAATACAAACATATTGCCACCATGGTAGACCTGTGTATGGAGGAAATATAACATGGGAATCCCTCAAATTGTTATTCCATTTACCTAAAAGAGCAGTGGCTACAATTCCAGACCAAAAATTTAGCATCACATGAGTCATCACCTTTCCAAAATTATAGGCAATTTATTGATTTTTGTAGTTAGTCCATGTTGGAGTGGGGTCCCTTGGGTTACATTTTTGGTATATTTTTGTATAATTTTTTTATATGCATGTTGTGAAAATGATTCAATGGGATTTCGGGCTGGTAAAAGTCCCTATTTTGATGTAAAAGGGTTTAAGGGTAAACTTTGGGCCTCAAACCATGGTTTGAGACCATAGTATTTGCGTGCAAGAATGATATAAATAGATAGATCGAGCCTAAGGAAGATGTAGAATATGATTGATGTTTTGATCTAAGTATATGCGTATGTGATACTTTGTAAGGGTTTTAGTCTGGGTTGGGTAGAAAGGATCCTGCTGGCTGTGTGCGTCGAGACCTAGTCATGGTTATGTGCAGACTCCGCTATCTATGTGCATGGAAGGGTAAAGTGTAAGGGAAAGTCGGATGCATTGAACTGATCTAAACTAATACATAGACTGATTTTGGCAGAAAGCATATCTTCGTGTTATCTATTTACTGTTCTAGATTAAGTTCACTTACTTCCATTATGCTTATTTGTATCTACACGAATACATCTATTATTTATGCATGAATTTATATTGATGATTGATAAATATGCTTAAGTAATTGTGCATTAGATAGATCTGGATCTAGTTCTGTTATGATAATATGCGATGAAGTGATATTTAATTATGTGCTGTAAAGTATTATTATATATTTCACACATATGTTTCTGATCGATATAAGTCTGTAATCAGTCTACTTAGGGCCACTACATTATTTTCTTCCTCTGGGTGCAGAAACTTGGTTCCAGCACCCCCCCATAATTCTTCGAGTGAGACTTTGATCTGCACAAGCAGGTCATTGCCAAAACGGCCAGTAGTTGGAGGGTTTTTGGTTGCACAATAAACTCTGAACCTGGGCCAGGACCCCTCAAGTGAAAAAATGGTTTTGTTGCTAGGACCGAGATCATTTTGAGGAAGATTTGAAGTTGTGGCACCCTTCGTGGAATGAGTTACAAGATTGGTTGGATAAAAAGATACTTGAATTCGAACTCCAAGAGAATCGAAGTAATAAGCTATCAGTTGAAAAGTGGGTATAGAAATATATCTATACAAAATTTCACGAGATATTCTTTTGCTCCTTTGCAACTAAGTTGCAAGACTGGTTGTCGTGATTGACTAAATTTAATACCTGCATGAAGGACGACACAGTCACTCAATGGACTCCTGAATTGTTTCAAGATTAGTAAAGCTAGACAATAAGATCACCTGCATAGTAGATCATTGGACCGATCGCCTCTTGGGAGGATTTGTGACAAAATTTTCCATTGACCAATTTGTGTCATATTATGAAGCGGAGAGAATATTTTTCAAAGGTACTAGAGGTATGTTCCTACGCTCTTTGAAGTTGTTGATGAAAATGATATTATGTGAACAGGGCTCTCTGTGTGAACATATTTCTTGATGCCACGAAGCGGCCTAACTACATGTAGTGGACAAGTTTACTGCGAAGATCGAAAAAAAATTATTTATAGCCCTCTGAAGCATAGATCTGATAGTGAAGGTGAACCAAAAATTAGTAGCTCTACTAACTCTAAAGAAGAAGGTTCATCAAACTAGAATGATCAGAGAACCTTGATCCTCTTTCCAACCCCATCCACTCCACTTTTACAATCACATCACAAAGCACCCACTCTACCACACAATCCATCTCCACCACCACCTCCACCTCCCCCAGGTGCAGATATGGACACGTCAATGAAGTTACCTAATTTCAGAGGCATTGGGAATGAAGATAATGAGCACTTTTGGTTTGTGGTTGAGGTCGTATGGCAGGCTCAGCAGGTTAATAATGATGCCATCAAGAAAGCACAGCTAGCCACTTTTTTCTAAGATCGCGCATTAGATTGGTATATCTGGTATGTTCAAGAAAACCATAATGCCACCTTGGACCAAATAAAAGATGCCCTAAAAGAGCAGTTCAAGAAGCCTAAGTCATACGCACAGCTGGTTACATAAATGAAAGAGATTCATCAGGATTTTAATGAATATGTGTGGGAGGAATATCAAAGGCTAAGGCACACTATCAAAGATCGTGGATTTGTCATCGATGATACTCAACATAAGGAATAGTTCATTGCTATGATGCTCCCACATCTACACCAACCCTTGGGTCAGAAGAATATTTCCACAGAGGGTGAGGCTGTGGAGGTTGCAATGAAACTAGAAGCCATCCCAACACCTATTTCTCTGGGAACTCAACAGATTCAAAATATGTTGGAATCCATGTATTTATAGATTCAGAGCTTGTGCAAAGACAAGGGCAAAGAGGTTTGCGCAGAGGTCTGGTGCATAAAATGTAAATTTTTTGGACACCATAAGGATCAATGTCCTATATTCAATAATTATTTGAACACCGGAGGTCCTAGTCCATTGAAGAGTACAGTATGGTGCATAATATATCAAGTTGTTGGATTACATGACATATATTTTTGCCCAAGGGTCAGAAAGTATCAACCTGAGTTGAAGCAGTTGTTTTGCAAATTTTGTTTGTCACTAGGACATGATGAGCAACATTGTCACACTTATGATATGATCTTGGATAAAGATGAAATATATAGGATGCAGGCTAAACCTACCTCACCAGCATCCCCCTCTTGGCGTGGTGGATTCCAGGGTAGAGGAAGAGGACGAGGAGGTGGATCAACTAGTTGAGGGAGAGGACAAGTTATTTTCTATAACTATAGAGATGCTAGTCACTATGTGCATGACTACCCAAATCCATCACGACAATAATGCAGGTATTGTAGACAGTTTGATCATGTGATAGAATATTGTCTTGTTTTGATTGCTAAAATGTAGGAGAAAAAGACGAAGACTCCAACACAAAATATTTATATGGTTAGAGAAGAAACCTATGAAGAAGATCCCATCATGAATGTGGTCACTAGGAGAGGTGTAGTCGCTAATGAATATAATGGAAAGCAACCGGTTACTAACGTGTGGATCAGTAAGGCACATGAGAAAAAAGAAGGATTTGATCTACAGTGCACAAAGGAAACTTTTGTTGAAGCGCGGAAAGAATTTGTAGAAGGAAGTGCATCCACATCAGGTAGACCAATGAAGGAAGCATGAGGAGATGAAGAGATCAAACCATTTCTACAAGATTTCATTAAGTTACTGCGCAATAAAAAGGCATAAGATAACCTTTAGGATTTGATAGATAATTGCGTAGAGAAGGAACCACCTATGGTAGAGTAGATATTTGTCAACAAAATATATAAGAATAAGAAAAGAATAGGTAGAGAGATGTGTATGACCACGCAAATCAGTGCTTATGATATGGACCAAGTTATTCTAGATCTGGGATCAGATGCAAATCTTATACCTAAGCAAATTTGGTAGCGCATGGGTGAACCCAAGCTGGAGTGGTTTTCCATTCAATTGCACATGGAAAATCAGTATAAGATCATTCCATTAGGAAGGTTGTCATAGGTCGTAGTCAATATCGAGGGTGTTAAGGCAATGGCAGACTTTGAAGTTATAAAAATTGTAGATGATACTGATCCTTATCCTGCGCTGCTAGGGTTTGAATGGGATATTGATATGGATGGTGTCATAAACCTGAAGAAAAGAAGAATGGATTTTGAGAGTAATGTGATTAGAGTCATCATTCACTTAGACCCTGCAGAAGGACAAATATACACAGAGCCTGTGTGCGTTGATGAGCATATTGATCAAATTTATAAATTGACTTTGCACGATGAAGATTGGATTAACCCAAAAACAGATGGAAATATCAACTGGGAAAAGGATAGCTCTTGTTTCTCAGATTCTTATGAGGAGTTAGAAAACTGGTAGAACCAATTTCATGAAGTATCTGCACTACGATCTAATTGTGTGACCAGATATCTTCGATGTATAACATCTAAGGTACGTGAATTACCGCATTATGATGATTTAACTGATATAAACATGTTTATAGGGGAGCTCGAAAGGACTGTGCCAGAAGGACAAAGATTCCATGCTTTGGATATCGGATTACGTGCTACTCTGGCAAGATGGTGGGAAAATCATAAGGAAAACATGGGCAACTGGGAGGAATGTGCACATGATGAGGTTACGCTTAGACTGTTCAACCATCTGAATGGAAGAAGTATACTTTGGAAAGGATGACCTGCACAAACATTTGGCTATATGGAATCAGGTATGGGGCATAGAACCAAGACTTGAACGGGTCCACATTTTTATTCACACATTGGGAAAGGTACATACTAATTGGTATCTGAAGACAAAGTTGCATCAAAGTACTAGTGAATGGTCTGCGCTGACAGAGAGTTTTATCCTTACATTCAGCTTTGAGAGTGGATTTGATAAGATTGCCCAAGATTTGCATAATATTCAAGAAGTCATCTTTGATACGACAAAGTCTGAAATTGAGTGTGCTCCACCAACATGGGATGCACAGATGAAATATATTGTGAATTGCAGAAATCAGATGGTTGAAGAGAGTGAAGAGAACCCAAGGAATATCATGATTCCACTATCTGAGGGACAATGCGTAGTAGTTGGGCCCTCGATCACCTCGCTAGATGTTGAAAAACCCCTAAATATACGATAGGTGAATATTGGATCTGAAGAGAAACCTAAGTTGGTAAATATTGGAGACTATTGGGATGATGATATAGTAGGAAAATATGTTGAGTTGTTGACTGAATACCAGGACTTTTTCCCTACAAAGTTTCAAAGCTGAAGGGAATAATTACGGAACTTGGAGTCATGAATATCACATTGAAACCTGATGCACGCCCAGTGAAGCAGTGCCCATACAGGCTGAATCCAAGATATACGAAAAAGGTGAAAGAAGAGTTGGATAATATGGTTGTTGCAAGCATCATTGAACTCATAGAAGAGTCTGATTTGGTAAGTCCAATGGTAGTGCAAGAAAATAAGACCAAGGGAGAAATCAGGATCTATGTAGATCTACGTAAATTGAATGATTCTTGTGTGCATGATCCATTCCCAATTCCCTTCTCTGATGAAATCCTGGATAATATTGGAGGTCAAGAAGCTTATTCATTCACAGATGGTTTTTCAGGGTATCATCTGATCTGGATTGTGCTAGAATATTGCAGTAAGACCACCTTTGCAACTGAATGAGGATCTTTCCAATATACAGTCATGCCCTTTGGATTGAAGAATGTGTCTGCTATCTTCTCGCGTGTAGTACTAGATTCTTTCAAAGAATTTATCAACAAGTTCTTGGAGGTATATTTTGATGATTGGACTGTGTTTGGTCTGTTGAAGAAGCATGTTTCAAATCTACGCTTCATGTTGGATACCTGTAAAAAATATCTGATCTCATTGAATTTGAAGAAGTTTATATTTTGTGTGCCATTTGGGATACTACTGGGACACATTGTCTACCAGCAAGGCTTGATGGTAGATCCTGTGAAGATCACAGTAATAGTTAATCTAGAGATTCCTGAGAATGTCAAGCAATTGCGCTCAATGTTAGGGCACACTAGCTATTATTGGAAGTTTATTCAGGGCTATGTGCTGATAACTACGCCCATGGAGAAGCTTCTCAATAAGGATGTGACATTCTCCTGGGATGAGGATTGTTAGAATATTTTTGAATTGTTGAAGGAAAATATGATCATTGCACCCATTCTGGTCTTCCCAGATTGGTAAAAGGTATTTCATGTGCATGTTGATGCCTCCTGTATTGCACTCAGAGCTATTTTAGCGTAGCCAGGAGCGAGAGAGATTGATCACCCTATTGCCCATTGTTGGGTCTCGTAATTGTCACATTTGTATCATGTTTATCCTCGCAATTCCTCACATTCCATCACCTCATTTAACCATTTACCATACATCTTCATGGGTTCACCTCATTATTTTCCAATTTATTTATTTTTAATATTATAAGATAATTTATGATTAATTATTGGAAAATTAACATATTTCATTAATATCTCAAATGTGAATGAGCTTTGTAATGTGTAGGATTATTTGGAAGGATTATTCAAAAAGCTTCTCAAATATTTCCTCCACCATAAATTCAAAGGATAATTGTTCAATATTATTCCAAGGAGAAGATCATGGAGATTCCAAGAGAAGGTCATGGATATTTGGATAACATATCTCATCCAAGATTTGTGAGATGAGTGAGGATTTGAAGGGATCATATTTTGTAATTGTAGGGATATTGGTTGAGAGAAAAGTGGATTTATAATTATGAGTTGCTTATCTTGTTTTCAAAGCACTCATGTATAAAAGAGAGTACTCTCTCTTCATTTTGATATAGGGAATGGAAGAAATATATGATAGAGATATAATTGATAGGGAGAATTAGAGTCTAGAATAAAGTTTTGGTTTTGTAATCTTTCATTATTCATCATTAATATATGTTGACACAGGATTATTCTTCACATGTTGTTTTTATCTTATACAATTGCACATTTCCAGTTTTTGATATGATGCGATAGTAATGCTATTGGAGTAGAATTGTTGAGGAAGGACGATCAGGTTCTCCTAAGTTAGGAGCCTCTTCTCTCACTTTCTACACATCACAAACTATTTCTCTTTAGTCTCTCTTCTTAGGGACAGTAACCTGGGGAAGGACAACCAGGTTCCTAAGTTAGGAGCCTCTTCCGTCGTTTAATGCATATTGAATTAGAGAAGAAAGCATTAGACTAGGCTAGTTTAACTTCAGTCCTACATTTCCAGTGCATGTGCTTTGTAAGTCTACGAAACCCTCAGATTGATAATTTATGTTAGGGAAATTATTTGACGACAATAGTTTTGTCCAACATTTTTTCACTGTTGCCAGATAAGCACGATGGATTGAGGTATAGGTTACTTTTTCCTGCAAGTGTGAATTTCAATTTCTGCAAGCGTGTTTAATTTCTGCAAGTTTGATTTTTGTGCAAGAGAATTTAATTTTTACAACTATGAAGAGTGATTGCTAGTGTTTTTAAAATGATTTAACAATGAGTATGAGTTTGGAACAACTCACTCAGATCCTAGTAGAGGTTGGGACATCCTCTTCCTATGAAAATAATATATTGACAGCTGCAAAAATATTAACTACTCCTCCAAAAGAGAATGAATCTACATATGAAAAATCCTGTACATTTTATGAAAAACAATTAGGAAAGTAGGAGATTGAGGATGACAACGAGGAGTGGCGGCATGATTTGAAGGAAGAAAATCACGCTTACGAAAATTTTATTGAAGAATGGTTCCAAACGAGTATGAGGTTAGATCAGTCATTTTTTTTTATTTAGTTAAATTACAATTACAACAAGTAGATCCAGTTATTTTTGTACAATTCCATTTTTCATGTGCGCAATTGACAATGAATATATTTGTATTACTGTTGTGTGCATGGTTAAACTAGAAGTTTGATTACAGGCAGTGATTTTTAATATTTAATTAAAGTAGAGTAGGTAGGAAAATAAAAATAAAAACTTTTTTTTTTTTTTTTATAAGTAATCAAAATCTGAAAAATAATGTTAATAGTTTTCAGGAATAAATTGTTTTTTTAGATTTCTAAAATTTTAGTTTTAATTTCAAATTTTCTAATTTCATTTTTTTTATTGTTAAAAATAAAACAAAGATAAAAATAAAAATAAATAAATAAATCATTTAGATAAATAGAGAATCCATACAGGTCAAGTAGATTATAGAGGAGAGGAATATCCTGTTTCTGAGTTTCAATTAATAACCCAACGTTTCGGACTGTCTATGTGAGTCCATCATCAGGGGTAGAACGTCAAAAGTTCCTTGAAAAATGAGAGAATAGGGCAGAGGAGTGTATAAATAAATAGTGGATCATGAGGAAACTCATGAAAATTTCATGAGAGTCAGCTTATGTTAGGAGAGATTTTTAGGAAAATATCTAATTAAGTTTTAAATATTATTATTATTATTATTTATTTATATATTTTATTTTATTTTTTTATTATTTATTTATTTATTTTTATTTTTTTTATTTATTTTTTTTATTTTTTTTAAATCAAGTTGTAATAAGGAATGTTTATTTTTGATTAAAATTTTTATTTTTATTATTTATTTATTATTTATTTTTATTTTATTATTATTTTATTATTTTTATTATTTTTAATTTTTTAATTAATTTATTTATTTATTTATTTATTTTTTAATTTATTTATTTATTTATTTTTTTAAGGATGGCTTATGTAACCAACTAATCCAATAAATTATTTACTTAATTTATTTATTATTAAATTATATTGATATTTATTTGGTTAGATAAATTCATAATTTTAATTACTAATTTATTAAATTATATATCTATGTTATTAATCCATTTATCTAAATATTTACCATTATTTAGTAACTTTTTGTTTTATTTTATTTTATATTATTTACTTTTTTATTATATATATTTACTTATTTATTTATTTATTTTTAATTTTAATTTTAATTTATTAATTTATATATATATATATATATATATATATATATATATATTTTAATTATGTATTTTTTTTTATTTTTTTTATAGGGTTATGTTTAGATTATACAAGAACTTTAAAAGTCTTTAATGTCTAGATAGGTTTTGATGTATTAAGGGTTTCCATGTGTTACTGATGATGAGACCATCATCACGGTTTAGGTTGTTCCCTCTTTTCTCAATTTCTATAGCTTCTTTTATTTTCCTTTTTAGGTAATGGTCCTCTTTAGAGACAAGTTTGGCTTCCTCTATTTGTACGTAATGTGAGGATGAGACTGCATGTTCTGCTAAGGCGGATTTATCTGTTCGGTTATGAACTAAGTCAGCAGCATGTTCTTTTAGTCTAATGTTAAGGGATCTCCCTGTTTCGCCAATGTATTCATTGCCACACGAGCAAGGTATGACATATACTCCTTTATGAAGCCTAGGGTTTATAGGGTCTTTAGCAGAGTCTACCATGTTTAAAATAGTATTAGGGGGAGTGAAGGCAATTTTAATGTTGTGTTTGTTGAGCATTCTGGAGATTTTGTCAGTGGTTCCTCTTATGTAAGGTAATGAGATTTTAGGGATGTCAAAGGCTCTTTTTAAGTTATTCTTATTAAGGGTTTGGTGAATGGTTTTGTTGATGACATGTTTATTATATCCATTTTGTTGAAATACATGGCGGAGATGGTCTAACTGTTGCTCTAAGTGGTGGGAGTCTGAGATTCTAGAAGCTCTTGTTGTTAGGGTCTTGATGATGCCAATTTTCTGGTTCGGGTGGTGATGGGAGTCAGCGTGAAGGTATCTATCTGTGTGAGTCTTTTTCCTATAAACTTCGGTGCTTAGTTTTCCATTTTTCTTGGTTAAGAGGATGTTTAGATTTTCTTTTTTAATTTCTTTTGAAATAAAATAATAATAATTTTTAAAAAATAATAATAATTTTTTTTTTAGATTTGTTTTAAAAAAAATTAATTTCATTTTTTTTTAGAAATAAAATAAAAGCAATTAAAAAAAATTTAGATTTAATTTTTATTTTCTTTTGGAAATAGAACAAATTAACAAAAATAAAAATATTAAAAAAAAATTAGATTTTCTTTTTTATTTCTTTTGAAATAAAACAAACTAAAAATATATATATATATATATATATATATATATATAATAATTAAAAAAAAAATTATATATATATATATATATATATATATATATATATATTTATATAATATGAAAAATAATAATAAAAATTCATTCTACGCATTTTTTTTTAACCGTTTTCACTCTGATCGCCCAACTAGAGAGATCATCCTCGTTGATGGCGAACAAAATGGGCTAAGGGTTGTGTTTGTTGTTGTTTGTTGTGCTTTTCTGCAAATGTGCTGAGGCCGCTAAGTATGTTAATTACAAGGATCCATCTCAGTCCATCAATGCTCATGCAGAGGACTTGCTAGTGTGCATGAATCAAACATATGACTTGAACTTCCGAATGGGCTACGAAGAGAACCTGATAGAGGGTGTGGAAACCACCAAAAAGAAGTCGATGGGATACGAGATCATAAGAGTGGCACATCATCGATGCTCCTAGGTATTTCAGGAAAGGCAGGACGCATGCTAAATAGCCACATTGATTTTGAATCCTCGTGCCCTTGAAATTGGCATATTTCGGCTACGGCTTGGGCCCTTGAAAATAAGATACTCTTCTTCCTAAAAATTCTTGGATCCTGGATCACCGGATCATTTGATGATTTTCTAGGGTTTGGATGGATTAGCCCACAAAATCTGCAATCAATATGGTGATTTACAGTTATCCCCAGATCCGCATTGCATCCCATGGATGGAGATTACGTGTGAATGTGAGGAGAGGTCTCAACCGTCTGGCTCCATCAAATAATTCTCCTCGCCGTCGACCTCCCGCAAAACCCACATGCACAAAGAAGTTATGGAGACATGCATATTCTTAATGATCGCACCTTTTAAGAAATTCATCTTTGGAGGTAGGACTACAAAGGTTGAGCTAGTCTGTGTCCTTTACTGATGATTACGGTACTGGAATTTTGTTGTTGTAGTCGCCAATGCTGACGCAATATGCTTCCTTCGAGCCCCAGAATTTGATGGCATCATTACCAAGAATAGATGATTTGGCTTGAGGTCACGATATTCCTATTATTGCTACTGGAGGAATCATTGATGTCTGTGGACATGAAAGAAATGATCATTCATTCTACAAACAAAAATTGGTTGAAGCATCTACACACTGATATATTTAGTTGCAAAAATTTTCTATGGTTGGAAGTGTCTTCCTGCTAATGTGAATGAGGCTCAACAACCAATTATTGGTCACACAAAGAAAGAAAGAAAAAGTGTAATATCCCAAAATGGGAATGCAGCAATGCATAAGAACAATATTGGAATAGCGATGAGAAATAACTCATAAAATGTGTATAAAACACATAGCCATCAATTACATGTACAACATCAAAAAATTTGATCCATTTTATCAGTCAAAAGTGGGGAAAAGCAGCAATATATGCCCTAAAAACGTTATTTTCATAAAATTGCATTATAATAGGGGAAAATAACGTTGGGATCCCTTAGCTTATGTAATTTGGGACTCACACCCAGAAAATATTCAGAAAAAAAATCTCTTTTGCTTATTTAAATAGAACTCTCAGTCTCGATATGGCTTAAAAACACTGAAATCCCATGACTTGACTAAACAGAAATTTCCTGAAGCATGCACTGCATCATTTTAAGAGGTTTTTTGATACAATACGACAAGAATATCATATCAGGAATTTTATTGCTCAAAACATGAAGAAAAATAGGGATCTATCCCCTTTTACACATCAAGAAGATAACCCGATAAGGGTTTCATGAAAGCACAATGTACAAAATGTTAGATCTGAAAATCTAGATCTAAAAAAATCAGTCTAACTGAAGCTCTGTATACATAAAGCTGAATCATACAATAAATGAAGGATGATCCTTCTTACAAACTTTCCTGGAGAAAGGTTGGCCTTTTCCCTAAGAAAGCAACTCAAGATTGAGGGGATTGACCCTCTCACTGCAACACTGCAAGAAATGACGCAGTTCCTGCAAGGGAATGTGCTGTAGATGATGGAAGTCCTTTGGCCAAGTGCCAAGATATGAAAATCTGCTCCAAGATCTTCCTTACTGATCTCCCAAAGGAATGGGGGCTCCCTCCTTTGAAAAATGAGTGCAGGAAGTGTTGTTGTGAACCCTCACTGCAACACCCTGTAACACAACGTTATACTTCTATAGAAATAATGTTGTAGCTGAAGGAGGATGCTTGGCCTCAAGCCTAGATGTGAGGCAAATCAGTACAAGCTCCTTCAAGAGGCCTCTCAAGAAAGGAGAAGGATTCCTAAACAGGAGATCCTTGTGCTAAGCAGCACAGCACTCTGCTAAACAACAAGATAATGCAGAGTAGTCTAAGCAGAAAAATTAAATATCATTCAAAGATGCCTTGCTATGGTTGCCTTTCACTCCTTTCATACATGTGTGAGCCTTATGGCCTTGGGCCCCACTCAATTTAGTTTTCCTCCACCAAGGAATCTTCCTCCCACTATCTCTACGTTGTCTCACAAGATGATCTCCACCTCCTATCCCAGCGTTGTTGACTTGGTCAAACTTGACCTTGTCTACATGCAAAAGTTCTTGTTCACACATGAAGGTGTGAAATCCAGCCTTTATGTTGATCCTTTTCACATTATGAGGGATTTTACTTAGATTTTTATTATGCATGGGCCTCCTTACCCATTTATTCATCTCCTAAGTGAAATCAGCAAAATTTAATATTCCAATTTGTTGCATGCAAATTTTGGAATATTACAAAAAGAGCAGGCTAAAAAACTTCTGCATGAATTCTGAAAAGAAATATCTTGCATTGGATGGGTTTATTAGAGTCCAGATTTTGTCAGGCCATGATGAGAAGATTCGATTGAAATGGCAACGTGGTCATCAGCTTCAATGAGTTCATAACGATGATGAAGGCAGCTGAAAGTTCGTAATTGAACAGGAATGATGGCGCAAGAATGTTGCATGGAGCCCTACCTCGTACTTAGTTTATATACACATTTTCATCAATGAGCATGATTTTATGTTTTGTAACATTCGTTGGACATATTGCTATTGAAACTATAAGCCACAACTATCTTGCTATTTACATATTATCTCTTTCATTGTTTCTCATACTGGTCGATTTAAATCGTTGAAGGAATTTAATATTTCTATATGAAAATGTGTTGGCTTAATTGCTCTTGTGGTGCAGGCTGTGACAGTATTTTTGGCATTAAAATTTTTGGTCCAGATCCTAGAAGCCAATTCCTTTATCAAATGCTAATCTGGAGTCTCAACTGTCTTGGAATAATGTTGCCAATACAAGGACACAAGAATATGGGGTTGAAGAAGCTAATTTCCCTTGCAATCAAGTGAATCGCATCAGGCTTTCCAATATGAGTGGCATATCAATAGGAGGTAACACATTGCGTCATCATGTAGGTACATTGTATGGATGTGGCATATGGGTAAGAAGTCAATATAATTATATTGCCAACTTTTTGAATGCAATTTCATGAGCTGAAAAGCTGTATTCACTCGTTTTCATTTTGAAAGATAATCCATGATTGATGTCTGTATGATATTATAGTTTCGCACATTGAATCTTGGTTGGGTCAACGATGTCAAATTGGCACATTTTTTCTTGTAACTTAATCTAGAACTTCATTTTAGGGTTTATTTTTTTTAATTATTTTCTTTGTTATGTAAATATATATATATAATCATATTTTTAGGGATAATAAAATTGCGCCTCATTTTTTTTATTTCAATTGTCTAAGTTGGTTTTCAAGACAGATTTAAAATGAAAATAATTGTCTAGAGACACGCGACGACTAGCAGGAAAAAAAATGTATTTTAGTTTGAACTTGAAGCATTCATACTAATTACTGCATTATATGTTTTTCAAAGCTCTCACAATTTTTATGCAGGATTAGTACTAAGCTTTCACAGGTTAGAATACATTCCAATGTAGAAGTGATTTTTAAAAATCACAATAAAACATGCAAAATTGAAAGCTCGGAGGAGCTAAACTTTTCATCGCACATGTCTGTCACAGAGACATTTAAAAAAAAAATCCATTGCACCATGACATGTTCATTTACCCTTCTCCTTCTATGCTGATCAGCCATCCATATCGAAGCCCACTTTCGTTATGACTCCACACATACAAACTTTTTAGAGATGCATACATTATTTCTTCATTTCCTATTTATCTTTTGCCTCATAAACAAAACCAAACATCTCCTTTTTCCATGACTATATTGACTTGCTATCATTTTCCTAAAACCTGTTTCTATTGCAATCATTTTCATCTATAGTCCTACTAATCATTTTGTACAAACTCATGTTGAATGATGTGGGATTCCTTAAGGCCCACCATTCAACAAGTCTCAACCCATCGACCTCAGCACTTTATCTAGGATAGAGACTAGAGTCGTTATTTAATACCTTGAGGCTTGTATGCCCTAATGACAAGTTCTCTCACCGACAGTCATGGGAATACATCAATGTCCCTTAATCATTGGATCTTGCAAGTGGCTCGACATCGGATCATTTATTCGCACTTCACAAGATATACTTGGGTACCTTGACACTCATTGACATCAATGGTGATTTTTCCTCACATTGGTTAATGACATCCATTAATAGTCAGTAATCTAATGACTTAATTTCATGCTCGACATCGACATATCCATTCGCATGACTAGAATTGTACCATCGGATTTTTGTAGTGGGTGAAGACTATATAGTTTTCATGAATTCATCAGCAGTTGCAACGAAATTCCTTCAGCCATATGAGAGTATGACAGTTCCACTTTCATACATCATATTTTTATTCATACAACCAAGTAGCACTTCAGATTCCTTCACTTCATCTAGCAACATGATATTCACATGATCCAACACCATGATATTTTCTTGATCCAACAACATGATATTTTTTTGATCCAACAATAGCAGCAGCTACATTTATATTGCATAGTTCATCAAGTGTTTGGGTAAGTGAAGGTATGTTATTTTCTAATTTTTAATCAAAAAATTTCTTACATGTTGAAAATAAATGAACTTGGAAAATTCCCTCACCATATTACATCATCTTTCACCTTTTTGTAAACATAACACGTCTTCAGTTTGGGGAGGGAAATATTCATAACCATTTCATTCCATTCATCACCTCAAATTGTCGACCAACATGACTTTTCCAAACTACACTTCGTTGCAATTGATTCAAATACATTGATATCTATTTTGGCATGATTCAAAAATATGAGAAAAGGTTTTCTTATGCATATTAATGGCTTATCATTTTTAGTAAATGTGTTAAAAAAAGAAGAAAGAAAAGAAAAAAATGTTGTTAACACAAGAACCAACATTTGTTATATTCATGGTTGTTAACACAAGAACCAACCATAGAAAATATCAGTCACAGTACATGTATTTTACATCCTGGAATGATACATTTTTAGAAACCATAATCATGCAAGGCCAAAAGTTTTTAATCCATGCAAGGTTGCATGAGGACATGCAACAAGTTCATTTGGGGGGTATGTTGGGTCTCGTAATTTTCACATTTTTATCATGTTTATCCTTGCCATTCCTCACATTCCATCACCTCATTTAACCATTTATCATACCATCTTCATGGGTTCACCTCATTATTTTCCAATTTATTTATTTTTAATATTATAAGATAATTTATGATTAATTATTGTAAAATTAACACATTTCATTAGTATCTCAAATGTGAATGAGCTTTGTAATGTGTAGGATTATGTGGAAGGTTTATTCAAAAATATTCTCAAATATTTCCTCCACCATAAATTCAAAGGATAATTGTTCAAGCTTATTGCAAGGAGAAGATCATGGAGATTCCAAGGAGAATATCATGGATATTTCAAGGAGAAGATCATGGAGATTGCAAGAGAATATCATGTAGATTTGGATAACATATCTCATCCAATGTTTGTGAGGCGAGTGAGGATTTGAAGGGATCATATTTTGTAATTGTAGGGATATTGGTTGAGAGAAAAGTTGATTTTTAATTTTGATTTTATTATCTTGTTTTCAAAGCGCTCATGTATAAAAGAGAGTTCTCTCTCTTCAGTTTGATATAGGGAATGGAAGAAATATACGATAGAGATATAATTGATAGGGAGAATTAGAGTCTAGAATAAAGTTTTGGTTTTGTAATCTTTCATTATTCATCATTAATATATGTTGACACAGGATTATTCTTCATGTTGTTTTCATCTTATACAATTGCACATTTCTAGTTTTTGATATGATGCAGTGGTAATGCTTTTGGAGTAGAATTGTTGAGGAGGGACGATCAGGTTCTCTTAATTTAGGAGCCTCTTCTCTCACTTTCTACAAATCAAAAATTGTTTCTCTTTAGTCTCTCTTCTTAAGGACAATAATATGGGGAAGGACGACCAGGTTCTCCTAAGTTAGGAGCCTCTTCCGTCGTTTACTGCATCTTGAATCAGAGACGAAAGCATTAGACTAGGCTAGTTTAACTTCAGTACTACATTTCTAGTGCATGTGCTTCGTAAGTCTATGAAGCCCTCGGATTGATAACTTATGTTAGAGAAATTATTTGACAATGATAGTTTCTCCCAACACCTATCCAAGTCGAAAAATCTTAAGCGCAGAATGAAATCACTCAACCACGAAACGAGAAGGACTAGCAATGGTGTATGCGCTGCAGAAATTACACCATTACCTGTTAGGAGGCCATTTTAAGATGTTTACTAGTCATTCTACTTTGAATTACCTGGTTAATAAGCCTGTGTTGGGGGGGAAGATTTGCATGTCGTTGTTGTTATTCCAGGATTATGACTTTGAGAGTATTGTAAAACTTGGAAGACTGAATGTTGGGCCAGACCATCTATCGCGCATTAAGACTGGTGAAGAACCTATGAACTTGGAGGATGGATTTCCAGATGCACAATTGTTTGCGATAAAGGTGGTTGATGATAATTTCTCTGATATTATTTAGTTTATGACTACTAGACGCGTGCCTGAAGAATATACATTTCAACAGAAGAAAGATCCTGTGGCACGTGCAACAAACTTCACTATTATTGCTGGACATTTGTACAAAATGGGTGCAGATGAAGTTCTACGAAGATATGTTCTGGAGTATTAAAGACATGCAATCCTCGATGAAGCTCATGAAGGGGTTGCCGATGGTCATTATATAGGTAAGGAAACCGCGTAGAATATTTTGCGAGCTGGGTTATGGTGGACCACAATGCACAATGATGCCTATGTGCATCGTCGTGCATGTGATGTATGCTAGAGGACTGGAAATCCATCGCTCAGAGACCAAATGCCCTTACATCCATAGATGGCATTGCAAGCATTTGAAAAATGGGCTATAGAATTTGTTGGATCTATCAATCCTCCATGAAAAAGAGTGGTGCACGTTACAATATCACGACAATGGACTATGTAACCAGATGGGATGAAGCTAAACCTGTGAAGGATTGTACTGCAAATACCGCTATGAAGTTCATATTTGAGAATATTGTAACTCGCTTTGGATCTCCTAAGATTCTAATTAGCGATCAGGGTACACATTTTTTGAATTAAACCACTGAAGCATTGACAGAGGAGTTCCAGATGCATCATCAAAAGAGCTCTCTCTATCATCACCAGGAGAATGGCACGGTTGAAGAATTCAATAAGATATTGGATACAACGCTTACCTGGGTGTGAAATGCTAACCAGAATGATTGAGATGAGCACGTACTTGTAGTTTTCTGGGCATATCGGACCACATGCAAGAAGTTGATTGGTTGGGCACCTTTTAGGATGGTATATGGACAAGAATTTTTGTTGTCGATGGAATTCATTGTCCCTAGTATGCACATTGCAGCGTTCACAAATATGGAAGAAGAAGATGCTATGGAGGAACGGTTTTCACAGTTGTTCGAACTAGAAGAATATCGCTTTATTTCCAACTATCACCAGCAAGTTTAGAAGGGGTGTGAAAAGAAAGCATGATAGGCACATCAAGAAAAAGGTGTTCAAGGAAGATGATTTGGTCCTATTATATGACAAAAATCTTGGGCGCCACCCGGGGAAGTTTAAAATGCATTGGCTAGGGCCTTGTGTTGTTAAGGAAATCACTAATGGAGGTGGAGTGCATCTGACCACATTGAGCAGATAATACCTTCTCGGGTATGTTAATGGAAGCCGATTGAAGCTGTACAGGGATGATCCTGTGCGTACCAAATGACTATATGGTTGGAGTATCATATTTTTGCGGATGGGATGGCAGATGCGCAGAAAGTTGTGATGCGTACGCGGTAGCTGTGTGAGGAGGTTGACTGGGTCACAGAGGTGCCAAAAACTAACCAATGGAACAATAAATCTAGAAAATACATCTTTATTACCGTTTATGGGAGCGTCTAGGTTGCAATTAATGAGGGGATTTTTCCAGATTTGGGACCGTTTTGTCATTTATAGGGACACATTAATGCAGAAGGAACTATTGATGTTGAGATTGCAACAAGATGATGAGCTTAGTGGAAAGAAGTCGCCTTCACTAAGTGGGCCCGCAGGCTATTTTTGGAGTAAACTCTATTTTTAGATTATGTCTATTTTTAGACATGTCGATCATATTCTATGAGTTGCAGGATGCTATTTGTGGATGGTTGGTCAAGTTGGAAAAATAGATGGACTTCTATTTTTAGACATATTGGGCGGAATCCATTTTTATATTTCCGGTCTAAAAATAGATATGTCGAATATTATTAGCTCTTAATAATATTTGGACTATAAACATTATCTTATTCTCTTGGAGCACTTCAGTTAAGTGCACAGATGTGGCATAGGAGATGACAGAAGGAATTACGCTATTCCTAAGGGTCAAGTGGAGCTATTGCATGGAGACTTTAGTTATAACTCATGTGAGAGAGTTTGGTGGAGTTGATTGAGGAAGTTAATGGAGTTGTGTTCAGTTTAACTGAGTTAAACATAGTTGAGCTAGTTGTATCTAGTCTAACTGATTGATACACTAGTGAGAGTGGTGTGAATTAATTATTAATTAATTCACTAATTATAAAATCATTAATCAAATAAATAATACATCAGTTAACTTCAGTGCATGGATAGTTTCAGTGGAGACCAGTGAAGAGGTAGGTGAAAGAGCAGTGTGACTATCAGTTGTGACTATACTGTTGCATGAT
Organism: Pinus albicaulis; assembly: GCA_034641835.2. Classification (NCBI taxonomy): domain Eukaryota; kingdom Viridiplantae; phylum Streptophyta; class Pinopsida; order Pinales; family Pinaceae; genus Pinus; species Pinus albicaulis. The sequence continues at coordinate 745,948,329 of CM076583.1, forward strand.
TTGCAACAACCAGTGATTGGAGATGCCAATGAGGATTGTGCAGTACAAGCCAGGTGGTTCAAAGTTAATTATGATCCATTCTTCAGCAGTGATTGCGCAGTAGAGGCAGGCTATCAGGTGGCAAAGATTGGAGCATGTGATTTGCTAGATCTAGCTTGATTAGTGTGTAGCAATTGGAGATTGTACTGAGAGCTTGTGAGGATATTTGTATGATGATTGTTACATGATCTCTATGACATATAATATATAGATATTTGGGGCTTTTCAGCTTTAATATTTCCCATAAAATATTGTGTTCATATGTGTGATTGTTTATGGTTTTAATGTGCGCATGCGTTTGTTTTTATTTCCGCAATTAATGATCAATGGTAGAAGAGATTCTGTATTGTGCATGAAGTTAAAATAGTGTGTGATCAGGAAAATCTCGATGTATAACATATCAGTTATCAAATTTATACATGATATCAAAGCGATATTGATCATTGGAGCAATTGCAAAAAATTGAAGCGGTTGAGTTTTTTGAGCTGGTGGAATTCGAATTTGCAGCAGTGTTTTCTTGGTGTCGAAGTTTAGATGTCTTTCAACATATTGCAATTGGAGTATGCCCTTGAGGGTAGCTCAAATTATATTGCATGGAAGGACAGGATGGAGGTGGTGCTGGATGACAATGGGTTGAAGGAGTTCATAGATGTAGAAATTCCAAAACCTGCTTCTAGCGATGCTGCCATACTTGACGCATGGCAAAAGAAGACAGCAAAGTGTCGAAGGATTCTGTTGGAAGGTGTGAAGGATCACATAGTGTCCAGCCTTCATGGTAAAGCTTCTCCATTCTTGATGTGGAAAGCTTTGACAGATTTATTCCAAAGCAAGAGTGACCAAAGGAAGTTGGCGCTCAAGGATAAACTCAGGAACATAAAAATGGAGAAAGGCGACAGTATGCCCAAGTACCTCATGAAGTTCATCCAATGCAGGGATGAGCTGGGAAGTGTGGGGGTTACTGTTGATGATGAGGACTTGGTGAGCTTGTCTCTCCTTAGGCTTCCGAAGAGTTGGCATTCCTATCAGGACTCTGTCAATGGTCGGGAGAAATTTCCAGGATGGGAGGGACTTTGGTCGGATCTTGTGCAAGAGGAGATAAGGCAAAGTACTAGGGACAGATCTTCATCAAAGAACTTAGATGAAGAAAATTGTGCTTTGGCTGCCAAAGCAAGGAAGGGGAAGAGCAAGAAGAATGCTTCTCAATCCGGTGCGAAAGGCAAGAAGCAGGACATGTCCAAGGTGAAGTGCTTTCATTGTCACCAACACAGACATTACGACACTAATTGTCCACAGAAGAAGAAAAATAAGCAGGTTGCTGGATCTGCAGCTGGAGAGGCCTTAGCCTCGCAGTTTGAGTTGGATTTTTCACTGATCGCATGCTTGGTCTCAAGTGTGATGGGTTCAGTGTGGTTTCTTGACAGTGGTGCATCTTTTCATATGACCGAAGACAAAGATTTGTTTACTGATCTGGATGAGAAAGATCTTGGAGTGCACATCGAGATGGGCGATGATGGTAGATACAGTGCGACTGGTATCGGTACCATTTCCTTTGAGAGGGAGTCTGGTAAACCCTTCGTATTGAAGGAAGTGATGCATGTTCCAGGATTGAAGAAGAATCTTATCTCTGTGGCAATGTTAGAAGACAAGGGATATGATGTTATCTTTAGCGAGGGAAAGGCTTTCCTGCGCAGTAAGGCAACTGGTGAGACCCGGAGGATAGGGGTTCGAGTTAAGAACCTTTATCAATTGCAGGTAGATGGCTGCGCAACAATGGCAGGCAAGGCAGAAGGAGTGGTGAGCCGGGATGATGGCGAGCTGTGGCACAGGAGATTGGGCCACCTTCACCATGGAGCTTTGAAAATTTTGTAGCAGATTTCTACCGGGCTTCCCAAAGGTACACTTGCACAGTCAGATCAGTGCAAGGGATGTACTTTGGGAAAATTTGTGAAAGCCACCTTTCATGAGAAGGATAGTCGCGCCATGACAATCCTTGAGAGAATTCACACAGACGTGTGTGGACCTTTCTCAGTAGCTTCGACAACAAAGCACAGGTATTATGTGATATTTGTTGATGACTTTTCTCGTAAGTGCTGGATCTTCTTCATGCAAAAGAAGAGCGAGACATACTCAAAGTTCTGTGAGTTCAAGGCACTGGGTGAGAAAGCATCGGGGAATCAGGTGAAGGCTCTTAGGAGCGACAATGGTGGTGAATTCATCTCTGGCAAGTTCAAGGACTTTTGCAGTGCAGAAGGCATTCGAAGAGAGCTCATAGCACCTCATAACCCACAGCGAAATGGGGTTGCTGAGCGGAAGAACAGAATGATCGTGGGTGTTGCATGGGCGATGTTGCATGATCAGGGCCTTCCCATATACTTGTGGGTTGAGGCATGCAATACTGCGTTTTATGTGCAAAATCGTTGTCCTCACAGGATACTTGGCATGAGTACACTCGAGGAGGTGTTTTTTGGTAAGAAGCCTGATATTTCCCATTTGAGGATTTTTGGTTCACATGTTTACATTCATGTGATGAAAGATGCCAGGAAGAAGCTGAAGCCGACCACAGAGGTTGGGATATTTTTGGGGTACAATGATACGCCCCACAACTATCGTGTGTATTTTCCAGACAGTCGCAAGACTGTTGTGCAACGGGATATCAAATTTCATGAGGAGAAAGCCATGAAGTGTTCGCTTGAGAGGGAGCCACACTTACATGCATATGAGGAGCTATTAGTTCCTAAGGATGAGCCTCAGGATGTGGATCAGCCACAAGAGGAGGTTCATGGAGTGGAAGAGACCACTCATGCAGCGCCAACCATCGAGGGTAGAAGCACACTACAGAAGCTGAGCGACTGGCTCAAGATGCAGAGAGGATTGTAGGAGCACCTACATCACAGCACAGACAGAGAAAGTCACCTGACCGATATACTGGATACATGGCTCTTATGGGCAAGTGTATCGTGACAGAGCCATCCTCTTTCGAGGAAGCTATGGAGGATCCTGCATGGGTAGATTCCATGGTGGAAGAGTATGATTCGATTGTCATAAATAGTGCATGGGAGATTGTCCCAAGGCCGTAAGGGAAATCAGTGGTTGGTTCAAGATGTATCTACAAAGTGAAGCAAGCAGCTAACGGGAGTGTGGAGAAGTAAAAGGCAAGATTTGTTGCCCGAGTCTTCTCACAAATTGAGGGGAACGATTATGAGGAAACATTTGCACCTATCGCAAGGTATTCTTCCATACGGACGATTCTTGCTCTCTCAGTGCAGATGGGGTGGCACATTCATCAGATGGATGTGAAGACTGTGTTCCTCAATGGAGTGATTGAGGAGGAGGTGTACATAAAGTAGCCCGAAGGTTTCAAGATCTTCAGCAGCAAGTCGCATGTGTGCAGGCTCAAGAGAGCGTTGTATGGGTTGAAACAAGCACCTCATGCTTGGTACACATGGATAGATAGTTATTTCACCGGACTTGGATTCTCCAAGAGTGAGGCGGATCTGAACCTATACCAGATTGTGGTGGAGGGTAAGTTGTTGATCATTGTACTTTATGTAGATGATTTGATTTTTATGGGTGATGAACTGTTGATACACTCATGCAAGGCTGATATTGCAAAGGAGTTTGAGATGAAGGACTTGGGCCTCCTTCATTATTTCCTGGGATTTGAAATTTGGCAGCGCAGTGATGGACTGTTTGTGTCTCAAGGCAAGTATGCCCGGGAGATACTAGAGAAGTTCAACATGCATGGCTGCAAGCCTGTTGATACTCCTCTTCCTAGTGGTTGGAGGAAGGTGGATGCTACATTGGTGAATGTAGTGGATGCCACTGTTTACCGACAGTTGGTGGGGTCGCTCATGTATCTGGTCAATACACGACCCGACATATGCTACGCAGTTAACCAGCTTTCACAAGCTATGGTTAATCCTACCAAGCTCTTTTGGAAGGCAGGGAAGCATGTATTGAGATATCTCAGAGGCACATCGGGATATGGATTATGGTACAGACAGTCGGATGAGGTGAAGTTGTGTGGCTTCACAGATGCAAATTGGGCAGGGAGCCCAATGAACAAAAAGAGCACATCTGGAGGGATTTTCAGTATCGGGTCGACGAGAGTTTCTTGGTACAGCATGAAGCAAAGATCTATGGCACTCAGTTCAGCAGAGGTCGAGTATATGGCAGCGAGTTTGGCTGCATGCGAGGCTATATGGATGAGAAAGAACCTGGTCGAGTTGTTCGGTTAACACTTAGATCCTACTGTGATATATTGTGATAATCAGAGTTGCATCAAACTCTCGGTTAATCTAGTATTTCATGATAGATCTAAACACATTGACATTTGGTATCATCATATCAGATATTGTGTGCAGTGGAAGATCATGTTACTTTCATACATTCCCATAGATGATCGGGATGTTGATATCTTGATGAAGGAACTCACCAGGAGAAAATTCGAATACCACAGAGGTAGGATCGGGGTGGCAGATAATCCCTATCTTGTTGAGAGGGAGTGTTGAGATTGCAACAAGATGATGAGCTTAGTGGAAAGAAGTCGCCTTCACTAAGTGGGCACGTAGGCTATTTTTGGCGCAAAGTCTATTTTTAGACTATGTCTATTGTTAGACATGTCGATCATATTCTATGAGTTGCAGGATGCTATTTGTGGATGGTTGTTCAAGTTGGAAAAATAGATGGACTTCTATTTTTAGACATATTGGGCAGAATATATTTTTAGATTGCCAGTCTAAAAATAGATATATCGAATATTATTAGCTCTTAATAATATTTGGACTATAAACATTATCTTATTCTCTTGGAGCACTTCAGTTAAGTGCACAGAGGTGGCACAGGAGCTGACAGAAGGAATTACTCTATTCCTAAGGGTCAAGTGGAGCTATTGCATGGAGACTTCAATTAGAACTCATGTGAGAGAGTTTGGTGGAGTTGATTGAGGAAGTTAATGGAGTTGTGTTCAGTTTAACTGAGTTAAACATAATTGAGCTAGTTGTATCTAGTCTAACTAATTGATACACTAGTGAGAATGGTGCTAATTAATTATTAATCAATTCACTAATTATAAACTCATTAATCAACTAAATAATACATCAGTTAACTTTAGTGCATGGATAGTTTCAGTGGAGACGAGTGAAGAGGTAGGTGAAAGAGCAGTGTGACTGTCAGTTGTGACTATAATGTTGCATGATTTGCAACAACCAGTGATTGGAGATGCCAATGAGGATTGTGCAGTACAAGCCAGGTGGTTTGAAGTTAATTATGAGCCATTATTTAGCATTGATTGTGCAGTAGAGGCAGGCTATCAGGTGGCAGAGATTGGAGCATGTGATTTGCTAGATCTAGCTTGATTAGTGTGTAGCAATTGGAGATTGTACTGAGAGCTTGTGAGGAGATTTGTATGATGATTGTTACATGATATATATGACATATAATATACATATATTTGGGGGTTTTCATCTTTAATATTTCCCATAAAATACTGTGTTCATATGTGTGATTGTTTATGGTTTTAATGTGCGCATGCGATTGTTTTTATTTCTGCAATTAATGATCAATGGTAGAAGAGATTTTGTATTGTGCATGAAGTTAAAATAGTGTGTGATCAGGAGAATCTCAGTGTATAACATATCAGTTATCAAATTTCTACATGGTATCAAAGAGATATTGATCATTTGACAAATTGCAAAACATTGAAGCGGTTGAGTTTTTTCAGCTGGTGGAATTCGAATTTGCAGCGGTGTTTTCTTGGTGTCGAAGTTGAGATGTCTTTCAAAGGATTGCGATTGGAGTATGCCCTTGTGGGCAGCTCGAATTATATTGCATGGAAGGACATGATGGAGGTGGTTCTGGATGACAATGGGCTGAAGGAGTTCATAGATGTAGAAATTCCAAAACCTGCTTCTAGCGATGCTGCCATACTTGACGCATGGCAAAAGAAGACAACAAAGTGTCGAAGGATTCTGTTGGAAGGTGTGAAGGATCACATAGTGTCCAGCCTTCATGGTAAAGCTTCTCCATTCTTGATGTGGAAAGCTTTGACAGATTTATTCCAAAGCAAGAGTGACCAAAGGAAGTTGGCGCTCAAGGATAAACTCAGGAACATAAAAATGGAGAAAGGCGACAGTATGCCCAAGTACCTCATGAAGTTCATCCAATGCAGGGATGAGCTGGGAACTGTGGGGGTTACTGTTGATGATGAGGACTTGGTGAGCTTGTCTCTCCTTAGGCTTCCGAAGAGTTGGCATTCCTATCAGGACTCTGTCAATGGTCGGGAGAAATTTCCAGGATGGGAGGGACTTTGGTCGGATCTTGTGCAAGAAGAGATAAGGCAAAGTACTAGGGACAGATCTTCATCAAAGAACTCAGATGAAGAAAATTGTGCTTTGGCTGCCAAAGCAAGGAAGGGGAAGAGCAAGAAGAATGCTTCTCAATCCGGTGCGAAAGGCAAGAAGCAGGACATGTCCAAGGTGAAGTGCTTTCATTGTCACCAACACAGACATTACGACACTAATTGTCCACAGAAGAAGAAAAATAAGCAGGTTGCTGGATCTGCAGCTGGAGAGGCCTTAGCCTCGCAGTTTGAGTTGGATTTTTCACTGATCGCATGCTTGGTCTCAAGTGTGATGGGTTCAGTGTGGTTTCTTGACAGTGGTGCATCTTTTCATATGACCGAAGACAAAGATTTGTTTACTGATCTGGATGAGAAAGATCTTGGAGTGCACATCGAGATGGGCGATGATGGTAGATACAGTGCGATCGGTATTGGTACCATTTCCTTTGAGAGGGAGTCTGGTAAACCCTTCGTATTGAAGGAAGTGATGCATGTTCCAGGATTGAAGAAGAATCTTATCTCTGTGGCAATATTAGAAGACAAGGGATATGATGTTGTCTTTAGCGAGGGAAAGGCTTTCCTGTGCAATAAGGCAACTGGTGAAACCCAGAGGATAGGGGTTTGAGTTAAGAACCTTTATCAGTTGCAGGTAGATGGCTGTGCAGCAATGGCAGGCAAGGCAGAAGGAGTGGTGATCCGGGATGATGGCGAGCTCTGGCATAGGATATTGGGCCACCTTCACCATGGAGCTTTGAAAATTTTGCAGCAGATTTCTACCGGGCTTCCCAAAGGTACACTTGCGCAGTCAGATCAGTGCAAGGGATGTACTTTGGGAACATTTGTGAAAGCCACCTTTCACGAGAAGGATAGTCATGCCATGACTATCCTTGAGAGAATTCACACAGACGTGTGTGGACCTTTCTCAGTAGCTTCGACAGCAAAGCAGAGGTACTATGTGATATTTGTTGATGATTTTTCTTGTAAGTGTTGGATCTTCTTCATGTAGAAGAAGAGTGAGACATACTCAAAGTTCTGTGAGTTCAAGGCACTGGTTGAGAAAGAATTGGGGAAGCAGGTGAAGGCTCTTAGGAACGACAATGGTAGTGAACTCATCTCTGGCGAGTTCAAGGAGTTTTGCAGTGCAGAAGGAATTCGAAGAGAGCTCATAGCACCTCATAACCCACAACAGAATGGGGTTGCTGAGCATAAGAACATAACGATCATGGGTGATGCATGGTCGATGTTGCATGATCAGGGCCTTCCCATACACTTGTGGGCTAAGGCATGCAATATTGCAGTTTATGTGCAAAACCGTTGTCCTCACAGGATACTTGGCATGAGTACACCCGAGGAGGTGTTTTCTGGAAAGAAGCCTGATATTTCCCATTTGAGGATTTTTGGTTCACATGTTTACATTCATGTGACGAAGGATGCCAGGAAGAAGCTGGAGCCGACCACATAGGTTTGGATATTTGTGGGGTACACTGATACGCCCCACAACTATCGTGTGTATTTTCCAGACAATCGCAAGACTGTTGTGGGATGGGATATCAAATTTCATGAGGAGAAAGCCATGAAGTGTTCACTTGAGAGGGAGCCACACTTGCATGCAGATGAGGAGCTATTAGTTCCTAAGGATGAGCCTCAGGATGTGGATCAACCACAAGAGGAGGTTCATGGAGTGAAGGAGACCACTCATGCAGCGCCAACCATCAGAGGGCGGAAGCACACTATAGAAGATGAGCGACTGGCTCAAGATGTAGAGAGGATTGTAGAAGCACCTACATCACAGCGTAGACAGAGACAGTCACCTGACTCGTATACTAGATACATGGCTCTTATGAGCAAGTGTATCATGACATAGCCATCCTCTTTCTAGGAAGCTGTGGAGGATCCCGCATGGGTAGATGCCATGGTGGAAGAGTATGATTCGATTGCCAGAAACAGTGCATGGGAGATTGTCCCAAGGCCGGAAGGGAAATCAGTGGTAGGTTCGAGATGGATCTACAAAGTGAAGCAAGCAGCTGACGGGAGTGTGGAGAAGTACAAGGCAAGATTTGTTTCCCGAGGCTTCTCACAGATTGAGGGGATCGATTATGAGGAAACCTTTGCACCTATCGCAAGGTATTCTTCCATATGGACGATTCTTTCTCTCTTAGCATAGATGGGGTGGCACATTCATCAGATGGATGTGAATAATGCATTCCTCAATGGAGTGATTGAGGAGGAGGTGTACATAGAGCAGCCCGAAGGTTTTGAGATCTTCAGCAGCGATTTGCATGTGTGCAGGCTCAAGAGAGCGTTGTATGGGTTGAAACAAGCACCTCATGCTTGGTACACACGGATAGACAGTTATTTCACTGGAATTGGATTCTCCAAGAGTGAGGCAGATCCGAACCTATACCAAATTGTGGTGGAGGGTAAGTTACTGATCATTTTACTTTATGTAGATGATTTGATACTGACCGATGATGAACATTTGATACTCTCATGCAAGGCTGATCTTGCAAAAGAGTTTGAGATGAAGGACTTGGGCCTCCTTCATTATTTCCTGGGATTGGAAATTTGGCAGCGCAATGATGGAATATTTGTGTCTCAAGGAAAGTATGCCCAGGAGATACTGGAGAAGTTCAACATGCATGGCTGCAAGCCTATCGACACTCCTCTTCCTGGTGGTTGGATGAAAGAGGATGCTACATCGGCAGAGATAGTGGATGCCACTATTTACCCATTGGGCCGGGGTGGGGTTTCTCATGTATCCGGTCAATACACGACCCGACATATGCTACACAAGCTAACCAGCTTTCACAAGCTATGGTTAAGCCAACCAAGCTCTTCTGGAAGGAAGGCAAGCATGTATTGAGATATCTCAGAGGCACATCGAGATATGGATTATGGCACAGACAGTCGGATGAGGTGAAATTGTGTGGCTTCACAGATGCAGATTGGGCAGGGAGCCCAACGGACAAAAAGAGCACATCTTGGAGGGATTTTTAGTATCGGTCGATAGCAGGTTGCACAAGAAAAGAAGCAGTGAGATTTGTGGCACTGGCCGCCAAGAGAGGCCGAGTATATGGCAACGATTTTGGATGCATTCAAGGCTATATGGATGAGGAAGATCCTGGTCGGGTTGTTCGGTTCACACTTAGATCCTACTATGATATATTGTGATAATTAGAGTTGCATCAAACTCTCGGTTAATCTAGTATTTCATGATAGATCTAAACACATTGACATCCGGTATCATCATATCAGAGATTGTGTGCAGCGAAGGATCATGCTACTTTCATACATTCCCACGGAGGATTAGGATGTTGATATCTTGATGAAGGCGCTCACCAAGAGAAAATTCGAATACCACAAGGGCAGGATCGGGGTGGAAGATAATCCCTATCTTGTTGAGAGGGAGTGTTGAGATTGCAACAAGATGATGAGCTTAGTGAAAAGAGTCGCCTTCACTAAGTGGGCCTGCAGGCTATTTTTGGCGCAAGTCTATTTTTAGACATATGGATCATGTTCTACGAGTTGCAGGATGCTATTTGTGGATGGTTGCTGAAGTCGGAAAAAATAGATGGACTTTTATTTTTAGACATACTGGGCAGAATCTATTTTTAGATTGCCAGTCTAAAAATAGATATGTTGAATATTATTAGCTCTTAATAATATTTGGACTATAAACATTATCTTATTCTCTTGGAGCACTTTAGTTAAGTGCACAGATGTGGCACAGGAGATGATGCCAAGAATTATGCTATTCCTAAGGGTTAAGTGGAGCTATTGCATGGATACTTCAATTATAACTCATGTGAGAGAGTTTGGTGGAGTTGATTGAGGAAGTTAATGGAGTTGTGTTCAGTTTAACTAAGCTAAACATAGTTGAGCTAGTTGTATCTAGTCTAACTAATTGATACACTAGTGAGAGTGGTGTGAATTGATTATTAATTAATTTACTAATTATAAACTCATTAATCAACTAAATAATACATCAGTTAACTTCAGTGCATGGACAGTTTCAGTGGAGACCAGTGAAGAGATAGGTGAAAGAGTAGTGTGAATATCAGTTGTGACTATATTGTTGCATGATTTGCAAAAGCCAGTGATTGGAGATGCCAATGAGGATTGCGTTGTACAAGACAGGTGGTTCGAAATTATTTATGAGCCATTCTTTAGTATTGATTGCGCAGTAGAGGCAGGCTATTAGGTGGCAGAGATTGGAGCATGTGTTTTTCTAGATCTAGCTTGATTAGTGTGTAGCAATTGGAGATTGTACTGAGAGCTTGTGAGGAGCTTTGTATGATGATTGTTACATGATCTCTATGACATATAATATACAGATAGTTGGGGGTTTTCAGTTTTAAGCTTTCCCATAAAATTTTGTGTTCATATGTGTGTTTTTTTATGGTTTTAATGTGCGCATGCGATTGTTTTTATTTCCGCAATTAATGATCAATGGTAGAAGAGATTCTGTATTGTGCATGAAGTTAAAATAGTGTGTGATCAGGAGAATCTCGGTGTATAACATATCAGTTATCAAATTTCTACAGTTGAAGACGCACCACAAGTATAAATATGACCTATGGGGTCGCAATAGTTCCATTTTCTTTCTGGGTGAATTATTTTCTTTGAGCTTCTTGATTTCTATGTAATATTACAAAATAGGAAAAGTAGTAATATAGGACACAAAAATGGAAATAGCAGTGAATAAAATTACACCAAAATGTGAGATAGATATAGAGCCATTTTGTTATGTAAATCAGTAGAAAATAAGCACAATATATTGAGGCACAAATCAGACAAGATACGCAAAAAAGCCTCCAATGAAAAAACACTCTCAAATGTGAGATGTTGCTACTATACAAAATGTCGAAGAACTAGTACAACGCAATCCCAATGAGTTAAACTGTTGCTGGGAAATAAAATAATATGGATCTCTTGATATATGGCTCAAGAAATGCCTGGAACAGAGATATAGGCCCCCAAGCACCTTTCCAAGACAACCCAGAAAGGGTTTCCAGAAATACACAAAATACAAAAATGAAGGAGTGCAGCCCTAGGGCTAATTAAGCTCTACAAATGGACACCTAAAAGGAGGTGGCTAAATTGATGTAGAAATGTATGGAAACTCTTCCAATAGACTTTCAAAATGAAGGGTTTATCCCTTCACTGGAAATATAACTCTCCAAATGATGCACTGAACCCTCCACTGCAAATGCTCAATAAAATAATGCAGTCTATGAAGGAAACTACGCTGTAGGAGATGGTAGCAGCTTGGTCTGATGCCAAATAATGAAATAATTCCCAAGGACCTTCCCTGCTGGCCTCCCGGTGAAAAGGCTACCTCTCCTTTGAAAAAAAACACAACAAATGGTCCTATCAATCCTCCACTGCCTCTGCCCTGCAACCCAACACAACCCTGGAAGAACTGCGATGTAGATGAAGACTAAAGCTGGCCTAATGCCAGAATGTGGATATGAAGCTCACAAACCTCTCTTGAGTGGGCACTCAAAGTCCCTCGAGGATGAGGGTGGGATTCCCGCTCGGGAACACCCTTGTGCTAAACAACACAACAAACTCCGCTCAACAGCTGAAGCGTGTAAGAAGTCATAAAAGACCAAGACATAAAAAATAATCAACATGTCTTCTATGGTTGCATTCCCCTTCCTTATATGCATTGTGAGCCTTCTCACCTTGGGTCCCATTCATTAAATTCACTACTCTCATGGAGACTTCCTCCCATTAACACACAATATCCCTCATTAACTATCCACTCCCTCCATACTAGCGTTGTTTATTTGGTCAAACTTGACCCCATCCACATGCTTCAAACTCTATTCACACATGAGGGTGATTTATCCAGCTACTAATATGATCCCCATTCACATTAGAAAACATTTTATATCTGAAATTTCTCACAGCAGTAGCTAATGAATCAGCTATCAAGTTTTGAAATCTAGGCACTACCTTAAGTGTATATTATGGAAACATTCTTAAAATTTCAAGTGTTGCATTCCTATATTGCCTCATCCTTGGGTGATTATCTTGGTACTCACCTTTGATTTGTTTGATCACTAGCTTTGAATCACTGTAGACTGCATTTCTCCTAGCTCCCAATTTCTTCATAATTTTCAAACTGGTAATGAGCGCTTCATATTTAGCCTCATTATTTGTACAATCAAACGCTAGTTTGTAGGAACACAACCTTACATTATTTGGGACCTTGTTTTTCTGTTGAAATGGGTTGTGGATCCATAAACCAATTCCAGCTCTGTCTTTGCCAACGGAACCATAAAATTCCATGCTCCAAAGACCATCTTCTTCTTCTTCAAGGTGCTGAAACTCTTGATTCTGATTTGATACTATTTGGCGTTATGATTCTTCATGCTGCTCTGAACTTTCATCTGCCTTCTCTGATGGTTGTTTGGTTACAGTAGGTATCTCTCTTTCTCTAACATTGTTCTAATATAATCTAAAACTTTGGGAACATCCTCTATTTATACTATTTGGCAATCTATATCATTTAATATAGAATCATTGTACAATATAAAGGACTCTAAGTCTTTATGTACAACGTTTATAGGATGATTATTAGGCTTTTCCTTATTATTGATCATGTACTTCATTTTGGTCTCACGGTATAGCTTTCTCATTTGACTGAAGACAGGGATAGCGGCATAGGAAAATTCTAACTACAGTGTACCTCTTAATTTGGTCCCCTAGGATCTCGACAATAGCATACCGAAACGTGGTGGAATATCGCAACTACCACGTCCATGAGGAAATTTTTGGCTGGGATTTTCTCTAAGGAGACAACTATATCTTTGATCATATCCAAACAACAGACACAACTAGAATCGAAAGAATATAGATCATGATATGGGTGGGTAATATCAAGTCCAAGCTTCTCCATGATGGCTTTGGGCATGAGGTTTTGAGAAGCCCCGGAGTCTAAAATAGTATTATGAAGAATGCACCGATAGACTTTAAGACTCATATAAAATGGTGGGACTTCACTATATTTGGACTGGCCATCAATGGCGGGACCAGAAATTAACTCGGTTTGATCATCCTCTACATTAACTATGTCGGATAAAGGGTCAAATTTCAAGGTTTTGGCTACATGGGAATTGTACTTATCAATTTTGACCAATTCAGTAAGAGGAATATACACTTTTAATTTAGAAATTTTAGACTCAAAATTAAATGTAGTAATGTCTACCTCTTTTATGATAACATCCATTTTCTCAACATGATCTCTCGGTGTAGCTTCTTTTCTCTGAATGTATCTTTATTTGACCAGTGCACTTGTATTAGGCTGATTACTTATGTTCTGATTTGAAACATAATCTCTTTACCCTTATTTTGAAATTGTTTCATTGGTGCTTCTTTCTGCTGAACTGTTTTCTTTGGAGGTGGAGTTATTGGAACATCCTGGCCTCTCAAGGTATATTGCCTTTGCTGGGAACTCAACGCATTTAGGTACCCTCTCTGAAAATCATTAGATTCTACTTCTAACTCATGATCATTTGCCATTATGAATTTTTTGTCATTAGGTGAACTTGTATTCTCGACATATTCTTCATCCTTGGTGAGAAAAATGGGCTGACCATCGGCTGTGAAAATAAGATTCTCCTCTACTGTTGGTTCTTCCTCTTCATCACTCTTAGCATATTTATGTTGAAGTGGTGTTCTGATTTGCTGTTGCTACTATGTTTCGAGAGCTCTTTGTTCTCTATGCTTTATTCAAAACTGAGGTTGCTACTGCTGGCCTCAGAAGTTTGGATTTCTGATTTGAGGCTCAGTCTGTCTATCTGAAATAGATATCCTATCAACCATTCTCTCCATAATTTTCGGCAAGGCATCAAATTTAGTATCCGATGAAGTGGAGGGTTCCTCTTTGATAGTCACTTTGCGTTCATTTTTAAGTTTGGCCTTTTTAATTAATATATTTTCTTCAACACTCACTGAATTTTTTATCATATCTTCAAGGGTGGCAGGATTTCTTTCTCTCAGTGAGTAGGCCATATCTGGGTCAAAGGCATTGGGATAACACAAAAGGGCTAACAAAGAAGGTGGTCTGATTTCATTAGGAATGGAATTATAGATTCTGAGATATCGGGAATTATAATCAGGAACTGATTCATTGGGATTACGTTTCAAGGAATCATATTCAACAAGGATCTGTAAAGGGTTTTTCTTTTCATCCCACCTAGATAAGAAAGCATCAGTCAATTCATCAGGAGTCCTAATTGAATTTTCTACTAAGGCATGGAACCAAACTTTGACTTCACCTGAAATTTTTTTTGCAATGATTCATATCTTGGAATCATCTACATATAAATCCTCCAAATATATAAAGGTTGTGATTTTGGCTATGTGTTGAGGGGAAGTGATTTCAGAGTTTTCATCAAAAAGGGGAAGCCTTTGACCATACCCTTGAGTTAGATCAGCAAGATTTCCAGGGAGAACTAAAGGTACAAAACAAGCCATAATTTTGGTTGAATGGTATACTGGGTTAACAATCGGAGGGATAGGTTGAATGGGTAAAGGGGCTGAAGTTATTGGTACTGAAGTAGCAGGTATGTATGATGAAGTCGAAGGTGCAGATGAATATACTAAAATTGACAGAGTTTGAGGTTCAGATGTAACAAAAAAATCTTCAAGATGATAAAAATTAATCCACTCCTAAATGTCTAGGTCAGATTCAGGCTTGATTTCTTCAAAAAACCAATCTTTCAAAGAACTTAAATCTAATTCGGACAAATATTTTACTTTGGATAATCTCTGAGGATCAAAAAATATATTAGACAACGAAGTTTCAGATTTGGACTTGAATAAAGATAATTCAAACTTTATATCATAAACACTGTTACTGATGAAATAGGTAACCGCACTGTTACCTACTTTTTTTTGGTAGCATAAAAAGCATCCGATTTTGAAAAGTGGTGATGCAGAATCACCCCTTTTTTTTGTGCACATTTTTGACACTCTAATATTTTTATTTATGAAATATGAATATTTGTTTTAAAATGCTAGTGATTTTCATGCTAATTTTGAAAGGTATTGATGCAGCATCAACCTTGTTTTTTTAGAGTGGTGATTTTCATGTTGGTAATAAAACACAAAAATTATATTAAAAATATATATATATATATATATATTAAAAAAAAAAAAAAAAAAAACCAATAAAAATGTAAAAAAATACAAAATTAACTCGTAAAAATAAAAAATTTAAAAAAAAATAAATAAATAAAAAATTAAAAAAAATATATATATATTCGAAAATTATATCAAAAGAAATGACAAAATTTGAAAAAAAAACACATAATTTAAAGAAAAATAAAATAACCAAAAAAATAAAAATAAAAAAACATCAAAAACATTTTTCTAAGTTATTAAAAAAAACCATATAATTAAAAAAAAAAAATTTTAAAATAGAAAATTTAAAAATAATTAAAATTACAAAATTAAAATTTAGATTAAAAAAAAAATACAAAAAAGAAAAAATTGAATTTTAAATTTTAAATTAAAAAAATAATAAAAATAAGAAAAAAAAATACAAATTTTAAAATTAACAAAAAAACAAATTAAAAAAAAAAACAAAATTTAAAATTGAAAAAGAAAATTAAAATTAAAAAAAAATGAAAAAAACCACGTGCAAATAATTAAAAAACAAATATCCATAAATTTACTGTTTCTTTTTTTAAATGAAGCAATTTATAAATTTAAAAAATGAAAAACTAAATAAACTAAAAGATTAAAAAAAAAATTAAATTAAATTAAAATTTAATAAATTTACTAAATAAATTTTAAATTTTAAAAAATAATTAATCTAAAATATTAAATTTAAAAAAAAAAAAAACAAAAAAAATTAAAACAAATTAAATTTAAAATTAAAAAATTTGAATTAAAATATCATAATTTTTTATTTTTTGAAATTAAAAAAAATAAAAATTAATTAATTAATTAATTAATTAAAAAATATATATTAAAAAATTAAAAAGAAAAACGAAAAAAATCAAATTAAAAAGAAAAAAAAATATATATATATATTAAAAATTAAAAAATAAATAAAAATGTTACGAATTAAAAATAAAAAAATAAAAAAATAAAAAAAAATAACTAAAAAAACTAAAAAAAAAAAAAATCAAATTAAAAAAAAAATGATCGTGGTGACGCTGCCAATCGGCCTCCTACCTAGGTGACGACGGAGGCCGATTCCAGGAATCGGCCTCCCACGACAGGACGACAATTCCCGGAATCACCCTCCCACCGCGGGAGGCTGATTCCCGGAATCGCCCTCCCGCCGCGAGAGGCCGATTCCCAGAATCGACCTCCACCGCCACCTAGGTGGGAGGCCAATTGGCGGCACCACCACGATCAAAAAATTCTTTTTTCTTTTTTTTTTCTTTTTAATTTTTAATATTTTTTTTTTAAATTTGATTTTTTTTTTTTTTAAATTCAAAAAATTTAAAATTATTTCTTTTTTAATCTAATTTTTATATTTTAAATTTAATTTAATTTATTTTTATTTTTATTTTTATTTTTATTTTTTTTTTATATTCATTTTTTTGTTTTTAATTTTTTTTTTCTAAATTTTGTTAATATTTTTTATTAAATTTTGTATTTTTTTTTATTTAATTGATATTTTTTTTTAAATTTTTTCATTTTTTTTTATTATTAAATTTTATGTTTAGTTTTTTCATTTAATTTTTAAAAATTTAATAAATTTTGTATTTTTTTTAAATTTATTTGAATTTAATATTTTTTTAAAATTTTTAATTTTTTTATTATTATTTTTTTAATTACATAAAATTTATATTTTTTTTATTTCAATTAAAATTGTGTATTTAAAATCAGATTTTTTTTTTTTTAATTAAACTTAATAATTTCAAATTAATTTGTTTTTAATTTATTTTTTTCAATTTTTTATTTTTAATTGATTTTTAAAGTTTTTTAACTTTTTATTTTAACAATGTTTTTTTTTCTTTATATTTAAAATTTATTTTTTATTTCAAAATTTATTTGTTTATTCATTTATTTATTAAAATTTAATATTTTTTTTTTTTAATTTAATTTGTTATTTTAATATTAACATTTTTTTTTAAATTTAATAAAATCTAATATATATATTTTTAATTTAAGTTCATATATATATTTTTTATTTTTTATAATTTAAATTTAATTTATTTTTAAAATTTATTTGTTTTTTTAATATATATTTTTTTAAATTTAATATTTTTATTGTATTTTATTTTTAATTAATTTTTCATAATGCTTTTTTTTTAATTTTTAGTTTTTTTTTTTAATTTTTATAGTAAAGTTTTAAATTTATTAAAATTTAATATAATTCTTTAAATTTAATTTTTTATTTTAAAATTTAACTCTTTTTTAATTTAATAAAAAATTTCTTTT
Source organism: Pinus albicaulis (assembly GCA_034641835.2). NCBI lineage: Eukaryota > Viridiplantae > Streptophyta > Pinopsida > Pinales > Pinaceae > Pinus > Pinus albicaulis. The sequence continues at coordinate 745,966,120 of CM076583.1, forward strand.
TCTTTTTTAAATTTAATTTCTATATTTTATTTTTTATAATTTCTTTCTTTTTTTAACTTGTTTTTTTTTTTATTTAATATATATATTTTTTATTTCTATATATTTTGAAATTTTAATCATTAAATTTTTTTATTTTTTTTATTTTTTTGGTTTTTTTTAATGTTTGAATTAAAATTTTTATTTTGTTTTTATTTTTATTTTTTATTCCTATATATTTTTAAATTTTAAGCTTTAAAATGTTTTTATTTTTTAAATTTATTTTTTTCTTAAATTTTAGGTTTTTTTTAATGTTTGAATTTTAAAAATTAAAAAATGTTATTTCTATTTTTAAAACTATCAAAAATATGACACAATTTTTTTTTTTGGTTATTCCAGCATCAACTGGTTTTGTTTTGAGGGTGTTTTTTCAATCCTTTTTTCAATAAACAATTTTGTTTTTAGCATAATTTTATAAAATGTTGAAATTTGACCTTCAAAAAAAACCAAGTGCGTTCTAGAATACACTTTTTTTTTTTTTTTTGGGTGTTTTTTCATATTTTTTGAGTCTTTTTGGGCTAGAGTTCCCGTTTTGAGGTCAGGTTACCTATTTCATCGGTAACATTGTTCATAGGGTATATCTTCTAGAGAAAGCAATTTTGCAGGTAGAGATATTGATCTTACCAATGGAGTTGGTCCTGATTGAATATGTAGATTTTGTGTTGGCTCGAGGGGTCCTAACCCAAGTTCGGAGGTTAAGGTTTGCCAACAAACCCCTATACTACTGGCCCTTTCGGTAGTGACCTGCTTATGCAGGCCAAAGTCTCACTCGAAGAAATATGGGAGGGTGTTGGAACTAGGTTTCCGCACCATGAGAGAGAGTAGGTAAGTCAAGCAGATCTGCATTCGCATCCTATTGAGTTCGCACCAAACAAATCTATTCGTAGGTTTGTTAACAGTATAATCGCAATATACAGATCTAATATTGTGCACAAAGCTAGTTAATAACTCCGCATCCATGTGCGTATCAGCAGTAATCAGCACATATCAGTATAATGCATCATCAACATAGTATAGTTATACCATAACATAGAGAGATTCGAAACATAAACAGATAACCAAAAACATTCATAACAGATCCAATAGTTTGCATCAATAGAAATACGTTAGATCAGATAACACAAAAGTACTTCAACCATATCTGCATATATTAGTATCCAAAACTTAATACAATTTGACACAACCTGCACACACAGCCAGCAGGGTCCACACACAGTAGGACTGAGAATCTCCTCACACACAACCATTAGGATTCCTTACCCTAATGACTAACAACAGATCTAACAATTCACACTTAGCATCTGACTTAATTCTTTCCTACTTTAAGACTCAAAAAAGGTCCATCTATTTGTATCGACTTAGCCTACGCTTCCAATGGTCCGCAAACCGTGGTTTGCGGACTATTGGTCTACCCTTAACCCATTACATTGCATTCGGGGCTTTGACCCACCCCAAAACCCTTGCGCTAGACTAAATAATATAAAAAATATATAAAATTATACAAAATTCACAAATTTTTGGGGGACCCTATTCCAACAGTCCCCCAACACAATCTTATGACTCGTTCCGAGTCACTGTGATGGTGGGGTCTGCACTTGCACCTGCAGTAGTTTGACTGCCTCGACTAGTGGGGGAAGTACTCCTTCACTCTCAGAAACAGTGTTTTGCACAATATCCACTAGCTTCTGCAACATCAGTCCTTCTGTCGTCGCGGTGACACTCTCCGGAGTCTGGTTCAATTGTTTAATAGAAACATCAATATCCTGTGAGAGCTTGAGGGCTTCATCAGCCCATGGCTTAAGACGGTCACTGAGAATCTTCTTCTTCTGGCAGAGTTCGTCGATATCGTACCGAAGGGCATGGCTAGTCTGTAGTCGTGCTAATCATTGAGCAGGAACCAGAGTAGGCATTGTGGCTTCGATCTGCTCGAACGCTTCTTCCTTCTATTGCAGGTCCTAGTTGATTCCACACAAGATCGGGTCACACTGTACTTTATTCCATAACTGCATGGTTGTATCCAATAGTTGGGCACCCTAGGCAATCTATCCGGTAATCACATTTGTGGCTGTGGTAACCAGCACAGCTTGTTGGGCCCGCACCTCTAGTGGTTTTTATGGCTCCAACTTGGCTTGCAAGTCCGCGATCTGTTGTTGCATCTGTGTTTTGACTACCTGGATCTCCGTTATTGAGGCTTTTAGTGCTGCGACCAGCCCCTCAATCTTGGCTTGGGTGGTATCTGTGGCTGGTATCTCAGTTGTAACATCCACGCAGAGTCTACTAATTAAATTTTCCAGCTCTGTCTACTGTGTGGTGGCAAGGGTGCATGCAGCCTGGGCCTAAGAGACTTCAACAACTTTTTCTTCAATCGTTTACTCAGCTATGTTGAGCTGATGGTGCACTTGGCAATCCCGATGTTGGATTTCTTCAAAGAGCGCAGTGTGGAGCAGCTGCAATGACTCATGAGGTAGCCAGGCTAGATCTAACCGCACTCCTACACAAGCATGGACTTGTGCACCTAATACAAGGGAACTCATTATGAGGGTTGCGCCAGGTAGTAGACATGGACGGCTTTTAGCTGTAACCACGTCTGTGCTACTAGTTGCAGTGTGTGACCTCGCCTAGGTCATGCTGGTCTGCAAGGTATCTGCTTGGAGCTGCAAAGCCCGGATCCCTACCTGAAGTGTATCAATCGTGGCCTTCTGCTGCTCCTCGAGAGCTAACCATTTGTATTTTTCCGCCAAGGTGACCTCATCTACAATCTGCTCCAAATCATCTTTGTTCAGTGTAACTCTTGTACCTCGTTCTGGCTGGATGGCACGTTGTTTCTTGCACGACCCCTTGACAGGCTCACTTGGCCACTTCGTGCCTTGGGGGGAATCAGTACCTCCCACCTATTAACCTTTGGTCCTGAGGTCTTGCTGCACATCTGTCTGTGCTACAGTGTCCGCGCCCTTCCTCATACTCTTACAGGGCCGCGAATCCTTTTGTGATGCAGCTTTGGCACCCTTTCCTGTACTCTGACCAGGCTGCGAACCCTTCTGTGATACAGATCCAGTTCCCTTTCCTGTGCTCTTACTCGATCCCCCGGTATCCTTGGTGCTGATAGGTGAGATTACTTTCGTTGTGCTGGTTCCTTCGGTGCGCTTTGCGCCTGTTTTGAAGCCGAGCTTCCAGTTAGGAGGCCATAGCACAATTACATTGTCAATTTCTTCATCCGCCACCATATAAGAGAGCAAAACCCATGCAGAATCCTTGTGGCCTAGAATTTGGACATTTTTCATAGTAACCTAGAATGCGGTGATGATTTTGTTTTTATCGCAGATAGCTAGCAATAGAAGCGGTCGGGAGTTGATGGCTGCTGCGAGCCCACTCTGAAACAAGACCCAGAAGATCTGGTTGTCCTCAATGCACTGCGCATCCTTAGAGTCCCATAAATTCGTGTAGCGAGCCCCTTCGCACATGTCTTGGGTGAGTTAAAGGAGGACTGATTCCTCAGGTGCTTCCCAGGCGACCAATGCAATGAGGAATAACAACCAAGAATAGCAAAAGGCTTGCCCCTACTCTTGGGATTCTTGGACATTGGCTAAAAATTCATCGCACAAGTATTGAGCCCAATTGAAGCAGACCCCTTTCCCGCATTGGCCTACCAACTGAATCACATATGTGGGGACGGTGGTGACCTGGAATTTTTGCATTATCTTGCATGCCAACAACATGGTACCCAATTGTGTACCAGGGTCACTAATGGACTTGATTATGAAACCTCGAGTATTCCGCTCCACAAGGTAGGTTTTGCACACATATTCAGCAGTCTCCCCTTCATGCTTCTTGCCAACGTGCTCCAGGGGATTTGGTCCTTTCATGGGAAGACCAGTAATTTGATGAATGAGTGCAGCGTCGATGGGGATTCGATCCTAGATCCACAGGTAGCCATCATGAAACAGGGCAAGAAACTGACATGCCAGACGATCCGTGATGTTGTAGTGGCCGAAGTGCAGCATCTTTAGCAAGTTCAGGAGCCCGAACCCGGCCAATCCATGCACCTAGCGCATGGGGATAATATTTATCCCATCATCTTCCTGAACTCTGTCGAGGTATAACTCGAGCGCCAACTCAGGGAAGGCCTCCAAATTGGTCAAGTCATGATCATCAAATTTTATCTCGTGGAGCCTTCCAAAAGGGTCACCAATGACGGGGACTTCTCCCGGGGTCAGTGGCATCTGCAGGTAGGTGATAAGGCCATCGAGGTTCTTCGGCCTGCATGTCGAGGGTCTACGTGGCCGAACAAAGGGCGGTAGCCAATTGATTGGTGTGGTGGCCTAGGTGTCTTCCTCAACAGAGCGTGCCTAGGGCGTCACCCACGGAGATTTTACATTTCTCGGGGAAGTACGGGGCTTCAAGCCAACCCATTTCGCAGGTTTTCCTAAACCTTGAGCTTTTTCCTTTCCCTTCTTCTTGGTTGGGCTCGGCGTGTAGATAACCTCTTCGGCCTCGGACTCAATCTCCACTACTTCCTCGGTTTCTTGTTCTGCCGAGGTCACTGGTTCTGAGGGCTCAGCAGGATTAGTGGCCATCATTCTGGCGTGAAAAAAAAACTCAGGATGGCTACTGTCCGAGGGGGAAGCACGCTCAGACATCAACAAAATATAAAAGACAAAGAATCGTACAGAGAACAAACTTGTCAAGTACAAGTTATTCAAGCGATACGGAACCCTTGTCCGACCTATCCTCCTTGTTTTATAGCCTTTGTGATCGACCAACGGTTGGGTAAGCTTCACTTGGAACTTACCATCAAGTAAAGGGTAAAAAATCTCCTGAAATCGCCTCATTAAATGCTGGTCGCCCGCTCCTGTTAACGATAACTTTTTCTTTTTACCTGATTTTACTGTGCCAATGGCTAGTTTTCGCACCTCTTGTGTGCCCACCACATCCTTGGACTCCTAGTGGACCTCCTGAGGTCCAGCGCACCTCTGTGCTTCCAGCGTGCCTTCTATGCTCTGAACATTCTCCCACATCTCCCGCGCATCCTTTCAGCCATCGACTTCAGCGGCCACGCCCTACGCATATCATGGTACCATCCATTCTTACCTTCCTTGGTGGGCGTGGGCCATTTTATACAGCTACTCTGGCCATATAGTCATTTGATTTGATATGGTTTGAGCCGGATACCATTGACATAGCTGGGTAGCATATCACCGCGCAGGGTGGCTAATCGAACAGCTCCACCATCAGTGATTTCTTTAATTTCATAGGGCCTGAGCCAGTGCTGTCGGAACTTCCCCGGGTGTTTTGCAAACTAGATATCATATAGTAGTAATAAGTCACCCTCTACAAAGGACTTTTGTTGAATATGTCGATCATGCCATGCCTTATCCCGAGCCTTCTGAACCTGCTAATGGAAATTAGCAACGAAACGGTCTTCCTCCAAAGCCACAAGCTGTGCTAACCACTCCTCCATGATATCAGGCTCTTCCATATTCGTAAAGGCTACGATGCATAGGATAGGAACAATGTATTCCATGGGCATAATGGCCTCCTTCCCATAAACCATCCGAAATGGTGTTTTCCCTATCAACTTCTTACATGTGGTTCGGTAGGCCCAAATAACGGATGGGATGCACACGTCCCAGTCGCTGCGATTAGCATGACAGACCTTAGTCAGTGCATGCTCCAAGACTTTATTAAAAGCTTTGACCACTCTGTTTGCCTTAAGATGATACGGAGTGCTTTTCACATGATGGATACGAAATTTGTCCGTCAAGGCCTGTATTTTTTCATTGACAAAGTGCGCACCTCTATCGCTCATCAGGATTTTCGGACACCCAAATCTGGTCAGAATCTGCTCAAATATGAAGTGTGCAGCGGTATCTGCAGTGCAATCCTTTACCGCTTGTGCTTCGGCCCACCTAGTTACATGATCAGTAGCAGTTATAATGCAACGCGCACCTGTCTTCTTTCCGGGTGGGTTGATAGGTCCTACAAAATCGATGGCCCACTTGTCAAAGCCTTGCAGGGCCATTTGCGGTTGAAGGGGAATTTGATCCCTGCGGAACAGCCTTCCGGTTCATTGGCATGTATCACAGGCCTTACAATAGTCGTGGGAGTCACTATGCAGGGTAGGCCACCATAATCTAGCTCTTAATATATTTTGCGTCGTTGCTTTCCCTGCATAGTGGCCTCCTGCTACCCCATCGTGGGCTTCTGCCAAGATAGCATGCCATTCATTTTCCAAAACGTACCATCGCAGCACTTCGTATTCTCCCATATTATATAGATGACCTGCGATGATGGTAAAATCCACAGCGTGGGTTACCAACTCTTTCTTCTGTTCCACTGAATACTCCGCGGGTGCCCGGCCTGTAGTCAAGAACTGAATGATGTCAGTGAAGTGTGCATCAACTACCTTAATAGAAAACAGCTACGCATCAGGTAATCCTTCTTCCAGGTTGGTTGGGTCCTCACCAGTCTCAATTCGGGACAAGCGATCTAGCCCAAAAATTAAATTCCCTAGCTTGACAATGATCTCAAAGTCGTATTCCTGGAATAGCAATAGCCATCGGCAGATTCCCCCCCCCAACACAGGCTTATTCATTAGGTACTTCAAAGCCGAATGATCTGTAAACATTTTGAAGTGTCCTCCTAACAGATAGTACCGATACTTCTGTAATGCATAGACCATTGCCAAGCCCTCCCGTTCCATGGTAGAGTAGTTGCGCTCTGCACCAGAGAGTTTCCTACTGGAAAATGCAACCAGATGATCAATGTCTCCATCTCCAAGCTGCGTAAGGACCGCTCGTAAGGCGATTCCTAAGGCATCGACGTGAACATGGAACACCTTCGCCCAATCAGGAAAAATGAGGATAGGCGCAGAGACCATATTTTCTTTGAGTAGCTCGAAGCTCTTCTGACACTCATCATCCCAAAAAAATGAAACATCCTTCTTAAGTAGCTTCTCCATAGGCACTGTGATCAGTGCATACCCCTAAATGAACTTCCTGTAGTAGCCCGTGTGTCGAAGGATCAAATGCAGTTGCTTCTCAGTTGTAGGTACTGCAAGATTTATAATTACAACAACTTTCGCAGGGTCAACCATCAATTCCTATCGGCACACTATATGTCCGAGCAAGACTCCGAAGGGTACTCAGAAGATACACTTCTTGATATTAATGGAAATATGGTGTAATATTCCTACTTAGCTTCAGCTAAGAGGAATATGCATTTTTGTTTTATTTTCTGTTTCATGAATAAATGAATAAAGGAGGACATGTAAAACTCCTAAAAACAATGAATAAATCAATGCCTGTGTAAACAGAGACATATCTGGGACATGTAAATAAACTCTTGCAGGTGTGAATGGGTTTGAATCATGAGATTGGGTCAACCTTGACCAAATCAACAATGCAGTCTAGGTGCAATGAACCTCATGGATACACAACACAGTTTTAGATGGAGGCTCCACATGTGAAAGGAGCTAACTCATTAAGGTGGTTTAGGGTTTGAATAGGCTTTCATCTTATAAAATAAGGAGGAGGACAACAGGGAAGGGGTTGTTGATGATATTATTTTCTGAAGGCAATGTCTATTTAGACACTCCTCTTTGGGGTTTTCCTGTTTAAGATTCCCACCTCCTTCCTTGAGCAGCTCTTGGAGGAGCCTTGTTTGTCTAGTCCATTATCTGGCATTTGGCCAAGCCACATCTTACATCTACAGTGTAGTCCTGTTTAGGATTGGGTTGTTCATGTCAACTGCAGCAAGTGGATAATAGATCTTTTCAGATCTATGCAGTTCTAGCACTCCTTCTCATTGGGAAAGTCATCTATCCCTTTGATAAGTCTGTTCTAGACCCTTTGAGCTTCACATCCACACATTGGCAGAAGGAAAAAGCACTCTCAGAGCCTACAACGTAGTCCCTCTTCCATGACTGCGTTATTTGCAAGATCAGAGTTGCAGGGACTGGGAATCATTTTAGAGGAGAGATCTCTAGTGATTGGATTCTTCATTTCACTGTGGTGATCCGTGGATTGGCCAACCAATCCATGTTAGTTAAGATCTGATCTGCTGCATATGTTATGATCCAGAATTTTCTGAATACCTCTGCAGATCTGTGACTTAGATCTCAAATCTACTTACTGTTGTTCATGTTTTGCTAAGATCCCCAAGGGGAGTGTATAAAGGAGACTATCTTGTATACAGATCTAGAATAGATCTATCATTTTGTGTACAGATATTCTCTAGATCTGAGTTGTAATATACTGCATGCTTCAACAATGAAAATAACACTGTCAAGCTTGTTCTGCCATTTCATGTTGTTGTAGCAGCTCATTTTGAGGCTTTTGTCTTGTACATTCTTTCTATTTCTATTATACATAGTACAAGCTACATTGTAGATATAATTTGATGATGTATAGCTGAAAGATGAACCTCCATGTTGGTCTCATGCTTGTAAATTTATAAACTGTGTTATTTCTGAAGCAGTCCTTGCACATAGCTGCAACCCCTCTCTTTGGGAGTTTTTCAGCTATACTAGCTTGTGGGAGATCTATTTAACCCACCTAGTTTGATTTGTTTTGCTCTCCTTTTGGATTTAGATCTTAGATGAGCTGATATAAGGGATGGAGGAGCTGCAAACTCATTTCAGTGCACTGAATTCTTAGGAGTGCGTTATTTCAACAGGCTTGTTGTGTGATTCCCATTTTGGGATATTACATCTGGTGCTTCTTTACTAAGCCGAAGACAGTCTAATCAGCAAAGTAAACTTCCAGAAATTTGTGGATGAAATATTTGAACACTGTGACTACTACTCGTGAAAAGATAGCAGGGGTATTCTTGAGTCCAAACGGCATCAATGTATACTAGAAGGATCCTCATTCAGTGGCAAACGTAGTCTTGCTGCGATCTTCAGGTGCGATTCTGATCTGATGGTACCCTAAGAACCCATCCATGAATGAGTACGTGTAATATTCCTGATTAATCTTCAGCTAATAGGAATATTAATTTTTCTTCTAAAAGTTAGATAAATGAATAAGTGGGCAAGGAGGCTCATAATTTGCTCAAGTGTGAATAAAAATCCCTCCTAATGTGAAAGGGGATCATGTAATAACTAGTTCAAACATCCACATGTGTGAACAAGGTCTAAACTATGTGGACAATGTCAATTTTGACCAAGTCAACATGATTTATTCTCAAAGAAGTGGATTCTAAATAAAGCCAGCTCAATGTGAATAAAGATCAATCCAGCTAGATAAAATGAAGGCATCTTGAGTGTCAAAAGGGACAGGGCATGAGGAATCAGTAAAGGTTGACTAAGTCTACAAATTTTTCTAGACACATTGCACCATCTTGATGGACAGCGCATTTTTTGTGGAGGAGCCTTTGCATGGAAGCAAACTCATAGTGGGTGGGACCCTTGGTGAGGAAGCTCATCAATTATATAATGAAGGAGATGCCAAGCATATGGACATATTGGAGATTATATTTTTATGTGGTCTGATTCTACTTCATGCATACTTGGTTGTTTAGCTAAATTGCTCCACTACTTAGTGCAAGGGTTTGCCCGTGTGGGGATTCCCTAATCTTTCTTGGAGATCTTGTCTAAGAAATCTAAGAGGAGGTTTATGATCTGAATTTTCCACTACCTGGTGTTGGTCCAAGCACCTACCTTCAGCAAAAATGCAGTCCCTTCAAAAAACTGCGTTATTTCTTAAGGTGTGTAGTGGAAAGGGTTAAAACCCCATTTTGAGGAGCTAGTTTCCCAAGAGGAGGATCATCCTTTCTTTGGGAAAGCTAGGCGAAGCATCTACAGCCATTTATTTTCTTTTTCAGCCATTTTTATGCAGATCTTTAGCTACACAGCGTGATTCAGCCACAGATTTGCAACAACTTTCTCTTGTATATATTTTCTGTCAAGAAACCTTTGTCGGGTCTTCTTGGATCTGTATAAAAGAGATTAGATCTCTGTTTTTATGCCTCATTCAGTAATATAATAATAATATCAGATATATTTCTCTATTTTTTTATTTTCACCTCTATTATACTGCGTAGTCTCTTATGCAGCAGCTCTGACATTTTGCAGTCTTGGGGTTTTGGCAATTTTTAGCTGTCTTGAGCATGGGACGCCTGTTTAACTAGGCTAAAGGCATTTGTTTCTGAAAAAAATTTGCATGTATGTCCTATGTTGTCTATTATAAGGGATACAATCATTATTTTCCACTATTATAACCTCATCTTCAGGAAATAATGTTTTTGAGGCCAAATTAGCTGCTTTTCCCCACTTGGTGACTTGTATAAAAGCATAGTTTGTTGTTGTAATTTTTCTATGATGGTTTTGTGTTTAGAAACACTACATTATTTGATTACTTTCTTCTCTCCAACTTTGGAATACCTTAAGGTATTCTTATTGTTGTAGAAAATTCTAGATTTGGAATATTACAGTGGTATCAAAGCAACAATCTTGGCTCAACCTGTGAGCTCAAGCATCATGGATTATTCTCATGGGGAGGAGGAGATTTGCAGAAGAAATTAGAGCAAACCCTTGTTTTCTAGAGAAATAAGGTTCTCAAAAGTTCTTTTTCCAAATCTGCAGGGTGGAAGCAAGGGCATCAAAGAAATGAGGAGGGAGAAATCTGAAAATCCTTTAGCAAGATCTATACAAGAGGAAGATTCTAAATCCTCATCTTATGGATATGAGCACTCAGCCATATCATCATATCTACCACGTTCTATCAGCAATTTCTTCATGAAGAGGAAGAAAGGATATGTGCCAAAGAGAGATACTCTTGGTGATTATTTGCAAGAATATGAAGATCAATCCGAGGAGTTCAAAGATCACTTGAATTTCCAAGGGTTTTTCCAAATGAAGGAAAGGATCACAAGGAGCAAGAAGCAGGGTGAGGGTAGATTATTTCTATCCACTTTTGATGGATCACCTCTATGTCCAGCTAGGGCTTGGGTGAAGGAGCTAGACACCTTTGTGCAGCAACACCAAGTTTCAGAATTTGAAGCCATCAAAGTAGCAGTGCTGCATTTTGAGGGTAAGGCCTATGCTTGGTGGTTGTTTGAATCATTTTCCTTAAAGAATGAAAATACATCTACTTATGCAAATTTCATTAAAATATTAGTAGAGAGGTTTGATGAGATTTCATGTAAAACATCTTCTATTGAAACTATCATACCATATCAAACAGAGTTTTTGCATGAGTTGGGAGGGTCTGTAAATCTAACTCCATTTCTGAAAACCAATGGAGAGGAGGTGAGATTTTTTGATACTTTTCCAAGGGCAATATCTCCTTTGGATGAAGGGCTTCCTTCTCAAAAGGAAGACATGAAGATTCCTTCTTCAAAAGAGGACCAATATCTAAGGTATCTTGTTGAAGGTAAGGCAACTTCAACTACTGAAGAAGAGAAAGGGGAGGCAGGAGAAGATAACGCAGTCATAACAAGGGCACCTCATAAAGAAGAGAATTGAGCACTTTCTCCAAAGAAATAAACTCTTGCACTCTTGCAAGGAGTTCCAAAAGGTCTCACACATAGAGCTCTTGGCATAACACATGAGAAGCATGTACCTTCATTGCCAAATGATGAGATCTTGAAGATAGGAGAAGGAAAAGAGGAGGAATAGCATCACAAGATGAAGAGCATGTACCCTTCTCTATTTCAAAGTTTTAAAGAACAAAGAAGGCAAGAGGATCCATGCAACAAATGTAGGGTCAAATCTGTCCACCTACATTCACATCCTACTCTATGCCTTGATGCCTCTCTTCAAGGAGGCATTTCAGTAGGAAGACCTCCTGATTGGAGGGAAACTAAAGTGTTCTCTCAACTATATGCATCAAAAACATATTTGTCTAGAGAGGGAACCTTGGAAGGAGCCATTATAGTGTTGAGATTCACTGATGGGAGGATAAGAAAATTTCTGAGATTGAACTTGCTTTCTTCCATTCATCTATTTGCGTTGGAGGGAATAGATTCAGAAATCTGTGTTGACATGAGCATAGTATCAAAATGCTACTCCATAGCTTTGGGGCAGCAAAAGATACTCCAATATATAATGAAAATTTATGAACATAACAAAAATATATTTTCATTTTTGTATGCAGGAGAAAAATTGTGGAAGTTTTGGGGGAAGAGAACCTTTCAATAGGAGGATGACTCTCCTAGAATACAATCTTGTCTTGAGAAAGATCAGTTGCAAGAGGGGTAGCAAAAAAAAGTTGGGAATACTCCAACATGTGACTTTGGCATCAAGCATGTCAAGGAGGAGAGCCATAATATGACAAATGCATCATTCCATACTTCTACAACGATGTCATTGTTGGGAAGCCTAGACCCTTATTGGGAGTCCCAACTCTTGCTGGAATATTCTAAGGACCTATTCACATGTAAGGTCCTTGATGGGCAAGCAAAGGATTGGAAGTGTAAGGTATTTGATGGGATCATTTATATTCATGATCAGATCTACTTAACTAAAGATTCCAAAATTAAGAATAAACTACTTGACACAACCTATGAAGTCTTGCTTTCAAACCCCACTGATTTCATTAGAACATATCATACTATCTTAGATGGATTCATGTGGGAAAATTTCAAGGAGGAGATGCACTCTCATATGAGTAAGTGCATGAGTCATTTTCTGGTTGAGGAGGAACATAACTCTTGGGAATATTTATCATTATCACCTCCTTATTCATTGAGTGTGAGAGGGAGCTCATCCATGAGATACCTTGCTGATTTTAAACAAGTGTATAACAAACATTGTATTTCTGAACCTCATGATGTATTTATTATATACTTGCATTTTCTTAACACTCATGTGCAGGTCTTAGCTCCAAGAGGGGGCACTTTTTCTAATGGGCTTCATGAGCCACTTTGGGCCATGAACAATGGTGATGCTAGCCATTCTTTGGGAGATCTTGGATACGTGATGTACTCTTCATGGTGTGATTCCTTAACACCAACCATCATACACCTTCTCCAAGCATGCAAGAAGGATGGGGCAGCAAACAAGTGTTGGGGAGAATGCTTGTCATATCATATTCTATGGTAGTTAGGAGGAAAACTGTGTTGGTTGCACATGAGGGACCATTTTCCTTCTCCCTTATTATATATGGCAGCTAGCATGATCTTACTTATGATCCCACATGCTGAAGATGTTCTTATTTTTCTTGGGAACATGGTTGGAGGAGAGACACATTTGTTGGGTGTGTCTTTGGGGGAAGAGAGTCCCTACTTTTTCTACACTACATGTTCCAAGGGGAGCATGAGAAACTATATGGCCACCATTGCATACCACTTGCTTCTTTATGATGTGGACCATATGTTTGGTTGGAGCACTTGGGGCATGCCTCTCATGAGCAATTGGGAGGAGCTTTTCTATGAATTACCAAGCTAGAAGGTGATTCATTCTGTTTGGATGATAGCATGGAGGGGGGAGGCCTCCATTGATGATGAAATTTCCCGTTATTTTCATCACTTCTATCTTGAGAAGGCCATGGATCAACAAGAAGGTTTCCATAACAACCTTCCATTGGGTTTATTCACCAAAGGCCAACTTGCACACTTGGGAGGAGCCATTAGGAGATGGAATTTTTGCAGAAATTCTGAAGCAATGGAGGAGACTATCGGATGAAAGGGCCACAAGAGGAAGAGGGGAGATTTTGTAGCACCCTTGTAGTTGCTTGAGGACAAGCAACACTTGGTAGGGGGAGACTGTAATATTCCTAATTTAGCTTCAACTAATAGGAATATTAATTTTTCTTCTAAAAGTTAGATAAATGAATAAGTGGGCAAGGAGGCTCATAATTTTCTCAAGTATGAATAAAAATCCCTCCTAATGTGAAAGGGGATTATGTAATAACCAGTTCAAGCATCCACATGTGTGAAAAATGTCTAAACTATGTGGACAAGGTCAAGTTTGACCAAGTCAACATGATTTATTCTCAAAGAAGTGGATTCTAAATAAAGCCAGCTCAATGTGAATAAAGATCAATCCAACTAGATAAAATGAAGGCAACTTGAGTGTGAAAAGGGATATGGCATGAAGAATCAGTCAAGTTTAACTAATTCAACAAAGCTATCTAGATACATTGCACCATCTTGATGGACAACGCAGTTTTTGTAGAGGAGCCTTTGCATGGAAGCAACCTCATAGTGGGTGGGACCCTTGGTGAGGAAGCTCATAAATTATATAATGAAGGAGATGGAAAGAATATGGAAATATTAAAGATTATATTTTTATGTGGTTTTCTTAGACTTCCTACATACTTGGCTGTTTAGCTAAGTTGTTGCACTGCTTAGTGCAAGGGTTTGCTCGGGTGGGGATTCCCTACTCTTTCTTGGAGAGCTTGTCTAAGAAATCTAAGAGGAGGTTTATGATCTGAATTTTACACTACCTGGTGTTGGGCCAAGCACCTACCTTCAGCAAAAATGTATTCCCTTCAGAAAACTGCATTATTTCTTAAGGTGTGCAGTGGAAGGGGTTAAAACCCCATTTTGAGGAGCTAGTTTCCCAAGAGGAGGATTAGCCTTTCTTTGGGAAAGCTAAGGGAAGAATATACAGCCATTTATTTTCTTGTTAAAATATTTTTATTCAGAGCTTCAGCTACACCGCGTGATTCAACCACAGATTTGCAGCAGCTTTCTCTTGTATATCTTTTCTGTCAAGAAACCTTTGCTGGGTCTTCTTGGATCTGTATAAAAGAGATTAGATCTCTGTTTTTATGCCTCATTCAGTAATCTAATAAGAATATCAGATATATTTCTCGATTTTCTAATTTTCACCTCCATTATGTTGCGTAGTCTCTTATGCAGCAGCTCCGGCATTTTGTAGTCTTAGGGTTTTAGCAATTTTTATCTGTCGTGAGCATGGGAGGCCTATTTAACTAGGCTAAAGGAATTTTTTTCTGAAAATATTTTGCATGTATGTCCTATATTGTCTATTATAAAGGATACAACCATTATTTTCCACTGCTATAACTTCATCTTCAGGAAATAACGTTTTTGAGGCCAAATTAGCTGCTTTCCCCCACTTGGTGACTTGTATAAAAGCATAGTTTGTTGTTGTAATTTTTATATGATGGTTATGTGTTTAGAAACACTACATGAGTTTATTACTTGCTGCTCTCAAACTTTGGAATACCTTAAGGTATTCTTATTTTTGTAGAAAATTCCAGATTTGGAATATTACAGTACGCTTCCTACCCTCCTATGCTATCAAGGATTTCGTCTGAGAATGGCGTAGGAAAGGGATCATGCATGCAGGAATAATTAAATTTTCACAAGTCAAAAAATATTTGTATCTATCCCATCATCTTTTTCTCTTGAACCACCATAGGGCTTACCCAGTCCGACTGTTCGACCAGTTCGATGATACCTGCGACGAGCATTTTATCGATTTCTTCCTTAACCTTTTGCTTATACTTAGGATTCAGTTGATATGGCTACTACTTGACAGGGTGCGCATCTATTTTTAGTGTGATCCGCATGACCCCTAGGTCCCCTGTGATCCCCTTAAGTTCTGAGAACTTTGTCGGGAATAAGTCCTGGTATTCTGTGAGCAGTTCGGCAACTTTTCCTATTGTATCATCATCCCAATAATCCCCAATATTAGCCAGCTTGGGATACTCTTCCGTGCCAATGTTGAATTCTCGCAGCTTCAGAGGTTTTGTAACGTCCACAGTTTGTAGTGGACGTCCCGCAACTGCGCATTCTCCCTCTGATTCTGGGATAGAGACATTGCATGGATCCTCATCGCATTCTTCCAAGGTTATATTGTGGCAGTTGGAAATATCCTGCATTTGTGTTTCCCATGTCGGTACCCCAAGTGATGCGTAGGGGCATGATTCATAAAAAATGAAAGTATCTATATCCTACAGAGCTTCGTTAAGCACTTTCGTTCCCTCGTCAACCCAAATGTCCCTACAAATTCATGTTTTAATGTTTCCCAGTGGCGGGTGCACTAATTTAGCTCCACATCTAAGTACCATGCTGTGGGAATTAGTCCCAAGGCATGAATAAATAGGTGAACCCATTCTTCTGTATTCTGGTCACACCATTTTTCCATCCAAGCGAACAGATGCTCGGGCGGGTCTCTAGGGCCGAGGAATGTTTTTACGCACAAGTGGGTCGGAGGTTCAAATCGTAAGATCATCATATCTCGAAATTCTTCCCAATCCTGGAATTCCCCCTTATGCGTATCCCACCACCTCACAGGTATTGTGCGCATGGCTAGATTAAGGGTCCATAACCTTCGCTCTCATAGAACTTCAGCCTCAAATGTTCGCAAAAAATCCTTGATACTACTAGAGCCATCAAAGTAGGGCATTTCTCTTACCTCGAAGGAGATGCATCAGAAGTCCTTTGTGATCCTAAGACATTGCAACACATATACATCATGTAATCGGTTCTGCCAGTTTTCTATTTCCCCGTCGGAGTCAGAGAAACACTCGCTATCCTTTTCCCAGCAGAGTACACCATCGGCTATGGGGTTGATCCAATATTCGTCCTGTGCAATTAAATTATAAATATGATCCACATCTTCCTCTTCATGCACCGGCTCCATATACTGTTATCCTTCTGCAGGGTCTAATGGTACTATCACCTGTGTACCTTCATTTTCAAATACCATGCTTCTTTTATTGAAATTGATGATACCTCCCATATCGATGGCCCAGTCCAATCCTAGGAGTGCAGGATAAGGGTCCGCATCTTCTACAATCTGAATGAACTCGAAGTCAGCCCAGACCTTAACTCCTACGATATCTACCATGATATTTGACAATCTCCCCAACGATATGATCTTCTGGTGATTAGCCATGCACAGCTAGATAGTGGACCATTCCAACTTGGGTTCTCCCATTTGCTGCCAAGTTTGCTTAGGTAGTACGTTCGCATCTGAGCCTAGGTCTAGAATAACCTGATCCATCTCGTAATCACCAATTTGCACGGTTAACCGCATTTCCCTACCAGTGCATTTCTTATGCTTGTACAGTTTGTGCACATCCTTAACTTCCAAGGGTGGGTTTGTCCTTTCTGTGTAGTTGTCTATCAAAGCTTGGAGGTTTTATACGGCCCTTTGGTTGTGCAGCAACTTCATACATGCTTGCAGAAATGGTTTGACCTCATCATCTTTTTTGAGGTTCACAGGGGCTTGAGGAGTAGATACCTCAGCTTTAGCAAGGTCTTGGCAAGTTGCGACAAAGGTTTCCTTTTCCTTTTGTAAGTCCAAGCCTTCTTTTTTGAAGGCTTCTTTTCAGATAAGAGGCTCTACCTCATCTTTCTCTGCAGCTCCCTCGGTGGCCATGCCGCTGCGTGTTATGAAATTAACGCTTGGTCCTTCATCCCAAGGTCCTGTGTGTATTTTGAGGGCTATGCATAGCTAAATTCCTTACTGGGCTATAGACAGATCTATCTCCCTCTTGATTAGTTATGTAGTATTTTCAACTCTGCGTTGTACCCTCGCTTTGATCGGAGCTCATTCACTCTGTATGACTACACAGAATGCTCTTTTCACACAATAATATCTTAATCAATAATGGTAAGGTTTTCAGAAAATTAACTCGGAAACCCTTGAAGAACCTCTGCTTTGCCTCCGAATAGGATATAAATTGATCGATTGCAAATTCTGTCACAAATCCTCCTAGAACACTGTCCACCCAGTGATATACTGTGTGAGTGATGGTGTTATCAGTCTTCTCCAACTACTGGATCAACTCAAGGGTCCACTACGTGACCCGTTCGTCCTTCCAACACTTCTGGAAATCTACGAGCCTTTCAAGCCACTCCCGAAGCTCGGTCGCAAATGTCATAAAGAAAATTTTGTAGATCTCTGTGAAAATGTATTTATTCTTCCACTTCTCTGTTGTCAACTTAGCACTGTGATTTTCTTTTACCGCAAATTCCTGAACTTTATTTTCAAACCACTCTTCAATTTATTTCTTCTCAGGTCTCCAATGTTCCCTTGGCATTACCCGATCCCTCTCTCAAAATGCTCCCAGTCCCGGTAATGGAACCATTTGTTGGCTCAAGGGGTCCTGACGCAAGTTCAGAGGTTAAGTTTTGCCAACAAACCCCTATACTACTGGCCCTCTCGGCAGTGACCTACTTGCGCATGTCAAAGTCTCACCCAAAGCAGTATAGGAGGGTGTTGGAACCAGGTTTCCGCACCCTGAGAGAGAGTAGGTAGGTCAAGCAGATCTTCGTTCATAGCCTATTGAGTTCGCACCAAATAAATCTATTCGCGGGGCTATTAACAGTCTAATTTCAATATACATATCTAATATCGTGCAAAAATATAGTTAATAACTCCACATCCACGTGCTTATCAGCAGTAATCAGCACATATCGCAGCATAAATAGATAACCAACAACATTCATAACAAATCCAATAGTTCGCATCAACAGAAATACCTTAGATCAGATAACACAGAAGTACTTCAACCATATCCGCATATATTAGTATCCAAAACTTAATACAATTTGACACAGCTTGTGCACATAGCTAGCAAGGTCCACACACAGCAGGATTGAGGATCTCCATGCACACAGCCAGCAGGAGTCCTTACCCTAACGACTAAAAATAGACCTAACAATTCGCACTTAGCATCCAACTTAATTATTTCATACTTTAATACTAAAAAAAGGTTCATCTATATATATCGACTTAGCCTACACTTCCAATGGTCCAAAAACCATGGTTTGTGGACTCTTGGTCTACCCTTGACCCATAACATTGCATTCGGGGCTTTGACCCACCCCAAAACCCCTGCGCTAGACTAAATAATATCAAAAATATACAAAATTATACAAAATTCGCAACTTTTTAAGGGACCCTGTTCCAACAGTTTTATATCAGTGTCTTCGAAAGAATTGCTCTGAATCATCAATGGGATCAATTGGATCAGGGTTTCGATTTGCTCTAGTGTATCTTGTAGAAGCCATATTTGTTGTGAGGCACTGCACTTATGAAATCAACCTTACGAAACTCAATCCTATGATCCAAAGGATCAATTTCCAATAGATCTTTGTCATAAACCCAGGGAAAATTTTATCTCTTCATTCCCCAGCAACGATGCTAGTATGTATCACTCTACTAGATTCCCAAGGCTGATGAAGGAATCCCAACAGAGGTAACCACAAGCCAAGCTTTGGACTTGATAGCTAGCCCTCTCAAGCTGGAGAGGGATCTCTCCAAAAGGGTCATAGCCAGGAGGGTTGGAAAAGTTAGGGTTTTAGGATAGATATAGAGTGCAGGGGGGTTTTTTTGAATTGATTTGGTTGGGGGAATCAGTGGGTAAAGAAATTAGGTGAAGGAAATATAGGTAAGGGAAAATGAGTTGGGTTTGTAGGGATCAATGGGGAAAGGTAGGTACAATGCCAATAACTTGAAGGAAATGGTTGTGGAATGGTTTTGAAACTGTAAGAAGGCTGAGAAAATCATAAGAGATTTATTTCTCTCAGACATAAGATAATGAACAAAATATGATCAGTTACCCAAAACAGATCATGGAAAACATGTATTATGAATTTCTAACTTATAAAAGATCATAACATAGACATGAAAGTGACATGAAAAATACATTAAAACATATTTGAATGAAGAAGAAACAATGAAATACATTAAATACCACAAGTATCCCATAAATGTAGCTCCAACTCCTCTTTATTAGCTTGGCCAAAACTGAGTACAAGTTCCCTTGATAACCTAGCAAAATGAAACTGATTCCAACCTTTTACTCATGTGAAGAACTAAGCTAAATAGACATGAAAACCACCTCCACTCATCCTCAGGGGCCGAATCCATTAGGTGAGGAAGATATTACACAAAATTCTGAAATGATAGCTAGAGTATCGGATGATCAAAGTGACTCATTCTTATCTCAATTGAACTGATTCATTACACCTCATCTGCTTGATTTACCTAATGTATTTACCCTAGTAAATAGTAAAAATATGATAATTACATTCATCTTCATCATTTATATAGGTAAATTCAACATTTCCCAAGACAAAAATCAAAACTGGAGTGAAAATTAAAAAAATTTTGAAGACTGCCAAATGCACCATTTCCTGTTAAACGCGTAGCGACCAGGCATAAAATATCCTCTGTCTTCAAGGCTGAATTTAATGCCTTCTCGGTGTCAAAATCTGATCCCAGATGGCTCATTGGAAAGCCCTTCAAGTCTACTTTCCAAAAATACCTTCAATTTGCAAAATGAAGCCCATTTACTCTATCAAAAATCACTTCTCCCAAGACTGGTAAACACGCTACGACCAGGCAAAAATTGAGGTAGAAACATGATTTTTTGATGGTTTTTTTACTTTTTCAGTGACCATTTATCCTCCAAAAGCTTAGAAAATTCACATGTTTTATGTTCTCATCATTAAAAATCTGCTAGTGGTGGCCATTTGTCCATTAGATGCCCCAAAAAAGAGCGTAGCATCCAAGGCGCTACGAGTTTAGAAAATTTTCTGTGTAAAAAATATCCTCCAAAACATAGAAATGTACCAAAATTCTAAGTTTGCCAAAATTTTGTCAAAATTGGTGGGATATTTGTTGATTATGTTTTTCAGGCATGGAGTGTCACCTTGAAAAGTATATCTAGCTTCTCTTTCTCTTCTTTCTTGGTCAAGACTTCAATTTTGGCATTGGCTCTTTTGAGATTGGGCAATGCAATTCTCTCTTTTTGGGCATGAAGTTTTACCTTTGTCCTCAAAAATTCATTATCCTTGTTGGCCTTCTCTAGCAACTTTTCCAAGTGTAGATTGGCTCTATCAAGCCATGGTTCCCTATTCTCACTGATTTCTAGGGCAAGCTGCTCATTTAGAGTAAGCTGGTCTACTAGCTTAGCTTCCCTTTGTTTCTCTAGGGTTAGAGCTTTTTTCAGCCCTCTAGTCCTAGGTCTCTGTCTTGGAGGCTGATCCTCATCATCATCAAGTTCACCAAAATTTTCTAATGCCTCCTCAAGCAAGGCTTTAGCCTTCTCTGCCTCTTTATGTGACCTGTTTTGTCTTCAGCTGCTCATTTTCATGCTCAAGAAGATAAATCACATATTTAGCCCTCTCAATATTAGCTTGGAGCTCACAAATCTTAGCCTCTTTACCTTCGATTATTGCATTGGTTGTTTTGTCTTCATCCTCCTCATCTAGGTCAATTAACTAAAATTCTTGCTTTGTTTCATGATTTTCCTCTCGTCATGAATGGCTGACTCTATCACCTTTTCCTTACCTTTATCTACTTGCTGTGTGGATGAAGAAGGCATGGCCCTTATCACTCTAAGTGAAGCAAACACATGCCTATAGCCTCTCTGGTAAGTTTTGGGAAATGTCTCAACCTCAACCAAACTATCCCATTTTGCCTCAATGTACTCATAACTACTTGATGACTCCGAATCATGATATGATGGTGATGAAGGGTTATAAAAAGGTGAAGAAGAAGGGTCAATGTGAGATGGAGGTGAATGAGGTGAAGGGAGTTTATCTAGTAATGATGTATGAACAATAGGCTGATATGGAGGGATAGATGAGGAAGGATGATATGATGAAGGTGCATTCTGGTCATGCTAAATAGGTGGTATAGTGAAAATCTCATTGGATATAAAGGTGTCCCATGGAATTTTTAATTGATCAAGTTGATGCATGAATATCATATTGATAAGGGAGTGGTGAAAGAGACTTTGCATTTGATGATCATAATATCTCTTTTGGGCAATAAATGCCATCTTATCAATGCTCCGATAGAGATAATAGGGTATATGAAGCATTATGACTCTAGTGAAGTGCATCAGTAGGCTGATATGATAGGAATAGAGTTTAGAAAACCTTCCCTCACAGGTGAAGTATTTCATGATGATTTTCATCACGGGGACATATCTTTCCAGGGGGTAGGAGAAAGGAAAATAATCCTTTTCTATAATTTTCTTGTTTGAACCATTTTTCCCCAACATTTGTAATCCTAGTGGTAGCTACTATATGTCATTGGAAATAATGAAATTGACCCCGGAAAGGGTGACCTGTTTGTCATGGAGGTTAGAAATGAATAATATTGTCAACATAGGATGGTACTAGACTCTTTGCACTTTTTCATAGAACTCGAAACAACCTACAGTGAGGGAAGATGCCATAAGCTCTTTGGTATTTGTTGGTTCATGTCTAATGAATTTCCATCCCTTCTTATATGATTTTCTCTCTTGTCTTTATTCCTCCTCACTATAAATTTTGTTCTCCTCTTCAGCCATGATGTTTCTTGGTGTCAAAAACCCTAGGGATGATGGAATGAAATGAAGGAGTATGAAGTTAAGGGAGGTGTGGGGAAATGAAGGAAATGAGAATATATAAGGGAGCCTAGTTAAGTGAAACCCTAGGACTTAGGGTTATAAGGGATGATATTGTATAAGGAATGGGGATGTAATATCCCAAAATAGGGAAATTCTACAACAATAAGAATATCTGAAGATATTCTAAAGTTGGAGATCCAGCAATACTTGAACACAATCATGTAAGATGTGTCAATTTACTTATTAAATGTGTATTAAACACATTTACATCAGATTAGGAGCATATCAGCAAAACTATACCTCCATATGTTATCTCCAAGTGGGGAAAAGCAGTGATCTGGACCATAAAAACGTTATATCCAGAGAATAATGCTATAAATGTTAGAAATGGGACTTGGATCCCTTAATTCATGCAATATAAATCTCACATATAGAATGGGAGCAGAAACAAATAATCATATACAAGTTAAACAGATCTCTCGATTCTTATATGGCTGAAAAACACTGAAAACCCATGACTAAGTCCATACAGAAAAATATGAAGCAAGAACAACGTGATTATAAGAGGGTTTCTATAGAAATATGTTGTAGATAATATATCTTGAGTTTATTTAGCCAAAGCATAGAGAAAAACAGAGATATAGCCTCTTTTATACAATGTAAAGATAACCTGGCAAGGGTTTCTTGGAAGCTTAAGCACAAGAAGAGTAGATCTGAATATTCAGCTGCAAAATAATGCAGTCTCCTGCAAAATTACATGAAATAAGCTGAATAAAGTACAATAGGGATGATAATCCCTTTTCCTAGCTTTCTGGGAGAAGGGTTGGCCCTTTCCCTAGGAAACTAGCCCAAAATCAAGGTATTAAACCTTTCTGCAACAGCTCTCTGAAAAATGACACAGTTCCTCTATGGGACTACACTGTAGAAGTGCAAAGATGCTCTGGCCAAGTGCCAATATGTGAACATATTCCTGGGAGTCCTTCTTGTTGATCCTCCAATGGATAGACAAGCTCTCCACTGAAAAACAAGCCCATAAATGACTCAAAGAGATCCTCCTTTGCTGCACCCTGCAACACAACCTAGATCTAAATAGAAACTGCGTTGTAGATGAAGGAGGTAGCTTGGCCAAAATTCTGGAATGAGGAAATGTAGCCCAAAGAACCTCTCCTTCCCTGTGGATGAGGTAGGGATTCCCGACCAGGAACACCCTGTTGGCTCCTTGTGATTTACAAGATTGGCAAGAATAAACGCTACAGGGGGCCACATCATAACCACTTTGGAATCCTAGGACCTAGCCTTCCTGGATTCAGATAGGGATCTCTCTATTTAAGTGTTTTCAAAGGATATATATTTATGATTTGTTTATGATATTAGGCTAGTTATGAATCTCAGAGAACTTGTTTGTTTGTTTGGTTGGGATGGACATCATTAACTGAAGGGTGAAGGTGAGAGTAGATTGAAGAATGTTTAAGTTGAAAGGATATTTCAAGAAACAGTATCACCCCATTGGGCTATGGAGTCGCAAAAGGATTTAATTGTACAAAAATTCTTCAAGGGTTTTCATAGGGCAAGTGTTGAGTCCCAAACTTGCATCTTTCCTATACACCTTTTTAGACTTTTTCCATTTACCTGCACCTCCTAAGTCATCAATATCATTGCATATTAATCATAAAAGAGCATTTAAAGTGGTTTTTAACTATGTTTTGTGTCTGCTGTTTGAATTAGATTTTTGCTCATTGAGCTGCGGAATCTTGTCACTTTCCGCAGCTGCTGCAACTTTCCGCAGCCATTTTGTTAAAGTCTATATTGCAGGTGTCTTCAGGAAAATCGAGCCACATGGGCAAGTTGGAAATAACATGGACATGGACTGAGTCCTATTGGCTCAGTCGAATTCACCAAAGAAGGCCGTGGTCAAAGGTAGTCAAGCGGTGGTCAACCTAACAGTCCTACGGTGACAGAACTCCGTTTTTCACCACGTGAAGACTTGCGTGGCCATTCCTAAGTCTCGAGGGACATATCAACACCTGTGAACTGCTCCATAAGCCGAATTCAACGACCACTCTCCATAGATTCAATCTTCACGGCAGCCATAATGCTAGATTTCTGGATGTGGTTGTTCATGTGTCTTCTATCAGCGCAGATTGTAGAAAATTAGTTATGTCATCCTCTGTTATAAATAATGCGTTCTCATACGCATAAGAGTTAGCTTTGATAATGTAATTTTGCTGTAAAGAAAGCCCACTGTGCCGTGACACTATTTCCTTGTTATGACTGTGTTTTTAAATATATGAGAAGACTCTGTTCATAAGCATAATTCGTGGTTGATAGCTGTTTCCCGAGGATTGTGCAGAGGGCCCCTGCACACGCCGAGGTTTTGTTTATTGTTGTATAGTTTCATGCTTGATTTACTTACGCTCATTATGCCATAGTTATTCACATGTATATATTACATCTCTCATGGTATTTACGTTTTATCTCTGTCCATAATTTTTCATGCTTTATACTATTGTTAACTGATCAGTGTCTTTGTTCCAGATTACAATAGGCAGCCCAGGCATTTGCACATAGTTTTACAATGACTAATGACATGGAATCAGTCTTTTCCTTCTGTTGATTTATTTTTCTTAGCTTTTAATTCCAACACTGTTTTATTTATTTCAGTTTTGTACATTTTCTTTATTAGTTAGATTAGATATTAAATTTCTCATGTCATTATCAGTTACCTCCGAAAGCCATAGCGAGACTAATGGTGAGGGATTGAAGTATGAGTGTGTAATTTGATATTAGTTTATTTTTCTGCAAATTAGATATCAGATTTCTCAAGTTTTTTATGATTACCTCCGAAAGCCATAGCAAGACTAATGGTGAGGGGTCAGAATATGAGTTGATGTAATTTGATTTTAGCTTTACTTTGCTTGCAATTCTTGGATTTCTTTGAGCACAGTTTCTTTTGTATTTAGACAGCAGCAAGGGTAATGGGTTTCATGATCAATAGTTCATTGTTTGTTTGACTAGTATAGTGGCACATTTTCATTCTCTTTTAGGAATTAATTTTGTCATTGCATATTTTAAAATCCTTTTTAAAGTTTGAAGTTTGGGAAATCATTATAAAGGACATCATTGCCTTGAACATTTATATCCATACTTGTCTTTTAGAATTTCAATCTCACATTAGGAAACCAACCAAGATAAAAAAAAAAACCCAAAAATGACAAAAAGTAAGAGATATGCTATCTTGCACATATAGTGCGCCACACTTCGTCAGCTTACGAATCCCGAATTGACAAATTAATGTAGCAATTTAGGACACACTAAATTGACCAAACATTTTGGTGCCATTGTCGGGGAAGTGTAACTAGGTAACCAATTTCTTAAAAAAAAAAAAAAAAAAAAAGGGAAAATTTGATAACTTCTTGAAGTATGCTCTCCTCTTGCACCTAGTGGCAATCTGGAGGATCAGAAAGAAGTTATTGGTTCAATAATTTCTTGAGTATGCTCTCTTCTTGCACCTAGTGTGACACGGAAGATCGAAGAGAATTATTAGCCCAACTTTTTAAATAAATAAATAAAATGACATACATAGAGCAAGAGATTCTAGGGGAAGGTTTATAGCTAGAGCCAAGAGTTCGATTTTCACAACTCCATCTTCTTCTAGGCATAGACAAGATTCACCACCATCTACCCCTAGCCTTAAAATTCCTGGAGTTCAAGGAGCAGTTGAATTAGAGGATTCTCCTACACCATCTACCAAATCTCATTTAGAAGAAGACCCTTTCTTTACTTCTACGGGAAAGTATATTGTAATTAAAGAAGTAGAATCACCTGAAGAAGAAGAGGAAGAAAATCCCTCTCATCCTCCCTTGATAGAAGAAACAGAGGACTCTGAGGACTCTGAAGAAACTATCATGGCAGAGGAAGTAGTAGATGGATTCGGAGGTAGAGGTAGAGGTAGAGGAGGAGGAAACAATGGTGGAGATGAAGGTAATAATGGAAGAAATAGGGAAGGAGACAACTCATTTGGATTCCCTATAATTGATGAGGAAACTCATGCAACAATGAAAAATATCTCACCATCTGTCCTCCCCAACTTTTATGGATTGCGAAGTGAGGATCCTGAAACATTTCTGTTTGAGTTTGAAGTCATGTGCCAAACCTATGACTATATGGATGACTCTCAAAAACTCAAACTGTTTCCTTCAACATTGAAGGGAGCCGCTTTGAAATGGTTCATGGGATTAGTCACCCAATCTATTAGGACTTGGGATGATACAAAACAAAAAAATTTGGATAGATACCTGGACTATTGCATGCCCACCAATCACAAGGATGAGGTATTCAAAATGGTGCAAAAAGAAGATGAAAATTTGGAGGATTTACTTGAAAGATTTCGATACAACTTAAAAAGAGAAAAGATGAACAACTTAGATGAGGAAACTTTGAAAGCCCTTCTATTAAAAGCCATTAGAGATGAATGGATAGATACTTTAAACATGATGGGTAAAGGAGATATTTCTCAACTTCCACTTCGTGACATAACAGAACTATGTATCCATCTCTCGAGGGGAAAATCTAAAACGGGAAAAGGGCTTAGGGATCCTTCTCTTATTAGGGAAAACAAATCCATGCTTGGATCGGTAAGTAGGGCGGAGATTGGAAATATGCTTGATGAATTCAAAGCGATATCTTAGGGAGCCTTAGTGAACAACTGAACACCCTTAAGGTAAAAACAGCGACGAGAAACGGATGCTCTAGCCATCTTTTGTACGAAATGTAGGAAGAAACATGCTTTAAGGGAATGTCCCTTGGATGCAAAAGTTGTAGAAACATGTATGATTTTCTCAGAGAATAATGAGACCAAGGATTTTCCTTCAATTCCTGGACTCAAAGTTGTCTTTCAAGAAGATCCAAATTCAGTAGAATATCTCTGTTTTGTTGCAAGAAGACCTTAGCAGGGGAAAAAAACTCAAGGGTTTAACAACCCTATGAATCTTCAACCCCCACCAAATTGGAATCCTTGGCAACAACCTTGGCCCCAACCTCAAAATTCATATCGGTCATGGGTACAAGGTATGAAAAATCCTTATGGGAGATTTGCTCAATTTTATAAATATCCTCCATCTTTTCAAAATCAACAAGCTCCACAACTTCCAAACCCAAATCCACAACTTTCATTACCATTTCCACAACAACAACCTTCTCAACAAAATCCAAATCCTCAACTCATTCTTCCATTCCAACAAAAGACAAATCAACTTCCAACCCAGCCATTTCCAAATCCTAACAATAAAAATCCCCAGAATACTTACATGATATAAGGACAACAATTTCCTACCTATATGATTGTTCCTCTCAATGATGTACAACTCAGGTCTGGTAGAGTTTTAGAAAAACCTTCTATAGATGTCCAAGAGCAAGATACCTCTGAGGAGGACTCTCTTAAAGTCAATAAGGGTTCTGAGGAAGCATCTTTTCAAAACTCAAACATTCAAAAAGAGAAAGAAAAGTTAACCCCCACAACTCCTATAGTTGCGCAACCTGCATCTTCATCCACACCTCCTTTCCCTGAAAGATTACAAATTGATAAAGGGGTGGAAAAAAAATATATTGTTGCCTAACTATGATTTTCTAGATGAATTAAAGAATGTTTGCATCAAGATTCCCTTGCTACAAGCCATTAGAGAGATTCCTATTCTAGACAAAACAATAAAAGAGTTGAGTCTCAAAAGACCAGGAAGGAAACTAAGAGATACAAGAAGAATCCACCTGGTAGGAAAAATTGCAGATATCATGATGGGAAAAATTACCATGCAAAACTATGTAGATCAGATGATGAGTCAATTGTGAAGACACATATAAATGGGATAGAAATTCCAAACACATTGATTGACTTAGGGGCTGCTAACAACATTATGAGTAGACAGACTATGAAACAGCTAAAACTTCCTAATCTTCTTTTTACACCTGCTTTACTGCAACTTGCAGATTGATCAGTTATCAAACCAGATGGTGTATTAGAAGATATTTCAGTCTCCTTATATTCTTGGGAATATCCAGTAGATTTTATGATTTTGACTCCCAAGAGTAATCTAGGAGGGCTGCTTATCTTAGGAAGACCTTGGCTAGCCACAGCTGATGCTTTCATTAGTTGTAGATCTGGGGATATATACATTTCTAATGGTAATTCGACAAAGAAATTCAATTTGTATCCTCCAGCAAAAGCAATCACAGAAGTAGGAGACAATGAATGGGTCGATGATGAGGACACACTACAACCTGTCTTTACCATTTCTGAAATCAGTGAGGATAGTCAAATTCTGAACACATTAGAAAATTTTGAGACATCTTCAGAATATGACCCCACACAATTTCAGTTGGAATTTGACATCTCTTTACTCTATGGAAGAGTTCGGTAGTACTACCATTGAGATTTTTCCAGGAAAAACATTGAATATCAACAAAAATTTGAAAAAGTCACAACAGGAAGAACTAACCAAAATCTTGCAAAAGCATTCTACTGCATATGCATGGGAGTACACTGATATGAAAGGGATAAGCCCTAAGACTTGCACTCATCACATCTACATAGAGGAAAATTGTAAACCAATCAAACAACCTCAAAGACGGATGAATCCAAATCTTAGGGAAATTGTTAAAGAAGAATTGCAGAAATTGTTGAATGTCAACTTTATCTATCCTATTTCAGATAGTAAGTGGGTTTCTCCTTTGGTAATTGTGCCAAAGAAAAATGGTAAATGGAGGGTATGTATTATGCATTGATTACGAGAATTTAACAAAAGCAACTTTGAAGGATCACTTTCCTTTTCCTTTGTATACGCTCGAGTAGTAGATACATTAGCGAGCCAACAGTACTTTTTTCATTTTTGGATGGTTTTAGTGGCTATAATCAAGTCAGGATTTTGAAGATCAGATAAGACCACATTTACTGTCCATGGGGCTTTTTCCTATACGAGTGCTTCCTTTTTGGGTTATGTAATGCACACGCAACATTCCAAAGAAGCGACGCTAGGAATTTTTACGATCTAATCCATGATTGTGTAGAAGGTTTATATGGATGATTTTCGAGTTTATGGTAATTCATTTGAAGAGGCATTAGAAAATTTGGAAAAAGTCCTTATAAGATGTAAAGAAACAAATCTTTCATTAAGCCATGAAAAATGCTTTATGATGTTTACTAAATGTATTGTTTTGGGGCATCATATTTTAGGAGATGGGATTAAGGTTGATAGATCAAAAGTTGAATTCATCTCCAAGTTGCCTATTCCAAATTGTCCAAGAGATGTTAGAAGTTTTCTAGGATTTACTGGATACTATAGAAGATTTATAGAAAACTTCACTTGTATAGCATCACTCTTCAAACTGCAAACTACTTACAAAATGTTGTGAATTCAAATGGGATCACGATTGTCAATCAACACACGAAACTTTGAAAATAATAATATCTGAAGCACCTGTCTTAAGAGGACCAAATTGAAACTCCCTTCCATATTTCTCTGAATGCTTGAGATACGGCTGGTGGAAACGTGTTGGGTCAAAAGGATTTAGTCCCTTATGCCATTTACTATACCAGTAAAAATTTGACTCCCACTGAGTTGAACTATACTGTAACTGAAAAAGAGTTTTTAGCTGTTGTTCATGCAATCAATAAGTTAGACATTATATAACAGGCTATGAAACTTTTATTCATATTGATCATTCTGCGATTAGATATCTAATGAACAAACCTGTTACTAATGGCAGAGTGAAAATATGGCTCCTAATTTTGCAGGAATTCAATATTATTGTGTTGGATAGACCGGGGAAACAAAATACAGTAGCTGATTTCTTGTCTAGGATTCAGAATACTAAAGAAGATTCTCCTGTAGAGGATAAGTTTCCTGATGAATATTTGTTTGCAGTAACTACTAAGACCCCTTGGTATGTAGATATTGCTAACTATTTGGTTACAGGGAAACTGCCTCCACATTTATTTCCAAGTGAAAGAAGAAAGATTATTCAGGAAAGTTTAAAATATTCATGGATTTCTAACTAATTGTTTAAAATAGGGCCAGATCTTGTGATCAGAAGATGTGTCAGGGAGGATGAAATACCTGATATCCTCAAGACATGTCATGATGAACCATGCGGCGGACACTTTGCTGACAAAAGGACAGCCTATAAAATCCTCTCTTTAGGATATTGTTGGCCTTCCCTCCTCAAAGATGCAAAACAATATGTCAAAAGGTGTGACAGCTGCCAAAGAGTAGGGAAACCTACCCTTTCAAATGAAATGCCATTGCAACCACAGGTACTCATCAAACCCTTTGAAAAATGGGCTTTATATTTCATTGGACCTATTAATCCACCATCTAAGCAAAAGAAGTATATATTGGTTTGTCTTGATTATATTACCAAATTGGTAAACCAAAGCATTGAGTGTACGCTGCGAAAATTTAGTTGTTAATTTTCTTTATGAGGATATTTTTACTCGCTTTGGTGTTCCAAAAGAAATTGTGATAGATCAGGGAAGCCAATTCACATCCAACCTGGTGGAGAAGCTGATGGAAGAATACAAAATCAAGCACAGAAGATCTACTCCTTAACATCCGCAAGAAAATGGTCAAGTGGATTCTACAAATAAAGTTCTCTAAAGTATCATCACCAAAATTGTTCATCTACACAGAAGAGATTGGGCAGAAAAGCTTCCTAAAGCCTTGTGGGCCTACAAAACTACATGGAGAAATACAACAGGAAATTCTCCCTATGAACTTTTTTATGGGAAAGAAGTCCTACTCCCCATTGAATTCCAAGTCAAAACCTTCAAGATGGCAGTTCAGTTGGGGATGGATCTATCAGAAGCCCAAAAGCATAGAATGGAGCAGTTGAATGAGCTAGATGAGATCAGACAAGAGGCAATTCTAAGAACTGATCTAGTTCAATATCAAGGAGCTAAATGGCATGACAAATACTTCAAAGAGAAGAAGTTTCAAGAATGAGATTGGGCATTGCTATTTGATTCCAAGTTTAAAGATTTTAAAGGAAAATTTCAGACTCATTGACTTGGGCCATATGAGATTGACACGATCGTTAGCAATGGAGCGGTAAGAATCAAGACCATTGATGAATCTCAAACTCCTCTTATTGTGAATTGCCACAGATTAAAGATCTATCATAAGCCACTCTCAAAAGAGGAATTTGTCAAAATGTTTCAAGATAATTCTGCAATAAGGCTGGTGCAGAAGAATCCTTCTTCTCCACCAGCCTAGCCTTTGTTCTTTTTAGTTTCAAGTAAAAAAAAAAAAAAAATTGTATAAGCCTGAAAACCAATCACTAATTGGCATTCTTATACAGAAAATCTAGGGTGAAAATCAGGAACACCTGACACCCTATATTTTCCAAAAAAAAAAAAATTCTCTCTCATTTCAGAAGTCTTATGACAACCCACTCCATTCCATTCCACTTCATTCCACTCCACTTCATTTCATTTTACTTCATCTATTTCATTTCATTTCACCAATAAAAATTTTCTTTCATGACCATTTTCATTCAGTCAGTTATCATCCATCCATCTCCATTCACCCAAATAATTGTTGTGTCGGTTGCGAACGGCACCGATTTCAACGACGGAAGCCGGTTGCGGCCACCTACGTTTTTCAAAAATGCACAGTCAGATGTTAGTTCAACAATCATGAAATCAAATGCAGATATGAAGACATATTATGAATACATGGGGCATTCAAAGACATCAATGAGGAGAAACTGATTGAAGACCAATGAAAAATGGCAAGAATTCCAAGGTATGAGTAAAAATTTATTTCAAATGGCAGTCAAGCACATTTTTACATAGTTATAAACCATAGCTCCATAATATGCAATGATTGCGTTGATAACTCCGTAGCCATTCCACGATCTATATACGATTCCCCCACAATATTTGCATTCATTTCTAAACGGCCTCATAATCAAGCCTCCGGTCTTCACTAGTGTTCGACTATACATTGATACTCCACCTGTAATTAAGGAACGTGGTTGATTTGACTACGGCTTCTCTTAGCCGCACAAAATCCGTAGCCGTTTCATAAACGTGCTTGCATCTACTTTGTAGCCACCTAATGTTAAATACTGCCGAATGCACTTTGCTTCCCCTACTATTCTATTGACCTCACAGCTATATTTCCACCGTGCTCACATAATCCTTCACTCCATTTTGTTCTCTGTTCCGCTTCATACCGTGTACCTATTCCATGATATCCGCATATAGTCACTGGCCTCCTTCATAAACCTTGATCATTTCTGCCGTCTTACCTCCGCTAAACCCTCCTTATGCAGACGAGTTCTAAAATTACAGAAGGAAGGATGGGTCAGTTGTTGAGAACAGAACCAGAGGGACCCAAATTTATGGAAGGATACCCACAAGTAAAAGATATATTGAAAAAGGAAAAATGGCTTCGGTTTATTCAAAAGTTTAGAGGCTACCATAAAGAGGTAACAAAAGCTTTTGAAAGGTCTTTCAACAGTCTGGAGGTGGAAATTGGGGACCTCAAATTTACAGTGACTGAGGCATCCATAGCAGCTGCTACAGAACTTCCTCAAGAAGGTGAACGCTGGTTCAAGAACAAGAGCAAAGGAAGCCTGGAGAGTGATCCTACGTAACCCAGGTATGGATGTCACCATTTTCAAAAAGGGAATTCCTGTTCATGCTTTAAAAGAAGAGTGGGCCAGTTTACTGTTGATTATTCAAAAGTTTATTACGTGTGAGGGACATTTTGGGTCACTGTATATGTATCATATCTGACTGTTGATGAATTTCCTAGACAACTAGGCCCTCAATCTGCCATAATTTTTATTAAATAGTTTGAAAAAAATGTCTGTAACCGTCCAAAAGCATCTGGGGGATGTAGAACCACATTTGTATCACCATGGTCTTGTGAAAATCTTGATCAAAAAACAGTTAAAAGAGAAAAAGGACACCTGGGAACAGTTTTTAATTAGGAATTTCTTTGAAGAACCCCAAGAAACCCCTGAAGGCAGTACACCAAAAATAAGGAGAACAAGTGATAAAACTCAAAGTACTCCTACTAACACAGTTGAAAGAACTAGTAGAGAGGAAAGACTGTCTAAAAGGAGGAAGGAAAAGACTGAAGAGAGAAAAAGAATTGAGGCTGTGCATCAAACCTCTTCTTCAGAAGAAGACCATCAAGTATTGTCTGAGAGACTAGTTCACCTTCAGGATCAGTCAGCCATGGCCAAAAAGAGAGGAAAAGAAAAACAAAAGGAAAAAGACAGTAGTCCACAGCATGTAAGAAGAAGCTCCAGGCTTAAATGAAAGTGGAGGAAAGCACAAACGAAAGGACCCCATTTTATTGATTTGGGATAAGAAACACCTGAACAAACTCCAGCTAGCCATAGTTCACCTCATTCTCAGCCAAATGTTGAAACTAGTTCTCAAGATGTTGACATGAGTCCTTTTCAGCCAGATTTTGAAGTTAATTCTCCTCCACAGCATTTTGGGGACAGCCCAATGAAAACGACACCTGAGATAGACCCAAGGCAGCAAGAGGTGTATGATTACATAGAATTCTTGGAAAGAACAGCCACGGGTCCTAGCACTTCATCCACTCATCCTCACATAGCACAAGAAGCTCTAGTCCAATCGTTGAAACAAGAAGTCTTTGAGTTGGAGGTTTTAAATAGACACATTAAAAATTAAAATGAAGCATTAAAGGAGCAAAATAGATTGGACAAGATCATTCATGACAATACCATGGTACATCTGGGACTGTGGTAGAAAAAGAACAGGAAACTGAAGAAGAAATGCCAGAAGATAAGTAGAGCACTAATTAATCTCAAATACAGATGCTTGATGAAGAAGCCCAGGATGTTAGCAGCACCAAGGAAGAAGAGAAGAGGACTGGATGTACTAGCAGAGGTATCAAGGCATATGAATTGAAGAAGGATGATCAAAATTTTGGTTGCATGGGGATATGCAACACCTTCACAGTGGGGGTATGTTGAGTCCCAAACTTACATCTTTCATATACACCTTTCTAGACTTTTTCCATTTACCTGGACCTCCTAAGTCATCAACATCATTGCATATTAATCATAAAAGAGCATTTAAAGTGGTTTTTAACTATGTTTTGTGTCTGTTGTTTGAATTAGATTTTTTCTCATTGAGCTGTGGAATCTTGTCACTTTCCGCAGTTGCTTCAACTTTCCGCAGCCATTTTGTTAAAGTCTATATTGCAGGTGTCTTCAGGCAAATCGAGCCACATGGGCAAGTTGGAAATAACATGGATATGGACCGAGTCCTATTGGCTCAATCGAATTCACCAAAGAAGGTCGTGGTCAAAGGTAGTCAAGCGGTGGTCAACCTAAGAGTCCTACGATGACAGAACTCCGTTTTTCACCACGTGAAGACTTGCATGGCCGTTCCTAAGTCTCAGGGGACATATAAACACATGTGAACTGCTCCATAAGCCAAATTCAATGGCCACTCTCCATAGATTTAATCTTCACGGCAGCCATAATGCTAGATTTCTGGACGTGGTGGTTCACATGTCTTTTATCAGCGCAGATTGTAGGAAAGTAGTTATGCCATCCTCTGTTATAAATAATGTGTTCTCATACGCATAGTAGCTAGCTTGTGTAATGTAATTTTG
The DNA here is from genome assembly GCA_034641835.2 of Pinus albicaulis. Classification (NCBI taxonomy): domain Eukaryota; kingdom Viridiplantae; phylum Streptophyta; class Pinopsida; order Pinales; family Pinaceae; genus Pinus; species Pinus albicaulis. The sequence goes on from CM076583.1 coordinate 746,001,083, forward strand.
GCTGTAAAGAAAGCCCACTGTGCCGTGACATTATTTCCTTGTTATGACTGCGTTTTAAATATATGAGAAGACTCTGTTCATAAGCATAATTCGTGGTTGATAGTTGTTTCCCGAGGATTGTGCAGAGGGCCCCTGCACACGCCGAGGTTTTGTTTATTGCTGTATAGTTTCCTGCTTGATTTCCTTACGCTCACTATGCCATAGTTATTCACGTGTATATATTAAATCTCTCATGGTATTTACGTTTTATCTATGTCCATAATTTTTCATGCTTTATATTGTTGTTAACTGATCAGTGTCTTTGTTCCAGATTACAATAGGCAGCCTGGGCATTTGCACATAGTTTTACAATGACTAATGATATGGAATCAGTCTTGTCCTTGATTTATTTTCTTTAATTCGACCTTTGTTTTATTTATTTCAGTTTTGTACATTTGCTTTATTAGTTAGATTAGATATTAAATTGCTCATGTCATTATAGTTGTTACCTCCAGAAAGCCATACACGTGAGATTGTGGTGGGATGTAAGTATGAGTATGTGGTGATATTAGTTTATTTTTACGCAAATTAGATGTCAGTTGCTCAGGATTGTTTATGATTACCTCCGAAAGCCATAGCGAGACTAATGGTGAGGGGTCGGAATATGAGTTGATGTAATTTGATTTTAGCTTTACTTTGCTTGCAATTCTTGGATTTCTTTGAGCACGAGTTTCTTTTGTATTTAGGCAATCACAAAGGGTAATGGGTTTCATGATCAATAGTTCAACATTTTGTTTGACTAGTATAGTGGCACATTTTCATTCTCTTTTAGGAATTAATTTTGTCATTGCATATTTTAAAATCCTTTTTAAAGTTTGAAGTTTGGGAAATCATTATAAAGGACATCATTGCCTTGAACATTTATATCCATACTTGTCTTTTAGAATTTCAATCTCACATTAGGAAACCAACCAAGATAAAAAAAAAAAACCAAAAACGACAAAAAGTAAGAGATAGGTTATCTTGCACATATAGTGCGCCACACTTCGTCAGCTTACGAATCCCGGATTGAAAAATTAATGTAGTAATTTAGGACACACTAAATTGACCAAATAGCAAGTCATCTATATCAAAGGATCTTTTAAATTGAATTGTGATATGAAACAATAAACTGTTGTGAAAGAAGCAAAGCTAACAACCAATTAAGAATCTATTAATTCTACTAAATAAGAAAAGCCTTTCAAAGTAACTATTTGAAGCAAGGCAAAGGCCAAGGCAAACCATAGACTTATTTGGATGAACTTTTATTAAAGCACACTTTTCAGACAACAATGCATTAATCCTAAGACTACTTTCAGAAAGGAGAAAACATAAAAGAGAACAAGGAGAATAGCCTAAGATCAGACAGAAACTTTGAATTCTAGCCTGCTTTTGGCATACTCTCAAAGGGATCTTTCAAAAAAGATTTTGAAGACTGACCAGAGGATAGGGCTAACCAAAAAATTCCCTGTTTTAGACTCTACTTAGCAAACTTTGAAAAATATCTTTCAAGAACGATATCTCAAGTTGTACTCAGAAAGATATGGGCTCACCCACATTTATTCACTAGTTATACTCTATTGAATCATTCCTGAAATAACAATCTGGATAAAGCTAGAGGGAAATTAATAATCCTCTAAACATACCTTAGTAGAAGAAAACATAAAGATAAAGCTTTCAGACAGAAATAGGGTACTTTTCAGTAAATCCTACTCTAAATTTTATGTTCTTTATCAGAGAAAATGGAAAACATGTAAAACATAAGAAAAGACAAAACAATGAGGAAAAACATCACCATTAACATAGACCAGGATCCCATGAATCAGCTTGTATTATTGATGTTCAAACCAGTTACAATCTTCAAGTCCAATAGGTCTCTACAGCTCAAAACTTTTCTTCTCAGCCTAGTATTCTTCAACTACTCAACAACACTTCAACAGCTTCAGCAACTATCTTACACTTCAATAATAATCCAACCAACAACAACAATGAACTCCTCATGTAATATTTATTGATAAATGAGGAGGTGGAGTGAAAGAGGGGGTTTCTAATGTTTCATAAATGGAAGGGTAAATTTTTTGACCTTCGATACCATGCAAGGCCCAAGGAAAAATGTATTTAAGTCTGACTTTGCGTTACATTAACTCTTTGAACTACTTAGTTGCTTTTGTGGACTTTCAGGCTTATTTGGTAGGCTGGCAATAACTTATGAGCTGTCTTTGTAAAAATATCTTTGACTGTGCATTCAATTTGTATGTTTTTGAGGCAAATAAGCTTGTAGGTGGCATTTTTTGGTTTCTGGGGGATTAATTGCTTCACCGATCTGGCATTTGAAGCGGTCCCTTTGTTGATATGTCTTATTTTATCACTTTAAACACTAATTTAGGCCATTTATTGTGCTTTAAGGCCTTTATAATCATATTTTTTCTTCAAACTGCGTCTTTATCTCATTAAACTGCAGATTAAGCCTTTGATCTTCAAATTTTATGCTTAACCTTTAAACTTTAATATTCATCTTTAATCTATGATTTTCTTCATTGTTCTTCTTTTGACTTTATTGTTCTGCAAACAGGTGCTTTCTTTGTGCTGGAGGGTTTGATTATTCAGTCAATGATCATAATACATTGACTAAAAACCTGGAGATTTACCCTTTGTCCCCTTTTTTCATTGAATTAGGCATTAGAGGATCGTCACCCTAGGCCCTGCAACTGTATTTTGTTGTGGGACGGCTTTCATAGTTTATCCACCATTAAAACCTACAAAAAACAACCAGTAATCAAAATAAAACCTGCGTTTATATGGGTCTAACTACTTCAGAGGGTTCGGTGAGGGTGAAGAGCAATGCGGAAGGAGGAGAATGCGCAGAGAAGTTTCATGGCGGAAGGGCACAGAAACCAGGGTTTGAATTCAAATATGGGCACAAAATTTAATGATAAGCGGTTTTGCGGAAAACTGCGAGTGGTTTTCGCACAAGGTCAAGGTGGTTTGTGGTATTATGCGAATTGGACACGATACGGTCAAGAGGATGATGCGCGTCCCCCTCAAAACTGCCGGTTTTGCACGGAAGTTGCACGATGGAGGAGTTTCGGTGAAATGAACGTGAAATGGAATGGTGACCGTTCGATCTGGGAAATCTAGATCGATGGTTGTGAGTGAGCACAAAGGACAGACTTGCGTAGTTGGGTGGGACTGGCAATGACGTCAGTTTTCTTGTCGTTTAATGGAATGTTTAATCGACGGGGTGAAATAGCAAGGATGAGCGATGATTGTTGGATAAAGGAGATCAACGGCTTAGATTATATCGGTAGAGAGGCTTTGGTAAAATATGATCGGGAGGAAAGCTGATGAGGCGATGGAGCGAGGACCGTTAGATCAAGGAGATCAACAATTAGGATTATATCGGCGGAATAGAAATGAGAAAAGAATTTGGAAAGTGGAAACGAGAAGGAGAGAAATCCCGATGGTCGATGGGAAGGCGAGTGGTCACAGGCCTCAGTCTTGTGGTGAAGAAGGGGCTAAGGGTTTAAGCAAAAGGCGCTTAAGGCCTTATGTTAAAATGGGTGGAAAAAGCAAAAATGAATGTTTTTAAGGCCTAAAAGGAGTTCCGATAAGTTAGAAAAAGGGGTTTAAAACCAAATAAAGGGGATTTATATGGTTTTAGGGGGTTTTCCAAGGAAATGGACGATAATGAAGGGGAAATGAGGGAAAAATGGGTGAAATGAAGAAAATATTTTGAAATGGAGAAATGGTGGGAATTATGGCTTTGAAGGCAGTTTTCTTTTTGAATCAGCAGGGAATCTTTGAAGGATTTTTTAAGTGAAAAAATCAGTGAGATGGGTCTTTTGGACAAGAGACACAGCAAGGCTTCAAGAACTCACAGATTTTCTCCAAATTTGTTTCTTGAAGGCTAGAAGACTTGTTTTAGCCATCATTAGTTATGAAAATTTTTTATTGATGGCTAACAGTGGCTCCACTTGGGGAGGGTAGCTCCTTGGAGGTGTCAACAACCTCAAAGATAAATCTCTGGAAAATAGACCAGTGCCTTTGTATTTTGTTGCACTTTGACAACCTCTTTCTTCTTTGATCATGCTGCTTAAAACGATGATCAGTATTTGTATCAACAAAATGATTTTCTCCCAAACATTCTACCTACACAGCCTACTTCCTAACATTTTTCTTCATAGGGTGCATTTGGACTTGCAAACCCTTTTACATCAACCTTTTATTCTTTTAAAAAACAGGAAAAACTAATCTATTGCTACCCTTATAACTTCCATGAGTTCAGATTAAATAGTTGAACTCAACAATTATCTACCTAAGCTACTATCTGTCAAGATTAAGCTATTTGATAGATCTGCATTCTCTATATTCTAAAACAGAAATTTAAAACATGGTCAAATCAGGATTGAACTATCTGATATGCTATAGTGTCTATGGTTGTATGTAAAGCACATAGACTTTATTTGCAGAAAATTAAAAAAAAATTGTGAAGGCTTAAGATCTGAAAATTATGAATCATCCTTCTTTCTTTTCCAGCTCTGATTTTGATCTATTTAGACCTATATTTTCTTTTTCCTTGGTTCAGATTTTGAGCATTTTAGAACCATATTATTTTTCTATCCTAATCTATTCTACTGATAATCCAAGATTGTACAGTTTGGCATATCTTCTTTACTAACCTATCAGCATAAATTCAAATTTATTCAGTCATGATTAGGCTGTATGACTAAATAATAGTTTCTCAAAGCAAGCCCCAAGGGATAGCTCAACTGGTCTGAGCCAGACGTGGGTCCTCTCCGTAATCAGGGAGGTCACGGGTTTGATTTCGAATTTGAGTCCCTCGGGGTCTGGCGCCGTAAAATAGCGCCGACGGTTTATCGCGCGTACCATCCAGATATTCTGGGGAAGTGCGCCCGAGTTCTCTGCGAGTTTATTCCTCAGAAAAAAAATAAAAAAATAAAAAAATAAAAATAAAAATAAAAAATAAAAAATAAAAAATAAAAAAATAAAAAAATAAAAAAAATAAAAAAATTTCTCAAAGCAGTGGCACTTGAGCTTGCACACTTTCATATTTTTCTCTTTTTTGGTATGGGGCTGTACCTTTTCTTCTTTCTATCTGCCCTCTTTTCTCTTTTTCTCTTGTTTTTTGTATTTTTCATATTTAAACTTTCTTTCAAGCAGTGTTATTTACAATGAATTGAAAAGAACTTTGAACAAAACCCTTAACAAAAATAATGTTTGAGCATCTTGCCATTGACAGGACCTCCAAAAATTTCAGCTCCATCCATCTCTTGAAGAAAAAAATGCATTATTTCCTATAGCAGACTGAATGAGATAAGGGCCTTTCCATAAAATTTTCAAACTTTCCATGTTTTCCCTTATCTTCTTTCCTAGAATCCCATTTCAAAACTTTGTCACCAATTTTAAAATCACGTTCCTTTGTTCTTTTATCAAATAGCTTCTTGATGTTTTCTTGTACTTGTTGTGCTCTTTTGTAGACTTCCTCTCTGGTTTGCTGTAATTGTACAGTCTGGTTTATTCTTCTTGTCATGTCATCTCCCTCAAACTGCACTTCTTGGATCAACTTCATGACTGGCACTCCTAGACTGGTTGGAAATATTGCATCTGCTCCATAAACTAGCTGATAAGGGGACATTCCGATTGACTTTTTGACTATCAACCTATCTTCCCAAAGTGCATGCACTATCTTGTTGTGCCATGATTTTTTATTTTCTTGCAGCAATTTCTTGATGATGTTTACCAAACTTTTGTTTGAGGATTCTGCCAGCCAATTACCTTGAGGGTAATAAGCTGTGGAATGGCCCAATATAATCTGATATTTATGACAGAAATCAACCATATTTCTGGATCCAAATGCAGTAGCATTGTTATTGATAATCTTCCTAGCACAGCCAAATCTAGACAGGATATGACTTTCAAGAAATGAAATGATGACTGAGTCTGTGGCATTCCTAGAAGGGATGGCTTCTATCCATTTGGTAAAATAATATGTTGCTTTGAGGATCCATTTGTGTTGGGAAGATGAGGCAGGATGGATTTCCCCAATGAAGTCTAGACCCCACTATTGAAAAGGAGCTTCAACAGTGATTGGTTGCAGAGGTAAGGGAAGAAATTTCCTTTTCCCTTCAAATATTTGACATTTATGACAGGCAATGACCATTTTGTGGATATATTGAAAGAGGGTGGGCCAGTAATAGCCAGATATAAGGATTTTGTTCACTGTAGTTTTCCAATATAGGTGGCCTCCACATTCTTCTTCATGGAACTCATGCTTGATCTTATCTGCATCATTGTCAGGCAAACATTTAAGCAATAATCCACTAGCATTTTTCCAATATAAACATTTATCTAAAATGCAATAATTTACAGCTTTTAACTTTAAAAATCTCGCCTTTGTTTTAGACAAATCAAGAGGGACATTTAGATTAAGTAGCACATACAAAATATCAGCATACCAAGATGAATTCAGAAAATGATCTTCAATAAGTGGGATTGCCAACTCCTCCTGTTCATCTAATGTATTAAACATGTTTATATCAAGAGCTTGAAAGTTGGATTCAGCCATAATTTTTTCTAGTCCTTGGCCTTTGATGAGCTTAGTGGGCTTTATTTCCAAATCATATTCCAATATAACAGCAATCCACTTTCCTCTTTTGCCATATGGATCTTGTGTCAAGATGTCTTTTACTACTGAATGAGGCACAAATGCTATGATGTGTGAGTGTAAAATGTAAACTCTGAAGTCTTTTAAAGCTTTGACCAAAGCAAAGGCTTGTTTTTCCATTATGTTTTAATTCAAAGGAGCATCTCTTAATGCCTTGCTGAAAAATGCAATAGGTTTCTCTTGTCCCTTTATGCTTTTCTGTAGGAGGACAACAGCCACTGTGTGTTCTGATGTAAAGGAGAATATGAAGAATTCTTTTGTAAAATCAGGACTAATAAGAACTGGTGTTTGAGTAAGTGCATGTTTTATCAGTTCAAAGGATTTCTTTGCTTCTAAGGTCCATTGAACTCCTTCTCTTTTAAGCACATTTGTCATGTTTCTAAGGAGTTCAGCTAGGTTGGGTATGAACCTTCTCAAGAAATTAATCTTTCCAATGAAATATTGAAGTTCCTTGATGTTTCTAATATGATTTATTTGCAATATACCTTCAATCCTCATTGGGTCTATATTTATTCCCTCTTTAGATATGATATGTCCAAGAAATTTACCTTCTTGAATACCAAACAATGTTTTCTTGGGATTTAAGGATAAACCATATTTTATGCACTTCTCAAAGACTTTTCTTAGGTGTATTAGGTGTTCTTCATCTGTTTTGGAATAAACTGTGATGTCATCTAAGTAAATCACAATGAAGTAGCCTATTTCTTTTGAGAATGCAATATCCATGGCTCTCTAGAATGTGACACCAGCATTCATCAAACCAAAAGGCATTTTCACATACATGAAAGTTCCCCAAGGAGTGGTGAAGGCTATTTTAATTTGATCATCAGAGTGTACCAATACTTGGTTATATCCAGAGAAGCCATCTAGAAAAGAAATTCTTCTAGAACCTACTACCCTTTGCAAAATATGATCCATTTTGAGCAAGGGATAGTTATCCTTCAAGGAGGATTTATTTAAGTTTCTGAAATCAATACAAAGCCTTATTTCTCCTGTTTTCTTCCTAATTGATACAAGATTAGATACCCACTCTGGGTATCTCACAGGGACTATAATTCCAGCATCATACATTTTTCTAATTTCTTTCTTTACCAAAGGTAATTGAACAAGGTTGATTCTGTGCAATTTTTGTCTATAAGGCTTCTGGTTTTCTTTAAGGGGTATCTTATGCTGAATTATTTATGTATCGTATGATTTAAAATCTTCATAACTCCATGCAAACACATTAGAAAATTCTTTAAACAACTCAAGATATTTCAATTTAATGTGAGCTGGCAGTGTTTTAGATAACTTGATCATTTTAGGCTTTAACTCACTGCCTATATTGCATTCTTCAACTTCAGCTTCAGTGGGTTCTGTCTTTGGCCTTTTTGCAACATCATTAAAGTCAAACAATTCTTCTAATGGTACTAGCCCCTTTGGCAAGCTTTCAGTTTTGGATTGCAACACTTCTAGATCTTCTTTTTCCAAATCTGTGCACATTTCTGTTTTATGTTTCGGTTGTTTGGTTAAAATATTTATATCAGCAATCTAAGGAGTTTCTTCTTATTTGAAAAGTGATTTTTCCTCCATAAGATAGTCTTCTTCATACTCTGAATCCGATTTTGGCATTTCAAATTCATTTCTGGACTGTAGGAAGTCTTCTATTTGTTTATCTCCTTCAAAAACTTGCCAGTATTTTTCATTGTCCGGGACTGCTAGTCTATATTTGACTTGAACTGTGTATTGTTTTCTTTCATAAGGTTTCAAGCATGTACTAGCAGCGAAGGCTAATCCATTGGCAAGAATGTTTTGGTTTCTAGGGACAAAATTAAGTTGGAATTCAGCAAATGACTTTAATAGGTCCATGGAATCATCTCTATAGGCTCTTAGTCTGGGATGTTTGGAAGTATATTCCCCATTTACTTGCCTAATTATCAATTCTGAATTCCCATGAACTGTTATCCTCTTGCCTCCTAGTTTTTTAAGCAATTGTAGTCCCAAGTGGAGTGCTTCATATTCTGCTATGTTGTTGGTGCAGTGAAAGTTTAATATGTATGAATGACCTTTAGCATGATTGTTTTCAGTATTGTGCACCCATATGCCTGGTCCTGCACCAATTTTAGTACAAAACCCATCAAAAATCATGTTTCAAAGAGGATTTTTTTCCGATTCATCATCACTTTCCTTCCTGTCCTCTCTGTTTTGCTTATTTTGATCATCACTGTGTTCTTTTTTAGGATCTGCACTATGTTTATTTGTGTCTCGTTCCTCAAGATTTTCAATGTATTGAGGAATTTATCTTTGATTGTTAGGATTGGCACAATGTTGATGACTGTTTTGTAGCTCAAGGCCTTTAATTTGTTTGCTGTGATTTTCTAAAATAGAAAACTGTTTGGATGATTTTTCTTTCCCTTCCTCTTTTTCTATAGCTGCCACTATGTTGGTGGATGTTTCATTTTCTAACCCTTGCTCATTAGGAATCTCATCATTGTAAAGAATGAATGAGTCAAGGTCAGTATGTATAGAATAAAGGGGGGAGTTTTTTGGTCTTTCTTGGCTACTCACCATGTATTTCATGTGTGTTTCCCTATAAAGTCTTCTAGGTTGACTGAAGACATGGATGGTGGCATAGGTCATATCCATTTGCATTGTGCCTTGCAATTTAGCACCCCAAGATCTTGAAAGAAGCGTGCCATATTTAGGGGGTATATCAACCACAACAATGTCCATTACTAAACTTTTGGTTGGGATTTGTGCTAAATTGACACAAAGATATTTTATTAGGCCTAGGCATTTGACCCTGCTGGAATCAAAGGAGTATAAATCTTTATAAGGTCTGGTTACCTCAAGGCCTAATATTTCCATTATCACTTTGGGAATTAGGTTATGTGATGCTCCTGAATCAAGCATGGCATTGTGAAAAATGTTATCATGGATGTTTAAGCTGACATAGAATGGAGGAACTGCTCCTTCTTGAAATTTTCCTTCAATTTTTGGTCCAAACAGAAGCTCAGGTTTGTCATCATTTAAGTTAACAGAGTCATTTTGATCTCCTATGTTCAAAGCTTTTAACAATTGGGACCTATATACATCTTGAGTGACTAAATCAGTGAGAGGGATAGAGATTTTTATTTTGGCAACTTCACTCTCTATGCTGAAAGGAGTTTGAGTTTTGGAAATTTTTAATTCAGCCTTTTTAGTCACTTTTTTCTCAGCGAAATCAGCTTGCTGGATTTTATTATTTACAACAATTAAAATGGTTTTTTCAGGAGCATTAGCTGAGGTGCTAGTGCTGCTAGGGTCGCCACTATGTTTGTCATGAATTTGGGTATTTTTTTTCCCTTATTTTTATCAGAACTTTCAGCCACTATGTTATTGTTTTCAGCTGTCTTTTTGTAAGTATTTGCAAGGTTGTTTTTAGCAGAGTTTTCAGAGGCTCTATTCTTGGGAGTGTCTTGGTTATTTTTACTTCTCAAGTTATATTGTTTGTGTAATTCCATTATGGCGTTTTCAAAGCCTATTTTATAATCTTCTGATTCTAGGGCTTCTTCCTCATCAGGTATGTATGTGACTTGTTATTCTTCATTGAGGAAAACATTATCCTCATTGTTTACTCCCAACATGTTCATGTGATTTTCCTCTACTTATTCAATTGTTTCCCCCTCTTCATCCACATAATTCTGTTGGAAAGGAGGTCTCACTTGTTGATCAGGGCCTCTTTGTCTAATTTGAGGGGGATTCCTTCTAAAGTTTTGATTTTGATTTTGATTTTGAGGAGCTCTTTGATTTTCTTTAGAATATACTCTCTCATTCATGTTTATTCTTTCCATCATCATCTCCATGGTTCTTACCAAATTATCAATTTTGGAGTCTGATGTGGAAGGTCCAGCTTCATCTTTGTAGGTAACCTTATTTTCTGCTTTCAATCTAGCCCTTCTGGCATTAAGGTTAGCTTCTACACTTACTGCCCATTTCTGCATGTCTTCTAATGTGAGGGGCTCTCTCTCCCCTAATTGATAACACATGTCTAGGTAAAATCCTTCAGAAAAATTTATCAAGGCTAAGCCTTGTGGAAGTTTCATTTGTGGAGGGAGTGCATTATAAACACTATTAAATCTAGTGCAATAATATTGAACACTCTCTCCGGCATTTATTTTAAGATCATTGTATTTTGACAGGATTTGAAGGGGGTTTCTTTTGACTTCCCATTTGTTTAGGAATAATTGATAAAAAGAGGGGAGGTCATTGATACTATTAGGGGTTAAGCCTTTGAACCATTTTCTTGCTTCTCCCCCTAAACTTTGAGAAAAAATTCTAATTTTAATGGTTTCATCATCTATTTATTGTCTGTCAAAGTAATCATTCATTCTATCCACATGTTTTTGTGTTGTAGTAGAAAAACTAGCATCATATAATGGAATCTTGGACTGATAGTCCTGTGGTAGAACAAAAAAAGGCAAAGGAAGGGCTAAGGGAGCATAACATGTTGCCATGATATGAAGTTGTGGGAGGAATGGGGGGTTTACAAATGGAGGAAGGTGATGAAGTGGGGTGGTTTGGATAGTGGATGTATGAGTGGGTGTAATAGAAGTGCTTGGACCAGCTAGGAACTGTTGAGTAGATTTAGGATGATAGAAACCAAAGTTATGAATGAAATGAAGATCAGGTGGAGTAGATGGGGAGGTTTCTCTGCTGCTATTATGTTGTGAATTTTCAAGCTCAAATTCTATCTAATCTATACCACTAAGTGACTTGGTTCTAGATAGGTTTCTTATGAAAGATAATTCAACTTGGGTATCTTGCAGAGCTGTAATATTTTCAAGAACATAACTTGCTCTGTGAATTTTTCTATCAATAGTTGAGTTTTTGGATGTAGGAGATTTCCTAAGGATACTTTCAGGATTATGAACTATTTTAGGAGGATTTGGGTCAAGATAGGCTCTAGTATGAATTCTTTTAGAAGCCAGGATTTAGACCCAAAAAATAAGAAAATTTAGCCAGATATGACAGTCTTTGAAAAGGCAAACTAATCTTTGTAAGAAAAATTATCCTTAAAGTTCTCTTAACTGGGCTTTTATGATTTTTTTATGATGAAATAAATTTCCCAGTGGAGTCTATGGAAAACCAAGGGGAATCAACAGGCATACTGAAAACCAATGGAGTCACCAGGTGGAAGATTTTTACTTATTTTATAAGACTAGTTGTTGTCCACCATCAACAATCAGGAACCAATCTTGGCAGACACTTGATTCATTTTAAGAATGGGATTTTCTGAGCTATGAAGTTATCTATTACTCAGTATATTCCCCAGTGTGGTCACCACTATGTTGGCTCCCTGTGATTTACAATATTGGCAAGAATAAACGCTTCAGGGGGGCACATTAGAACCATTTTGGAATCCTAGGACCTAGCCTTCCTGGATTCAGAGAGGGATCTCTCTATTTAAGTGTTTTCAAAGGATATATCTTTATGCTTTTTTTATGATATTAGGCTAGTTATGAAGCTCAGAGAACTTTTTTGTTTGTTTGGTTGGGATGGACATAATTAACTAAAGAATTTAACTGAAGGGTGAAGGTGAGAGCAGATTGAAGAATGCTTAAGCTAAAAGGATAGGTCAAGAAACAGTATCACCCCATTGGGCTATGGAGTCGCAAAAGGATTTAATTGTACAACAATTATTCAAGGGTTTTCATAGGGAAAGTCATCTATATCAAAGGATCTTTTAGATTGAATTGTGATATGAAACATTAAACTGTTGTGAAAGAAATAAAGCTAACAACCAATTAAGAATCTATTAACTCTACTAAACAAGAAAAGCCTTTCAAAGTAATTATTTGAAGCAAGCCAAAGGACAGGGCAAACCATAGACTTCTTTGGATGAAATTTTATTAAAGCACACTTTTCAGACAACAATCCAGTAATCCTAGGACTACTTTCAGAAAAGAGAAAACATAAAAGAGAACAAGGAGAATAGCCTAAGATCAGACAGAAACTTTGAATTCTAGCCTACTTTTGGCATACTCTCAAAGGGATCTTTCAAAATAGCTTTTAAAGACTGACCAGAGGATATGGCTAACCATAAACTTCCCTAGTTAGACTCTAAATAGAAAACTTTGAAAAATATCTGTCAAGAACGATATCTCAAGTTGTACTCAGAAAGATATGGGCTCACCCACATTTCTTCACTGGTTATACTATATTGAATCATTCCTGAAATAAAAAATTGGATAAACCTAGAGGGAAATTAAGAATCCTCTAAACATAACTTAGTAGAAGAAAACATAAAGATAAAGCTTTCAGACATAAATAGGGTCCTTTTCAGTAATTCCTACTCTAAATTTTATGTTCTTTATCAGAGAAAATGGATAGCATGTAAAACATAAGAAAAGAAAAAACAGTCAGGAAAAACATCACCATTAACATAGACCTGGATCCCATGAATAAACTTGTATTATTGATGTTCAAACCAGTTAAGTCCAACAAGTCTCTATAGCTCAAAACTTCTCTTCTCAGCCTAGTATTCTTCAACTACTCAACAGCACTTCAACAACTTCAGCAACTATCTTATACTTCAATAATAATCCAACCAACAATAAAAATGAACTCCTCATGTAATATTTATAGATAAATGAGGAGGTGGAGTGAAAGAGGGGGTTTCTAATGTTTCATTAATGACAGGGTAAATGTTTTGACCTTTGAGACCATGCAAGGCCTAAGGCAAAATGTATTTAAGTCTGACTCTGCGTTACATTAACTCTTTGAACTACTTAGTTTCTTTTGTTGACTTTCAGGCTTATTTGGTAGGCTGGAAATAACTTCTGAGCTGTCTTTGTAAAAATATCTCTGACTGTGCATTCAATTTGTATGCTTTTTAGACAAATAAGCTTGTAGGTGGCATTTTTTGGTTTCTGGGGGATTAATTGCTTCACCGATCTGGCATTTGAAGTGGTCCCTTTGCTGATTTGTCTTTTTTTGTCACTTTAAACACTGATTTAGGCCACTGATTATGCTTTAAGGCCTTTCTAATCATCTTTTTTCTTCAAAATGTGTCTTTATCTCATTAAATTGCAGATTACGCCTTTGATCTTCAAATTTTATGCTTAACCTTTGAACTTTAATCTTCATCTTTAATCTCTGATTTTCTTCACTATTCTTCTTTTGACTTTATTGTTCTGCGGACAGGTGCTTTCTTTGTGCTGGAGGGCTTGATTATTCAGTCAATGATCATAATACATTGACTAAAAACCTAGAGATTTACCCTTTGTCCCCTTTTTTCATTCAATTAGGCCTTAGAGGATCATCACCCTGGGCCCTGCAACTGTATTTTGCTATGGGACGGATTTCATATTTTATCTGCCATTAAAACCTACAACAAACAACCAACAATCAAAATAAAACCTGCGTTTATATGGGTCTAACTGCTTTAGATGGTTCGGTGAGGGCGAAGAGCAATGCAGAAGGAGGAGAATGCGCATAGGAGTTTCATGGCAGAAGGGCACAGAAACCAGGGTTTAAATTCAAATATGGGCGCGAAATTTAATGATAAGCGGTTTTGCGGAAAACCGCCAGTGGTTTTCATGCAGGGTCGAGGTGGTTTGTGGTATTATGTGAATTGGACGCGATACGGTCGAGAGGACGATGCGTGCCCCCCTCAAAACTGTCGGTTTCGCGCGGAAGTTGCACGATGGAGGAGTTTTGAAATGAACACGAAATGGAATCGTGACCATCCGATCTGGGAAATCTAGATCGATGGTTGTGAGCGAGTGCGACGGACAGACTTGCACGTTCGGGTGGGACCGACAATTACGTCAACTATCTTGTCGTTTAATGGAATGTTTAATCGGCAGGGTGAAATAGAAAGGACGAGCGATGATTGTTGGATGAAGGAGATCAACGACTCAGATTATATCGGTGGACAGGCTTTGGTAAAATATGATCGGTAGGAAAGCTGGTGAGGCGATGGAGAGAGGACCGTTAGATCAAGGAGATCAACGGTTAAGATTATATCGGCGGAAAAGAAATGAGAAAAGAATTTGGAAAGTGGAAACGAGAAGGAGCGAAATCCCGATGGCCGATGGGAAGGTGGGTGGTCACAGCCCTCAGTCTTGTGGTGAAGAAGGGGCTAAGGGTTTAAGCAAAAGGCACTTAAGGCCTAATGTTAAAATAGACGGAAAAGGCCAAAATGAAGGTTTTTAAGGCCTAAAAGGGGTTCCAATAAGTTAGAAAAAGGGTTTAAAACCAAATAAGGGGATTTATATGGTTTTAGGGGGTTTTCCAATGAAATGGAGGATAATGAAGGGAAAATGAGGGAAAAATGGGTGAAATGAAGGAAATATTTTTAAATGGAGAAATGGTGGGAATTATGGCTTTGAAGGTAGTTTTCTTTTTGAATCACAGGGCTTCTTTGAAGGATTTTTTAAGTGAAAACATCAGTGAGATGGGTCTTTTGGACAAGAGACACAGCAAAGCTTCAATAAATCACAAATTTTATCCAAATTTGTTTCTTGAAGGTTGGAAGACTTGTTTTAGCCATCATTAGTTATGACAAAATTTTATTGATGGCTAACACATCCTTGTGCTAAACAGCACTGCAACCCTGCTAAACAGCAAGAGGAAGCAAAGTGTAAACAGACCCAAGAAAATAATAATCAAAGCATGCCTCACAATGGCTGCCCTCCTCTCCATATATAGCAAGTGCTCCTCTCCATATGGGTCCCATCCATATGTGCCACCTAGCCCATGCAAGTTGTCCTCCATTAAAACTACACAGTCCATCATGGAGATACAATGTATCTAGACAGTGCATGTGGACTTGGTCAAGTATGACTAAATCAACATGATCCAATCCTGTTCACACATGTAGGTGCTTAATCTAGCTGCTTATGCTTTCCCTTTTCACATGAGGAATATTATTTTCCCTTCTAAAGAGGGTAATGGGCCTCCCTACCCATTTTATTTATCTACGAAAAGATAATGCTAACTATAATGTTCCTTTTATCTTGAGGCTAAAATTTGGGAACATTACAGTCCTCCCCTCCAAAATGTTGCTTTTCCTCAAGCAACTGTATAGGGAGAGAAAAATTCCTCCCCTTCTCTTCTTGTGGCCTTCTCATCAATAGTCCCCACCACTGCTCAATATAATTTGCAACAAATTTTCCCTCCAATGTCTCCTCCCAAAGATGCATAACCAAATGGCTCACATCATGAAAAGGTGGAAGGTGTAAGTGGAAACCTTCTTGCTGTCCCATGGCCTTCTCAAGGTTGGAGTGATGATACACATGGGAAATCTCATTCCCAATTACTGACCCTCTCACCCATGCTATCATCCAAATGAAATGATCCATCTTAGGTAGCTCATCAAAGAAATCTACAACCCCGAGTTTATGCAATGTGTTGGGGCTGAATGGAGAGTTTATGTTTTCCCATCCAAGTAGTTTCTCTCTCCATTTATGGTAAGTATGGGGGGGTTGCTGATATTGGGATGAAATTTCATGGCCCTCAAAAATGGTCCAAGCTACTCCACAAGATAAGTCAACCATGAAGTGCCTCCTCCAAGAACGCAAGTCCTCCCAAGGGCTCCTCCTACATGAAGGAAAGAGGTGTGTTGTGGCAATCATGGTTTGCCCATTGTTTCTCCTAGAACATACAACATGTAAAATAGGGAGAATCATACTCCCAATGGGCATCTCCATCTCAAATTCCACTCTCTAAACAAAGCTTCCCATGAGTATAAACATATCAACGATATATGGAAGCAAAATACTATGAAAATAAGCTGCCAACTGACAACCAGAGAGGGAATCATAGTTCCACACAAGGAACCAGCACAGTACATTCCATGCCTGCCTCAAAACAAAAAATAACAAGTGCTTCACCAGCCACTTGTTTGTTGCCACAGTCATCTCATAAGATGGAAACATGAAGATACAATGTGGTGTCAATGGTGCAAACCAAAAGCATGTGGCTTCCCCCACAAACCACCAATAAGGTAGCCAAAATCAATGCTACAAGTAGCTACAAGTACATCATCATACAATATGCAAGAAGGGATAATTCTTCTTGATACATCATGCTGCTCAAACAAGGAAAAGAAGTACAATACAAAATGTGAAATTATACCTCCTCCATCATGTAATTGAGATCTTGAGCTGAAATGGCTCAATTGGGATTTTTCCCTCACCTCCAATGAGTAGGGAAGTCGCTGTGACCCCCTCTCTATCACCATCTAGGCTATGCATCTCTCCATATGCTGAAATATGTCATGTTTGATGCCCTCCCAAGTGAACTCCTCTGCCAAAGAAAGATATGCATCATAATGCATGGAAAGGAAGTCCTCATGTGCTGCATGAAGCAACTTCTCCTTGAGCTTAGAAGCTCTAGTCAAGAAGACTCTGCTATAAGAATAGATGACCACATCATCCACCATATACTCATGATCTCTATCCAAGTCATCAAGAATCATACATTCACCTAGATCCTTGGAGTACTCTACCAAGAGTTGAGATCTCCAATATGGATCAATCCTCCCAAGAGATAGCGTTGGTGATCTGGCATGTGAAGCTCTCCTCATGCTGCTGCCTGCTACTATGACATCCCCCATGCCAAAGTCTTCCTCCAAACTCTTCACCTCTCCAAAATCCAAGAGTGGTGAACCCAAAGACAAGATGTCTATCATCATCTCTAGATCAGGTGGCCTCCCTGGTGGAATGCCTCCATGTAGTGAGACATCAAAATATAAAGTGGACAGTATATATGAGTGGACTGAGTTGTCCCTCTCTTCACCGCGCAGTGCAGTGCCCTCCTTATGTGCAGAAACCTCCTGAAAATGATAAGGGTGAATGCTCATCATCCCTTGATGTTGATCCTTCTCCTCTTCATCCATATATGAGAATGCCTCATCCTCAATGAGAGACCCTTGATCTTGGTCATCTCTTGAAGGAGGGAAATCCATGTCTTCACAAATAGAAGAGGACTCTTCAAGAAGTGGGGATCTTGCCCTTGGCAAAATATCATGCATGTTTTTATACCCTTTAAAAATATGGAGTGGAGTTGGTTTAATAGGTATCTCCAACTCATGCAAAGTGTTTGAGTTTTTTTTTTTAACAAATGATGGTTCACAATGTTTTCTATCAAATCTCCTCACCAATTATTTAGTGAACCCAAAATAATTTTTTACATTTGCATGACAAAATGAAGTAGAATCATTAAACCACCAATCATGGGTCATACCTTTGAGGTGCAGTGCTGCTACTCTGATGGCCTCCTTCTCTGAAACTTGGTGTAGCTGAAAATAGGAATCTATCTCTTCTACCCAAGCTTTGGCTGTGCACTCTGCTGATCCATCAAAGTGAGATAGGAAGATTCTACCTCTCTTACTCCTTTTGTGGCTGCTAAATCTCTCCTCCTTGAGCTTGAAAAACCCTTGGAATTCCAAGTGCTCTTTGAATCTTCATGATTGAGATTCATACTCCTGAAGATAGTCATTCGACGTCTCCTCCCTTGGTGTATCTTCTTCCTCCATCCTTCTTGCAGTAAATATGGGCAACAGACTGTGATGTGGATCTGCATGTGTGTCTGAATGCTCACACCCATCATGTGAACAGCTAGGGCTTGCTTCAAACCCTCTCGGAAATCTTCTACACTCCTCCCCTTTCATATCCTTGAGATCTTCTTTGATATTCTTCATAGTTTGGAAAAGAAGCGGGGAGATCCTCTCTTCCTTCATTCCTCCAAATAATGGAGTCATGCTTTTGTTTCTTCTGCACAACTTCTCTTTTCTGTGAGAAGCTTCTCCTCTTAATGGCATAATATCTTGGATGCACAGGCTGAGCCAATATTATGCTCTGATACCACTGTAATATACCAAAATAGGGAAATTCTACAACAATAAGAATATCTGAAGATATTCTAAAGTTGAAGATTCAGCAATACTTGAAAAAAATAATGTAATTTGTGTCAATTTACTTATTAAATGTGTATTAAACACATTTACATCATATTAGGAGCATATCAGCAAAACTATACATCCATATGTTATCTCCAAGTGGGGAAAGCAGTGATCTAGACCATAAAAACATTATTTCCAGATAATAACGCTATAACTGTGAGAAATGGGACCTGGATCCCTTATTTCATGCAATATAAATCTCACATATAGAATGGGAGAAGAAACAAATCATTCTATACAAGTTAAACAGATCTCCCGATTCTTATATGGCTGAAAAACACTGAAAACTCATGACTAAGTCCGTACAGAAAACTCTGAAGCAAGAACAGTGTAATTATAAGAGGGTTTTTATAAAAATATGCTGTAGATAATAGATCTTGAGTTTATTTAGCCAAATCATAGAGAAAAACAGAGATCTACCCTCTTTTATATAATGTAAAGATAACCCGGCAAGGGTTTCTTGGAATCTTAAGCACAAGAAGAGTAGATCTGAATATTCAGCTGCAAAATAATGCAGTCTCCTAGAAAATTACATGAAATAATCTGAATAAATTAAAATAGGGATGATAATCCCTTTTGCTAGCTTTCCGGGAGAAGGGTTGGTCCTTTCCCTAGGAAACTAGCCCAAAATCAAGGTATTAAACCTTGCTACAACAGCTCTGAAAAATGATGCAGTTCCTCTATGGGACTACACTGTATAAGTGCAGAGATGCTCTGGCCAAGTGCCAAGATGTTAAAATATTATTGGGAGTCCTTCTTGCTGATCCTCCAATGGATAGACAAGCTCTCCACTGAAAAAAAAGCCCAGAAATGACTCAAAGAGATCCTCCTTTGCTGCACATTGCAACACAACCCAGATCTAAACAGAAATTGTGTTGTAGCTGAAGGAGGTAGCTTGGAAAAAATTCTGGAATGAGGAAATGTAACCCAAATAACCTCTCCTTCCCTGAGGATGAGGTAGGGATTCTCGACCAGGAACACCCTTGTGCTAAACAACACTGCAACCCTGCTAAACAGCAAGAGGAAGCAAAGTCTAAACAAACCCAAGCAAATAATAATCAAATCATGCCTCACAATGGCTTCCCTCCTCTCCATATATAGAAAGTGCTCCTCTCCACAATGGGTCCCATCCATATGTGCCACCTAGCCCATGCAAGTTGTCCTCCATTAAAACTGCGCAGTCCATCACGGAGATACAATGTATCTAGACAATGCATGTGGACTTGGTCAACTATGACTGAATCAACATGATCCAATCCTGTTCACACCTGTATATGCTCAATCCAGCTGCTTATTCCTCCCCTTTTCACATGAGGAATGTTATTTTCCCTTCTAAAGAGGTTAATGGGCCTCCCTACCCATTTTATTTATCTACCAAAAGATAATGCTAACTATAATGTTCCTTTTAGCTTGAGGCTAAAATTTGGGAACATTACAGGGGATAGGGAATTGGGAAAATGTTTTAAGATTGTGAGGGAGAGTGTATGAAGGTTTAGGGACTAGCTTTAGGGTGTGAATTAGAATTTAATAAACACTAGGGTTCCTTAATTTAGAATTAGGTTAGAACTCAATGAAGCACAATGATACATCAAAGAGATGAAAGTTTAGTTACTTACTAGCAATATAAGCAAGTAGACTCATTGTGCAAAGATTTAGCATCAAATGGTGGAGTGGCAAGCTAACAGAGGTTTTCTGGAACTTTCTGGGTGAACGTGCAGCGACCCAGCAGAACGCACAACGACCCTAGAGAAAGCATAGTGCAGTTGTAATTTACACTGATTTTTCACCCAAACATGCAGTGTCTTGGTTAAATGTGCAACGTCTTGGATAAATGTGTAGTGACCAGGAGAACATGCAGCGACCAGCTTTGTTTTGCACAATTTCTCTCTGAAATCCAAAATTTCTTCTTTGCTAAGGCTTTGCTTGAGGTTGTATGACACAAATCAACTTTTTTTTTGAAGTGTTTAGGGCTCTTATACTCTAGTGGATTTGATTTATGACTTGAAAACCCACTTTACTTATGTTTCACTTTTCACACTAATGCTCTTTGACTTCTAAATTTTTTTTTTTGCAGATTGTTCAGTTGATGGAGTTTGGCTTTTATTTCCTTCATTTTGGCATGAATGCTTAAGTTGGTAGCTAGGGAATGAACTATTACATATAAAAGACATAAAATTACATTTTAAATGAAAATAAATTACATCTTTGATTTCATATCAAAATGACATTTTGATATGAAAATCATATGAAATCAAAATCACAACTTAAAAAATATAATATTTACATAGTGATGATATTCTGTAGATGGAAATAGAATTTCATTTAGTCACTCTCATTTGGTTGCTGACTTTATTGAGATTGAGTAATGCATTTTGGACCTTGAAAGAAAAAACCCTAATGACCTAATGAGACTTTGAATAACTTGATTTCCATTGTTGAATTTAAATTACACAAGACATGGTGAAATGAGCTTTTCATTGGTGTTATTATGCTCAAGAAGACATGGAAGTGAGTCAGAAAATGTGATTCTCTAAGGGAGAGTGAATTTTTATTAAGGGAAGCTACCATCAGTGAAACAATTTTTAGCATGACCTAATGGAATGATATAAAAATTTCATAATGAAACACCTAAAATGAAAATGAAAGGAATGATATTGATCACTGAGGGAAAAATGTATATTCTGACACTAAAATTGGCCTTATTGGGGATGGCAACTCTGACAGAAGTGTCAAGAACCACAGATCTCTGAGTTGTGCAGATCAGTGCTTTCTTCCATTGGGCCAATACGGTAAAAAAATAACTAAAACTGAAATGTAGGGCTGACTATTTCACAATTCAATGACACAAACTAAATGAAAGTGACTTAATTTGACTTGACTTGACTAAAACAAAGACTCAAAAACTGAACTTACCCTAATGCAAACTTAACTTGAAAAAGTAGAAGCTCAATGAAGCTCCATGGCCTTCACTTCGGGCTCCGAACTCCAATGTTTTTCCCACTTCACACTTGCAGAAATTTTAAAATGATATATACAATGAGCATGAAAATTTCTCATAAATTTCAGATGAAAAGAGATAGTGCTTCAGGAGCCTAACATTTACTGGCCCTCCTAAGCAACTTTGCTCGTCCATTTCTTCTAAGGGATATGTATTTTGTCCATGAGAAGCTACAACTTTAAAGGGGACTTTCCATAGATTATCAAACTTCCCGTGCTTACGTTTGTCTTCATTCTTGGAATCCCAGTGGAGTACCACATCATCAATCTTGAAATCATCTTATTTGGTTTTCCTATCATAAATCTGCTTGATCTTTTCATGAAGCTTGGAAGTGTTCTAGAACACTTCTTCCCTTGTTTGTTGTAAGTGAATCATTTGGTTTATTCTTTGTTGAATATCATTTTCTTCGCTTCTAGCCTCTTGTAGAAGTTTCATGACTGGGATAGCCAATGAAGTATGGAAAATTGTATCCACACCATAAACTACCTGAAATGGAGGCATGTCGATGGATCTTTTGCTTCTTACTCGACCTACCCACAGTGCATTTATCAGTTTCTTGTGCCAATTCTTTTTGTTAGCCTCCAACATATTTTTGAGGACTCCGCCAATCCATTTCCTTGTGGATAATATGTTGTATAATGACCCAATTTAATGTTATATTTATCACATAATTCTATCATCTTCTTTGGTTTGAAAGCCGCAGCGTTATCCGTGATTATCTTTCTAGGACAACCAAACCGGAACAAAATGTTAGCTTCAAGAAATTGAATAATGACTGAGTCAGTATCTTTCCTAGTTTGGATCACTTCGATCCACTTTGTGAAATAATATGTAGCGGTAAGTATCCATATATGTTGAGCAGATGAAGGTGGGTGTATCTCATCGATAAAATCTAAGCCCCACTGCTGGAAGGGAGCTTCAACTGAAATGGGTTGCAATGGTAAAGGAAGGAGCTTACGTTTACCTTGAAAAATTTGGCACTAATGGCAGCTCATGACTGTTTTGTACATATCTGCAAACAAATTAGGCCAATAGTAACCTGCTCTCAGTACTTTTTTGGTCGTAGTCTTCTAGTACAAATGACCTCCATAATCTCCATTGTGGAAATTTTTCATCACTTATCTGGATTCATCTTCCACCAAGAAATTTAGTAATACTCCTCCTGGATCCTTCCAGTAGAGTGCACTATCAAGTATGTATTATTTCGAAGCATTAAGATTTAAGGACCGTGCCTTACTCTTTGTCATGTCCGAAGGAGGATACAAATGTTGTAAAACATAAATGATATGAGGATACCACAGAGATGATGAAAAGAGATCTGATACCTGAAGTAAACTTACATTTTTTTCATCATCAGACAGTGCCGATATGAGATTGATGTCAAGTGCATGTAAATTAGACTCAGCCATGAGCTTGGCTAAGCCTTGCCCTTTGATCATCTTGGTCGGCTTGATCTCAAGGTCATACTATAAAAGTGTTGTTATCCACCTACCTCTTCTTCCTTTTGGATCTGTTTTCATAAGTACTTATTTAACCGCTGCATTTGGAACATATGCTAAAATATGAGAGTGAAGAATATAAACATAGAATTCTTTGAGTGCTTTGACTAAAGCCAAGGCATGTTTCTCAATTATGTTGTATTGGAGAGATGCATCTCTTATGGTGTGACTGAAGAATCCTATAGGTAGCTCTGTCCCATCTTTTTTCTGCATAAGCATTGCTACCAAGGTATGCTCAGAAGAAAAAGAAAATATGATGAAATCTAATGAATAATCAGGAAAATATGATGAAATCTAATGAATAATCAGGACTTGTTAACATTGGAGCAGTGGTCAAAGAAAATTTTACCGAGCTGAATGATTTACAAGCATTTTCTGACCATCTAACATCATTTTCCTTCTTTAGCATATTGGTTAATTCTCTAAGATGTTCTGCTAGGTTGGGAATGAACCTGCGTAGGAAATTCATCCTACCATTGAAGGCTTGAATTTCCTTTTTGTTTCTAGGGAAATATATTTTCTGTATTTCTTCAACTCTAGTGGGATCTATTCATATTCCATGTTTTGAGATGATGTGTCCTAACAACTTACCCTCTTCCATAGAAAATAGGCATTTTTTAGGATTTAGGGAAATCCCAAACTTTCTACATCGCTAGAATACAATTCTCAAATGATGTAAATGATCTTCATCTGAATTTGAATAAACGGTCAGATCATCTAAATAAACTACCAAGAATACATATTTTTCATTACCAAAATCTATGTCCATGGCATGCTGGAAAGTAGCCCCAACATTATTCAAACCGAACGCCATTTTAGCATATTTAAAGGTACCCCATGGTGTAGTGAATGATGTCTTATCATGATAATATTCATGTACAAGGATCTGATTGTAGCTTGAGTAACCATCCAACAATGACATCCTGTTGGCTCCTACAACTCGCTAAAGTATGTGATCCATATTGGGCAGCGGGTAATTATCTTTCAACGACACTTTCTTCAGATTTCTGAAATATATACAAAGTCGAATCTCATTGGTCTTCTTCCACACTGGAACCAAATTGGAGATCCAATTTGAAAATATGATAGGAAAAATTATGCCTTCCTTGTAAAGCTTGTTTACCTCCTTATCAATGGATGGAAACAATTTTGGGTTTATTATCCTGAGCTTCTGTCTAAAGGACTTCTGATTTGGCTTGATTGGAATTGTGTGATAAATTATATCTTGATTGTACACCTTTAGATCTGAATAATATCAAGAAAATACATCAGAAAACTCAGTAAAAAAATCAATATATTTAGGCTTTACCTCTAATGGCAAGGACTTTGAGAGCTTGATGAACTTTGGCCAATCGGTTGTTCCGATATTCACGTCTTCTACTCCTTTTTCTGTGGGAACCAAAGTTGGTTTTCTCGCCACATCATCTTGATCAAATAACTCTTCCAAAGGTATGAGACCTTTCGGAATGTTATTTTCTTTGAGCTAAAGAATGTCAATCTGATATGCTTCAATAACTTGGTCATCCTTATCATACACTTCATCCATTGAACAATTTTCAAATTCTCCTTCACTCTGCAGGATTTTGTTCACTTGTTTATCATCCCAGAAAACTTGCCAAAATTTCAAGTTATTTGCAATTACCCGCAGCAGTAGCTAATGAATCAACTATCAAGTTTTGCAATCTAGGCACTACCTTAAGTGTATATTCTAGAAACATTCTTAAAATGTCAAGTGCTACATTCCTATATTGCCTCCTTCTTCGGTGATTAGCTTGGTACTCACCTTTGATTTGTTTGATCACTAGCTCTAAATCACCATAGACTGCAATTCTCTTAGCTCCCAATTTATTCAGAATTTTAAAACCGGTAATGAGCGCTTCATATTCAGCCTCATTATTTTTACAATCAAACGCTAGTTTGTAGGAACAAAACCTTACATTATTTGGGACCTTGTTTTTCTGTTGAAATGGGTTGCGAATCCATAAACCAATGCCAGATCTGTCTTTGCCAACATAATCATAAATTTCCATGATCCAAAAATCACATTCTTCTTCTTCAAGGTGTTGAAAATTTTTATTCTGATTTAATACTATTTGGCAATCTAATTCTTCATGTTGCTCTGAACTTTCATCTACCTTCTCTGATGGTTGTTCAATTACAATAGGCATATTTTCTCTCTCTTTCTCTAACAATGTTCTAATACAATCTAAAACTTTGGGAATATCCTTTATTTATACTATTTGGAAATCTACATCATTTAATACGGAATCATTGTACAATATAAAGGACTCTAAGTCTGTATGTACAACGTTGATAGGATGATTATTAGGTCGTTCCTTATTAGTGATCATGTAATTCATTTTGGTCTCACAGTATAGCTTTCTCATTTGACCTAAGATAGGGATAGTGACATAGGAAAATTCTAACTACAATGTACCTCTTAATATGGTCCCCTAGGATCTCGACAACAACATACCAAAGCGTGGAGGAATATAAGCAACTACCATGTCCACAAGGAATTTTTTGGCTGGGATTTTATCTAAGGAGACAACTAGATCTTTGATCAAACCTAAACAATGGACATGACCAAAATCGAAAGAATATAGATCATGATATGGGTGAGTAATATCAAGGCCAAGCTTATCCATGATGGATTTGGGCATGAAGTTGTGAGAAGCCCCGGAGTCTAACATAGTATTATGAAGAATGCACTGATGGACTTTAAGACTCAGATAAAATGGTGGGACTTCACTATCTTCGGATTGGCCATCAATGGCGGGACCAAATATTAACTTAGGTTGATAATCCTCTACATTAACCATGTCGGATAAAGGGTCAACTTAAAGGTTTTGGCTACATGGGAATTGTACTTATCAATTTTGACCAATTCGGTAAGAGGAATAAACACTTTTAATTTAGAAATTTTAGACTCAAAATTAAATGGTGTAGTTTTGTCTACCTATTTTATGATAACATCCATTTTCTCAACATGATATCTCGGTGCAGCTTCTTTTCTCTGATTGTCTCTTTATTTGACTGGTGCACTTGTAGTAGGCTAATTACTTCTGTTCTGATTCATAGCTACAATCTCTTTTCCCTTATTCTGAACTTCTTTCGGTGGTGCTTTTTTTGCTGAACTATTTTCTTCGAAGGTGGAGTTATTGGAACATCCCGACCTCTCAATGTATATTGCCTTTTCTGGGAACACAATGCAGTTAGGTACCCTCTCTAATAGTCATCATATTATACTTATAACTCATAATTATTTTCCATTAAGAAATTTTTGTCATTAGGTGAATTTGTATTCTCCACATATTCTTCATCCTCGATGAGAAAAATGGGCTAACCATCGGCTGTGAAAATAATATTCTCCTCTACCGTTGGTTCTTCCTCTTCATCACTCTAATCATAGTTCTTATTGAAGTGGTGTTTTGATTTTTTGTTGCTACTGTGTTTCAGGAGCTCTTTGTTCTCTCTACTTTATTCAACACTGAGTTGTTTGCTGCTGGCCTCAGAAGTTTGGATGTTTGATTTTAGGCTCAATATGTCTATCTGAAATAGACTTCTTATCAACCATTCTCTCCATGTTTTTTAGCTAGGCATAAAATCTAGTATCAGATGAAGTGGAGGATTCCTCTTTGATAGTCACTTTGTAATCATTTTTAAGTTTGGCCTTTTTAATTAATATATTTTCTTCAACACTCACTGAATTTTTTAGCATATCTTCAAGGGTGGTGGGATTTCTTTCTCTCAGTGACTAGGCCATATCTGGGTCAAAGGCATTGGGATAACGCTGAAGGACTAACCCAGGAGGTGGTTTCATTTTATTAGGAATGGAATTATAGATTCTCAGATATCGGGAATTGTAATCAGACACTGATTCATTGGGATTATGTTTTAAGGAATCATATTCAGCAAGCATCTGTAAAGGGTTTTTATTTTCATCCCACCTAGCTAAGAAAACATCAGTCAATTTAGCGGGATTCCTAATTGAATTTTCTACTAGGGAACGGAACCGAACTTTGACTTCACCTGAAAAACTTTGTGCAATGATTCGCATCTTGGCATCATATCCATCTAACTCCTCCAAATATATAAAGGTTGTGATTTTGGCTATGTTTTGACGGGCGGTAATTTCAGAGTTTTTATAAAAAAGGGGAAGCCTTTGACCATACCCTTGAGGTAGATCATCAATATTAATAGGGAGAACTAAAGGTCCAAAACGAGCCATAATTTCGACTGAATGGTATACTGGGTTAACAACTGGAGGGATAGGCTGAATGGGTGAAGGGGCTGAAGTTATTGGTACTGAAGTAGCAGGTATGTATGATGAAATTGAAGGTGTAGATGAATATACTAAAATTGATTGAGTTTGAGGTTCAGATGTAACAAAAAATTCTTCAGGATGATCAAATTTGATCCACTCCTTAATGTCTAGGTCAGATTCCAACTTGATTTCTTTGAAAAACCAATATTTCAAAGAACTTAAATCTAATTTGGACAAATTTATTAGTTCAGATAATCTCATAGGATCAAAAACTATATCATAGAAGGAAATTTCAGATTTGGACTTGAATAAATATAATTCAAACTTTATATCATAGGGTATATCTTCTAGAGAAAGAAATTTTGGAGGTAGAGATATTGATCTTACCAACGGAGCTGGTCTTGATTGAATATGCAGAGTTTGATATCAGTGTATTTGAAATAATTTCTCTGGATCATCAATGAGATCAACTGGATCAAGGTCTGGATTCTCTCTGGTGTATCTTGTAGAAGCCAGATCTATTGTGAGGCACTACACTTATGAAATTAGCCTTACGAAACTTGATCCTATCATCTAAAGGATCAGTTTCCGATAGATCTTTGTCGTACACCCAAGGAAAAATTTGTCTCTTCGTTCCCCAGAAACAACGCCAGTATGTTATCACTCCACCAGATTCCCAAGGCTGAGGAAGGAATCCCAACAGAGGTAACCACAAACCAAGATTTTGACTTGATAGCTAGCCCTATCAAGTTGGAGAGGGCTCTCTCCAAAAGGGTCACAGCCAGGAGGGCTGGATAAATTAGGGTTTTAGGCTAGATATAGAGTGAAGGGGGGTTGTTTTGAATTGATTTGGTTGGGGAAATCAATGGATAAAGGAATTAGGTCAGGGAAAATGAGTTAGGTTTGCAGGGATCAATGGGGCAAGGTAGGTAAAATGCCAATCACTTGAAGGAAATGGTTGTGGAATGGTTTTGAAACTATAAGGAGGCTGAGAAAAGCATAAGAGGTGTATTTCTCTCAGACAGAAGATAATGAACAAAATATGATCAGTTAACCAAAACAGAGCATGGAAAACATGTATTATGAATTTCTAACTTATAAAAGATGATAACATAGACATGAAAGTGACATGAACAATACATTCAAGCATATGTGATTGAAGAAGAAATAATGAAAGACATTCAATACCACATGTTACACCATTTTTTGGTCATCTAAACTATTGTTATGAGATGGACCCAAGTACACCATGTAAGACCAATTTTACCCTAAGAAAAATTGCATTCACTATGAAAAATAACTTAGTAAACCACCTTTATTAAGTTGTTCATGGTCTAAACAAGAAACCCCATGAGGAAATATTAAATAAATCTACATTTTTTTTATTTTACTCAAGGAATAATTAGTTAAACAATAGTTTAATTAATATTCCTGGTTATACTTAACCCAAAACAGGGAAATTAACTAGATAAATCATTATTTATCTTATTATTTCCTAAGAACAATTATTTAAACCTTATTTAAATAATATTATTTGCTGAATATGACTAAATCACCCTTAAATAATTAAATAAAACATTATCTATTTGATTATTACTCAACCACATCCTTAAAATGATAAATAAATCATTTATTTATTTATTATTTATAAATAAAGGGATTTGACCCAAGTCAAATTCATTTTCCCTCAAAAAATATAATAAAATATTCCATAAAATTTGGATCTTGATTTGGTTAATAATATTTTAATTATGCACCAATATCTAGACTAACTCAATATTTTGTTATAAATAGAAGGGTTTTCCCATTCATTTACCACCTTTTGTTGCCTAAATATCACTCTGGATCTATACTTTTGGTCTGACTTTGATCCACCATCATAGTCATATTTTTTCTACCATTTTTGTCTGGGTTTTCTACACCATCAAGAGAGAGGATTTTTAGATCTGAAGTGTTGAGGACTTATAAGAACCCATCCCATTGAGGAGAACTGGTAACACCCTTCTATGTTTTCCTCCCAGATAGCATGTTACAAAACTCAAAACTGGGGGCACCACCTGCCCCTACACACTAATCACTATCTGGAGGATCCTGAGCCAATGGCTTTGCTCCCGCAGCTTGTAGATCACGCATACCCTATCCGGCGATCGCCATGCACCACATGACCCCTCGTCACTCAGAGGGTAGACCGATACATGGCTCTATGTACTGGTCATCTAAGTCCTGCCAGTCGTGCTTTAAAACACCGTTCAGAAGCCTCTCACATCTATGATGGATGTCCTCCAGGAGGGCTGTTGCATCCTCATTTTGCTGCACCCTTGCTCCACTAGGTCCTGCAGTCCCCGATACTGCAGGTCGTACCATATATCTGGCTGATTTTACCGATGTTGTATCTACATACCAAAAGTGAAAGAATCAGTACCACATACAATATTCTAGACCTTTACATGCACATAAAAGATTAGCTATTTCTCACTTACCATCGGGCCCCCATATTCAACCAAGCGGCAGTGGAAAATCCAGGTCCCCACAATAACTCATCCCACTATAGGGATAGTCGTATATATACAGTGGCATCTGATCCCAATGAACAAAGAACTCGGGCCGAAACACCCGTCCAACCTCCCCACCTCCTCCTCTGCACAGTAGTCGCCCCCACCGGCACATCTTAGGCTCTCTCGAGCCTCCATATTGGAGTTGTATGTGAGGTCAAAGTGTAGGGATCTTCTCAAAGAAGAACTAGCACAAACTTGTACCATATGCACAGTCATGGTTCTCTTGCCGCTTGCATAGCGACAACTGTCGTTTCAACGACGACAGCATCATCTGGGCCCACCCATAGTAGGTCCCACTCAAAACACTCTCCACAAGCATCATCTTCCCCCCAGTGATGTGATGGAGTGCCTAGTTTCCCAGGATCCGTAGCACCGCTGCAGCCACAACACGAGTCTCTAACGTCTCCAAATCCCCGATGGGTATCTGATTCCCCTTGACTTGGAGACCTGGTTGACAATGGCGCTCTACAAACTCTATGATATTCCACCCTCACAGTAATACTGACTGAGTATTCCCTACCATCCCAAGTGATGGGAGACCAGTCAGGAAATATATATCCTGGACTGTCAACTCGATCCGGTGCCCCTGCACTATAAATATCTCATGGTTTGGATCCCAATAACTGACAATCCGGGCCAATAAGATCTCTCCAGCTCTCATCAAAGGGTTCTCCACAAACTTCAGAACCCCAAACCTGGCCAGTGCACTACAGACACCTTGATCCTCCCATATCTCTGACCATAATGCGCCCAGGTCTCTCTCTCTCTCTAGTTGATCCGTAATTCTGCCATATCTGCACAAAACCATTGTTGGAACAGGGTCTCCTACAAGCTGTGAAAATAATCCGATTTTGTATATTTTTTATTATAATTAGGCTAACACAGGGGTTTTGGGGTGGGTCAAAGCCCTAAAAGCATTGTAATGGGTCAAAGGGTAAACCAGGGGTCCGAAAACCACGGTTTGCGAACCATAGGAAATTTTAGGCTAGATTATTATAAATAGAGGAACATTTTGAATTTTAAGGGAGAGCAATGAAGAGATATTGATGTGAATTGTGGTTTAGTAAATCTGTTTGGGTTTTTGGGGAAGGACTCCTGCTGGATGTGTGCGCAGAGATCCAGATTCCTACTGTGTGCAGACCCTACTACTGTGTGCGCAGGTTGGGATGGGTATTGTAAAAGGGAATTGTTGAATTGATGAATAAGAAAGGCTGTTGAGAACTGAATCTATGTGTATTTTTTATGCGAATCATTGGTAATTACTATATTATGCGTATTTTGTATTCAGCTGCGAAAGTTCTGTGTAAGTGTTATTACTGCATCAAGATTTGTTTTGTTCTATTTTATGCAATATTGAGCACCATAGTATAATTGACCTTGCGCACGTAAAGAGACCTATAAGTCCTACCCAGGAAGATCTGGACATCTCGAGGCAGGACGCAGCTCTACTTTCCTTACCTATCCTTTCTCAGGGTGTAGAAACCTGGTTCCAGCACCCACCCATACTACTTCGGGTGAGACTTTGACCTACGCAAGTAGGTCACTGCTGAAAGGGCCAATAGTATAGAGGTTTGTTGGCAAACCTTGAACTCCGAACCTGGGTTAGGACCCCTCGAGTCAACAAATTTTTCCGTTGCCAGGACCTGGAGCATTTTGAGGAAGGGATCAGGTAATGACAAGAGAGTATTGGAAGCTTGAAAGGAAGGAAATTGAAGAGTGGTTCGAAAAGCAGATTCAAGAGTTCGCGGTGAAAGAAAATCGCAACACGAAGTTAACGGCGGAAAAGTGGAAAAATAGGTACATTCTTACAGAAAGCTACAAAATTTTATTTGTGACATTTTCAATCGAGCTTTAGGAGTGGCTGGCTAGGCTTGTAGAATTCCAGAAGCGTTGGAAGGATGAACGAGTCACTCAGTGGACGCCAGAGCTGATCAAGCAGCTAGAAAGAACCGATAATACCATCACTCGCACGGTGGATCACTAGGTGGACAGTGTGCTAGGAGGATTTGTGACGAAATTTTCTATTGATTAGTTTGTCACTTACTCTAAGGTCGAGTGGAGATTCTTTAAAGGATTCCGAGGCAAGTTCCTAAAGACGTTACCATTGTTGATTAAGATACTACTATGTGAGAAAAGTATTCCCTGTAGTCATACCGATTGAATGACCTCGGATCCCGACGAAAGCATGACGCGTAGTGGTAAATACTATCAGACCAACCTCGATGGGGAAATATCCTCCTATAACCCTCTGCGAGAAACAGCTGTGCAAGACCCCCTAGCTACACCATCATCCAGGCCGCACAAAGGTAAGAACTCACCCATACCACCATCCTCGTCGGACAGTGATATGGCTGTGCACCTGAGACTACCTTCCTTCAAGGGGGTAAGGGATGAGGATATGGACTGATTTTTGTTTGTCACAGATTCCATATGGACTGCGCAAAATGTGACAAATGATACGGTGAAGAGGGCACAGCTGTCCCTGGCATTTGAAGAAAGAGCGTTGGAATGGTACATGCGATACATCTATCAGAACAGGAGTGCGTCTATTCAAGATATTAAGGACGCTCTGAAGCAACAGTTCTGAAAGCCAAAATATTACTCTCAGTTGGTAGCAGAAGTGAAGTACTTCAAGAAAGGTGCGTCTGAGTCTGTATGGGAGGCTGATTAGCGATTGAAGAAAGCAATCATGGAAGGAGGATTTGAGTATGAAGATAGACAACATACAGAATGGTTCATCACTATGTTGTTGCCCCACCTGCGTACGCTAATGAGTCACCAAACCTTTGAGTCAGAGGAAAAAGTTGTGGAAGTCGCTATGAAACTAGAAGCTACACCCAAAGAAGATACATCGTTAGGAGTACATCAAATTCAGGAGAAACTCGGAGCTATGCACATGGAAATTCAAAACCTATGAAAGGAACGAGGAAAA
The DNA here is from genome assembly GCA_034641835.2 of Pinus albicaulis. NCBI lineage: Eukaryota > Viridiplantae > Streptophyta > Pinopsida > Pinales > Pinaceae > Pinus > Pinus albicaulis. The sequence continues at coordinate 746,033,966 of CM076583.1, forward strand.
GGAGCCAGCACAGATCTGTGGTGCATACGATGTCGGGTCTCTGGCCATATGAAGGATCAGTGCCCTCTATTGGAAGATTACATGCAGGTATGAGGACCTAGTCCGGTCTGCCCCAGAGCGAGTGGGGGACCCATCCTATCACGGCCAGGTTCGAGGGGACCTGTGCTGTGGTGCGACGACTACCATATAGCAAGGCTGCATGATATGGACCATTACCCTTGGCTAGATTACCCTTGGCTAGGTGCGTATGTCCTAGAATTGAAGCAACAGTGGTGCAGGTTCTGCCAGTCGGTAGGACACAATGAGCAGAACTGTCACACTTATGACCTGATGATAGATCGTGGGAACTTGTATAGGGTACAATCAGACCCTGCATCACCAAGATCTCCAGCGAGCTTTGGTGGCTCTCCAGCAAGGGGCAGGGGAGGTCGGGGAGGAAGCGCAGGACGAGGACGTGGGTAGCTAATCTGTTATAACTGTGGGGAAGTAGGACACTTTGCAAGGGACTGCCCAAATCCCACAAGACAATCCTACAAATATTGCAGACAGCTGGACCATGCGGTCAAAGATTTCCCAATCTTAATAGCAAAAATGCAGGAAAAGCAGCCCACCCCTACGCAGAATGTGAAGAGAGTTAAAGCCAAGCTAAGGAACATAGACCCAAGTGTGAAAGCCATAACACGCAGTGGGATGGTCACCTAGGGATCGAAGGAAGAGGCTACCAAGGATCCTCTGACCTGTCAAGGAGGATTGAACATAAAAAGGGGACAAGAGACCATGGCCATAGCTGACCAGGACTTCACTCAGAGAGTAGCAGCTACTGTGCAGGTACCGACGCACCCCAAGACAAATGAGGGGATTGAGCCCTTTTTGCAGGCATGTCTAAAGCTGCTACATAACCCAAAGGATGTAGAGAACCTTCAGGCATTAATTAATAGCTGCGCAGCGCGACCCGATCCGACCTCTGGGACCAAGGATGTACACAAACTATACAGGTATAAAAAACGCACCGGTAGGGAAATGCAGCTAACTACACAGATTGGTGACTACGAGATGGATCAAGTTATTTTTGACCTCAAATCAGATGTGAATGTGTTACCAAAGAAAACATGGCAACGAATGAGAGAACCTAAATTGGAATGGTCCACCATCCAGCTGTGCATGGCAAATCAACAGAAGATCATCCCTCTAGGAAGGCTGCCAAAAGTAATGGTAGATATCACAGGAGTAAAGGTCCAAGCTGAATTTGAGGTAATATAAATCGTGGAAGATGCGGATCCCTACCCTGCACTCCTAAGACTGGACTGGGCCATAGATATGGGGGGTGTCATCAATCTCAAAAAGCGCAGCATGGTGTTTGAAAATAACGGTACATGAGTAATAGTGCCACTGGATCCCACGAAAGGTGCATGGTATACAGAGCCGGCACACGATGCAGAGGAAGTAGATCACATTTACAAGTTGACTACACAGGACGAGGATTGGATTAACCCCACAGCAGAAGGAGTGCTCTCTAGGGAAAAATACAGTGAATTCTTTTCCGACTTTGATGGGAACTAGAGAATTGGCAAGGCTGGTTGCATGAGGTTTCGGTGCTACGATGTCTTCGGGTCACAAGGAACTTCAGCTGCATCTCCGCCAAGGTAAGAGACCTACCCTACTTTGGGAACTTGGGTGACATTAAGGAATTTTTACGTGCATTCAAAGCAGAAGTTCCCAAGGGACGAAGGCTAGGGGCCCTTCAGCTATGGGATAAGCATGGGAAGGTATTCTGCAATTGGGAGGAATGTCGGGATAAGATGATCCTGCGATTTGGAGCCCCAGCTGGGAGACGAATCCAAAAGTTCCTTGGGTCAGAAGACCCATGCAAATATTTTCTTGCATGGGAAACGCAATGGTGTGACATAACCCCAAATGAACGGGTTCACCTATTTATCCATGACCTAGGACTGCACCCAGCTGCATGGTATTTAGATGCGGAGCAGCATCAGCGCACACGCCATTGGGAGAATTTGTGGGATGAGTTTCTGCGAAAATTTAGGGTGGGAGACGACGCAGGGGTGATCGACATAGCTCTGCAGAACATGAATGCCTTAACTAAGGGAATATCACACCTATACATCGCACCCGGATCAAGGGGAATGCTGGTACCACACACGGTTGAATACTGGAGCCTTAGCCCGACAGAAAGAAAGACTGATCCCTAAACTGTCCCAACCGCGGCACTGAATGGGATGCGTATAGTTTCCAAGTTGCGTGAGTTGTACCTAAATTGCATTACAACACATCCGACATTGGCTTTAATTTGGGATGTGCGGAAGACATGGATGCTTCATCCAAAGTCAGTAGATCTGTGGGAAAGCCATCAAGTGCGAGCGATGACTATCAGAACACTGCATTCTAGTGAAAAGGGAATCTTACCGTTATAGCAAACAGGCGGTTGGCTATCAATGCGGAAATTTATGGTGAGGTTTTTTCGGATGAGTGATGGTAAGTGATAATGGGTAAACCCACAGTCCCCACTTTTCTTCCACTATAGCTTTGATTCTGTCATTTTCATTACTAGGGGGGTCTCCTTTATTTTTTTGTCAAATTTATTTATCAATTTCATTTAACTTAATCTTATATATACCCGAATATATATAATCCCCTTGGTATTCTTATTTTCGCGCGCACAACACATATATGTATGCTCCTGTATTATAATCTTGATCCCTCTTTTTGTATAGTGCTTATCTCTTATAATTGCAACCTTCCTTTGTATATTGAATCAAAGGTAAATGATACGACTACGACTCCTTTTTAATTAAACCTCAATGTTTAACATATGATATAATGAAACACACTCATTCTTCTGCCTCAAACCCCAGGTCCACGCCTTTTATTTGAAATAATCAAAATCCCGACCATAGACTTATAATACTAACCTTAATACATTAAGGGTCATTAAATCCCGACCTTAGCACTTAGCATTATATAATGGTTTGATCCCTTTTTACAACCTCCAACCTCAGTTTATAACAAAACCTTAATATAATGCACCTGATCTCCGGACTCGTATTACTAACCCAATTACACTATCAACACAACAAATTTCATATATAATTTTCCCACGGGCCCACACCTCAACGTGTAAATGAATGGTTTTCAACGCAAAACAAATGGACCATACCTTATTTATCTCCCAGGCAACTTGTTGCGCGACCGTTGTCGGATCAATCACCCTCCAGATCGGACGAACAGGAGTGATCTCACTTTTTTTCTCCGGCTGAAGATTATCGCTCCGAAAAAAAATGACGAGGGCGTTAATTGCCCTGTGACGTGGCACAATTGTGTTGGTTCGGATTTTTTTTCAGCGGTTTCGCCCCCGCCCAAAATCGGTGCGAAATAGGCTGTAATGGTTTCACAAACCCACTCTAGTATTTGCGCAGTACCTAACTCAGTTCTCACTGTCGTTAACACCTTCTTTGCTTTTAACTTCGCGTGTTAACTCCGGGGTTAAGTCTCCATGCTATTGCTCCAATGATAACAAAATGACTTTATTTCCTCCAATGGACAGAGATTATGAGTCTCGACGCTATTGTTCCGATGATAAAAAATAGCGTTAATTCTTCCAACGTACAGAGGCTACATTCTCGATAGAGCTTCACCATTCATTGGCAACCAGAGTGTGAAAATGGTTTTAATCCACTAACAGGGTCCTCTTCTACATCTCTCGGGTTCAATACAATTTATATCTCAGAGCACACAATTATATGCTTTGTTCACAAGGTCCACACAACCCTATAGTCTTAATTCAACATTTTAACACACTGTCAATCTTGGCTAACATTGACTCTCTAATCACACACAGAGCATCATTCGAGACCCAAAATTATAGAGTATACATCTTCCACATTGTCCATACAATTGTTTATTGGATTACATAAGCCATTCACACAAGGTTAAACCAAACAGTACTCATGTCATTTTAGACCGGGTTTTTTTCATATTCAAAAACGAAATTTCTTACAAAGCTTCTGGTCCTAGCCAGATATTCGATTTTGATGGCCCTCCTAGTCTCATTCCTCTGTTATCCTCTCTAGTTCTCAACTCTACTTCTGAAAAGTTCTATCTAATAATGCCTTTAAGGCTTACAGTTACACAAGGAGGGAATGAATCGACTCAGCTCCTACAGTGATTCACCAAAACTCTTCAGATTCCCAAATTCCTACGTTTAGCCTAACAACAGAAACTAAACTGACTCCTTCTGTCCTCTAATCATTCGAGGGCAGTTACATTCTCTCCACAACTGACTAAAATTAACTAAAAACCTACTGGTTTTATCACAAAAGAATCTAATTCTCTTGGAACTAAAACTCCTAAGTCTTAACAAAATGCATGAATTTTTTTTTGGCCTAATGCCCTTGCATCAGACTCCCGAAGTTAAAATGAATCATGATCTCTTGATCATGTACTCTTAAAACCCTGCCTCCGGGATCCCACACTTTGTTCTACAACTGTTCATTTGTTGCAGCATTCTTTTTCGGCATTCTTTCAGGTTTCCATACTTTGTTATGTAGCTTTCCACTGGCTACACTTTGACATAACTTTTTGGTCTTTCTTTTGCTACTACTTCTTTGTTTCTTCACTACTGTATTTTTCTTAGGCACTCTCACCATCAGTCTTCTTATAAATTCAATTTCTTCATCTAAGATTTCTTCTGACTGCTGGAATTTGCTCCATCTAGATTGCTGAAACTCAAACCCTGCTTCTCCTTGCTGAGTTCTCATTTGTTGAAATCTTACTTCTTCAGTTCTCACTGCTGCCCTAGCTGCCACCCAATCATCCATACCCTCTTTCTTTCTGCAACAGTAAAACTTTTCTTGATTGTCACTCTTGATAATTTCCTCATTTTCCGGCTTCAGCAATTTTTCAGACTGGTATTTAAATTTCCAGTCATCATCCTCATCTCTTATATTCTTCTGGACTAAACATGCCTTAGTCCTTCCACCAGTGCCTGCAATCATAAGAGAAACATCAAACTTACAAAATCTTTGTGTTTATTTCTCCTCTTATGGCAACACTTCAATTTGTTGCTCCAATATTTCTTCCAGCAACACTCCAAGCTGCTATTTAGCCATTTCATTCTCTTCTCTATATGTTTTCTACAAACATTTTAGCCATTCATTTTGTGGTTGTCTCACATCATCAGCATGCTGTAATTTGAACTCAGCATGTCCTTCTTCTTCTGCCCTGGCAATATTCAGCAATTGCCTTCCTTTTTCTTGCTTGGTTCTGCTAACCATATCAAGTCTTCCAAACACTGCATTTTAATCTTCTATCAGAGAAAAACCATGATTTCCCATTATTGTAGCAATCCCAAACAAGCCAATTTTTCCTTGTCATCTGCAGAAATAACAAGTTCATTTACAGGAGGCATGATAGCCTCACCTTCCTCCTTCTGCAACAATTCATCACCCTTCAAAACAACTCCAAAATATGGATTGTTCTCTGCCATACCTGTCAACACAACCAATTTGTAAAATTTTAAATCACAAGACCCAATGGTCTTAATTGATGATTCAATCACCAATTCCTCTCTATCTTCATCGCATTGTGTCTCCACATTCTACAATCCCCAATTATGAAATTGAGGTTCTCTCTCTTGTATTGAATCCTGCTGATTCAACATACTCTCCAACAGCTCAATTTCTCCATTCCAGGGATCAAACTTTTCCATAGAACTCTCCTTTTCCTTCTCTTTTAATTGACTGCTCAATGGTGCCAACTTTTCTTCAGCATCAATAGAATCTGCATACACAAAACAAGTGTCAAAACAATAGTCATAAAGCCTCAGTGTTGTTTCTTCTACTGCCAGCATTTCAGTATGTTGTCTTGAATTTTCCTCTACTATCAGCACATCAGTATGTTGATTTATTTTTCTCAAAGAATTCTCTGGATAATTCTCAAGACTGCCAACAAGCCTTTCTTTCACATCATCTGCTCTCATGATGCTTTCATGTTCACTGAGATGAACTCTAACTTCTGAAATCTCTCCTTCATACTCTGAATTCTCTAGCAAATACTCTAGCAATGCTATTTCCCTTTTGTAATCCTTAATAAATTCATCATCTCTTACAGTCCCTGCATTCATGCACAAACCTTTAGTTTGTGGACCAGGAGCTCTAACATCTTTCGCTGGTATTTCACATATCATTTCTTCAAACTAATCTTCTCCTTCTTCATCCACAAGGACTTCTCCCTGTGCTGCAACAACTTCAATCACAAATGCATTACTGCATCCTTCAATCAGGGGGCATTCTCCAACATTTCATTTTTCTCCAGAGTATTCATCTCTTGAGAGGTCCTTCTCCATACTTGTGACAACTTCACAAGATTTCTCATCTTCCTCCTCAACAAACTTTAGAGTTTGTTCATCTCCCTGTGATGTACCTGCAAACATACACAACTCATTAGTTTTAAAACCATAAGACTTTTCAATCTTGGTTGCCTTCTCAAGCACTTCCCTATGAGTAGGTCTGTATGGGGAATATTCAAATTCCACTCTTGACTCAGGAACCTTGAGTTCCTATTCTCTTGTAGAACCTGTAATCACCTCACTCTTATCAGTCACAAAAATACAAGGTTCTACACCATCCAGTTGATCTGGACTTGTCCAACAACTCAGGAAATCATCAGTAATTTCCTCTTCAGAAAGACAATCTTATTGCTGTCTCAAACCTCCACTATGATTCATAAGATCTCTTGTAGATCTCTCTTCTTCAATTATACTCTGTTCTGCTTCACAAATAGAACCTTCTCTTCTCAACTCAGCTACTCTGAGTTCCGCACATTTCAACTGTACATTCCTCCTTAGTTCAATCTTTCTCAGCTTTTCTGCAGACATACAAGAATCATCAGAAGTAAATTCATTTGACCCCTTGGTCTCACTTGAAGTTTTAGTCTTCAAGTCCTTATCCAAATACTCAATCACTCTGAGTATTTCCTTCTTCTTCTGAGCGTTTATCATTTGCTCTCTCTTCTTTTGTAGCCCATGCCACTTTACTTCCTTCTTCATGATCCAACCAACTCTCTGGCTTTCCTCTATCATCCTCTCCAGTTCAATAAGCTGCTTACTGATCTCAGCTATCTCTTTCCAATGTTCTTCATCTGTGAGTTTCTTCCTCATGCCATTTTCTTTGGCATCTTCCCTCACTCTTCTGTTGTGGCCTCTCTCAGAACCTCTGCAATCTCTGTTCTGGATATTAGTTTCCATTTTCTCCTCTAGGAGTTCTTCACTCACAAGCTGCACTAAGCCTCTGCAATAGCAAGCTCTCTTTCTGCAACTTACCTCACCATTCCCTTCCTCCAGATCCGGCTTTTGGAAACTACTGGTCCCCTATCTGCTGGAACCTTCTGAGCACTCTCTTCTGCTCTCTCTAGGCTTCACTCTGCAAATTCTCTCAAAAACACATCTTTTCTTCTATCATCCAATCGCTGTTGGGAATTCTCCAGGTTCTACCACACTCTTCTTTACTCAGAATCCCTTGTTGGACTCTTCTATCACTGCTTCAAAGAAATGATCTTCTCTTTGCTAAGATTCCTTAATTTCTTGCACTCTTCATTCTGCAAACAATATCCTTCAAAATAGAGTCAAATAAGGCTCATCAACCCACCTTCAAGATTCTCTATAATCTTGCCTATTCTTTCACCTGCACTGCTCCTATGTATGCTGCAATCTTCAAGACACCTTGTCTTCAACTCCAGATTTTGCAAATATAAGTTATCAACCTTCAATGTATGGTTATTCAAATCTGCAATCTCCCCCCTATCCAACCTTTAGTTGCATACTAGGTTCACTGCCATCAAAACTCTGTCTGTACTTTCTGTTCACTGCAACTCTGTGCACCTTCACTGCACACCTCCTCAAATTTGCAGTCACTCTCAAACAGATTTAGAACTTCAAAATTTCCTCACTGCCTCTACCAAGCATGCATTCTAAAATTATTCTTCAAAAGAGTAATTCTAGCTCTGATACCACTTGATAATGAGTAAACCCACAGTCCCCACTTTTCTTCCACTATAGCTTTGATTCTGTCCTTTTCATTACTTAGGGGGTCTCCTTTATTTCTTTGTCAAATTTATTTATCAATTTCATTTAACTTAACCTTATATATACCCGAATATATATAAGCCCCTTGGTATTCTTATTTTCGTGTGCACAACCCATATATGTATGCTCCTGTATTATAATCTTGATCCCTCTTTTTGTACAGTGCTTATCTCTTAAAATTGCAACCTTCCTTTGTATATTGAATCAAAGGTAAATGATCTAACTACGACTCCTTTTTAATTAACCCTCAAGGTTTAACATATGATATAATGAAACACACTCATTCTTCCACCTCAAACCCTAGGTCTACGCCTTTTATTTGAAATAATCAAAATTCCGACCATAGACTTATAATACTAACCTTAATACATTAAGGGTCATTAAATCCCGACCTTAGCACTTAGCATTATATAATGGTTTGACCCCTTTTTACAACCTCCAACCTCAGCTTATAAAAAAACCTTAATATAATGCACCCCATCTTTGGACTTGTATTACTAACCCAATTACACTATCAACACAACAAATTTCATATATAATTCGCTCACGGGCCCACACCTCAACGTGTAAATGAACGGTTTTCAACGCAAAACAAATGGACCATACCTTATTTATCTCATAGGCAGCTTACTGCAAGACCGTCATTGGATCAATCACCCTCTAGATCGGACGAACAGGAGTGCTCTCGCGTTTTTCCGGCTGAAGATTATCGCTCCAAAAAAATGCGATGAGGGCAGTAATTTCCCTATGACATGGCACAATTGTGTTGGATCGGATTTTTTTTTGGTGGTTTCGCCCCCACCCAAAAGCAGTGTGAAATAGGCTGTAATGGTTTCACAAACCCACTCTGGTATTTGCATAGTACCTAACTCCGTTCTCACTGTAGTTAACACCTTTCTTTGCTTTTAACTTCGCACGTTAACTCCGGGGTTAAGTCTCCATGCTATTGCTTCGATGATAACAAAACGACTTTATTTCCTCCAACAGACAGAGATTATGTGTCTCAACGTTATTGTTCTGATGATAATAAACATCATTAATTCCTCCAATGGAAAGAGGCCACATTCTCGACAGAGCTTCACCATTCGTTGGAAACCGGAGTGTGACAATGGTTTTACTCCACTAACAGGGTCCTCTTCTACATCTCTTGGGTTCAATACAATTTATATCTCAGAGCACACAATTATGTGCTTTGTTCAAAAGGTCCACACAACCCTATAGTCTTAATTTAGCATTTTAACACACTGTCGATCTTGGCTAACATCGACTCTCTAATCACGCACAGAGCATCATTCGAGACCCCAAATTATAGAGTATACATCTTCCACATTGTCCATAAAATTGTTTATTGGATTATATAAGCCATTCACACAGGGTTAAACCAAACAGTACTCATGTCATTTCAGACCGGGTTTTTTTCATATTCAAAAATGAAATTTCTTACAAAGCTTCTGGTCCTGGCCAGATATTTGATTTTGATGGCCCTACTATTCTCATTCCTCTGTTATCCTCTCTAGTTCTCAACTCTACTTCTGAACAGTTCTATATACTAATGCCTTTAAGGCTTACAGTTACACAAGGAGGGAATGAATCGACTCAGCTCCTATAATGATTCTCCAAAACTCTTCAGATTCCCAAATTCCTACGTTTAGCCTAACAATAGAAACTGACCTGACTCCTTCTGTCCTTTAATCATTTGAGGGCAGTTACATTCTCTCCACAACTGACTAAAATTAACTAAAAACCTACTGGTTTTATCACAAAATAATCTAATTCTCTTGGAACTAAAACTCTTAAGTCTTAACAAAATGCATGAAATTTGTTTTGGCCTAATGCCCCTGCATCAGTAAGTTTCAAGTTAGATTTACTCTACCGTTGGATAACCCCGGGCACTATAAGGAAGAAAGGATTACTCCAATCAAGGCTCCATATTGTCTCTGTTATATGCATCTGTTATTCTACTGTTTGATTGTCTAGACCTGTATCGTTTGGGTTGTACCCCATCAACCTACCTCCATTTTCTGCGAGTTTCCAACGTTGGAAGCCTATCCTTTGGCTGCTATGGCAGCCCCTAACCTTGCGAGCACCTTGTCACCCACCATTACAACGCCTGCAGACATTGTGTTAAGAGGGTCTAGGGACGCCGAGATTGATAAGATGATTGCCCTCTGGCTCCCTGTAGGGAAAATTTACTTTGAACCCTGTGCAGAATGGCGCCAAAGCTACACGATGGAAGTTCCCAACCTTTCCAACCCTGGGATGATCGCAGGCCTCAGCCGGCTAGGCCCGAAATATTCCACGAAGGATTATACGCAACTACCGCAGCTCGCTATGAGAACTGACGCAGTTGAGTCACAGCTAGTCCTGCGCACGATAGGGATGACTAACAACGATAATCCATCCCCCTGGGGGACGAAGCGGTATAGGGATACACTGCGACTTCTCGATAGTTCTATATTACCTGCAATCGAAAGCCATGTTTTTTCGCTACCTCTCACTATCTTGGTCGGTGACCACCTCCCAACAGCTACGGAACTACAAGTAGACTTAGTGCAGCTGCCTCGTGAGGTGTTATAGGGATTACACACTGCCATGCTGCAATAGATCCATCATCGTGACCGAACAGCGTAGAAACACCTCAATGTGGCCACATTTCTCCTCACACACCAGATCGAAGATATCTCCCTTATGGCGCAGATCGCAACAGTGGTTCACCGGCCTGACACAGAGATCCCTGACGAACTCCCGGCGTCAGCTCTGCTCCGGGCTACCCTATAAGGCTTGGTTGCAGCGCTCAAGGCATCCCAAACCGAAGTGCAGGCCCTCAAGACCCAAATGGCCCGCCAATTCATAGCGTACCAAGCACAGCCTACCATATCCCTGGAGGTGCAGGCACAACGGGCTGCGTTGATAACAGAAGCTTTAGACATTATTAAAGGAAAACTTAATCTGGGTACTCAGTTGCTCGAAGCGGCTATGAAGCTCTGGAAAACGGTCCAGTTCAACCCAATGCTTCAGCATGTCAGAGAGGACTTACGCCAGAAGGAAGCTACCTTCAATTAGATTGAAGCTGCCTTGCCTTCCCTCACTTCTGTGCAGCGTCTGGCACTCTTGAAAACTAGCAATGATTTCCAAGACACGATTGCAAATCTATGGAGCGCTAAGCATGCCATCAGAAAGAGTTTGAAGCCATGGGGCAATGCTGCCTTCCAGATATCTTAGGATGCTCATAACAACATTGCATGGCTCAACCAAATTTTGAAACGGGTTACCACGGCCCCTGAAGGACCTACCTCCTGAAGCTTGTCAATATCGCACAAAGTTTTGTTGCTTAGAGTCAAGGAGTGTTACCTCTGCTGATCGTCACCTTCAGTACCATACGTGTGCAGATAGAGACCACACCACCACAGTGACTCAGGATGAGTCACAAGATTGTTTTGGGGGACTGTTGGAACAGGGTCTCCTACGAGCTACGAAACTGGCCCGATTTTGTATATTTTTTATTATAATTAGGCTAACACAGGGGTTTTGGGGTGGGTCAAAGCCCTAAAAGCATTGTAATGGGTCAAAGGGTAAACCAGGAATCCGAAAACCACGGTTTGCGAACCATAGGAAATTTTAGGCTAGATTATTATAAATAGAGGAACATTTTGAATTGTAAGGGAGAGCAATGAAGAGATATTGATGTGAATTGTGGTTTAGTAAATCTGTTTGGGTTTTTGGGGAAGGACTCCTGCTGGCTGTGTGCGCAGAGATCCAGATTCCTACTGTGTGCAGACCCTGCTACTGTGTGCGCAGGTTGGGATGGGTATTGTAAAAGGGAATTGTTGAATTCATGAATAAGAAAGGCTGTTGAGAACTGAATCTATGTGTATTGTTTATGCGAATCATTGGTAATTATTGTATTATGCATATTTTTTATTCAGCTTTGAAAGTTCTGTGTAAGTATTCTTACTGCATCTAGATTTGTTTTGTTCTATTTTATGCAATACTGAGATAATGTCTTAGAAGTATATGATTATTGAGCACCATAGTATAATTGACCTTGCACACATAAAGAGACCTATAAGTCCTGCCCGGGAAGATCTGGACATCTCGAGGCAGGATGCAGCTCTACTTGCCTTACCTATCCTTTCTTAGGGTGTGGAAATTGTTAGCCCCCTATAAATTTCTTGACAAGCAAGCAAGGGGCTAATTTGTTTCATGAGCCTTCAAGGAATGCATTTCTTTGAAAAACACATCATCCTTGAAGCCTTTTTTAGGTTCCCTACCCTTTGATCAGTTCCCTCTGCTGTCCTTGAGTAAATAAGCCTCACTGAGTGTAAAAAATTGTGCTCCAAAGGGCCTTTATTTGTCCCTTGTATCCCTGCAGAATGTCCCATTTTACCCTTTTTTCCCCTTTTTCAAAGTTCCCCTTTTTTCCCTCTAATTCCCCCTTTACCCTCTAAGTCATACCCAAAATTTTTTTAATCCTACAAGTTCCCTTTGTTCGGCCTAATTCCCCCTTTTTTCCCCCTATCGTTACCTTTTCCCAGCCTTGAAAAGTGTTAAAAAGGGCCCAAAAACCCACTTTTAAACTTATATAAAGGCCCAGCCCCTTTTCCGCCAGCCCCTTAACCACTTCCCCACGTAACCGGCACCAAAAACCAAGCACTAAGGGTTCGAGCGCCAATCACAATCACAACTCGCGGATGGGTGCATCTCTGTGTTAACTAAAAAACTCCGATGCAATTGGAGTATTGGTCTATCAGCTCCCGTAGCAATCCCCGCCGTCGATCTATATAGATCCGACGGCCTAGCGCCGAATGCATCGCACCGTCGCATCTACCCATCCACACTCCGCCATTTCCCTCCGATCAGATCTGAGCCATCGATCCATATAGATCCGACGGCTTGGCGCTGAACACATCGCACCATCGCATCACGTTTCCTCCCCCGTGCTCCTCGATTGTGAACCTTCCAATGGCCCTCTCCACTGTCGATCCACTTTTAAATCCAACGATCGTCGCACTCCCACTCCAATCGCAATCACAAATTCCAATCGATGCCACTTTCCACCCCTTGCGATTGCGATCCCCCGATTGAATCCAAGCCATTCGTTCATCCAGATCTGACGGCCCCGCGCTAATCGCACTGTGCCCATCGCTCCTCCCTTTTCTCCCTCCGATTGAATGTGAGCCATTGATATATCGCTCTAATCCAACGGCCATCGCATAATCGTGAAATTTCTCCAATCACAATCGCAAATTCCAATCGATGCCACTTTCTGCCCCTTGCGATTGCGATCCCCCGATTGAATCCAAGCCGTCCGTTGCCTTTGATCTGACGATCCGCATTGAATCGCCCTCTACCCATGCCAGTTCCCACTGCATGCGATCGTTTTTATTACATTTTTTATCTTTTTAATGTATTCCACCCAATTTCATATACCATCCCACTGTTTAATCTCCGCCGTCGATCTTCGTCACCAAACCATGATCGAACAATCCACACTCGTTTCTTCACCGAAAACCTATTAGTCGAGGTTTACACCATATCAATGCATTTTTCACCATTATTTCACCTAAAACCACTGTTTTACGACTGATGCGCTATCATTCTACCTGCCCACCATAGCCATCCTTCCCTATGCATGGATTTCATAACTGAGTTTTGTGTTTTGTAGGGTTATCAGGTGGTGAAGGCTGCCATGATTACACAGTCTTTAATACAGTGGCCGAACGACTGGACTTGCATTAAAAGAAAAGGGTTTGAACTCTATAAAACCTCCCCAAAGCCATTAAAGCGCAGATTTCACCGACAAAGACAGAAATGGAGCAGCAGAGAGTTTAAGGCAAGAAATGAAGGTTTTTGAGCCTTAACTCAGTGGTTTACAGGCAAAGCCCCAGATCGAAGACATCATGGAGCACACAGAGGGTACAGTGTGCAAAAATTTATGTATATCAGCGTTTTTCACATCAGCAGAATGTTTTCCCCATAAAGGACAGAGTGCCCATGCAGCTTTTATTTTATGCCATGTTCCTCAGAAGATTTCCACCCTGACAGAACAGTCCTATGCTACCAGAGCATTTGTCATGCAGCATGGCAGACCTCAATCTTCCCTTTTGTTTATTCACCAAAGGTACTACGGAGGACTGCAGCCAGAGTGCATCAGAGTCATACTGAAGTGAATGGAAGCCTGAAGAAGATCGCTTTTGCATCCAAAAGAGTGCCAGAGATAAATGCACAAGATTTAAAAAAAATGGGCTTCGGCCCTCTTTCCTTTTCAGATTTTAATGCTACATTCAGTTCTCCACCTACCTCCTCTGCTCATCTTTCAGCTATAAAATTCAGAAAGAAACTCATTGTAAAGGTTGTTTTTTATCAGTTATCAGAGAATTGCAAGCCATTTCCTTTGAGACATGTTCTCTGTGTGAAGTTGTAAGATAGGCTGAGGAAGATGTTTTCAGACTAAATGTCAAGCTATTGGAAATGTTGTACTTGACTGGTGTTGTTTTTAATATGACAAGCACGTTTATTTGGATCCTGATTTAAAGCAGCTCATGATGTTTTTTGTCTCTATGTTTTATTTCATTTCACTACATTTCTTCTGGCACGCATCAGAAATCTGGCATAGTATTTACCCTTGTTAGGTACCCTATGTCTCTGCTCTCCCTTCCTTTAATGTTTTTCTGTTGTATGTGTATCTGAGGTTTGATTTCAATTGATTTAACCAGTGTAGTGGTTCCATATGCTGCTAGCTGATGTATGAATTAATGAATCAGTTCTTAGATGTTCTTGTTAGGATTTAATTGAATGAATTGGGAACACTGGGAGGTCTAGAACCTGTCTCTATCTCACTAGGATCATTTTCAATTAATTAAGCCTATCTAAGTTCCCTTGAGCTAGAGGTCGAAGCATTGAGAGTTCAAAGTCTCTCTCTGATCTCAGGTTTTCAACTTTGTGTTCTAAATCTTTAATGTTTCCTTGCTCTCACCTTCCCTCTTGCCTATCCTACCACACTATCATCTTTAATATCCAATGCTTTAGATGACTAGCCCAATTGAAAGCCTGCATATTGATTAGCAAGAAAATCCTTTCCTGACTCCATTGCCCAATGGTCTTGAATGTTCCCTGAAATTATCTCTCCTTTGCCTAAAATCCTCTTTACTCATCCTTGTCTTAATATCGAACCCTTCTTTCCTAAGTCACAACAACCAAACAAACAAACAATCAAACAAAAAAACCACGAGCCTTATAACTAGCCTAACATCTTAACCTTTGAACTTCCAAGTCATATACCTTTGACATATCATAGAGAGATCCCTCTCTAGACCTAGGAGGGCTAGATCCTGAGGTCTGAAAGTGGTTTGATGTTGTCTCATATTTTGGTATTGCCAACCTTGCCAAAACATGGGAACCCCAACATAATGGCGACTCCACTGGGGAATTTCTGAGTATTTTCCATCTTACTACATTACAAGAGCCTTAGAAAATCTAGAAACTCTGGTTAGGTTGGTAGTGAAACACTTCCATTTGAAATTCACTTTCTACACCATTTGTTGTGTTTCTCCCATACTCTTAGACAGAGCCTGGAAAGGGCCAAGTAGCCTCCAGATCTCATCCTCTTTGGAGGTGACATATCTGGTAAATGCCCTCCCAGTCAATCTCTGGTTAGAGTTTGCTGTGTTTTGAAGATATCCTTGAAAAGGGACATCTCATAAGCACTGTGGTGGATAGTGTAATCTCCAAAAGCATCCTAAACCTTCCACCGGGCGACTCCATAGCTCCTTAAAAGATCAAATACTCCACTGGCGATCAGTAGGCCTGCCGATTACCCTGGTTTCACATAAGACTCCACTGGAAGACCAGCCTCCATAACAACATCAACCACAATAGAAGTAACAAGTAGGGTTAAGCTGCTTTGTTGAAAAGCAACATTCTGGCTTCAAGAACCATTCCCACAAGAGCTTATCCCAACCCAAACCCCCCTGAAATAGTTGAAAACCCTGAGAGAATCCTCAAGAGATCTCCTGCACCTATAAGACCAACTATTTCTTGTCACATCCATAGAGCTAACTCTGTACCGGAAAACTTCACAGCTATATTAGCCTCACCTTTAGACCTAGACTTCCAAAATAGCTTAACTAGGACTAGGTCATTCAATACTCTAGACCAACCAGACCTTGAGCTTCCCGGTTCACCATCTCATAGTGGTCAACACATTAGGGACAGGGGGACCCCTCCATCTACACCTCCTGATATTCAGTTCATTCAAAACTTGGGGCTCTGCCACCCCAAATCTACCCAACAAGCTTCTGCTGGTCCTAATATCCCCGTCATCCATATACCAGTTGCTCAAGTCAATCCCTTACCTCCTCAAAATACCATCATGGCAGCCTGGTATGCACCTCTAGTCTTACCTCAGCCTCTAGTGCCCCTACCTAATGATTATCAATCGAAGATCCCACATTTCACTGCAAAAGAGTCCATTACAGCTCAGCACCATGTGGATAGGATGGAAGATTCTTTTGACTACATGGAGATAGATGATGATACAGTCAAAATGAGAATCTTTTCCCAGAGCTTAGAAGGTGATGTGAAGAAATGGTTCAAAATCCTACCTCCTAATAGTATCCAAGACCTCCCTGCTTTATATCAGGCCTTCATAAACAAATGGCAAGTTAAGGCCAACCCTCTCCAAATCCTAGCAGAATACAAGAACCTGAAAAGAAACGTAGGAGAGAGTGTCCAGGACTACTCTACAAGGTTTAATAGCATTTATAATGCCCTCCCACCACACATGAAACCTCCCCGAGGTATGGTTCTAGTAAAAAACCCTGAAGGCTTGGATGCTGATATGGCCTACCAACTTAGGGAGAGGGATTACGACACATTGGAAGACATGCAAAAGGGAGCAGTGAGTGTAGAGGAAAATCTGATTGAGAAGAAAACAAGATTGAGAGCTAAGAAGAGGGTAACATATAGAGACGAGAATGTAGCTTCTACATCTGATCCCAATTATGACCGTTTATCCAAAAACATGGAAAGGCTACAACAAATGATGGAAAAAATGGTTGTCACAGTCAATAACCAAAACATAAATCAAAACCATAACCAGAACCAAAACTTTAGAAGAAACAACACCACTCCCAATAGACAACAAGAGTCAGATCAGCAAGTTATTCCCCCATTTCAAGAGAACTTTCTTGATGAAGACAAGGGAATCATAGAAGAGTCTGAGGATAACACAATAAACATGTTTGAAACAAAATATTCAATCCATAACTGTTACACAGAAGAAGATCAACCCTCACCCTCATATTGGGATGAGAAAAGATTAGAATCTGAGGATTACAGACTTGGATTTGAAGATGCTATCATGCAGGTCAGAGAACAGTACGAACATAGGAGAAAAAAGAGCCTAGATACTTCCAAACCAAAGTCTTCTGAGATTACCATCAAGAAAAGACTTGAGAGACCTTCTAAAGTGTATGCTGAAGGTAAAAAATCAGCAGCTCAAAGTTCTTGGAAGAACAAAGAAAAGGACAACCAAAACAGTGAGAAACAAAGTCAACCAACTAGCAGCACTAGCACTGTAGTTAGTGCTCCTGATAAAACAATCATCAACACTGTACATAATGAGAATCATCACACTGATTCAGCCACCAAGGCAATGGCTAACAAAACAGAGTCGAACATTCCAAAGAGTCAGTCCACTTTCAATCTAGAAAGTGAGATTGAAAAAATTAAAATCTTTGTCCCACTCTCTGAGCTGGCCACTCAGGATGTATATAAAGGCCAGATTTTGAAAGCTTTGAGCCTAGGTGAAAATAGTGACACTGTCAACCTGAGTGATGACCAACCAGCCCTTCTGTTTGGGACCAATATTGAGGGGAAAATTCAAGAAGGGGTAGTGCCCCCTTTCTATATCAGTCTCAATGTCCATGATAAGATCCTCCACAATGCCATGCATGAATCTGGGGCTTCACAAAACCTGATGCCTAAGATAGTAATGGAAATATTAGGCCTAGAGATAACCCGTTCATATAAAGACCTATATTCATTTGACTCTAGCAGAGTAAAGTGTCTTGGCCTGATCAAAGACTTGTGTGTAAGCCTAACCCAGATCCCAGCAAAATGTATGGTCATGGATGTTGTGGTGGCTGATGTGCCACCTAAGTACGATATGCTATTGTCAAGGTATTGGGGGGCCAAGCTGTAGGGTACCATGCAGATGGATGGGGCTTATGCCACAATCCCTGTTTTCAGCCAACTGAGAAGATTTTACAGGGAGGCACAAATGAAATTCCTGGTTAGTAGCCCCGAAAAGCATGAAAATTCTCTTCTTTACTCTGTACACACAGATCTAGACTCCTTTACCTTCTGCAGTAATGAATATTTGGGGGAGCCAGAACCAGAAAACATAGATACAAACAGAGAGGCTAAGACTACGGACCTTAACCTAATGGCTACTCTCGACTTAGAGGAACAAAGAGAATAAAACCTTAGATAGTGCTTTGAAACAGAGACTTAGACCAATTGAAAAATCATATGTGATCAGCCGGATAGTCACCCCTCACCAAATCATATACCACACGAGGAACGAAACCCTCCACAGCACAACACAGAACCCGCAATAAAACAGACCAGTGAAACTCACGTTAGGGAGGGAAATGATGATAAAAAGAAAAATGGACCCCTGTGGGAAATGAACTTTGATGGTTCATGCACCAAGAGAACTGATGGGGCAGGGGTGTGGCTGCATAACACAGAGAGAGATTACGTAGATAGCCATGCCTGCAACCTGCATTTCAAATGTACAAATAATATTGCAGAGTATGAGGCTCTGATCCTCGACTTAAATCTGTTAAAGAAAATAGGAGCCCATAGGATAGCCGTGCAGGGAGACTCTGAGTTGGCTATAAAACAAGTAAACGGTGAATACACAGCCAAACACCCTAGGTTGAGAGCATATAGGAACGATGTGGTGGATATATTGAAAAGATTTGTTGAATACGAATTAGTGTTTGTTCCTAGGAGTCAAAATGTCATTGCAAATGGATTAGCTTGCCTATCCATTTCATACCCTAAGACTCCAAGCGACCAGCAAATCATAATACAAACCAAATTTAGACCTGCAGTGCCGGATAATGAAAAATATTGGCAGGTTTTTGAGGGCGATAAGTAGATTGAAGATTTCCTGATAGGCAGGAACGAGTTTAAATTTTCTGATTCAGACTCTATGTCCAGTGATAGATGCCTAAGTGAGGAACCCTCAGACGAGGAAGAACCACCCCGTAACATAGAAATAAACACTTTGAACGAACAGATTGGAAACCCAAACGGAAATTGTGAAAACACATAAATTGAAGAAGTTGAGGTGTTGCAGGCCCAAGATAAGAACATACCTCGAGGTCTGGCGCCTTTAGAGGACCTTTTTGACTTTTATGATGTAGAAAATAAGCCTACCATAGAACACGTAGATTTTGACGTCAAATAATGCAACATAGGCACTAAAGATAAACCCAAAATGATTAAGTTGGCTAAGTCTTTGCCGACAAACATGAAAAATAAATACATTGACCTATTCAAAGAATTTATTGACATGTTTTCTTGTAGCTACGAAGACTTAAAGGCCTATGACACAAACATCATACAGCACAAAATACCTTTGAAAGAAAATTAGAAGCCCTTTAGACAAAAACTTCGCAGAATAAACCCAAAGCAATTGCCTGCAGTTGAAAAAGAAATTAAAAATATGTATGAGGTAGGCATAATAGTTCCTGTGAGGTTTTGTGATTGGGTCTCAAACCTTGTAGCTGTGAGAAAGAAAATAGGTGAGATCAGATTATGCATAGATTTCAGGAATCTTAATAGAGCCTCACTCAAAGACAATTACCCTTTGCCAAAAATGGAACATATTCTTTAGAGGGTAGTAGGCTCAAAAAGGATTTCCCTGCTGGATGGTTTTTCAGGTTACAACCAAGTCTTAGTAATCCCAGAAGATCAACTCAAGACAGCCTTTACCACTCCATGGGGCACCTTTATGTATGTAAATATGCCCTTTGGACTGATGAACGCTGGTGGAACCTTCCAAAGAGCAATGGACATAGCTTTTTCAGATGAAATAGGGCACTTCATTGTCATCTACCTAGATGACATAACAGTCTATTCCAAGACTGAAGAAGAACACCTAAAACATCTGAGAAATGTCTTTGAAAAATGTAGAAGGTTCGGTCTGTTGTTGAATCCTAAAAAGACTATATTTGGGCTGCAAGAAGGTAAGCTTCTTGGCCACATCATATCTGAGAAAGGGATTAGGATAGACCCTCAAAGAGTTGAGGGAATACTACAAATCACACACCCAAGAAACATCAAAGAGTTGCAGTCCTTCATTGGGAAGATCGACTTCCTCAGGAGGTTTATTCCCAATCTAACTGAACACCTTAGGAATATGACAAACATGTTGAGGAAAGGTGTAGGAGTTAAATGGATTGTTGAAGCAAAGAAATCTTTTGAATCAGTTAAATTTGCACTCACCCGGGCTCCTGTCCTAATCAACCCTGATTTCTCAAAGGATTTTCTGATTTTATCATTTGCATCCGAGCATACAATAGCTGCAGTTCTACTGCAGAAAAATCCAAAGGGAATGGAACAAACCATTTCCTTCTTCAGCAAAGCACTGAGAGATGCACCCTTGAAATACAACATAATGGAAAAAGAGGCCGATGCCTTAGTCAAGGCCTTGAAATAATTTAGGGTGTACATTCTGCATTCCCACACCATAGCCTATGTGCCTAGCATAGTGGTCAAAGATATCTTGTCCCAAGACCCAGATGGGAAGAGGGGCAAATGCATTGCAGTGATCTTAGAATACGACCTTGAGATAAAACCCACCAAACTGATCAAGGGGCAAGGCTTAGCTCAATTAATGGCTTAATCAAATCTGCAAGCCCTGGACATAAACATGGTAGATGCCTTGGATGAGCAGCAGGGATTTCCTGATCCCACTATGGAAGAGAAGTTTCAGAGCTCTCCTTGGTATTCTAACATTCTGTATGTGCTTACACACCTCAATACCCCTCCTGAACTATCAAAGACCAAGGCCAGATTCTTAAAGCTAAAAGCCAGAAGCTATTGTATTATAAATGAATGTTTATACTGGAAGAGTACAAATGGCCTATTGCTTAAATGTTTGCCTGAGTCTGAAGCAGAAAGGATTAAACAATAATTTCATGCAGGAGAGTGTGGATGCCACCTGAACTGGAAATCCACTGCAAACAAAATACTTGGAGCTGGCTACTACTGGCCTACACTCTTCAATGACAGCCATAATATGGTAATTTCCTGCCACAAATGCCATATTTTTTAAGGCAAAAGAAAGCTCTTCCACTTACCTCTACAACCCCTCACTGTTGAAGGTCCCTTTATGCAATGGGGCCTAGATTTCATAGGAGAAATTCACCCTTCTTCTTCTGCACAACACAAATGGATCTTAACAGCCACAGACTACTTCACTAAGTGGATAGAGGCCATACCTACTAGGAATGCCACAGATTCGGTCATCATTAGGTTCCTAGAGGGTCATATCCTCTCTCGGTTTGGTTGCCCAAGGAAAATAATCACTGAAAATGCTGCTACTTTTGGATCCAAGAAAATGGTTGATTTTTGTCACATGTATCAAATAACACTTGGTCATTCAACTGCCTATTACCCACAAGGTAATGGCTTAGTTGAATCATCAAACAAGAGCCTAGTGGCCATCATCAAAAATTTGTTAGAAGAAAACAAAAAGTCATGGCATAACAAGTTAGTGCATGCCCTGTGGGCCGACAGGCTTACAACAAAGAAATCCATTGGCATGTCCCCATATAAGCTTATCTATGGAACAGAAGCAGTGTTTCCTACCAGCCTTGGGGTACCAGTGATCAAGTTGGTCCAAGAGATCCAGACAGAAGAAGACAGTATGGTGAGAAGGATAAACCAAACAATTCATCTTCAGCAAACAAGGGAGGAGGTCTATAACAGAGCTATCAAAGTTCAGGAAAATATAAAGAAGTTATTTGACAAAAGAACTAAGGCCTCTGATTTCAAAATTGGAGATAAAGTTCTGAAGTGGGACTCAAGGAGAGAGGACAAAGGAAAGCACGGAAAGTTTGATAGTCTATGGCAAGGTCCATACATCATCCAAGCCACTGTGGATTCAAATGCCTTTTTTCTACAAGAGTTAGATGGTACTAAGCTGTTTGGGGGTCCTGTCAATGGCAGGATGCTCAAACACTACTTCTGCTGATTTCCAATTTCTAGTTTCCATTTCCATTGTACATACCACTGCAGTGTTTTTTTTTCAAGAAAAAGAGAAAATGTTTCAAAAAACAAAGAAAAAGGAGAGGTCCAGACATGCTCAAAACGTGGACCTCTGAAGTGCAAATATTGGCTCTAATATGATAAAAACCTGAGCCAAAGAAAGTAAAGATAGCTGGTTCAAACATGCCAAAAACCTGGACCAGCAAAAAAGAAAGAAGAATCAGCTCTAACAAGCCCAAAATCAGAGCTGAAATGAAGAAAATAAAGTGACTCTAACAAGCTCAAAACTTGAGTCACAAAAGAAGAAGGATACTTCAAAACTTCAGATTTCAAGCCTTTAAAGTTTTGTTTTCAGTTTTCTGCAAGTCTCTGTCCATATGCAACTATCTTTATGCCTTGGATCCATAGCAAAATAGACTGTCTAATCCTAGTTTGATTGTTTTTAATTTTCTGTTGTAGAATGTAGAGAAGAAATCTGCTGGACAGTCGAATCCCAGCAGATATTAGATTAGGTAGAGAAACATATGAGACCAACAGTCTAATCTAGTCTCATGGAGTGATAAGGGTAGATCTAGAATAGGTTTATTTTATGTTTAGGAAAATAAATGATGTAAAGGGTCTGCTAGTCCAAATGCACCCTAGAAGAAGAAAAAATGCTAGGATTGTAGGATGGGTAGGTAGATTGTTTGGGTGATGTTTCTGCTAATTGATGTCTTCGTAATTGTGGCAGCTGAAAACCAAAGAAGAAAGGTGGCTCAAGCAGCAGGCATCTGGCCTACTCCAAAGATCATTTCTGAATTCTTGACTCCTTCAAGAGGAAGCCATCCCCATGTGGAGCCACTGTTAGCCGCCTATCAATTTCTTGACAAGCAAGAAAGGGGCTAATTTGTTTCATGAGCCTTCAAGGAATGCATTTCTTTGAAAAACACATCATCCTTGAAGCCTTTTTTAGGTTCCCTGCCCTTTGATCAGTTCCCTCTGCTATCCTTGAGTAAATAAGCCTCACTGAGTGTAAAAAATTGTGCTCCAAAGGGCCTTTATTTGCCCCTTGTATCCCTGCAAAATTTCCCATTTTACCCTTTTTTCCCCTTTTTCAAAGTTCCCCTCTTTTCCCTCTAAGTCCCCCTTTACCCTCTAAGTCATACCCAAAATTCCCTTTAATCCTACAAGTTCCCTTTGTTCGGCCTAATTCCCCCTTTTTTCCCCCTATCATTACCTTTTCCCAGCCTTGAAAAGTGTTAAAAAGGGCCCAAAAACCCACTTTTAAACTTATATAAAGGCCCAGCCCCTTAACCACTTCCCCACGTAACCGGCACCCAGAACCAAGCGCTAAGGGTCTGAGCACCAATCGCAATTGCAACTCGCGGACAGGCGCATCTCTGTGTTAACTAAAAAACTCCGATGCAATTGGAGTATTGGTCTATCGGCTCCTGCAGCGATCCCTGCCGTCGATCTATATAGATCCGACGGCCTAGTGCTAATCGCATCGTACCGTCGCATCCACCCATCCACCCTCCACCATTTCCCTCCAATCAGATCTGAGTCGTCGATCCATACAGATCCGACGGCTTGGTGTTGATCGCATCGCACCATCGCATCGCGTTTCCTCCCCCGTGCTCCCCGATTTTAAACCCTCCGATGGCCCTCTCCACCATCGATCCACTTTTAAATCCGAGGGTCGTCGCACTCCCACTCCAATCGCAATCGCAAATTCCAATCGATGCCACTTTCCACCCCTTGCGATTGCGATCCCCCGATTGAATCCAAGTCGTCCATTCATCCAGATCCGATGGCCTCGCGCTAATCGCACTGCGCCCATCGCTCCTCCCTTTTCTCCCTCCGATTGAATGTGAGCCATTGATCTATCGCTCTGATCCAACGGCCATCGCATAATCGTGACATTTCTCCAATCGCAATCGCAAATTCCAATCGATGCCACTTTCCGCCCCTTGCGAAATCGATCCCCCGATTGAATCCAAGCCGCCTGTTGCCTTTGATCTGACGGTCCGCATTGAATTTCCCTCCACCCATGCCGGGTCCCACCGCATGCGATCGTTTTTATTACATTTTTTATCATTTTAATGTATTCCACCCAATTTCATATACCATCCCACTGTTTAATCTCCGCCGTCGATCTTCGTCACCAAACCATGATCGAACAGTCCACGCTCGTTTCTTCACCGAAAACCTATTAGTCGAGGTTTACACCATATCAATGCATTTTTCACCATTATTTCACCTAAAACCACCGTTTTACCACCGCCGCGCTATCATTCTACCCACCCTTCATAGCCATCCTTCCCTATGCATGGATTTCATAACTGAGTTTTGTGTTTTGCAGGGTTATCAAGTGGTGAAGGCCGCCATGATTACACAGTCTTTAATACAGTGGCTGAACGACTAGACTTGCAGTAAAAGAACAGGGTTTGAACTCTATAAAACCTCCCCAGAGCCATTAAAGTGCAAATTTCACCGACAAAGACAGAAATGGAGCAGCAGAGAGTTTAAGGCAAGAAATGAAGGTTTTTGAGCCTTAACTCAGTGGTTTAGAGGCAAAGCCCCAGATCGAAGACATCATGGAGCACACAGAGGGTACAGCGCGCAAAAATTTATGTATATCAGGGTTTTTCACATCACTAGAATGTTTTCCCCATAAAGGACAGAGTGCCCATGCAGCTTTTATTCTATGACGTGTTCCTCAGAAGATTTCCACCCTGACGGAACAGTCCTATGCTACCAGAGCATTTGTTATGCAGCATGGCAGACCTCAATCTTCCTTTTTGTTTATTCACCAAAGGTACTATGACGTACTGCAGCCAGAGTGCATCAGAGTCATACCGAAGTGAATGGAAGCCTGAAGAAGATCGCTTTTGCATCCAAAAGAGTGCCAGAGATAAATCCACAGGATTTAAACAAAATGGGCTTTGGCCCTCTTTCCTTTTCAGAGTTTAATGCTACATTTAGTTCTCCACCTACCTCCTCTGCTCATCTTTCAGCTATAAAATTCAGAAAGGAACTCATTGTAAAGGTTTTTTTTGATCAGTTATCAGAGAATTGCAAGCCATTTTCTTTGAGACATGTTCTCTGTGTGAAGTTGTAAGATAGGATGAGGAAGATGTTTTCAGACTGAATGTCAAGCTATTGGCAATGTTGTACTTGACTGGTGTTGTTTTTAATATGACAAGCACATTTCTTTGGATCCTGATTTAAAGCAGCTGGTGATGTTTTCTATCTCTGTGTTTTATTTCATTTCATTACATTTCTTCTGGCACGCATTATAAATATGGCATAGAATTTACCCTTGTTAGGTACCCTATGTCTCTTCTCTCCCTGCCTTTAATGTTTTTCTGTTGTATGTGTATCTGAGGTTTGATTTCAATTGATTTAACCAGTGTAGTGGTTCCATATGCTGCTAGCTGATGTATGAATTAATGAATCATTCATTAGATGTTCTTGTTAGGATTTAATTGAATGAATTGGGAACACTGGGAGGTCTAGAACCTGTCTCTATATCACTAGGAACCTTTTCATTTAATTAAGCCTATCTAAGTTCCCTTGAGCTGGAGGCCAAAGCATTGAGAGTTCAAAGTCTCTCTCTGATCTCAGGTTTTCAACTTTGTGTTCTGAATCTTTAATGTTTCCTTACTCTCACCTTCCCTCTTGCCTATCCTACCACACTATCATCTTTAAGATCCAATGCTTTAGATGACTAGCCCAATTGAAAGCCTATATATTGATTAGCAAGAAAATCCTTTCCTGACTCCATTGCCCAATGGTCTTGAATGTTCCCTGAAATTATCTCTCCTTTGCCTAAAATCCTCTTTGCTCATCCTTGTATTAATATCGAACCCTTCTTTCCTAAAATTATCTCTCCTTTGCCTAAAATCCTCTTTTCTCATCCTTGTATTAATATCGAACTCTTCTTTCCCGAGTCCCAACAACCAAAAAAACAAACAATCAAACAAACAAACCCCGAGCCTTATAACTAGCCTAACATCTTAACCTTTGAACTTCCAAGTCATATACCTTTGACATATCATAGAGAGATCCCTCTGTGGACCCAGGAGGGCTAGATCCTAAGTTCTGAAAGTGGTTTGATGTTGTCTCATATTTTGGTATTGCCAACCTTGCCAAAACATGGGAACCCCAACAGAAACCTAGTTCTAGCACCCACCCATATTACTTTGGGTGAGACTTTGACCTGCGCAAGTAAGTCACTGTCGAAAGGGCCAATAGTATAGGGGTTTGTTGGCAAACCTTGAACTCCGAACCTGGCTCAGGACCCCTCGAGCCAAAAACCATCATATTTTTCAGTATACAAATAGGAAATACTGTATCTCATCATAAAAACCTAGTGCTTAGCCAAAAAACAACACAGAAAAACCCCTCCCTGATAGGTCACACTTTTTAGGCCCAAACCTGGGACAGGTCGCAGTTTTTTGCTCAAAACCTGCTACCCAGGTCGCACTTTTTGCCCCAAAAAGTGTGACCCGGCCATGAAGAGGAGCAGGGGTTTGTTCCTAAGCCCTAGGGACCTAATCTAAACTTTCAATCCACTGAAAATATAGAGTAGGGTTAGGTCTCTTACCTAACCTTATTATTTAAGTCTCTGAACTTTCAATCCACTGAATAATTATTTAAACCTTATTTAAATAATATTCTTTGTTGAATATGACTAAATCACCCTTAAATAGCTAAATAAATCATTATTTATTTGATTATTACTCAACCACATTCTTAAAATGATAAATAAATAATTTATTTATTTATTATTTACAAATAAAGGGATTTGACCCAAGTCAAATTCCTTTTCCCTCCAACAAATATAATAAAATATTCCATAAAAGTTGGATCTTGATTTGGTTAATAATATTTTAATTATGCACCAATATCTAGACTAACTCAATATTTGGTTATAAATAGAAGGGTTTTCCCATTCATTTACCACCTTTTGTTGCCTAAAGATCACTCTGGATCTATACTTTTGGTCTGACTTTGATCCACCATCATAGTCATATTTTTGCTACCATTTTTGTCTGGTTTTTCTACACCATCAAGAGAGAGGAGTTTTAGATCTGAAGTGTTAAGGACTTACAAGAACCCATCCCTTTGAGGAGAACTGGTAACACCCTTCTGTATTTTCCTCCGAGGTGCCATTAATACAAAATTCATTCAACATATTCTTGTCTTGTCTATTGGATGCATGGAGTAAATATTGTTTTTTCTACTACTTAATGTCTTCTAATGCATAGATCTAGATTTTTGCAGCATTTATCTTGATCACCTAACTGCAGATCTGAGGATATTGGCAGCCATCTTTGCTGTTAGGGCTGTTTCTTATGCACATCTAAAGTGGTATTTTTTTTTACGCTTGGAATTAAGATTCATACTAACACCACAGGTATCCCATCATAATGTAGCTACAACTCCTCTTTATTAGCTTGGCCAAAAATGAGTACAAGTTCCCTTGATCAACTAGAAAAATGAAACTGATTCCAACCTTTGAATCATGTGAATAATTGAGCTAAATAGACATGAAAACCACCTGCACTCATCCTTAGCGGTCGAATCCATGAGGTGAGGAATATATTACACAAAAATTTGAACTGATAGCTAGAGTATAGGATGATCAAAGTGAATCATTCTTATCTCAAGTGAACTGATTCATTACACCTCATTTTCTTGATTTACCTAATGTATTTACCCTAGTAAATAGTAAAAACATGATAATTACATTCATATTCATCATTTACATAGGTAAATTCAACATTTCCCAAGATAAAAGTAAAAACTGGAGTGAAACTCGGAAAATTTATGAAGACTGTCGAACGCACCATTTTCTTGTTAAACGTGTAGCAACCAAGCAGAAAATATCGTCTGTGTTCAAGGCTGAATTTGAGTGCCTTCCCAGTGTCCAAATCTGTTCCAAGATCGCTCATTGGAAAGCCCTTCAAATATAATTTCCATAACTACCTTCAGTTTGAAAAATCAATCCCATTTTCCCTATCAAAAATCACTTCTCCCAAGACTGGTAAACAAGCAGCGACCTAGCAAAAATTGAGGAAGAAACATGATTATTTGATGGTTTTTTTACTTTTTCAGTGACCAGTTCTCTTCCAAAAGCTTAGAAAATTCACAGGTTTGATGTTCTCATCATTAAAAATCTGGTGGTGGTGGCCATTTTTCCATTAGATGCCCAAAAAAAGAGCATAGTGTCTAAGGTGCTGCACGTTTAGCAAATTTTCTGTGTAAAAAATATCCTTAGAAACACAAAAATGTACCAAAATTCTAAGTTTGCCAAAATATTGTCAAAATTGGTGGGGTATGTTTGGTCTCAATCTAGTCTCCTAAACTGAGCTCATTTAATTGTCAACCAGGATTTGTAAACTGCTGAAGTGAAGTGTACTGTATGTACCTAGGTGCTTGTTTCCTAATGTGTTGTGTGTAGTGTTTTGTGATGTTATTGGTCTTTTGTGATGATTTATGATGTTTTTGGTCTTTTGGTGATTTTATGTTTGCAGGGAAAATGCCTAGAAAGTTGATGGAAATGAGCTGATAATTAAAAAAAGAGTTAAATCTAATTGATGAATAACAAATGGCAAATGCAATTGGAAACACTGAAGCTGAATCTAAACTATAACTAAATAAAAGCAAAGCTTGATAATGACTTTCAAACAAACAATTCAAAACACAAACTAAACTTGAGAAATGATCACTAAGTATGCAAATCCTCTAACTAAACAGTTAAACAACTAATCTTACAATGATGCAACATTTTGTCCTTAATTAGAGATTTGAAACAGATTTGGAGGAAAAAAATTGATACCATCCTAAGATCTTCTATTCTAAAACTAATTCCTAACTCTATTCTGCAGTTTCATTGAATGTCACAAAACCTTTACTCAAGAGTTATTGATTTCTTTTCAAAGTAGTCTTTTGAGGGAGGACTCTGTTTATGAAATGATAAGGAAATTGCAGAGATACTTCAGGCCTTATAGTGATGTTGTCTTCTGTTCATATGGTTATGGATCATTTGTAGATTTTAGAACAAGAAGATGTTTGTGAATAATGAAGGTTGTCTTGTTAATCTTAACAACTGAAGTAATCTATTGTTCAGTGGATGACAATCTGAATGGGAAGTACAAGTGCAATGAGTTAATCTAAAAATGAACTTAAGATGCCACTAATCTAGAACAATGCTGAACTACAAGTCATCATCAAACTCAACACAAAGTAACTGAACATGAGTTAAGTGCAATTAAACTCCGGAGTATCCTAACTATGTTATCATGCATTATTCTATGAAGTTACACAATCTGTTTGTTCATCATTAGTGATATTTTGGAAGAGTTCCTTCTTTTGGAAGAGGTATTAGAACAATTCTGACTGTGTAATTGAATGAAAATGCAAGCAAAAAGGACTGAAAGCAATGAAAAACTAAGATATCATATTCATATCCTACTCGTCATTATGATGTCTTGGGCAAGTGTTTAAGAGCAAGAACAGAGATGATACTTAGTGCAAACACACAACTAAATCATTCATTATCACGGTCATGTCTTGAACTTCTTAAGAATTTCTTGGAAGAGTTTCTTCTTGTGGAAGAGTGATTAAAACAAGTGTAACTATGACAGTGAACAACAAAAATTACAACTAAATCCTACAGTACTATAGCCATTTTCCATTCATCATTATAATCTTTTGGAAGAATTCCTTCTTGTGGAAGAGTTAGAATGAATATAACTACAGTAGCTAATTAAAAACAACTATGAATTCAACTCCTAATCCTACAATACTATAGTCATTTCCCATTCATCATTATAGTCTTTTGGAAGAGCTTCTTCTTGTGGAAGAGTTAGAATGAGTACAACTACGATAGCTAATTAAAACAACTATTAATTCAAATTCAAAACGTAAAGGCAGCTAGAAGACTTATCTAATTTACGCAAAATAAATCCATGCAAGAGGCAGGGGCCCTCTACACGAGCGAATTCGCTCCAAATTCAGAATACGCACTTTCAAAACAGCAAGTCTTGTCATAAAGATGAAATAGTTTGAACATACCAACACTTTCTGCGTCTTCAGAAATGTAGCACAGAGTCTAAACAAAATCTAGCATAAAATCTAACATCAAATCTAACATAGCTCTCCGTTTCCCAAGTGTTTATAAAGCAAATGCACATAACAAAACTTGAAATAATACAGGAACACTGTCTTTCCTTATAGGAATCACGTTAGGACTCTTGAAATGGCTGCATGAAGAGGAAAAAGACATACGGGTGAAGAAACCGAGTCTGATGAAATGCCTTCCTAAATGAGTTCCCCGTTCCATAACCGTGCCGGAATTCGTTTGTATCATGATGAGCAACGAACCATACTGAACATATTGTGGAATGTACCCATATGCGGTTTATTTCTCAAAATACCAGAACAACTCAGCACGTGAAGAAGCGTTAACAACGAATACTGGCCGAGTTGAAAAGCTGCGGAATGTAATTACTGACTAGTTAAGTCCAAAATAATTACACAATGGCATAGATCACAAAACTTGGCAAATGGGTGTGTAAATCATTCTAAAAGTAATTTCAACTAAATTCATTGATCAATTGGGTCTAGGATAGCAATGGACAAAGGAAAATGAGGTAAAGTGGAATGAAAGAAAGCATAATTTTGAGGCTCAACATGCCCCCACTGCTGTCTCTTTGCATGTCCTCATGCAAATTATCCTATGAACTCAGAGGCTTCTGCAAGAACATCTAATCCTCTCCTTCTCCTTTGTCTGGAAGCTAGAGATCTTCTAGGTTTTCTGATAACAAGTTTGAACCTTAGGTTGGTGAGTGCCCTGATTAGCTTTTTGTTCCTTGTCTTCAACTTCTCATTGGTCTTCTCCACTTTGTCTATATGCAGGGATAAGGTTGAGTTCATATCAGTTTTGAGCTTGACTTGATCCTTGAGAATTCCATTCTCATTTTTGATGTGTCTATTCAGCAATTCCAACTCATACCTATCCCTTCTTAATATATCTATTTCAGACAGTGTAGGACTGGGGGTTCTCTCTCTGCTTTCTGAAGCTCTCCTCTCTAAAGTTTCCACATAGTCATAAATTTCCTGTTGAGCAGGGTCAATTTCAGGGGTTCCTTCATAAAAATCCTCTTCAACATCCTCTTCAATGGATGTTTCTTCATCTTCTATATTGATTGCCCCTGTTTGTTTGATTAGTGTTTTCTTCAGTTTCCCCTTTAGTCTGTGGCTTCTTCTAGGCTGAGAAGATCCCTCTCCTTTCTCCATGGCAGATTTCCTGATTACCTTTTCTTCTTTAAGTTGTCTCTTGATTTGAGTCAACTTTTCTAAAATGATTTCCTCACTGCTTTCTTGGACTGTTTTGTCAATTTCAACTTTTGAGGCCCCCCATTTCCTACTTCTCCTTGTAGGCTGTGGTTCTGGTGAGGGTTCTTTTGGCTCTTCAAAATGATTTCTTATCAAGAAATCGTCCCATGTATCATTGTTTTTAGCTAGATGATGTTCAATCAAAATTTTGACCAAACCATGATGATATAGGGTTGTCTCTAAAAATTGAACTCTTCTCTGAACACAGGAAGCCATCTTCTTCAGACTTTGAAGCAAGAAATATGGTAGGTTTAAGTCTTCCCCCAGGAAATGCATTATCAGTCTAATGTGGTAGACATAAAATGTTCCATATCTACCCTCACATGTAATAAATTTTTGCAGAAGAAGTAGTATATTTCTCCATTTATTTTTTAATACAGAACTGGAAATTCCTTTCTTGAATACAGTAACATCCATACCTGGTGATTTTAAAATTTGTTTCCAGGAGTCATTGTGGAATTCTCTATTTTTGAACCATCTCTCTTCAGTTCTGAGTAACCCTGTAGCCTCTGCAATGAAAACTTCAGTGACAGTAAATTTGACATCTCCTACTTCAACTTCGGTTCCTTGAAATGATATTGCAAATGTTTTAGTGACTTCCTTGTGGAAGCCATTAAATTTCTCCAAAAATTGAAGCCATCCTATTTGTTGTAACATTTCTTTGCATTGAGGGTAGCCTTCTAAATATTTTGAACCCACTGGTTCAGTTCTTACAATTAAACCCATGATTGTTTCCTCAACATTCAAATTAACACTCTTCTACCCACAAAAACAATGACTTTCACTTCCGGATTGAAATGGCTTTGAGTTCTGAATGGAAATAGCTTCAAACTTCAGAATGACATACCTCTGATTGATAATGACAAATGTCTTCAAAACTTCGGACTGATATGCCTCTGTTGACAATTGAACTTTGGACTGATATGCCTCTGTTTGATAATGAAAGCAGTTTCAAATTTCGAGCTGATATGTCTCTGATAGACAGTGGCAAATGGCTTCAAATTCAACACTGCAACACCTCTGTCTTCTAGTGACAAAAGACTTCAAACTCCACACTACTACACTTCTATGTTTATAGTGAAAATGCTCAATCTCTGCCCACAGTGATACTTTGTCTACCCACGGAATCAAATGGCTCCAAATTCTCACGCTGCTATGCTTCCAAATTTACCCTTCTGCTCTGCTCTGCGTTTGCAATGCTCAATGCTATTCAAACTGATATCATTTGGCTCTGCTCTGGGTGATAAGAATATCTTTGTCTACGGAATGAAATGCCGGCTACAGAATGGAGTGATGGCAGTGGTCACGGAATGGAGTAGTGGAGTGAGGTGGAGGGAATGAATTAATGATTGAAGAGACGGCGAAGATTTTTACGACGGCAGAGGGAATCATCATTGAATGATTTGGTTAAGAGACGTGAAGAATTCAAATACATCGACCATTTTAACCGCTTAAATGATTTCGGGCACGAAATTTGAAATGGAAGATTTTAATCCAAAGTCTGTGGAGGGTTTATTGGTTTTGATCAATAAAAATAATTAAAACAACCTTTTCGAACAATCCATAACTAAAACTATGCTAAACTTTTATGAAATGCCATTATAATTTAAACTTGTTACCTCTGCCTTTCATTTGATTTTTGTAGCCTTTGTCTTCTTGTTCACCTTTGGAGGAGTCTTCATAATATTTCTTTGATGCTTTTGATTTATGGATACACTGGGTCACTTTGTTGCAATTCTAATGTCTGCTGGTTGATGCCTTCAGGGTTTGTAGCTACGGAAAGACTGTCTGGCTGCAGAAAGGCTGATCAGCTGCAGAATGTCTGCTGAGCTGCAGAATGTTCCTGTAGAGCATTTTAATCATGAAAATGGAGTGTTTTTGGAATATGGGTGAAATGTTATATGGTATGAATGAAGATGGATGATGGATTATGATATGTATGAAGTGGATGATGAAATGGAATGGATTAAGTTTATGAAATGGAGTGAAAGAACATAAAATATATATAAACATGGGTGCAGACATGACATAGAAAATAGGATGGATGGGTATGAATGGAATGAATGAAGTGTGGAATGGGTATGTGGATGGAAAATGAAATAGAGTATGGATGAATAAGTGAATGGAGTGAAATTAAATGAGATAGATGTAACACTATGAATCATTTAAAGTTTTGCATAGCATTTGTAGCAAAAACAAAAATAGGAAAGTTAGGTATAGAGACTACGATTTTACTCTGTTTTATAATATCATATGCCAGTATTGATGGGTTTCAATATTCATACCTTTATTGTTATCATTATTATTATTGTTATTTTTATTTTTATTTTTGTTCCAAAAGAAAATGTTTTAAATTTAATCAAGTTGATAGAAAATATATTCATTTAATAATAATGCTTTCTTTGAACATAGCTTAAAATCTACTCTTGAGGTAAGCATGGTATAGCGATTCTGAAGCCAAATTTCTTAGAAAAAGTAAACCTCTTCTTCATCTATTGTCCTGATTTTTATTGCTCCATTGTCAAAAATTCTTATAATTTCATATGGCCCAAGCCAATGTGTTTGGAATTTACCTTGAAAATCCTTGAACTTTGAATCAAACAAGAAAGCCCAGTCACCTTCTTTGAACTTCTTTTCCTTGATGTACTTGTCATGCCATTAGTCCTTTGCTGTTGGAATATACTTGTTTTCTGAACTGCATCTTGTATGATCTCATCCAATTCATTAATCTGCTCAATTGTATTTATGTATAATTAGATCAAGTCTGAACATTTTATCTTGAGGGTTGGAATTTGGAACTACTGAAACAAAACTGCATTCATAAAAACAATCTCATAAAATGTGTTTCCATTTATTGTTTCTCCATGTAGTTCTACTGTTTAAAGCTTAGGAGGCTAAACTAATCTCATGAATGGTCTTGGGAGGATTCCTTCAGCCTTTGTTAGTTCATCTGACCATTTTCTTGTGGATGATAGAAATTTGTTTTCATATGTTCTAATTTCATACTTCTCCATTATTTGCTCCACTAGCCTTGATGTAAATTGAGCTCCTTGATCTGTAACAATTTCCCTTGGGACACCAAAACGAGTAAAAATATCCTCAAAAAGAAAATTAACTACAGATGATTCATTAGCAACAAGTAATGGTTTAGCTTCTACCCATTTAGTAACATAATAAGTGCAAACTAATATGTATTTCTTTTGTCTTGATGGAGGACTAATAGGTCCTACAAAATCCAAAGCCCATTTTTCAAAAGGTTCAATGTGTACCTGAGGTTGTAATGGCATCTCACCTGAAGGAGAAGGTTTCCCTGCCCTTTGGCAACTGTCACACCTTTTTACATACTCCCTTGCATCTTTAAACAAAGATGGCCAATAATATCCTAAATTAAGGATCTTATAGGCTGTCCTCTTATCTGCAAAGTGTCCGCCACAAGGTTCATCATGACATGCCTTGAGAATTTTAGGCATCTCATCTTCACGAACACACCTTCTAATGATCAAATCTGAACCTGTCTTGTACAACTCATTAGCGACCCATGAATATCTTGCACTATCATTAATGATTTTTCTTTTATCCCTTGCATTCATAATTGAAGGAAATTTTCCTGAAACTAAATAATTGGCAATATCAGCAAACCACGGAGTTTGAGTAGAGATTGCAAAAAGATATTCATCAGGAAATTGATCTTCAACCGGAGTGTCATCTTTGATATTTTGAATTCTAGACAGGAAATCAGCCACAGTGTTTTGTTTTC
This sequence comes from Pinus albicaulis, assembly GCA_034641835.2. Lineage (NCBI taxonomy): Eukaryota > Viridiplantae > Streptophyta > Pinopsida > Pinales > Pinaceae > Pinus > Pinus albicaulis. The sequence continues at coordinate 746,069,494 of CM076583.1, forward strand.
CAGGCCTATCTAGAATAGTAATGTTTAATTCTTGCAATAGTAACAACCATCTTATAACTCTGCCATTAGTGATTGATTTGTTCATTAAATATCTAATTGCAGAATGATCAGTGTGAACAAAAGTTTCATAGCCTGTTATATAGTGTCTAAATTTTTGTATGGCATGAACAACAGCTAAAAACTCTTTTTCAGTTACAGTATAGTTTAACTCTGCAGGAGTCAAATTTTTACTGGTATAATAGATGGCATAAGGAATCAAATCTTTCTGTCCCAATACTGCTCCTAGAGCTGTATCGGAAGCATCTGTCGAGATATGAAAAGGTAACTTCCAGTTAGGTCCCCTTAATATAGGTGCTTCAGAAATTTTGGTTTTCAGGGTTTCAAAAGCTAACTGGCAATCAGAAGTCCACTTAAATTTACAATCTTTGGTGAGTAATTTGAAGAGAGGAGATGCTATTTTGGTGAAGTTTTCTATAAATCTCCGATAGTACCCCGTAAATCCTAGAAAACTTCTTACATCTCTTTGACAACTTGGAATGGATAGGTTAGAAATAACTTCAAATTTCGCTTCATCAACTCTAATCCCATCCCCTGAAATGTGGTGCCCTAAAACAATACCTTGAGTGAACATCATAAAACATTTTTCATGACTAAGAGAAAGGTTTGCTTCTTGACATCTTTTTAAGACTTTTTCCAAGTTTTCTAAAGCCTCTTCAAATGTATCCCCATAAACTGTAAAATCATCCATGTACACCTCTACACAGTCATGTATTAGATCAGAAAAAATTCCTAATACTGCCCTTTGGAATGTTGCGGGTGCATTGCATAATCCAAATGGTAATACTCGGTAGGCATAGGTACCCCAAGGACAAGTAAATGTGGTTTTATCTTGGTCTTCAAGTGCTACTTGGATTTGATTGTAACCACTAAACCCATCTAGGAATGAAAAGTACTTTTTGCCAGTTAATGTATCTAATACTTGATCTATGAAAGGTAAGGGAAAATGGTCTTTAAGAGTAGCTTTATTCAGTTCTCGGTAGTCAACACACACCCTCCATTTTCCATTTTTCTTTGGCACAATTACCAAAGGAGAAACCCACTGACTGTCTGAAATAGGATAGATGAAATTAACATTTAATAATTTTTGCAATTCTTCCTTGACAATTTCCCTAAGATTTGGATTCATCCGTCTTTGAGGCTGTCTGATTGGTTTGAAATTTGCCTCTATATAGATGTGATGAGTACAAGTATTGGGACTTATCCCTTTCATGTCAGTGTATTCCCATGCATATGCGGAAGAATGTCTCTGTAATACTTTGACTAACTCTTCTTGTTGAGATTTTTCTAGGTTCTTATTTATATTCAAAGTTTTGCCTGGAAAAATTTCACTTGTAGAGCTGCCAAATTTGTCCATAGAATGAAGAGACATCTGCCTAGATGAAAAAAACTCAATATTGGATCCCTCTTGGAATGATTCATGTTTGTGTTCTAGAGAGGATTCAAAGTTTTCTAGAGTATTCAGAATTTGATTATCTTCACTAATTTCTGAAATTGTGAAGAGTGGTTGTAAATATTCTTCATCCTCTATCCATTGAGTATCATCTAGATCTGTAATTGTCCTAGCTGGAGGATATAAAGTGAATTTCTTTGTTGAACTACCATCAGAAATATACATATCACCGGACCTACAACTAATAAAAGCATCAGCTGTAGCCAACCAAGGTCTTCCTAGTATAACAGGATGGCCTCCTAGGTTATTCTTGGGTGTTAGGATCATGAAATCCACAGGGTACTCCCAAGAGTCTAGGGACACTGGAATGTCTTCTATTACCCCATCTGGTCTGATCACAGATCTATCTGCTAATTGTAATAATGTGGGTGTAAAGAGAAGATTAGGAAGTTTCAGTTTGTCCATGATCTGTCTACTCATGATATTTATTGTTGCTCCTAAGTCAATGAGTGTGTTTTGAATTTCAATTCCGTTGATGTGAATTTTGACAACTGGATTTCCTGGGTCAAGGTACTTTGGAATAGTAATCTTGCCCATCATAATGTCTGCTATTTGTCCTACCAGTTGAATTTTCTTGGTTTCTCTTATTCTTTTTCTTGTTGTCTTCATACTCAACTCCTTTATTGTTTTGGCTAAAATTGAGATTTCCTTGATGGCTTGCAATAATGGAATTTTAATGCAAACATTTCTCAATTCATCCAAGAAATCATAATTAGGCACCATTATTTGTTTTTCTACACCTTTATCAATTTGTAATCTTTCCGGAAAGGGATGTATAGAATTAGATGTGGATGGTTGCTCTAATACTGGAGTTGAATTTATTGGATCTTTTTGTTTTAGTTTTTCAATGTTTTGGTCTTGAAAGGATGTATCTTCCTCAAGAATTTTATTAACCCATAGGGAGTCTTCCTCAGAATTATCTTGTTCTTGTATGATCACAGAAGGTTTCCTCTTCTCAAGTATCCTTCCAGACCTAAGTTGAACATCACTAAGGTCTAGAGGAGTAATTAAATAAGTTGGAAATTGTTGTCCTTCTATCATGTATGTATTATGGGGGTTCTTATTATTGGGGTTTGGTATGGGCTGAGCTGGTAATTGATTGGATTTTTGAGGGAATGGTAATGGAAGTGGTTGATTTTGATGAGGTTGGTTCAAATGATGTTGTTGAGGATTTTGTTGAAAATTTTGTTGAAGATTTTGAGGAAAATTTTGTTGAGGATTTTGAGGATAAAATTGTGGATATGGTGGATACTGATAATATGGAGAGTATCTTCCATAGGGACCTTGTGATCCTTGTGCCCAAGCTTGAGATTGATTTTGAAATTGGGGCCAAGGTTGCTGCCAAAAATTCCAAGGTGGAGGTTGATTATACATTTGATCATGAAATCCCTGTGTCTGAGATCCCTGCCAAGGTCTTCTAGATACAAAGTTAAGAGATTCTGTGGAATCTGTAGGAGTTTCTTCCTGAAAAACAGCCTTGAGACCAGGAAGAGAAGGACAATTATTGGTCTCATGTTTCTCAGAACAAATAACACAGGTTTCTACAACTTTTACATCTAGAGGACACTCTCTCAAGGCATGTTTCTTCCTACATTTGGGACAAAAGATTGCCAAGGCATCAGATTCGGCCTTTTGCTTGTTTTGTATCTTGAGGGTGTCTATTTGTTCACTAAGACTCCCTAAGATGTCAGATTTAAAATCATCAAGCATGTGACCTATTTCTGATCTACTTACTGTCCCAGAAGCAGACTTACTTGCCCTTGCAAGAGCAGGATCTCTTGGACCTTTGACGGTTTTAGATTTCCCTCTTGAAAGGTTGATACATAACTCAGATATTTCAGGTAATGTGAGCTGTGATATATCCCCTTTTCCCATCATGTTAAGGATATCCAACCATTCATCCCTAATTATTTTCAACAAAAGAGCTTTTAAGGTGTCTTGATCTAGGTTTTCCATTTTTTCCCTTTTGATGTTGTAATTAAATCTTTCCAACAAATCTTCCAAATTTTCATCTTCTTTTTGTAACATCTTGAACACTTCTTCCTTATGATTAACCGGCATACAATAATCCAGATATCTCTCTAGAAATGCTTGTTTCATGTCTTCCCATGTTCTAATAGAACTACTGATTAGACTCATAAACCACTTCAATGCTGCTCCTTTCAAAGTTGAAGGAAATAATTTCAGTTTTTGAGCATCTTGTAAGTAGTCATAAGTTCTACACAACACTTCAAATTCGAATAAGAAGGTTTCAGGATCTTCAGTTTTAAGTCCATAGAAGTTTGGAAGGACAGAAGGTGAAATGTTTTTCATGGTTGTATTGGTTTCTTCATCAATTATAGGGAACCCAAAAGAGCTTCCTATTCTACCTCTTCCTCCATTTGCACCTCTACCTCCTTCTCCTCTACCTCCTTCTCCTCTACCTCTACCTCTTCCTCCAAATAGTGTGTTCTCTCCATTAAAAACTCCTCCTCCTCCTTCTTCTGCCATGGTTGAATCCCCTGTGAAAGTGGAAAGGTTTGTATCCCTACTAAGAGTCTTTAGATCTTCCTCTATGGCAGGTTCAGTGGATGAAGTGGAAGGTTTCTCTAATGGAATAGTTGACCTTAGATCTTCTAGAAGTCCAGGATCAAGGGAGGATGGAAGATGGGTTTGAGTTGAAGGTGTACTAGCTTTGGATCTAGATGAAACAAGTGGTGTTCTAGAAATCAAACTTCTGCCTCTGCTGCTTATAAATCTTCCCCTTGAATCTCTCTCCCTACGCATAAAATTGTTTTGGATGCTAAGAAACAAAGGTTACCTAGTTTTCACTTCCCCGGCAACGGCGCCAAAATGTTTGGTCTCAATCTAGTCTCCTAAACTGAGCTCATTTAATTGTCAACCAGGGTTGGTAAACTGCTGAAGTGAAGTGTACTATATGTACCTAGGTGCTTGTTTCCTAATGCATTGTGTGTAGTGTTTTGTGATGTTTTTGGTCTTTTGTGATGATTTATGATGTTTTTGGTCTTTTGGTGGTTTTATGTTCACAAGGAAAAATGCCTAGAAAGCTAATGGAAAGGAGTTGGTGCTTAAAAACAGAGTTAAGCCTAATTGATGGATAACAACTGACAAATGCAATTGGAAACACTGAAGCAGAATCAAATCTAAACTATGACAAAGTAAGAGCAAAGCTTGATAATGAATTTTAAGTAAATGATTCAAAACACAAACTAAACTTGAGAAATGATCACTAAGTATGCAAAATCCTCTAACTAAACAGTTAAACAACTAATCTTACAATGATGCAACATTTTGTCCTTAATTAGAGATTTGAAATAGATTGGAGGAAAAACATTGATACCATCCTAAGATCTTCTATGCAAAAACCAATTCCTATCTCTATTCTGCAATTCAATTGAATGTCACAAAACCTTTACTCAAAAGTTATTGATTTCTTTTCAAAGTAGGCTTTTGAGGGAGGACTCTGTTTATGAAATGATAAGGAAATTGCAGAGATACTTCAGGCCTTATAGTGATGTTGTCTTCTATTCATATGGTTATGGATCATTTGTAGATTTTAGAACAAGAAGATGTTTGTGAATAATGAAGGCTGTCTTGTTAATCTTAACAACTGAAGTAATCTATTGTGCAGTGGATGACAATCTGAATGTGAAGTGCAAGTGCAATGAGTTAATCTAAGAATGAACTTAAGATGCCACTAATCTAGAACAATGTTGAACTACAAGTCATCATCAAACTCAAAACAAAGTAACTGAATATGAGTTAAGTGCAATTAAACTCTGGAGCATCCTAACTATACTATCATGCATTATTCTATGAAATTATACAGTCTGTTTGTCCATCATTATTGATATTTTGGAAAAGTTCCTTCTTTTGGAAGAAGGTATTTAAACAATTAAGTTTGTGTAATTAAGATAAATACAAGCAAAAAGAATACAGAAAACGATAGCTAAAAATGTGTATCCATATCCTACTCGTCATTATGATGTCTTAGGAAAGCGTTTAAGAGCAAGAACAGAGATGATACTTAGTACAAACACACAACTAAATCATTCATTATCACGGTCATGTCTTGAACTTCTTAAGAATTTCTTGGAAGAGTTTCTTCTTGTGGAAAAGTGATTAGAACAAGTGTAACTGTGATAGTGAATTATTAAAAGTACAACAAATCCTACAGTACCATAGCCACTCCTCATTCATCATTATAATATTTTGGAAGAATTTCTTCTTGTGGAAGAATTAGAATGAATATAACTACAGTAGCTAATTAAAAACAACTATGAATTCAACTTCAAATCCTACAATACTATAGCTATTCCTCATTCATCATTATAGTCTTTTGGAAGGGTTTCTTCTTGTGGAAGAGTTAGAATGAGTACAACTACAGTAACTAATTAAAACAACTATTAATTCTTTTGGAAGAATTTCTTCTTGTGGAAGAGTTAGAATGAATATAACTACAGTAGCTAATTAAAAACAACTATGAATTCAACTCCTAATCCTACAATACTATAGTCGTTTCCCATTCATCATTATAGTCTTTTGGAAGAGCTTCTTCTTGTGGAAGAGTTAGAATGAGTACAACTACAGTAGCTAATTAAAACAACTATTAATTCAAATTCAAAATGTAAAGGCAGCTAGAAGACTTATCTAATTTACGCAAAATAAATCCGTGCAAGAGGCAGGGGCCCTCTACCACCTGACGGAATTCAACTCCAAATTAAATCACGCTTTCAAAATGACACGGTCTGCTCCATTAAAGATGAAATAGTTTGAACATAACACTCAAGGCCTTCGTAAATGTAGCATGTAGTTCAAACACCCAAAAGATAAAATCTAGCATCCAATCTAATATAAAATCTCGGTCTCCCAAGTGTTTATAAAGAAAATGCACATAACAATACTTGCAACAATTCAGGAACACTGTCTTTCCTTATCGGAATCACGTTAGGAATCTTTGAAGTGGCTGCATGAAGAGGAAAAGACATCTGGACTAAGACAGTCCTAATAGAAGTCTTCCTTCCTAAATGTGTTCCCACGTTCAAAACCATACCCAGAATTCGTTTCTTCCTCCATGATGAGCAACGAACCATGTAGACATGACGTGGATCATGCCCATATGCGGTTTTTCTCAAGAGGCCACCTGGAACATACTCAAACGTGAAGGCAACTGCAGAATCGCCGGTTAGCTACGGAATGTCTGCATTCTGCAGCTAGTTCCGGTCAAAATGCTTTACAATGGCAAAAATCACAAAACTTAGCAAGTCAGTCATGTAAATCATTCTAGAAGTAATTTTAACTATATTCATTGATCAATTGGGTCTAGGATAGCAATGGACAAGGGAAAATGAGGTAAAATGAGGTGAAAGAAAGCGCAATTTTGAGGCTCAACAGGGTATTTGCTGATTATGTTTTTGAGGCATGGAGTGTCACGTCGGCAAGTACATCTAGCTTCTTTTTCTCTTCTTCCATGGTCAAGACTTTAAGATTAGCATTTTCTCTTTTGAGCTTGGCCAATGCAATTCTCTCTTTTCGGGCATGAAGTTTGACCTTTGTCCTTAACAATTCATTATCCTTTTTGGCCTTCTCTAGAAACTTTTCCAAGTGTATATTGGCTCTATCAAGCATTGGTTCCTTGTTATCACTGATTTCTAGGGCAAGTTGTTCATTTAGGGTAAGTTGGTCTACTAGCTCAGCTTCCCTTTATTTCTCTAGGGCTAGAGCTCTTTTCAACCCTCTAGTCCTAGGTATCTGTCTTGGAGGTTGATCGTCATCATCATCAGGTTCACCAAAAATTTCTAATGCCTCCTCAAGCAAGTTTTTAGCCTTCTCTGCCTCTTTTTTTGATTTGATGCATTTCACCTCATTAATGACCTGTTTGGTCTTCAGCTGCTCATTTTCATGCTCAAGAAAATAAGTCACATATTTAGCCCTCTCAATATTAGCTTGGAGCTCAAAAATCTTAGCCTCTTTACCTTTTATTACTCTATTGGTGATTTTTCTTCATCCTCCTCATCTAGATCAATCAACTAAAATTCTTTCTTTGTTTCATGATTGTCCTCCTCATAATGAATGGCTGACTCTATCACTTTTTCCTTACCTTTATCTACCTATTGTATTGATGAAGAAGGCATGGCCCCTTTCACTCTAAGTGAAGCAAACACATGCCTATAGCCTCTCTGGTAAGTTTTGGGCAATGGCTCAACCTCAACCAAACTAGCCCATTTTGCCTCAATGTCCTCATCACTGCTAGATGACTCAGAATCATGATGTGGTGGTGATGAAGGGTTATAAAAAGGTTAGGAAGAAGGGTCAATGTGAGATGGAGGTGAATGAGGTGAAGGGAGCTGATTTGGTAATGATGTATGAATAGTAGGTTGAGATGGAGGGATATATGAGGAAGGATGAGATGATAAAGGTGCATTCTAGCCATGTTGAATAGGTGGTATAGTGAAAATCTCATTGGATATGAAGGTGTCCCATGGAATGTTTAACTGATCAAGTTGATGCATGACTATCATTTTGATAAGGGAGTGGTGAAAGAGACTTTGAATTTGATGATCATAATCTCTATTTTGGGCAATAAATTCCATCTTATTAATTCTTTGGTAGAGATAATAGGCTATATGAAGCATTCTGACCCTAGTGAAGTGCATGAGTAGCCGAATATGATATGAATAGAGTCTAGAAAACCTTCCCTCACAGGTGAAGTATTTCATGATGATTTTCATCATGGGGACACATCTGTCGAGGAGGTAGGAGAAAGGAAAAATCATATTTTTCTCTTTCTTGTACCTTGGTTTAAGATTTGTCTCATAATAATAATGGTTTCGATTTCCTTTTTTGAACCATCTTTCCCCAACATTTGGTATCCCAGTGGCAGTTGCTATAATGTGAGTGGACATAGTGAAATTGACCCCAGCAAGGGTGACATGTTTGTCATGGAGGTTAGAAATGAATAATCTTGTCAACATAGGATGGTACTTGACTCTTTGAACTTTTTCACAAACCTCGAAACAACCTACATGCATAAAGCATGCCACAATGAGGGGAGATGCCATAAGATCTCTGTTATTTTTTGGTTCATGCTTGACGACTTTCCCTCTCTTCTTTTATGACTTTCTCTCTTGTCTTTATTCCTCCTCATTATAACTTATGTTCTCCTCTTCAGCCATGATGTTTCTTGATGTCAAAAAACCTAGGGATGATGGAATGAAATGAAGGATTATGAAGTGAAGGGAGGTGTGGGGAAATGAAGGAAATGGGAATATGTAAGGGAGCCTAGGTAAGTGAAACCCTATGACTTAGGGTTATAAGGGATGAGATTGTTTAGGGAATGGGGATAAGGATTTGGGAAAATATTTTAGGATTGTGAGGGAGAGTGTACGAAGGTTTAGGGAATAGCTTTAGGGTGTGAATTAGATTTTAATAAATGTTAGGGTTCCTTAATTTAGAAGTAGGTTTGAACTCAATGAAGCACAATGATACATCAACGAGATGAAAGTTTAGTTACTTACTGGAAATATAAGCATGTAGACTCATTGTGTAAAGATTTAGCATCAAATGGTGGAGTTGCAAGATGGCAGAGGTTTTTTTAGAACTTTTTGGGTGAACGTGCAACGACCCAGCAGAATGCGCAGCGGTCCAGTAGAACGCGCAGCGACCCATCATAACACGCAGTGACCCTGGAGAAAACCTAGCGTATTAATTTACATTGAGATTTCTCCCAAACACGCAGTGACCAGGAGAACCTGCAACGACTATCTTTGTTTTGCACAATTTCTCTCTGAAATTTGAAATTTCTTGTTTGCTAAGGTTTTGCTTGAGGTTGTATGACACAAATGAATTTTTTTTGAAGTGTTGAGGGCTCTTATACACTAGTGGATATGATTTATGTTACACCATTTTTTGGTCATCTAATCCATTGTTATTAGATGGACTCAAGTACAACAAGTAAGACCAATTTTACCCCAAGTCAAATCGCATTCACTATGAAAAATAACTTAGTAAACCACCTTTATTAAGTTTTTTATGGTCTAAACAGGAAACCCCATGGGGAAACATTAAAGAAATCCATATTTGTTTGATTTTCCTCAAGGAATAATTAGTTAAACAAAAGTTTAATTAATATTCTTGGTTATATTTAACCCAAAACAAGGAAATTAATTAAATAAATCATTATTTATCTTATTATTTTCTATGAATAATTATTTAAACATTACTTAAATAATATTCTTTGTTAAATATGACTAAATATCCCTTAAATAATTAAATAAATCATTATTTATTTGGTGATTACACAACCATATCCTTAAAATGATAAATAAATCATTTATTTATTTATTATTTACAAATAAGGGGATTTGACTCAAGTCAAATTCCTTTTCCCTCCAACAAATATAATAAAATATTCCATAAAAGTTGGATCTTGATTTGGTTAATAATATTTTAACTATGCACCAATATCTAGACTAACTCAATATTTTGTTATCAATAGAAGGGTTTTCCCATTCATTTGTCACCTTTTGTTGCCTAAATATCACTCTGGATCTCAACTCTTGGTCTGGCTATTGATCCATTATAATAGCCATATTTTTCCATTTTTTTCTGGGTTTTCTACACCATCAAGAGAGAGGAATTCGAAATCTGAAGTGCTAAGGACTTACAAGAACGCATCCCATTGAGGAGAACAGGGAACACCCTCTTGTGTTTTCCTCCTAGGTGCCATTAATAAAAATTTCATTGGATATATTCTTGTCTTGTCTATTGGATCTATGGAGTAAATCCTATTTTTCTACTGTTTAATGTCTTCTAATGCATAGATCTAGATTTTTGTAGCATTTATTTTGATCATATAACTACAGATATGAAGATATTAACAGTCATTTCTGTTGTTAGGGTTGTTTGTTATGCGCAGCTAAAGTGGTATTTTTTCGTACACCTTGAATCAAGATTCATACTAACAACTGGCAGCTCCACACAGGTTTACGATTACGACCGCTGTCATTTTCCTTATCCTTGCATATCCAGCTGCTTCAAACCTTGGGATTTCTCTTCAGCCCCTTGTTTTTGCTTTTCTTGATGTTTTTTTAACCCATAAAACCCTAAAATGATAAAAATTCTGACTTCCATGTGTTTTCGGACCCATTGCGCAGGTGACAGACATCAGCCACAGCTGAGATGACAACTTTTTCTGAAATCCGCCACCGAGAGTGTTGAAAATGCATGTCACACTTTTTAGCCCAAAACCTACAACCTGGACCTCCAGGGTGCACTTTATTGCCCAAAAAGTGCGACCTCTACTGAAAACAGGTCAGAAACTGTGACCTAGACTTTTTGCAGGGATTTTTCTGAAAGTTTTCTGGGTTTGTCTGAGCCTCTATTTAGGGTTGTTTGACCTCCATCTCTGCGCGTTTTGGACCTGTACTTGTTTTTTTTTGCTCAAATAAGTGGGAACTTAGCCCCCTATGGATTCAGTACCCTCCATTTTTTTGTGGAAGAGTTTTTGTTGTTGTAGGTTGTCTGAAATTTCAGAGTCTTCAGCCATTTTTCAGATCTGATACCTCACCTTCACATCTACCTCAGATCGGCTTGTTATCCATCCAAATCTCCTCATTTAGCTTTGTTTGCGTTTTCCCTTAGGGTGCACTCCACTTCCCTCCTGGATATTGCCTTTTGGCACCTCTTTCTACAACAATTCTTCCTCTGATTTGCTGTTGTTTCTGCACCACTTTCCAGTAGATTTTGTCCTTTAGATCCCTATCCCTTCTGACCTTAGATCTATTAGCTATTTTAGTGTGTTTTGATTAGTTTTTTCACTCACATATAGACTAGTTGTTGAGAGGCCCACCTCCTTGGGTTTAGATTATTGCATTATTAGCTGTTTATTTTTTGTTTCGCATGCCTATATACTATCATTTACAGGTTATTTACAGCTATACAGCACACTCTTTTCTTTTTCTCTACAAATGTCTAGGTTTAAAAATTAAAATTTACACACTTCACACTCACACCCTAAGCGAAAAGGGGCTTGGTTAACACCGCCAAGAAAAGACTCTAAAACATTGAAATCAATTGATCCTGCACCTCTTTGCCCTTGTTTCGACATTTTAATCGATTGATCTTGCACCTCCCTGACCTTGTCGGTCTCTTTTTCCTTTGTGCCATGTGTGTGTCATCATTTCTCAACCTCCCATGGGCTCTAACTTTCCTCAGGGGGGGGGGCAGCACCTCCTGCATATCTTCCCCTCCTGGTAGCACGTATTCATGGTTTAGCATGCCTCCGCTCTTTTCCCAGCCTCCTGTTTACCACACTGTTACCCAACCTCTTCCGTCTGGTACCCCCGATGACCAGATTCTCATGATGAAATCCGATCAACCTTCAACCGTAGACATCAATCTCCAGACTCAGTCCCGTCAATATAACAAGCCTCCCGCTACGTCTGTCTCCAAGCCGCCTTTTTCAATCTCTACAGAGCCTATTTTGACACCCAAGGGTCCCTTACAAATCCCTTAGCCTAGGGCAGAGGTTCATACCAAGATCCCTAAGGGACCACTGCATCAAAATGCTACTTCTGGCAAAGCTGCCCATTTGTATAGCATAGTCGATGATTTGGCACAATCCCCTGATGCCATTTCAACACTGGAACTCCTCCAGTCGTTCCCTTCACAACAAAAAGCTCTTCTATCTGCCGTGGGCACTGTAGATCCTTCTGAAGATTGATTGATTTTCTTTGATGTTGACCAGTCAGAACATCCTCCTCTCCCTGCTTCTGTCGCTTTCCAAATCCCAATCAAGATCCGGAATGCCAACGTTTCTCGGTGCATTATTGATGAGGGGGCATCCACCTGCGTGATGTCCGCTTCAGTTTGGAAACAACTCGGATCTATTGAGTTGGCTCCTTCCACGATCACTCTCTGAGCGTGGGATGGCCACACCTCCAAGCCCATTGGCTTATTCCGTAATTGTCCTATCACTCTTATGGGCAAGATGGTTTGTGTTGACATAGAATTCATAGACGCCCCCTTAGATTACAACATTCTAGTGGGTCGTAGCTACACTTATGTGATGTCTGTTGTCCCTTCTGTGATCCACTGCAAGATTTCCTTCCCCCATAACGGAAAGATAGTCACCATTGACCAGTTGACGTATTACAAACTGAAGTCTCAGACCTCCCCTGAGTCCATTATTTCTTTGGTGGCCAATAAGCAAACCGTCGACCCTTTGACTAGTGTCTCACCCGGAGTCTACAAGGAATCCCCCTTGCTTGGTACATTCCCTGGTCTTCCTCCTCCCATCTCTGATCCTAGCTCATCGAATGTTTTCATGATGCAATTATCTCGGACTTCTCTCAAGAGGCCCACCTTGGCTAGTCAGCAGCCCCCTCACCCTCCACAGCCATCTCCTATCCCTTCGATGCAGCCTTTTGGACCTCCTCCTCCTGGCCCTTCAGCTGGTACTCACGAGCCTCTTTATCCTCCTGGATCAGTTCCTCTAGGCCTTAACCATTTAGGAGCCATCCCACCTGGCCATTACCCCTCCGGTCAGATATTGTTCCTATTCCCTCCACTAGGCATCTATACGGCACCTGTCATGGCCACCCTCTCTCTTCCTAACTTGACCATTGGGCTTCCGATTTGGTACCTTGATCCTCTAACTGCCACCCTGCCAGGTCAACCTAAACCTTATCTTGCTTTGACCCTAGTTCAACTGGTCCCCCTGACTTCTCCCATTTTCACAGTGCCTTAGCCACCTCAACAGGATCTGCCTCTGTTGTGACTGCTTCGGGTAAGAAGGGTAGAGCTCGCAAAAAGGCCTCAAAGGAAAAAGCTGCCCCGAATGACCCTGAACCTCCTCCGCCTCCAAAGCCCTTCGCTTTGTGTGATTTCGTTGGTCATGCCACCCATACTTGTCCCGAGTTTCCTCGCATCAAGCCCATGGTTAATGTCGCGTTCCCTGAGTCTACGGTCCTTGAAACCTCTACTTCTTCATCGAATGCAACCAAGAACACCAATAATTTTCACACTAAACACCCTTTTGCTTTGTGTGGTCTCTGTGGCCATTACTCCCATCATTGTCCCCGCCTTACACATTACCGTGCCTCTTTGGAGGTAGTTCGGGAGTACGAGATTGAACAAAAACAATCCACTTCTCCCATGCTTGCATAGTATGTTGTAGGCCAGACTGAGGATTTACCCGCTCCTATTGACATTCCCCCCCTGATGTCGAAATGATGGAGAATGTGGCCACCATCCTCTACCTTTCATCATCCTTGAGACCCTCGACAGAAGCTCCCTCTGAATCTTCTCCTGTTGTTTCGCTTGACCTCCTTTTAGCAAACACCCTAGGCTCAACATCAATGGATCCTTTATCTAATTTTTCTTACGTCATCCCCCATGACGATGCACATGTGATTCTTTCTTCTCATGATGATGAGTCAGGTATCCTTGCCGCGTCATGTGGTCTCCCTTCCTCCTATCTTTCCACCTCTGGTTGTGACGATGACATCATGGAAGCCACGTCCACCCCTAACCTCATCTTTCCCGCCCATAAATGAGATGCCATCATCCCTACCCTTGGTGACTTATGCAGCCTGAGCTCAAGCTACGCCTCCAGTATCTCCCACACTTCCCCTCACCGGTGGCATGTGGGAAGTAGACATCCTACCCAGATCACTCCTTTCCGTAGAGTGCATTTGATTTCTACTGTGCGCTCAGGTTGCCAGCATTGTTCTTTATCCTCCCATTTATTTTATTGTGGCACCTTTCAGAGGGACCCCCCATCAACACCTAATATTGGTTTTGCCGATGGTGCAAGTCGCTACTCCCGGAATTTAGCCTTGGCAGGTTGGGCCATTTTTACCCCTTTGCATGCGCTTGTTCTTTCGAACGATGTATGCATTGGTACTGCTACCAATAATCAAGCCGAATATGATGTTGTACGAGTTTTATTAGCTGATGCCCTTTCACATCGCATCCTCCACCTTCATGTTCGTTTATATTCCCTACTTCTTGTCATGCAATTTAATGGTGTATATCGTGTGCATAATCCTATCCTTTTCAGAAGATATTTACGAGTGAAGCTTTTGATGTATGAATTTTAAATCACCTAACTCTTCCAAAGACCATAGATATATTCTCACAGCTACAGATTAATTTAAAAAATGGGTGGAAGCAATTCCATTAAAGGTAGCCAACTCTGAGAATATCATTGATTTCATCAACCAATATATAATAACTAGGTTTGGCTTACCTACTGCTTTAATGTTTGATAAGGCATCTTACTTCTCAGAAACTGCTATAATGGAATTTGCAATTAAAAGGGGTTTTAAACTTAAGTATTCTGCGAATTATTACCTGCAAGGAAATGGTTTAGCAGAATCTACAAACAAGGACTTGATTAGAATAATCAAAAGAACTATTAATCAAAACCAACAAAATTGGCATAAATTATTAATCTTTGCTCTTTAGGCAGATCGAATAACTCAGAAAGCTTATATTGGCACTTCTCCATTCAATATTTTTTATGGAAAAGAATTTGTACTTCCTACCAACGTAGTTATTCCCTCTCTTTCCTTAGTACAATTTATTGATGAATCTTCGGCTTCTTCTTTACAACTTAGATAGTGTCAAATTCTTAAGTTGGAAGAAGAAAGAGAAAGAGCTAAACATGCTCATGCACATCACCAACAGATAATAAAAGCCTCATTTGATTCAACTTCTATTACTCCAAAAAAAAAATCAAATTGGTGATCTGGTATTGAAATGGGACAAAACGCATGAGAAAAAAGGTAAACACACAAAGTTTCAAAAACTATGGCTAGGTCTATTTCAAATAATTGAAGAAATAGGCCCGTCGACATTCTTATTGCAAGATATATCAGGCAAAAATGATCCTTTGCCTGTTAATGGGCAGATTTTGAAAAAAATACTTTTCATAAGAGGTAACCCCTTCTATTCCATGTATACTAGTGTATTTTTATTTTCCTTAGAAAAATAAAAGTTTCTTAGTATAAATTTTTGGCTTTTTAAAATAAAATCTCAGATGATCCTTTTGTTGAATCCTTAGTTAAACTGAGAGGGGGGGGGGGGGGGTGAATCAGTTTAACACATACATGAGCTTTTTAAAACTTTTCATCAAGCTTATTTACAACTTAATTTTATAACCAAATTAATATGTGAACAGTCTTAATATGTAGCAGCAAGTATTAAGATAATGTGACACCAAACTTATTATGAGAGCAGCAAACATTAAGCAGATTGGATAGAACATATCAACACATAGGCAACACACACAAAGACAGTAGAAATAAGTGGAAACCCATAAAGGGAGAAAACCACATCTTATTATTGTTGTGATGCAAAGGTAAGCTCCAACTCCCTCTCACCACTAATTTTCTGTAGGCACCAACCTACAGGAGGCTCCAACCTCAATTCTGCAAGCTACAACTTGCAAGGAAGCTCCAACTCCCTCTCAATTTTCTGCAGGCACCAACCTACAGGAGGCTCCAACCTCAGTCAGCTACAACTGACATCTATTAAGCTACAACTTGATAGGGAAGCTCCAACTTCCTTACTCTTTCAAAAGAAAGTATTTTCTGATTTACCTCAAATATCAGCTCTGTTCTATAGCATCTCTTTTTGCTCCTCCTTTTTCTTATCTTCTATGCCTCAATTCTTCATACTCTGTATTCTCTAACCTCTCTCTACACATCAATGTGATATGATTTATACAGTTTTCCTCATAACAGTTCGTATTCCACAAGGCATTCAAAGTGAATAGCCCTGACTCTTTGCCTTCTGACTCCTCACTTCTTTATCTAGCTCATTCAGAAAATATCAGCAATTTATATAACTTTTAGTTTTACAGTGGAGTTTTATTTCCTATGGAGACTTGCCAGTGCATCACAAACAATACAAACCAATCAAAAACGTATAAATTCAGTTACAATGAAGATTACAAATCAATCCATTCAGTTTTTTATCATCGTGTCTATCTTTTCTGTGACTATGTCTGTCCTTTTCGGCTCTGCTTGATCTCCTATTCACTTCCGTGGTGTAACTGTTGTATATATGTAACAACACTTTTTATATAATTCCATTCAACTCTCGTCGTAATAATAAAGCCGTTTTTAACACATAAACTTCCTGTTCAATATAACGCAAATGCTTCTCGGAGCCATAAAAGACCCTTTAATACATAAAATGCCCTTTCAAGCCCACCATCCGAAATTTCTCTATTCTCTGATGCGATGAGTCACCTCCTCAATTCTTCCGATTGCGATTAATCGCAATCGCAACTTCTAGTTGTATGTTCCGATGCTCTGATGCTCCGATGCTCTCACTCCAATCTGATGATTCACCGTTCACTGCACTTCACTGCGCCGATGCGATGGTTCACTATTCACTGCTCTTCACTGTACCGATGCGATGGTTCACTGTGATGCCGGAACTCAAACATGTATGAATCACAGTTCATAAACCCAATGGGTCCGCATCTTCATCGCAATCGGAACTTTTTTCAACATGTTCCGCTGCCATAAATTTCTCCGATGTGATTCATGAGGGTCCCACATATGTTTGATAAAGTTTGCACCTTTTAATTCATTCCAAATGGCAGTGCCTTTTGAACATATATATATATATATATATATATATATATATATATATATATATATATATATATATATATATATATATATATATATATATATATATATATATATATATATATATATATATTCTGATTACTTTTTGCACCATATTATAATATACCCGTGTAAAAATTCAATATACAACTTTTGGTCTTTATATATATATCAATACAATATATACCAACATATATGTTATATTCCGCATAGTTCAAAGGTTAGACCATGCATCGGACCCACAACACAGCATTACGATTATTTCATATGAAAAAATCAATATATAATAAACATATGGCTCACCTTTCGCACATAACTATAATATATCAACTCGTATTGTATACCCCTTGTGATATTGTATGCCAACTACAATATATGAACATATAATATAGTCTCCGCCAATGCTTGGCATTATTTATCGGACCAATCTAACAGTCGATGTTACGTCACGTTCCAAATAAGAATTCGATGGTGTGTAATGAATATCGTGCAATTAAAGTGAATGAGCATTAAAATTCAAAATTTGCGCGATGTAAGCGGATTTACAAAACCACCTTAAGCCACGTGTCCATCAGCGACATAGATCGCGTTCAAAATGAAAAATCCACTTACCACTTTAAACACCGCACGATACTGCCGGTTTTCTCACCTCTGGTTTTACTGTTCACATTCAAGGTTCCGTTTATATTCATGGTTCCGCTTCATCAAATTATTCGCACCTTCGTAAATATATATACTCCGTTCAAAGGTTTCATTTCATATTTCTTCAGCACTTCAATATATGAACTCTGCCTTAACATATAAACCCATGTTTCATTGTTATTTTAATACAACACTACCATAAGGTTTAACACCCGACTGCATTAGGTTTTTATTGCTTAACTCTTGGTTCCACCTCTTACCCTCAAGGTTCCGTCTTAACCCTTCAACATTTTATTATAAACATTTCGTTGTGCTCTCGCCGCCTTCACATATTAAAAACAACAGTTCCATCAGAATTGACACTGCTCATTCAAGATTGGAGTATGGATTCTGCAAAAACTCGCTCTGTCTATATATGAAATCTGTCATAGGATGAGCGTTAATGGCTTTTCAACTTTGCGTGTGGCCCTGAATATTCCCCGAACAGTTTGTGCTTCTTTTTCTTCTGCATAATCCAACTCTTTCTCTGTGAGCTCTTCTCCATTAGAACCCCCTCTGGATCTTTGCACTCTCTGTCTATTCTGCTAGCTTGTCTCTATATTCTCGATATGTATAGTCTCCTGCTCTGTCAAATGTAAACTCCTGTCACTGTATTCTCTGTATGTATAGTCTGCTGCCCTGTCAAATGTAAACAAACCCTCATTCACCAAACTGTCTTCTCCTCTGCATCTGCTACTGTCATTTTCCGTCAATGACAACACTTCTAACAGTCTCCCCCTTTGGCATTGATGGCAATACACTTCCTCTGTTAACATATTCTCTATCTGTAGCTTTTCCTCCCCCTTTGACATCAATGGCAAAGGGTTGATATTCTGATCTTGAGGACACGTTTTATGCTCTTTATGGCATTCCTTGTTAAGTGATCTCCCCCTGGAATGATATTTTCGTTTCTGTTCTCCCCCTGAAGCGATGCTTTTTCTTCATATTAGAGAGTAGCATCTATAGACACTACCCCTAGTCTATCTCTCAAATACTCAAATGGTTCTTTAGCAAGAGGTTTGGTAAATATATCTGATGTCTGTTCTTTTGTTGGCACATATTCCAACTTCACTACCTTCTGAGCTACTTGTTCTCTGAGAAAATGATACTTGATTGGAATGTGTTTAGTTTTTGAATGAAGCACAGGATTTTTTGATATACTTATTGCACTGGTATTATCACATTTGATAGAGATAGGTTCATCAAAGCTTACCTTCATGTCTTGGAGGGTTTGTTTCATCCACATGACTTGTGTGCAACATGTTGTTGCTGCTATGTATTCTGCTTCTGTTGTAGATAGAGAGATAGAAGTTTGTTTCTTGCTTAGCCATGCCACCAGAATTTCTCCTAAATAGAATGCACCTCCACTTGTGCTTTTCCTGTCATCAACACAGCTGGCCCAATCTACATCTGTATATGTTGTCAAATTGAAGCTCTTGCCTTTTGGATACCATAGCCCATATTGTACAGTTCCTTGTAGATATCTAAATATTCTTTTGACTGCTAGAAGGTGATTTTGTTTTGGTGCTACCTGATATCTAGCCACAAGTCCTACAGCCAACATAATGTCTGGTCTAGATGCTATTAGGTATAGCAGACTTCCTATCATGGATCTGTAAAGTCTTTGATCTATATCAGCAGATCCATCATCAGCACATAGCTTGCATCCAGTGATCATGGGAGCTGACACAGGTTTGCAGTCTTCCATTTTGAACTTTTTCAACATCTATTTTAAGTATTTTTCCTGTGAGATGAATGTACTTGTGTTCTTTTGCTGAATTTGAAGTCCTAAGTAGAAGGTGAGCTCTCCAATCATAGACATCTCAAACTCTGATTTCATCTATTCAGAAAATCCTTTTGCTAGCTCATCTTTGTTGCTTCCAAACATAATGTCATCAACATATACTACAACAATCAGGAGTTCATTTTCATGGGATTTTATGTATAGATTGTTGTCTACTCCTCCTCTCTTAAAGCCTTGTTTTTGCAGGTACTTATCCAGCCTTGAGTACCAAGCACGAGGAGCTTGTTTCAATCCATATAGAGCCTTCTTTAGTCTACACACATAGTCTTCCTTATCTGTTAATGAGAATCCTTCTGGCTGTTCCATGTAGACTTCTTCTTCTAGATCTCCATTCAGAAAGGCAGATTTCACATCCATTTGATATACCTTGAAGTCATGATAGCATGCAAAGGCCAGAAACATTCTGATAGCTTCCATTCTGGCTACAGGTGCAAATGTTTCATCGTAATCCAGACCTTTGATTTGTGAATATCCCTTGCATACAAGTCTGGCTTTATTCCTAATTACCTGTCCTTGTTCATTCGTTTTATTCTTGAATACCCATTTTGAGCCTATGACATTTTTCTCAGTGGGTCTTGGAACTAATTCCCACGTATTATTCTTCTCAATTTGGTCCAATTCTTCATTCATAGCATTCACCCAATACTTGTCCTTGCCGGCTTCTTCAAACTTATTTGGCTCTATTTGTGATAACATAGCTAGGTATACCTCTTATGTCTATTCAGTTAGCTGTCTTATTGTTTGGACTCCTACACTTTTGTCTCCAATGATTTGATCTTCTGGATGGTTCTTTTGAGTGTATCTTGAGGGGGCTTTCGAGCTCAGTTCAGCATCTTTTGTTGTCTTGCTTGCTTCATCATCATCTTGGTTCTCTTCTTCATAATCTTCTGGAGGATTGCTGCAACCTGTACTTCTTATCTTGTTTGGTAGTTCTTCATCAAATTTTACATCAATGCTTTCCACAATTTTTCGAAGGGTCTTGTTGTAGCACCTATAACCTTTACTCTTGGAAGCATATCCTAAATATATCCCTTCATCTACTCTTGCATCAAACTTCCCCAGATTTTCATCATTATTCTTTATGTAATACTTGCTTCCAAAGACTCTAAAGTGCTTGATTGAAGCTGGTTTACCATGCCATAGTTCATAGGGAGTCTTGTCACTGCTTGGCCTTAAATGAGCCTTGTTAAGGATATGCACAGCTATGTGTACTGCTTTTGCCCAGAAGGTTTGGGGAATGTTACTTTCTTGCATCATGGCTCTGGCAATTTTTTGTACAGACCTGTTTTGTCTCTCTGCCACTCCATTTTGTGAAGGTGTCCCTGCAATAGTGAACTGTTACTTTATTCCATGTTCATTGCATAGTTCTACAAAGTCATAGTCTGTGAATTCACCTCCTCTGTCTGATCTGATGCACTTTAGCTTGCATCCTATTTGATTTTCTTCCAATGCCTTGAATATCTTGAATTTTTCAAGTGCTTTCGATTTATATTTGAGAAATGCAACCCATGTCATTCTGGAGAAGTCATCTATTATCAGCATGAAGTAGGATTCTCCACTTGGTGTTTTAGTCCTTGAAGGTCCACATGAGTCCATGTGTACAAGCTGAAGTGGCCTACTTGTTGATAGCTCATATTTGGTCTTAAAGGATGTTCGGGTCTGTTTGCCCAATTGGCAAGATTTGCATATGGTAATTGAAGGCCTTTTTATTGTTGGCATGTCTCTGACAGCTTTTTTCTTGCTCAGTCTGATGATGTGGTTGAAGTTAAGATGTCCCAATCTCCTATGCCATAACCATGACTCCTCAAGTTTGCTAAGATGGCATGCTTCATTCTCTTCTTTCACTATGTAGACATTACTCTCTGTTCGAACCCCTTTGAGCAGAGTCTTTCCTGTGGTGCTTGATCTGACTTCACAGTCTTGTGCTCTAAAAAGAACTTCACAGCCTTTATCACACATTTGACTGACACTCAGCAAATTTTATTTCAGCCCATCCACAAATAGTACATCTTGGGCCTTTCCTATGCCATTATCTAGGCTGACTGAGCCTTTTCCTTTGATTTTTCCTAATTTATCATTGCCAAAAGTAACATTACCAGATTTCTTTTCATCAAAAGTCATAAACTTGCTTCTATCTCTAGTCATATGTTTTGAGCACCCACTATCCAAATACCATTGGCTTTTCAGGTCTTGTTCAGTTAGAGCCAGGTCACATTTATTTACCTTCCTTTTCCACTGGAAGCATCCTTTTGTTTGGTACCTTTTGTGAGATGATAAGCCACATCCTCTGAGAGGACATTTGGAAGGCATATGTCCAATTTTATTGTATACACAGCATTTGATCATAATTTTTGCAGAATTGTGAGTATGAATAAAATCTCCATGATTCATAAATCTCCTTGAGGTGTTGAACATCAATCTTTGTCCATATTTTTTGCACTCTATGATTTTATGGCCAAATTCCTTATAGTAAAAATAGTAACCATAGAAGCAATTTTCATACCTGATGAGAGGTTGTCTTCTCCATTTGTTTGCTTGAGACAGTTTCTTCACTGATTGCATCCTTTGCTGGTTTGAATTACTCCTCCTTGTATGACAGTATGCAGCAATATGTCCCAGCTTGTGGCAGACATAACAGGTGGCATATTTCATAGGAGAGAATAATCTCCTTTGATGGCTTCCAAATTTGACATACTCAGGGGTATATGAGCCTTTTTCTGTTGGCTGAGTATTTATTTCATTCTTTGCTATTAGAGGTTCCTTCTGGTTCCTGTCTCCTTCATTGCATGTTTCTTCTTTTGTAGGAATCATTTGAGCTGCTTCATCAGCCTTATTTGATTTTACAAAAATAATATTTTTGTTTTCCTTTTCTTTGCCTTTACTTGATTCTCCTTCATAGCCTATCCCAGTTTTTATCAGAGGAGATCTTTGAGCATCCAGGATTTCGTTCAACTTACCAGAGCTTGTCATTTGAGAAGAATTTATAGACACTTTCCTTTGGTCATTTTCTACTTTCTTCCTCAGACATACAACTTCTTCTTCCAACTTCTCTTGTTCCTGAGTTGTATCCTAGATTTTCTTAAGTAACATGTCTTCTATCTTTTTGGCTTCTTCAAGCTCTACTTTCAACTGCATTAGGACTTCTGAATTTTTTTCTTCTCTTACATACTTGAGGAGAATGTCTTTTTTTTTACTGCACTTCAGTTTGAGTCTGTCAATCTCCTCCAGGGCACTTCTTAGCTCCCCCTCAAGATCAACTTCACCTTCTTCTTCATCTTCTAGAAGGAGTCCTTCAAGTTCTTCTATGGCCATCAAAAAAAATTCAGAGGTTCCTTCTTCACTTGAGGGTTCATCTGAGTCTTCAGATGCACTGTTGTCTTATTGAGAATAAAAAGATTTTCTATTGAATTTCTTTCCTTTCTGCCAGTTCTTTGATGTAGTTTTCTCTGATTCTTGAGCCTAACTCCTTGATTTATTATGAGGACAATTAGAAAAATAGTGTCCAACTCTTCCACAGTTAAAGCATTTGAATGGAAGTTTACCTTTATATTTACCTGAGCCTCTATCCAGCTTCTTGACAAATTTGGCCTCTTCTTCATCAAAGCAAGAGCATATATCTTCCTTTTCTTCTTTCTTCTTTTCTATTTTAAAATCTGCCTCCCTCGCACTTGGCTTCTTCTGTGGGAGTCTCATTTCATAGGCTGTTAGATTTCCAAGCAACTAGTTCATGGTCAAGGTTTCCCAATCAGCTGTTTCTTCTATGGCAGAAACCTTGGGGTTAAAGCTAGGTGGAAGAGATCTCGGAATATTTTGAATAATCACAGCTTCTTTTATGGTTTCCCTAGAGCTTTCATGTTATATACTATTTCTGCAACCCTTAAAAATAAGCTAGCAATGTCTTCATCATCATTCATTTGTAAGTTCTCAAACTGGGCTCTATAGACTTGAATTTTGGCAGTATTTACCTTCTTGTCTCCCTCATGGATGTTCTCTAGAGTATCCCACATCTCTTTGGCAGTCTCTTTGTGCATTACTTTGATAAATTCTGCCTCACACAATCCATTTAAGATGGCATTCATGGCTTTTGCATTAGCTACAAAATCTTGTTTGGTTTCTTTCTCTAAGTCACTTTCCTTCTGGGAATATCCCAATTCCATAGCAGCCCAAACTTCTATTCCTAGAGACATTATGTATGTCCTCATTCTGATTTTCCAGAAGGCATAATTTGCACCAGTGAAAAAAGGGGCTTTATTGGTTGAGCATCCTTCTTTACTAGCCATCCTGGGAACCTAGGATCTCCTTTCAGTTGTTAAATTGATACAAAAGGAACCTGCTCTGATACCAATTGTTGAATCCTTAGTTAAACTGAGAGGGGGGGGGGGGGGGTGAATCAGTTTAACACATACATGAGCTTTTTAAAAAATTTCATCAAGCTTATTTACAACTTAATTTTATAACCAAATTAATATATGAACAATCTTAATATGTAGCAGCAAGTATTAAGATAATGTGACACCAAACTTATTATGAGATCAGCAAGCATTAAGCAGATTGGATAGAACATATCAACACATAGGCAACACACACAGAGACAGCATATATAAGTGGAAACCCATAAGGGGAGAAAACCAATAGTCTTATTATTGTTGTGATGTAAAGGCAAGCTCCAACTCCCTCTCACCACTGATTTTATGTAGGCACCAACCTACAGGAGGCTCCAACCTCAGTCAGCTACAACTGACATCTATCAAGCTACAACTTGATAGGGAAGCTCCAACTTCCTTACTCTTTCAAAAGAAAGTATTTGTTGGTTTACCTCAGATATCAGCTCTGTTCTGTAGCATCTCTTTCTGCTCCTCCTTTTTCTTATCTTCTCTGCCTCAATTCTTCATACTCTGCATTCTCTAACCTCTCTATACACATCAATGTGATATGCTTTATAAATTTTTCCTCATAACAGTTCATATTCCACAGGGCATTCAAAGTGAATAGCCCTGACTCTTTGCCCTCTGCCTCCTCACTTCTTTATCGAGCTCATTCAGAAAATCTCAGCAATTTATATAAATTTCAGTTTTACAGTGGAGTTTTATTTCCTACGGAGACTTGCCAGTGGATCACAAACAATACAAACCAATCAAAAACGTATACATTCAATTACAATGAAGATTACAAATCAATCCATTCAGTTTTGGATCACCGTGTTTGTCTTTTCTGTGACTGTGTCTGTCCTTTTCAGCTCTGCTTGATCTCCTGTTCACTGTCGTGGTGTAACTACTGTATATATGTAACAGCACTTTTTATATAATGCCATTCAACTCTCGGCGTAATAATAAAGCCGTTTTTAACACATAAACTTCCTGTTCAATATAACACAAATGCTTCTCGGAGCCATAAAAGACCCTTTAATACATAAAATGCCCTTTTGGGCCCACCATCCGAAATTTCTCTATTCTCCGATGCGATGAGTCACCTCCTGAATTCTTTCGATTGCGATTAATCGCAATCGCAACTTCTAGTTGTATGTTCCGATCCTCCGATGCTCCGATGCTCTCACTCTGATCCGATGATTCACTGTTCAATGCACTTCACTACGCTGATGTGATGAATCGCTCCGATGCGATGGTTCACTGTTCATTGCTCTTCATTGTGCTGATGCGATGAATCACTCTGATGCGATGGTTCACTGTGATGCCGGAACTCAAACATGTATGAATCACAGTTCATAAACCCATCGGGTCCGCATCTTCATCGCAATCGAAACTTTTTTCAACATGTTCTGCTGCCATAAATTTCTCCGATGCAATTCATGAGGGTCCCACATATGTTTGATAAAGTCTGCACCTTTTAATTCATTCCAAATGACAGCGCCCTTTGAACATATATATATATATATATATATATATATATATATATTCTGATTACTTTTTGCACCATATTATAATATACCCGTGTACAAATTCAATATATAAATTTCGGTCTTTATTTATATATCAATACAATATATACCAACATATATGTTATATTCCACATAGTTCAAAGGTTAGACCATGCATCAGACCCACAACGCAGCATTACGATTATTTCATATGAAAAACTCAATATATAATAAACATATGGCTCACCTTTCACACATAACTATAATATATCAACCCGTATTGTATACCCTTTGTGATATTGTATGCCAACTACAATATATGAACATATAATATAGTCTCCGCCAATGCCTGGCATTATCTGTTGGATCGATCTAACGGTCGATGTTACGTCGCGTTCCAAACAAGAATTCAACGGCGTGTAATTAATATCGCGCAATTAAAGTGAATGAGCGTTAAACTTCAAAATTTGCGCGATGTAAGTGGATTTACAAAACCACCTTAAGCCACGTGTACATCAGCGACATAGATCGCGTTCAAAATGAAAAATCCACTTACCACTTTAGACACCGCGCGATACTGCCGATTTTCTCACCTTTGGTTTTACTGTTCATGTTCAGGGCTCCGTTTATATTCATGGTTCCACTTCATCAAATTCTTCGCGCCTTCGTAAATATATATACTCCGTTCAAAGGTTTCATTTCATATTTCTTCAGCACTTCAATATATGAACTCTGCCTTAACATATAAACCCTTGTTTCATTGTTATTTTAATACAACACTACCATAAGGTTTAACACCCGACTGCATTAGGTTTTTATTGCCTAACTCTTGGTTCCACCTCTTACCCTCAGGGTTCCGTCTTAACCCTTCAACATTTTATTATAAACATTTTGTTGTGCTCTCGCCGCCTTCACATATTAAAAACAACAGTTCCATCAGAATTGACACTGCTCATTCAAGATTGGAGTCTGGATTCTGCAAAAACTCGCTCTGTCTATATATGAAAGCTACCATAGGATGAGCGTTAATGGCTTTTCAACTTTACGTTGTGGCCCTGAATATTCCCCTAACAGTTTGTGCTTCTTTCTCTTCTGCATAATCCAACTCTTTCTCTGAGAGCTCTTCTCCATTGGAACCCCCTCTGGATCTTTGCACTCTCTGTCTATTCTGCTACCCTGTCTCTGGATTCTCGGTATGTATAGTCTGCTGCTCTGTCAAATGTAAACTCCTGTCACTGTATTCTCTGTATGTATAGTTTTCTGCCCTGTCAAATGTAAACAAACCCTCATTAACCAAGCTGCCTTCTCCTCTGCATCTGTTGTTGTCCTTTTCCATCAATGACAACACTTCTAACACCTTTTTTATTTATTGCTTATAGAAATAAGAAATTTTAAGGAAACAATCGAAATATTTGAAAGAAAAATAGATTTTATTTTTACTTAAAGATGAAATTTCACTGAATTTATTTACTCTTTGATGAACTCTCATCCTTATATAGCATGATTATTCTGTCATCAGTCAAGAAAAGAATATTTAAGATACTAAAAACCTCTTTTACAGAAAATAAATCTAAAACTCAACATTATCATCTAGAATCCTCAAAAGGACCAATGATTCAACCCATCTGGGAAAACTTGTTAATTTTTTAAAGAAATCCAAAAAATATTATAACTATAAAAACTTAAAAGATAATAAGTCTCATCACGAGCTTTTTTACCATGTTCATAGGGAAATAGTTGAACTGACATTACTAATACTACCTACCAAAACATGGTAATGACTTGAGATTATATAAATAGGACACAGGGTCTCATTAAGAGCCAGCTTGATCAGTTTAATTACAACTAGTGAATGGCATTTTCATCATTTGGTTACCAAGCCAAGACAATGGCTTTTAAGTAAATAAAATATGATACAAAAAGAAAATTTTCAAAAAGTTATAATTTATTTTTGGAAATTGTAAGAAAAACTGGATGGGACAATGAATCATTGTTGGGTAAAAGGTAACCCTGCCAAAAACTTAAATTGCTTATTGGAACAGAGGCTCTACCTATGATAAAAGAGTAAATATTTATAAATTTGATCTGTAAGAACCATCTGCTTTATCTTTTTGAACTGAGTAAAGACTGGTATAGATTCTCATACTTATATCCTTAAAAGAGGGATTCTTATGAATTGTAAATAAGAGAAATTCCATTGCTTAGTAAGATATTATTTTTTTGAAATTCATTCCTGCAACTATTTTTATTTCAAAAAAGTTTTAGAAATTTCAAAAAGTTAGTCAAAGATAGCTGGTTCTCCCAAGTGAATCGCTAATTTTTGTGCTATACAACACCCCCCATTTATTTTAATAAATGGGGACCCTTTAGAAATAATTAGGAAATTCATTTTCATTCATTTTTTAGCTTTAAAAAAAAAAAAACTTAGGAAATAAAGTTTTCTTTGTACTTTTCTGCTTTAGTGCATCGCAAAACACATAACTTACAACCCAAAAGACTTGCAATCCACTAAGTCATGCGGACTGTGAAATGCGCTAAGCCTTTTCTGAAGTTATATATAAAAACTTGCAAACAGTTCAATCATCGTTATATTTTGTTTATCGCATTGCACCCCATTTAAACGATCAACTTATAAAGCAATTCGGTAAAAGTTATAAGTTGTGATTACACAGACCCAACGAGCCAACAAAGCAATAAACATAAAGCTCCAAAGTCCCATAAAGCACAGCCGCTTGACTTCTTGAATGTGCATTTCGCATTTTGCACGACTTAACCAAAAGAAAATTCATTTACCGCATAAAATTTGTGATGTGCGATTTGTGTAGATTTCATTTCGCAGAATTTATGGGTAAACATCATAAATGGTAAATTTTATATGTTGTGATATGCGAATAAAGGGAATTTAATTACTCAAGCATGTGAAATTACTTATGCCATATCAAATCAAAATTTGAGATCCAACGTCTTAAATTGATTGATAGCTATTTCGTGTAAAGGTGTAGAAGATTTGATTTGAAATGATTATCGATGATTAATATAATTTTTGATAAGATTCATATCTATTCATGCATGTTTGATATAAACAACGGATTTGTATTTATGTTCTCTATACTTTTAATGCTCGCTCTATTTACTTGAAATTAGGAAGCCACTTAACGGAGTGAGGAAGATTGAAATGAACAAGAAAGGTAAAGAGATTGCTCAAACGCCATCTACCGAAGATTCAGACATGTCTCCCCTATTTTCAGACACCACCTGCAACAAGGATTGTGGAATTTCATCATGGGAGGCAATGTATAAGATTTTCAAAGATGAAAATCCAAGGGTAATAACCAAAGTCGCTACAACAGGCATGACAGTTACTTCAGACGCGACTTACTTCGACGCTACATGTTCATTCGTCCAGAAGGTATCCGCAAGGCCAAAAATTCTCCCTTACACAGACATGGTTAAGTGAGTAATTGACCACTTAAACATAGAATATATAACATTCAAAGCTTCGAAGGGAGAAAATATTGGGTCATTCAGGGCAAAAGACTTACAAGAAATGTACCATCTACCCTCCCCGAAGCAGAAATAAGACAAGGATTTTCTGAAAATCTTTAGAGAAGAGCATCCAGACCTCATGAAAGTCATAAATGAATGAAAGGAAGACCAGGGAAAGTTGAAGCGAGATAAAATCGGTATGTACCCAACTGCCCAAATTCCTTCCCCTTACTGCTATGCTGCCGGTATGTTGTGTAGATTGTTTTCAAAACCTGATACCACTAGGTTTTCAGTAGATTGGGTCCCATTAATTGATGTAATCGTCAATTCCTTAATTCTGAATTGGGAAAATATCTTATCTAAAAATTTAGCCAAAAAAACCATAGATTATAGGAATAAAAGGAGTTTTTCATCTAAAGAAATACCTCCCTTTTATATGAGTGCCTATGTCATGGACGCAATCTGCTTTTCTTCTAGTTTTCCTACCATGGGATGGAAATGGACTACCCAAGACCCTACCCCAATCCACATTTACCACTGAGCCCTTTGGAATTCAGGCTTCCATATGCATTTTTATAAAAAATTTCATGGAGTCATGTTGCCTATGCACCAAATGATATTCAATGAGAAAGCCCCTAGGGTTTCCAAAGAAGCTAGTACATATATTCTTTCTGTGGCTAGATGGTTTGCAAAGGAGAATTTTACATATGTCATAGTATTTGGGTGTTATGCTTCTCCCCACGTCCTACCATATTTCTTGATAAGTTACTGTTAGAAATATTGTCATTGATGGCAAAGAAGGCAAAGAACGGCAGCAGGGAATATGTATAGCAGAAGGCAGAGGCAGAGGTCGAGCAGCGCTGAAGAAGAAACAGGAAAAGGAGACAGGCTAAAATTATAACAGTCGAATACAGAGGCACAGCGAAACGGTCGAGCAGTAGAGACAGAGGCAGAGACACATCTTTTATTGCAGAGACACAGCTGTTATTACGAGAATCGCTATCTCAGCCGGGGGATATATATAATTACAAATAATTCCAGGAATCGCTTAACTCCAGTGGCAATGTAATGCATATAATACAGAACCATATTCCGGGAATCGCACACTCCAACCGGCGTTATACATTTAATATAACAAAAATATTATTCCGGGAATCGCTTAACTCCAGCAGCAAATTATATATATATATATACAAAACGTATTCTAGGAATCGCATAACCCATTGGAAAAGTATACATATATATCAGTTATATAAGTGGAGCGCTTTATTATAAGAACCAAGCTTTATACGGTGGGACCCCTCCCCAATCGCAATCGGAGAAAAGGTTGGCAGCGGAACATAGTGACAAGAGCTCCGATTGAGTTCCGGACCCGATAGGGCATACAAACAGTGGCTTGATAAGTTTGAAATCCGGCTTAATCGCATCGGAAAGAAACAAACCATCACAACACATATTAAAATACTTGCAATTGCGATTAAGAGTTCGGACCCGATGGGCGTATAAACAATGATTAATATATATGAGAATTCTGGCCTAATCGCATCGGAGATTATAAGAGCATCGGAACATGCAACAAAGAGTTGCGATTGCGATTGGAAGTTCCGGACCCGATTGATGTATGAATTATAATTCAAACGTGTTTGAAGTCCTTTCCCAATCGCATCGGCAAAATACAATGAACAGTGGCCAATCACATCGGAGAATATAAGAGCTGGTGTATTGCGATTAGTCTTGACCCGATGGGCGCGATAAACGATGGATGATATATATTTGAAGTCCGCAAGGATCGCATCGGAACAACCCAATCGCATGGATAATATAAGAGTTGCGATTGCGATTGAAGCCCGGACCGATGGGAATATAAACTATATATTATATATTTGTATCCCCATGACTACATCTAACAAGCCCAATCGTAACGGAAGCTAGAGTTGGGAGAAGAAACATGCAACGCAAGAATGTCCTATTGAATCAACGACCTGAGCAGATGACTAACTTGCACCTGAGACTCCATACATCGTAGCTGTCAAGTGGGCCCAAAAGGAGTTCTTATATGTTTAAAAATATTCATTATATTACGCTGAGAATTGATTTAAAAAGGAAGTTTGTATGTATGCCGAGAGTTGAAATTACTTATATGTATATATGAAAGGGCGCTGTTATATATACATATAACATTGTTGCGGTGGTATTAAAGATGTGCCGCGTGGTCCGTGGGTTGTATGTATATGCCTCAGCTTAACGGGAGGGCGATTACTAATATACAACTATTGTGATATATGTCCGTTCCGCTTGCGGAACTTCCACATCAAAAAGACACTTATTGTATGAAAGACGTTGGGATATGCCTAGATTTAAAAGGCAGCAGTTACACCTCAGCAGAGGACAGAAAAGAAAACAGAGCTGAAAAGAGATAAAGCACAGTCAAAGAAATGACAAATGCGCAGCGATCCAAAAGGCTGTATGAGTGAGCTGGAGCTCTCATTGTAATTAAATGTAAATATTTTTAATTGATTTATATTGTTGTGATGCATTGGCAAGTCTCCGGAGGAAAAACAAAGATCCCACTGTAATATTAAAACAAGCACCTACAATTACATTTTTTTTGAGTGAGCTGGAAAAGAAATGAAAAGGAAGAAAGCGAAGAGGTATGGTTGTCGATTCCAAATTATTTGAGGAATGATAACAGTCACAAGAAAATTCTTATAAATAATATCATCTAGATATGCAAGTAGAGTGAAGAGAGGGTAAATCTAGAGAAGGCAGAGTATAGAAGTAAGGCAGAGAAGACTAAAAGAAGAGCAGAAAGAGAAGCTACAGAACATAGCTGATATCTGAGGTAAATCAACAAACATTCAGTTTGGAAAATTGAGGAAGTTGGAGCTTCCCTATCAAGTTGCATCTTGATAGCTGTCAGTTGTAGCTGACTGAGGTTGGAGCCTCCTGTAGGTTGGTGCCTACAGAAAATCGAAGGTAGTTAGTGCTTCCTTGCAAGTTGTAGCTTGCAGAATTGAGGATAGAGCCTCCTGTAGGTTGGTGCCTGCAGAAAACAGTGGTGAGAGGGAGTTGGAGCTTGCCTTTGCATCACAACAATAATAAGATGTGGTTTTCTCCCTTTATGGGTTTCCACTTACATCTGCTGTCTCTGTGTGTGTTTCTTATGTGTTGATGTGATTCTTTCAATCTGCTTAATTATTTGCTGCTCTCAACATAAGTGTGGTGTCACATTAATTTAATATTGGCTGTAACATTTTAAGACTGTTCACAAATTAAGTTGTAAATAAATTTGGTGAATTTTTTTGAAAAGCTTATGTATGTATTAAACTGATTCACCCCCCCCCCCCCCTCTCAGTTTAATTAAAGATTCAACAATTGGTATCAGAGCGGGTTCCTTTGTGCAAGTCTAACAACTGAAAGGAGATCCTAGGTTCCCAAGATGGCTAGTAAAGAAGGATGCTCAACCAATAAAGCCCCTTTCTTCACTAGTGAAAATTATGCTTTCTGGAAAATCAGAATGAGGACATACATAATGTCTCTAGGAATAGAAGTTTGGGCTGTTGTGGAATTAGGATATGCCTCGAAGGCAACTGACACAGAAAAAGACTCAAAACAAGATTTTGTGGCTAATGCAAAATCCATGAATGCCATCCTGAATGGATTATGTGAAGCAGAGTTTATTAAATTAATGCACAAAGACACTACCAAAAAAATATGGGATACTCTTGAGAACATACATGAGGGAGACCAGAAAGTAAAAACTGCCAAACTTCAAGTATATAGAGCCCAGTTTAAAAACTTAAAAATGAATGATGATGAAGACATTGCTAGTTTCTTCCTAAAAGCTGCAGAAATTATTAACAATATGAAAGCTCTTGGAGAAAAAATGCCAGAAAGTATAATTGTGCAAAAGATTCTAAGATCTCTTCCATCCAGGTTTAATCCAAAGGTGTCTGCAATAGAAGAAACAGCTGATTGGGAGACCTTGACCACAAACCAGCTACTTGGAAATCTAACAGCCTATGAAATGAGGCTCCCACAGAAGAAGCCAAGTACGAGGGAAGCAGCCTTTAAAACAGAAAATAAGAAAGAAGAAGAGGGAGACATATGCTCTTGCTCGGATGAAGAAGAGGAAAAGTTTGTCAAGAAATTGGATAGAGGCTCAGGTAAATACAAAGGTAAACTCCCCTTCAAATGATTTAACTGTGGAAGAGTGGGACACTATGCTGCTAAGTGCCCTCACAAGAAAGTAAGAAATCAAGCTCAAGAATCAGAGAAAAACACATCAAAGAACTGGCAGAAAGGAAAGAAATTCAGCAGAAAATCCTTCTATGCTCAACAAGACAGCAGTACATCTGAAGACTCAAATGAATCCTCAGGAGAAGAGGGAACCTCTGAATTTTTGCTAATGGCCATAGAAGATCTTGAGGGACTCCTACTAGAAGATGAAGAAGAAGAAGGGGAACTCGACCTTGAGGGGGAGCTAAGAAGTGCACTGGAGGAGATTGACAGACTCAAACTGAAGTGTAGAAAACAAAAGGATATTCTTCTCAAGTATGTAAGAGAAGAACAAAACTCAGAAGTCCTCATGCAGCTGAAGGTAGAGCTTGAAGAAGCTAAGAAGATAGAAGACATGTTACTTCAGAAAATCAAGGATAAAACCCTAGAACAAGAGAAACTGGAAGAAGGATTAGTATGTCTCAGGAAGAACCTAGAAAATTCTCAAAGGAAAGTGGTTATAAACTCTTCTCAAACAACAAGCTCTAGTAATTTGAATGAAATTCTGGTTGCTCAAAGATCCCCAATGATAAAAACAGGAATAGGCTATGAAGGAGAATCGAGTAAAGGCAAAGAAAAGGAAAACAAAAATATAATTTTTGTAAAAGCAAAGAATACTGATGAAGCAGCCCAATCAATTTCTACAAAAGAAGAAACATGTAATAAAGATGACAGAGATCAGAAGGAATCTCTAGTAACAAATAATGCAATAAATACTAAAATGACAGAAAAAGAATCATATGCCCCTGAGTATGTCAAATTTGGAAGCCATCAAGGGAGATTCTTCCCTCCCATGAAGAATACCACCTGTTATGTCTGCCACAAGCCAGGACACATTGCTGCATATTGTTATGCAAGGAAGAGTAATTCAAACCTGCAAAAGATGCAAACAGTGAAGAGACTGTCTCAAACAAACAAATGGAGAAAACAACCTTACATCAGGTATGCAAATAATTTCTATGGTTACTATTTTTATTGTAAGGAATTTGGCCATAAAATTATTGAATGTAGAAAGTATGGACAAAGATTGATGTTCAAAACCTCAAGGAGGTTTATGAATCAAAGAAATTTTGTTCATAATCACAATTCTGCAAAAACTATGATCAAATGTTGTATATGCAATCAAGTTGGACATATGCCCTCCAAATGTCCTCTGAAAGGATGTGATTCATCAACTCACAAAAGACACCAAACAAAAGAATGCCTCCAGTGGATAAAGAAGGAGAATAAATTTGACTTGGCTCTAACAGCTCAAGACCTGAAAAGCCAGTGGTACCTGGATAGTGGCTACTCAAAACACATGACTGGAGACAGAAGCAAGTTTATAACTCTTGATGAAAAGAAATCTGGCAATGTTACTTTTGGCAATGATAAATCAGGTAAGATCAAGGGAAAAGGCTCAGTCAGCATAGACAATGGCAGAGGAAAGGCCCAAGATGTACTATATGTAGATGGGTTGAAAGAAAATTTGTTGAGTGTCAGTCAGATGTGTGATAAAGGCTGTGAAGTTTTCTTCAGAGCACAGGACTGTGAAGTCAGATCAAGTACAACCGGAAAGACTCTGCTCAAAGGTGTCCGAACAGAAAGTAATGTGTACATAGTGAAAGAGGAGGAAGAAGCCTGCCATCTTAGAAAACTTGAGGAGTCATGGTTATGGCATAAGAGATTGGGACATCTCAGCTTCGACCATATCATCAGACTGAGTAAGAAGAAAGCTGTCAGAGATATGCCTGAAATAAAAAGGCCTTCAAATACCATATGAAAATCTTGTCAATTGGGGAAACAGACTCGCACATCCTTTAAATCTAAAGATGAGTTATCAACAAGAAGACCACTCCAGCTTGTGCACATGGATCTGTGTGGACCTGCAAGAACTAAAACACCAAGTGGAGAATCCTACTTCATGTTGATAATAGATGATTTCTCCAGAATGACATGGGTTGCTTTTCTCAAGAATAAATCAGAAGCTCTGGAAAAATTCAAAATATTTAAAGCATTAGTAGAAAATTAGACAGGATGCAAGCTGAAATGCATCAGATCAGACAGAGGAGGTGAATTCACTGATTATGACTTTGCAGACCTATGCAATGAACATGGCATAAAACAAAAATTTACTATTGCAGGGACACCTCAGCAGAATGGAGTAGCAAAGAGACAAAACAGATTTGTTCAACAAATTGCCAGGTCCATGATGCAAGAGAATAATATTGCTCAAACCTTTTGGGCAGAAGCTATACACACAGCAGTACATATCCTTAATAAAGCTCACTTAAGGCCAAGCGGTGACAAGACTCCCTATGAACTGTGGCATGGAAAGCCAGCTTCAATCAAACATTTCAGAATCTTTGGAAGTGAATGTTACATAAAGAATAATGATGAAAATCTTGGAAAATTTGATGCAAGAGCAGATGAAGGGATCTTTCTAGGATATTCTTCCAAAAGTAAAGGGTACAGGTGCTACGAAAAGACTCTTCGGAAATTAGTAGAAAGTATTGATGTGATATTTGATGAAGAACTTCCAAAAAATACACGAAATACAGACTGTTGCAGTCCATCAGACAACCATGAAGAAGAAATCCAAAATGATGAGAAAACAAGCAAGACAACAGAAGATACAGAGCTGAGTTCTAAAGCTCCCTCAAGATATACTCAGAAGAACCATCCTGAAGATCAAATCATTGGAGACAAAAGAGTAGGGGTCCAAACAAGAAGGCAGCTAACAGAACAAACTGAAGAGGTATACATGGCCATGCTGTCACAAATAGAGCCAAAGAAATTTGAAGAAGCCAGCAAGGACAAGTCTTGGGTAAAAGCAATGAATGAAGAATTGGACCAAATTGAAAAGAAAAATACCTGGGAACTAGTTCCTAGACCAATTGAGAAAAATATCATTGGCTCAAAATGGGTATTCAAAAATAAAATGAATGAGGAAGGACAGGTAATCAGGAATAAAGCCAGACTTGATTGCAAAGGATACTCACAAATTGAAGGACTTTATTACGATGAAACATTTGCCCCTATAGCCAGAATGGAAGTTATCAGAATGTTCCTAGCATTTGCATGCTACCAAAACTTCAAAGTATATCAAATGGATGTAAAATCTGCATTCTGAATGGAGACTTAGAAGAAGAAGTCTACATGGAACAACCAGAAGGCTTCTCATTGACAGACAAATAAAACTATGTGTGCAGGCTGAAGAAGGCCCTATATGGACTAAAACAGGCTCCTCGTGCTTGGTACTCAAGGCTGGATAAATATTTGCAAAAACAAGGTTTTAAGAGAGGTGGAGTAGACATCAATCTATACATAAAAGCCCATGAAGATGAATTCTTGATTGTTGTGGTATATGTTGATGACATTATGTTTGGAAGCAACAAAGATGAATTAGCAAAAGGGTTTGCTGATGAGATGAAAACAGAGTTTGAAATGTCTATGATTGGAGAGCTTAGTTTCTACTTGGGACTGCAAATTCAGCAAAAGAACACAAGCACATTCATCTCTCAGGAAAAATACTTAAAAGAAATGCTGAAAAAGTTCAAAATGGAGGACTGCAAACCTATCTCAACTCCCATGACCACAGGTTGGAAGCTATGTGCTGATGATGGGTCTGCTAATATAGATAAAAAACTCTACAGATCCATGATTGGAAGTTTATTGTATCTGACTGCATCAAGACCAGACATCATGCTAGCAGTAGGACTAGTGGCTAGATATCAAGCAGCACCTAAACAAAATCACCTTCTTGCAGTCAAAAGAATATTCAGATATCTACAAGGAACATCACAATATGGACTTTGGTATCCTAAAGGCAAAAGCTTCACCTTGACAGCATACACAGATGCATATTGGGCCAGCTGTGTGGATGACAGAAAGAGTACAAGTGGAGGTGCATTCTATCTAGGAGAAATTCTGGTAGCATGGTTAAGCAAGAAACAAACATCTATCTCCCTATCTATAGCTGAAGCAGAATATATAGCAGCAGCACCATGTTGTACACAAGTCATGTGGATGAAGCAGACTCTTCAAGACATGAAGGTAAGCATTAATGAACCTATCTCAATCAAATGGGATAATACAAGCACTATAAGTATATCAAAAAATCCTGTACTTCACTCAAAAACTAAGCACATCCCAATCAAATATCATTTTCTCCGAGAACAAGTGGCGCAGAAGATAGTAAAGCTGGAGACAGCTGATATATTTACTAAACCACTTGCCAGAGAACCATTCGAATATTTGAGAGATAGACTAGGGGTAGTATCTGTAGATACTACTCTCTAATATGAAGAGAAAGCACAGTTTCAAGGGGAGAACAGAAACAGAAATATCATTCCCAGGGGGAGATTAACCAAGCAAGGGAAGCATAAAACAGGTTCACAGGATCAAAGAGCTATAAAACAATATTCTCAGTATTATCAGCATTCAACATGAAAAAGGTCAGTAGCAGAGAAAAAATAACATTAACTTGTTTACACCTAAAGTAGTATACTGAGCGTTGAAGCAATATCTTCTTCTATATATAAAATTGCATGCCTTCCTGAAGTTGGTACATGTATATCTCCAAGGCCATTTTTTCCTTAATATCAGTTACAAAACTGTGCAAATGCTGCTTGCTGAGTTTTCAATCAAACATCTTGATTAGGCTTTTGAGGAAATTCACTTTGATAGAACAGTCAAAATATCTGAAGAATAAAGGAATAATTGTGATTACCATCTAAATAAAACTGCACAGTTGACAAGTAAAACTGACCAAAACATTGAAGGGTTTGTTTTGAAAACACATTATACAAAAAGGAAATCCATTGTTTACAACAGCAACGAGGACCTTTCAGTTGTTAAGAGCATCATCCTTGTCTGCAATATAGCACAGATTACAAACAACAGGCAATACAGATGAAACACAGCTATAAAACATATATTGGCTCACTATATCAAATAGAGACAAAAACGTATATTCAAGTTCAATAATCCTTAAAGTGTTCTCTCAACAAGTCATGTACAACAGTCTGGAGCAGCAGGGTACAAAGTCAGAAAATGGTGGTCTAAACACAAATCAAAGAAAGGAAATGCAACGACAGGACCTATACGGAGAAATGAGGTGTCGTCCTTTGCCATTGATGTCAAAGGGGGAGGAAGAGCAAGCAGCAGAAGAAAGGATTCTAACAGGCAAACAGAGGAACTGTATTTCCATCAATGCCAAAGGGGGAGACTGTTAGAAATATTGTCATTGATGGCAAAGAAGGAAAAGAACGGTAGCAGGGAATATGTATAGCAGAAGGCAGAGGCAGAGGTCGAGCAGCGCTGAAGTAGAAACAGGCAAAGGAGACAGGCTAAAATTATAACAGTCTAATACAAAGGCACAACGAAACGGTCGAGCAGTAGAGACAGAGGCAGAGACACGACTGTTATTGCAGAGACACAGCTGCTATTCCGAGAATCGCTATCTCAGCGGGGGGATATATATAATTACAAATAATTCTGGGAATCGCTTAACTCCAATGGAAATTTAATGCATATAATACATAACCATATTCCGGGAATCACACACTCCAACCACCGTTATACATTTAATATAACACAAATATTATTCCGGGAATCGCTTAAATCCAGTGGAAAAGTATATATATATATATACATATATATATATATATAAACGTATCGTAAATCGTACAACCTACGTGGTATAAAGTATATATATATACTTATATAAGTGGGAGCGCTTTTATTATAAGAACCAAGAATATAAAGTGGGACCCTCACCCAATCGCATCAGAGAAAAGGTTGGCATCGGAGCATAGTGACAAGAGCTCCGATTGAGTTCCGGACCTGATAGGGCATATAAACAGTGGCTTGATAAGTTTGAAATCCGGCTTAATCGCATTGGAAAGAAACAAACCATCGCAACACATATTAAAAGACTTGCGATTGCGATTAAGAGTTCAGACCTGATGGGCATATAAACAATGGTTAATATATATTTGAATTCCGGCCTAATCGCATCAGAGATTATAAGAGCATTGGAACATACAACAAAGAGTTACAATTGCGATTGGAAGTTCTGGACCCGATGGATGTATGAATTATAATTCAAACGTGTTTGAAGTCCTTTCCCAATCGCATCGGCAAAATACAATGAACAGTGGCCAATCGCATCGGAGAATATAAGAGTTGCGATTGCGATTGGAAGCCCGGACCCGATGGGCGTATAAACGATGGATGATATATATTTGAAGTCTGGCATGATCGCATCGGAACAACCCAATCGCATCGGAGAATAGAAGAGTTGCGATTGCGATTGGAAGCCCGGACCTGATAAGCGTATAAACGATGGATGATATATATTTGAAGTCCCAGATGACGTACCCAATGTACCCCACCGCATCGGAGTTAGAGTTGGTAAAGAAACACAAACGCAAGGTGCGATTGCTATCAATCACAATCTGAGCAGAGCTATCAATCAGAATCTAGGAGACTCCACGACGGAAGCGGGTTGGTGGGCCTAAAAGGAGTTCTTATATGTTTAAAAATCTTCATTATATTACTTAGAATTGATTTAAAAAGGAGCCTAGGTATGTCGAGTTGAAATTACTTATATGTATATATGAAAGGGCGCTATTATATATACATATAATATCATAAGTGGTATTAAATATAAATGTATCCGGGTTTATGTATTTTCCTTAGCTTAACGGGAGGGCGATTACTAATATACAACAATTGCGATATATGTCCATTCCGCTTGCGAAACTTCCACATCAACAAGACACTTATTGTATGAAAGGCGTTGAAATATGCCCAGATTTAAAAGGCAGCAGTTACACCTCAGCAGAGGACAGAAAAGAAAACAGAGCTGAAAAGAGATAAAACACAGTCAAAGAAAAGACAAATGCGCAGCGATCCAAAAGGCTGTATGAGTGAGCTGGAGCTCTCATTGTAATTAAATTTAATATTTTTAATTGATTTATATTGTTGTGATGCATTGGCAAGTCTCTGGAGGAAAAACAAAGATCCCACTGTAATATTAAAACAAGCACCTACAGTTACATTTTTTTGAGTGAGCTGGAAAAGAAATGAAACGGAAGAAAGCGAAGAGGTATGGCTGTCCATTCCAAATTCTTTGACGAATGCTAACAGTCACAAGAAAATTCTTATAAATAATATCATCTAGATATGCAAGTAGAAGTTAGAGAGAGTAAGTCTAGAGAAGGCAGAGTATAGAAGTGTAAGGCAGAGAAGACTAAAAGAAGAGCAGAAAGAGAAGCTACAGAACAAAGCTGATATCTGAGGTAAATAAGCAAACATTCAGTTTGGAAAATTGAGGAAGTTGGAGCTTCCCTATCAAGTTGCATCTTGATAGCTGTCAGTTGTAGCTGACTAAGGTTGGAGCCTCCTATAAGTTGGTGCCTGCAGAAAATCAAAGGGAGTTGGTGCTTCCTTGCAAGTTGTAGCTTTCAGAATTGAGGATAGATCCTCCTGTAGGTTGAGTCTGTAGTAAAAAAGCTTAAACAAGCAGAGAGGAGTTGGAGTTTGCCTTTGCATCACAACAATAATAAGATGTGGTTTTCTCCCTTTATGGGTTTCCACTTACATCTGTTGTCTCTGTGTGTGTTTCTTATGTGTCGATGTGATTCTTTCAATCTGTTTAATTGGTTGCTGCTCTCAACATAAGTGTGGTGTCACATTAATTTAATATTGGTTGCAACATTTTAAGACTGTTTATAAATTAAGCTGTAAATAAATTTGGTGAAAATTTTGAAAAGCTTATGTATGTATTAAACTAATTCACCCCGCCCTCTCAGTTTAATTAAAGATTCAATAGTTAC
Organism: Pinus albicaulis; assembly: GCA_034641835.2. Taxonomy (NCBI): domain Eukaryota; kingdom Viridiplantae; phylum Streptophyta; class Pinopsida; order Pinales; family Pinaceae; genus Pinus; species Pinus albicaulis. Next base: position 746,110,598 of record CM076583.1, read on the forward strand.
TTGTAATAGAGATAGCCTACCAGCTTGTTAATGGTATTACTAAACAGCTGAAAGATGCTAAGAAGGTTGTTTGGCCTACTTTCCCTTTACAGTGCAGTACTTTTCCACTTTTTGATATTGGCCATACCTACAAGGAGCTTTCAAAGATTAATCTATTGAATTTGGCAGTAATGCCAAAGAGGTTGTATGATCCAAATGATGTAATTAAAAACTACATCACAGATCTCAAAATGAAGCCTTTTGTAAAGGAACTAGAAGGATTTGATGATCTCTTCCAAGGCATGGAAAAAATTTTAGATATAATTAAGTTTGCATCCAATCAACTCAACCAAGATGATTTGGAAGCCTTCTAAACATACAGACTAGAGAGAATTCCTCTTGACTTGCTAACTATTGAAGTTTTCAACAGACCTACTCCAAGTATCATCTTGGATAATGAAGAAAAAGACATGATTGAGGATGAGTCGGGTCAATCAGAGCATCAATCTCCCAATTCGAATCATTCTGAAAAATGAATCCAAATCCAGAAAGGATAGCCCAGAAAATATAATTGATTAAGTAATCCAAGAGATATAAATGCAAGAGAAAAGAGAAAGTAATGGAACAGAGTCAAATTCTCAAGAAGTTCAGCATAGTCATGATATGCTTGATTAGTCAGAAAAGTCCCAAACAAAGAATTTGAGTAGTGAATGGGATGAGTTTTCTGAAGAAATAAAAACTCCTAAAAACAATCCCAATACTAATCAAGCTATTAGTTTTCAAACACCTAAACATTTCCAAAAGATAGTGTAAATTGTTAATCCACTACAACAAGTTCCAGAAACTCATGATCGAGAGATCATACCATCCTACCCTACAGAACAAATAGTTTTACAGGTTGAGGAAATTCCTTCGCTGGATATCTTCTACAATCCTAGTCATAAGGTTGTAGTCAAGAGAAATAAAAGGATAAGAATTGATGAAACGGTCTCAAACCTCACAAATGAATCCGTTGACATTTTTTGGAAGGATCCCTTAGCTGATCCTACTAAAAAATTAACTAAATTATCACAGTATATAGGGGCTTATGCTACTACCACTGTTGATAAAGCTACTGAGGTTAAAATGTTGCTGAAGCAAAAGGAAGACATAATACAAGAACTAGAGAGACTGTTACATGAAGAAAAATCTAACTCCAGTGAGCAAATGAAATCAAAGATGGCCCAATTTCAAAAGGATTTTGAAAAGCTTAATTTACAGCATCAAGCAGAAATCACTGAGAAACAAGCACAACTGGAAGTAGCAATGACCAAGTTACAAAGTCAGCCAAAATTAGAGAAATTCATAAAAGAATCATTGGACATAAATGCTAAGTTAAAGCAACAACAAGAAGCATTTTGCCAACAAGCTTCTATTATTGACTCTTATTGTGACTCAAAAGAAATACTGATCCAGCAAGTAGCTATCCAGAAACTTGAATGTGAGAATCTCGAGAAGAAAATCAATGAACACATTTAATGGAAAGCATCAGACTCAAGAAAGGAAGCTAATCTACCCCAGGTAGATAAGTTCCACAAGGAGATATTATTTAAAGATTGGGAAGCACAAAGAAAGCAGGCAGAGAAAGCAGAAGTGAAAACATCAATATTATCAAAGGAAATTACCGAATATGTATGTGAACAGCTAGTGAAAGTAGAACTTATTAAAGAGTACACGTTTGAAGTGTTCTAAGAAGTCAAACAACTAGAAATACAGTGGAAGAAAAACGCAGAAACATAGGATGAAATAATTAAAAAGGTAAATAAGTTTGATCAAGAAAATTATTGAAATTTTCTAATCAAACCTTATCATCAATACCAGATCCTCCAGTCTTTAACAAATTCAACAAGAAGATCGCAGCCAGTACTCTCAAATGCAATATTCAAGGGAAAGATCAGATCGAGGATTTCGCAACTAGCTCAGCTCAAGCCCATGTTGGATATTTGTCAACTTCGTAACCAAATCCAAAAGAAAGGGTGGAATTCATAAATCATATTGTTACTTTATTTTCCTAGATTGTAGTTTAAGTTAGTCTTACGAGGATGGTTGTTTGAAACCTCCTCTATATTTTTTTAATCATCTATTTTAGAACATAATTAGTTTAGTATTTAAACCCCTCTCATGCATTTAGAGAAGGGTCCATAAATTTGTTAAAACATTTGCAAAGAATGCACTATTGTAATTTTTTGAATGCTTTGATGAATTAATGGAACACATTTGTTATCTTTTGACAATTAAAGCTTTTTAACTCATGTTGCACTACTATTCTCTTTAAATTGCTTGAAAGTGAAGAGGAGAAGATCAATTACTTTCAGTTTACATGAGTAGAACTTCGTACATATCATACTTATATTCACTTGTATTAAGTCTTACTTTATAGATTGACAGTCATCTTTTTATTGCATTATATATTTGAAATGTTATTATAGATGAATGTTACATGCACTTCTGTTCTAATATTTGTTTGTGATTTCTTATTGAATATATAATCACACATATGAATGTGATATATTTTTCACAATTCTTCTAGTCAAACTATTTTGTTAGAAGAATCATCTTACATAATTTTCATCTCTTTCAACTGTTAAATGATCTATATTACTAATAGTTGAAGGATATCTCTTTAGATCGCATAAAGGAAGAAACACCCCGGGTATATAGTAGAATAAATAGTTTAGATAGATTCATATGATAGATTAAAATCATTCTCCATTTACATGTTGTATAATCAAAACACCCTCAAAATCATCCTTATAGGGAAACTGATCCCATTATCCCTAGTCGGAGCCACTACACAAAACGGAAAAGGAGTTGCTTTAAGGTCCGGACTAGGTGGTTTTCCCCCATGTTTTGGCAGCGGAATTCTGAGGCCTCAACACAACCCAAAGAGAATGGATCATCCTATTGGGCCTCAAAAATTCCATCATTTTCACCATCTAACATTACCGTTTATAAATCATATTCCTACACTTTCTACCATATTCATATCCATTTACCATAACTTATGCCTAAAACCATCATTTTCATCTCATGGTTAAATGTCATAGTTTTATTGTGTTTTTAATGTCTTAAGGATGATTTTACCATTATTTACTGATTACAGTTTTTCTAAGTTCATTTTTCGCAGGGTTCCATTGCCGAAATTCTCCACAAGACAATTAAACTAGTTATTGCAAGTAGAGTATGGAAATATCCAATTTGGAGCTTTGAAATCTCAACAGACTTCTGAGGAAAACTGAGGAAGGTTGTTGTCCAAAACTATGTTATAATGCCTTCTCATTAGTTTTATTTCACCCAGGTCACACATGTGGGTATCTAGAATAAAATCAACAACTCTGCTCAAAATCTGCCCAATTTTCAAACTGCTAAGTTTGACCTCGATTTGCACGCAACTGGAGGTGAATCTGGAAAATATGAGAAAAAATGGTTTTTACCAATATAACACATTATCTATAACCAAAACGGTTTCTCAATATTTTATTTGGTTCAAATGTTACACGTGGTTCTTTAAGAAAGTTTCATAAAATACACTTTTTTCCATAATTCTAGAATCTTGCAAAAAGAGTCAAATAGCCAACTTCGGGCACGCTTTCCAAGGATATGGAATTGAATGAGAAAAATCCAAGTGATTATTTTGTTGAAAATATATCAAATTAGGTTCCCTCCAAATTTTTTTCCAAAATTCGCCATGGTTAGGGAGATATGTCAATATCTTTGAGACTAATTTGTTAAAAATATGAAATTTTCCATAATTAAGGAAAATGACTAATTCACTTCATAAATCATATAAATGGCTTAGCCATGGCCTATATTGTCATTTCTTGGAGAGAGGATATTAAAGTAGCCGAGGGTAGAAATTGTATGTAATAGGTAGTTACAGTAATAGGAGCAGTAGTGATGATGTATACGTCATTTATATTCTGAACCGTTAATACATCATTTTGATTTTGCATTAATCTCTGTAAGTATTATGGTGTTTTATTTATGAATAGAATTGATTTAATATAACTTTATATAGGAGTGGCAAGGGCCCACCACACCTGGAATCAATTCTTGCAAACTAGTGTAGACCTTAGGATTGTGTTTAATTAATTATTTAGCAGTGTAATTACTTAGATTTCTGAATTATTATTTATGTTACGTACTTAAACTTGCACTTTGTTTTATAAATTTGAATTGCAAGCTACATTTCATTTCTCGATTGGTATAGATCAGCAAGGATTTTGTTCAGGAATGAACTTTGGCATGTCATTGTTTCCCTCATACAATTACATCATGCAAAAGCTTATAAAAGGCACTTTTAATTCAAAGACATGTAAGGATTGATTATGATATTTTAAATCTTAAAAATGAATTGAGTTTATACTTTGGTTATTTCCAAATATGATAGTTTCATATTTTTATAAACATGCTTAAATACATTTAGCTTCACATTTCATTGATTGCAGATCCAATACAATGAGAAAATGATGAAATTATAATTACTCGTGTGCATTACTATGAATTTTCTATGTTAAGTACAGAATCAGATTTACGGTTCTTGCATTGAGTATATTTTTTGTGAGATTATGCATCTCATTTACAAATTTGAAAGTAGTGTTTCCAGCTTTTTTTTGTGAGCAATGTCTTTAGTTTGAATTATATATTGTAGATTTAAGGATCAGTTAATTGATAGTTTAAGAATTATTCATAGCATAGTCATTTCAATTCCTTGCATGGGATTTATTTGAATTATGGTTTGATAATAATTGGAATAGATCATAGGATATCTCTCTTTTGTTTTATAAAAGGCTCTCTAATAGAAGAATTAATTGAAGTTGCCTTTTGGTTTTCAAGCTTTGTATAATTGAAAGTGTAAACTAGATAGGATTAAGAGATAAGTTTCAACGCTTATTAATTTGTGTGATCCCGAGAATTAGATTAGTTGCAGTTGAATTGTTTTGAGCAAGAGTAAATAATATGATTATTTGTTTTTTAGTTATACATTTCAATTCAAGTTATTTTTAAGTATTGAATCATAATTCCTAAAGTATGATAAAGTATGCCTTAGGTTATGATATTTTAATTTTTGAGCAGCTTGAAGATTAGTTGTATGTTTTCTTTACTATTTGAATTAGTCGGGTTATGATCTAAATAGAGTAGTGATTAAGGTTTGGATTTATTTCGATAAGCCTATTTGCTTCAATTATGATTCCGTACTTAGACAGTAATTTGATTTATTACTCTAGTTTAGGTTATATGACCTGATCCTGCGTTACCTTTGCTTGTGCCTCTAAGTCTTACGACCCCGTATTGATAATTTAATGTTGGAATTATAACACATAATTTCTCCAACATTTTTGGCATCGTTTCCTAGGAGGTGTTAAAGGGATTAGCGTGTAGTTTCTTTCACAATTTTTTGGTGTAATATTAGTTGCAGGAAAATTAGAGGGTGGAGAAGACGGTAAGACGTGAATGAAGAGCCATGCATCCACTTTGGTTTGGGGTCTCTCCAAAGTCTAGTTGTCCAAGTAAGAAATTTTGGTAATTTTTATTCCAATTAGCATTTTTTATTCATTTAGTTTAAAATTCTCAAGCTCTTTAAAGACAAAACATTTTTGGGGTGTTGTAATAACCCCTTTGTACCAATCCATGTTGTGAGACAGGGATCATCAACCAACATGAGAAATTCAAGAATGATTGAGAGCTTGAAGAATGTCTCTCGAAGCAATTTCTCAAATCCTCCTAGTAGTTGGGATATCTGCCTCTCAGGAAAAGTTCATCGTGACCGCATTCATGAAATTATCTATCTCTATACAACCAGAAAATGATTTGGAAGTATCCCTTGATTCCTCTTGCCTATCTACCAAGGAGATCGATGAAATATGTACCAAATATGATGGGGATCATCCAACTAAACCTGATATCGAGGAACTTTCACCCTGCCCAGCAGCAAGCCTTGTATGCATTCCGGAGACCAATTACCCAAGTTTTCCTGGCACGACCAAGGAGGAATTTAAGAGTGGTCCAAACGAAGAAATGAGCCAATACCACCAGGATTACATCGAGCATTGGCTCTAGATCACAATCCAGTCAAAGTACCACTCTCATCTTCAATTGCTCTATGCAACACATCTTTCAAAACTGCTAATTTTTCATGCTCATGTACCTTCTAAAGTTTATATGTTAAATATGGGCATGAATATATCTTTGTACTTGATCTGCACATGGCTTCATTGGAAGTTCTCCTTCACTTGAGGGAGGACATATTTTCTTCAGTGTATTAGGAAATTTAGTATTATAATAAATAAATAAATAGTAAAGAGAAAAATAAGTAATTTTGTGAAAACCAACTTGTCTGGCACAACTGGACAGATACTTTGCTTGAAAACTAAGTATCTGGCAGGAAATGTCCCCAATAAAGTTTGTAAATTTGTATGAGTTTTTCAAATCATGTGCTTATGTTTGTACTCGATTTGGTTGATGTGAGATTCCTTAAGGCCCACCTGCCAACAAGCCTTGTCCCATCGACATTGACACATTATTTGGGATTAAGGTTAGGGTTAGATAAGGTACCTAGGAGCATGCATGCCTTAATGGCAAGTATCCTTGTCATCTACTAAAAAGATACATCAATGTTTCTTGGTAGATGAATTTTGTGGTCCATTTGACTTCGACAAATCCATTCATGGCTAGTAGAATGTACTTAGTTCCTTGATTTCCATTGACATCAAAGGTGGGATATCTTGCATTGGTTAATGACATCCTTAATGGTCGGTAATCCAATGATTCTTGCTTATGTTTGACATAAAAACCATTCATTCACATATGAAATATTTCACATGGTGTGTAGCAGTTGAAGACAGTGTGTTTTTAGATTTCAACAAGTTTGTAGCAGTTTTTATCTTTGTATTAGCATTTCCATTTCTCATTTGCAGCAGTCTATTTGTTTCAATAAAGGCTTACCTATCGCAGCATGTTTAGTCATTTCTCCTAGTTGCATAGGGACATGCAACTACCTAGGCATAGGGGAGATGGGGACCTTCATCATCTTTTTCAGCCTTCAGTTCATCCTTCTGCAAATCTGAATCAGCATCCATTGCAGCTCTAGCACTTCCTCTCAAATCCATATCAGTACACAGTAGTTCCGATTCATCCTGCACTTCATCTTTTGTGGCATCTTGTAGCACCAACATATCAAAGTAAAGGTGAAACTTATGTAGAAATTATATAACTAATGTGTTATACATCCAAGATTCTCCTGATCACACACTATTTTAACTTCATGCACAATACAGAATCTCTTCTACCATTGATCATCATATGCGGAAATTAAATCAATTGCATGCACACATTGAAACCATAAAAATTCACACATATGAACACAGCGTTTTAATGGGAAAGCTTAAAGCTGAAAACCCCAACTATCAGTATATAATATATGTCATAGAGATCATGTAACAATCCTCATACAAAGCTTCTCACAAGCTCTCAGTACAATACATTTGCTACACACTAATCAGTTCCTGATCTTGCAAATCCATGCACCGATCTCTGCCACCTGCTAGCCTGCCTCTACTGCGCAATCCCTGCTGAAGAATGGCTTTGAATGAACTCGAATCCACCTGGCTTGCACTACACAATCCTCATTGGCATCTCCATCAATGTGTGGTGCAAACTCATGCAACACTATAGTCACAACTGATAGTCACACTTGCTCTTTCACCTACCTCTCCACTAGTATCCACTGAAACTGTCCATGCACTGTAGTTAACTGATGTATTCTTCAGTTGATTAATGAGTTATTATTTAGTGAATTAATTAACTAATTAATTCACACCACTCTCACTAGTGTATCATTTATTTAAGAATGAATACAACTAAACAAATATATATGGATTAGCTGAACACAACTTTTCCAACTACTTCCTAAACTACCAAACTCTATCATGAGTTTTAATATTTGGGAAGTCTTCATGCATTAGCTCCAGTAAACCCTCAGGAATAGCGTAATTCCTTTTGTCAGTTGTTGTGCCACATCTGTGCACTTAACTGAAGTGCTCCAAGAGAATAAGATAACATTTAGAGTCCAAATATTATTAAGAGCTAATAATATTTGACATATCTATTTTTAGACTGGAAATCTAAAAATAGATTCCACCTAATATGTCTAAAAATAGAAGTCCATATATTTTTCCAATTTGACCAACCATCCACAAATAGCATCCTGCAACTCATAGAATATGATCGACATGTCTAAAAATAGACATAGTCTAAAAATAGACTTTGCGCCAAAAATATCTTGCGTCTGCTATGATGAAGGCGACTTCTTTCCACTAAACATAAATCCTTTCGAAATCTCAGCATACTTTATGCAAGATAGGGATTATCGTCACCCCGATCCTGTCTCTATGGCATTCGAATTTGTTCCTAGTGAGCGCCTTCGTCAAGATATCAGCATCCTGATCCTCCGAAGGAATGTAAGAAAGTAACATGATCTTCCGCTGCACACAATCTCTGATATGATGATACCGAATGTCAATGTGTTTAGATCTATCATGAAACACTGGATTAACCGATAGTTTGATGCAACTCTGATTATCACAATATATCACGGTAGGATCTAAGTGTGAACCGAACAACCCAACCAGGATCTTCCTCATCCATATAGCCTCGCATGCAGCCAAACTTGCTGCCATGTACTCGGCCTCCATGAAATGAGTGCTGATCTTTGTTTCTGTTTGTGCCAAGCATTGTCGACGTCATCCTCTGGGCCTGTGCTCTTTCTGTTCATTAGGCTCCCTACCCAATCTGCATCCGTGAAGCCATGCGGCTTCACCTCATCCGACTATCTGTACCATAATCCATATCCCGATGTGCCTCTGAGATATCTCAATACATGCTTCCCCGCCTTCCAAAAGAGCTTGGTAGGCTTAACCATAGCTTGTGAAAGCTGGTTAACAGCATAGCATATGTCCGATCGTGTATTGACTAGATACATGAGCGAACCAACCAACTGTCGATAAACAGTGGCATCCACTACCTCTGCCGATGTAGCATCCTCTTTCCTCCAACCTCCAGGAAGAGGAGTGTCAGTAGGCTTGCAACCTTACATGTTGAACTTCTCCAGTATCTCCTGGGCATACTTTCCTTGAGACACAAACAGTCCATCATCATGCTGCCAAATTTCCAATCCTAGGAAATAATGAAGGAGGCCCAAGTCCTTCGTCTCAAACTCCTTTGCAAGATCAGCCTTGCATGAGAGTATCAACTGTTCATCACTGGTCAATATCAAATCATCTACATAAAGTACAATGATCAGCAACTTACCCTCAACCACTATCTGGTACAGGTTGGGATCTGCCTCCCTCTTGGTAAAACCAAGTCCAATGAAATAACTATCTATTTGTGTGTACCAAGCACGAGGTGCTTGTTTCAGCCCATACAATGCTCTTTTGAGCCTGCACACATGCGACTCGCTGTTGAAGATTTCAAAACCTTCAGGATACTCTATGTACACCTCCTCCTCAATGACTCCGTTGAGGAACGCAGTCTTCACATCCATCTGATGAATGTTCCAACCCATCTGCGCTGAGAGAGCAAGGATGCTCCGTATGGAAGAATACCTTGTGACATGTGCAAAGGTTTCTTCATAGTCGATCCCCTCAATCTATGAGAAGCCTCGAGCAACAAATCTTGCCTTTTACTTCTCAACGCTCCCACCAGCAGCTTGCTTCACTTTGTAGATCCATCTCAAACCTACTACTGATTTCCCTTCCGGCCTTGGGACAATCTCCCATGCACTGTTTCTAACAATCGAATCATACTCTTCCACCATGGCATCTACCCATGCAAGGTCCTCCACAGCTTCCTCAAAATAAGATGGCTCTGTCACAATACACTTTCTCATCAGAGCCATGTATCTAGTATATCGGTCAGGTGACTGTCTCTATCTGCGCTGTGATGTAGGTGCTCCTACAATATTTTCTGCATCAAGATTCAGTCGCTCAGCTTCAGTAGTGCGCTTCCGCCCTCTGGTGTTTGGCACTGCATAAGTGCTTTCTTCCACTCCATGAACCTCCTCTTGTGGTTGATCCACGTCCTAAGGCTCATCCTTAGGAACTAATAGCTCCTCATCTGCATGCAAGTGTGGCTCCCTCTCAAGCGAACACTTCATGGCTTTCTCCTCATGAAATTTGATATCCCGTCGCACAACAGTCTTCCGACTGTCTGGAAAATACACACGATAGTTGTGGGGTGTTTCTGTGTACCCCACAAATATCCCAACCTCTGCTCGGCTCCCGGCTTCTTTACGGCATCCTTCATCACATGAATGTAAAAACGGAGTGAACCAAAAATCCTCAAATGAGAAATATCAGGCTTCTTACCAGAAAACGCCTCCTCGGGTGTACTAATGCCAAGTATCCTATGAGGACAACAGTTTTTCACATAAACCGCAGTATTGCATGCCTCAACCCACAAGTGTATGGGAAGGCCCTGATCATGCAACATTTCCCATGCAGCACCCACGATCGTTCTGTTCTTTTGCTCTGCGACCCCATTCTGATGTGGGTTATGAGGCGCTATGAGCTCTCTTTGAATTCCTTCTGCACTGCAAAAGTCCTTGAATTCGCCAGAGATGAATTCACCACCATTGTCGCTCCTAAGAGCCTTCACCTGCTTCCCCGATTCTTTCTCAACCAGTGCCTTGAACTCACAGAACTTTGAGTATGTCTCGCTCTTCTTCTGCATGAATAATATCCAACACTTACGAGAAAAATCATCAACAAAGATCACATAATACTTGTACTTTGTTGTCGAAGCTACTGAGAAAGGTCCACACACGTCTGTGTGAATTCTCTCAAGGATGGAAATAGGTAGCGCGGTATCCTTCTCATGAAGGTGGCTTTCACAATTTTTCCCAAAGTACATCCTTGCCTTGATCACATTGCACAAGTGTACCCTTGGGAAGCCCGGTAGAAATCTACTGCAAAATTTTCAAAGCGCCATGGTGAAGATGGCCCAATCTCCAGTGCCACAATTCGCTCTCATCCCGGCTCACCACTCCTTCTGCTTTGCCTTCCATTGCTGCACAACCATCTACCTGCAATTGATAAAGGTTCTTAACTCGAACCGCTATCCTCCGGGTTTCACCAGTTGCCTTACTACGCAGGAAAGCCTTTCCCTCACTAAAGACAATATCATATCCCTTGTCTTCCAACATAGCCACAAAGATCAGATTCTTCTTCAATCCTGGAACATGCATGACATCATTCAATATGAAAGGTTTACCAGACTCCCTCTCAAAGGAAATGGTCCCTAAACTTACCGGTCGCCTTGTATCTACCATCATCGCCCATCTCGATGTGCACTCCAAGATCCTTCTCATCTAGATCAGTAAACAAATCTTTGTCTCCGGTCATATGGAAAGATGCACCATTGTCAAGAAACCACACTGATCCCATCATACTTGAGACCAAGAATGCGATTAGCAAAAAATCCAGCTCAAACTGCGAGGCTAAGGCCTCTCCAGCTGCAGATCCAGCAGCCTGCTTATTTTTCTTCTTCTGTGGACAATTAGTGGCATAATGTCCGTGTTGGTGACAGTGAAAGCACTTCACCTTGGACATGTCCTGCTTCTTGCCTTTCGCACCGGATTGAGAAGCATTTTTCTTTCCCTTCCCCTTCCTTGCTTTGGCAGCCAAAGCACAATTTTCTTCATCTTCATTCTTCGATGAAGATCCATTCCTTGAGCCTTTCTGCCCTCTGCCTTACTCCTCCTACACAAGATCCGACCAAAGTCGCTCCCATCTGGCAGTTTCTCCCAACCATTGACAGAGTCCTGATAGGAATGCCAACTCTTTGAAAGCCCAAGGAGAGCCAAGCTCACCAAGTCATCATCATCTACAATAACCCCCACACTTCCTAGCTCATCCCTGCACTGGACAAACTTCGTGAGGTACTTGGGGATACTATCTCCTTTCTCCATTTTTATATTCCTGAGTTTATCCTTGAGCGCCAACTTCCTCTCGTCACTCTTGCTTTGGAACAAGTCTGTCAAAGCTTTCCAAATCAAGAATGGAGAAGCTTCACCATGAAGGCTGGACACTATGTGATCCTTCACACCTTCCAATAGAATCCTTCGACATTTTACTGTCTTCTTTTTCCATGCGTCAAGTGCGGCAGCATCGCTAGAAGTAGGTTTTGGAATTTATGCATCTATGAACTCCTTCAACCCATTATCCTCTAGCACCGCCTCCATCATGTCCTTCCATGCAATATAATTCGATCTTCCCTCAAGGGCATACTCCAATCGCAATCCGTTGAAAGACATCTCCAGTTCGACACCAAGAAAACACTACTGCAAATTCGAATTCCACCAGCACAAAACTCAATCGCTTCAATTCTTTGCAATTTCTCCAATGATCAATATTGATCTCATACCATGTAGAAATTATATAACTAATGCATTATACATCCAAGATTCTCCTGATCACACACTATTTTAACTTCATGCACAATACAGAATCTCTTCTACCATTGATCATCATATGCGGAAATTAAATCAATTGCATGCACACATTGAAACCATAAAAATTCACACATATTAACCACGGTGTTTTAACGGAAAAGCAATCTGAAAACCCCAACTATATGTATATAATATATGTCATAGGAATGTAACAATCCTCTTACAAAGCTTCTCACAAGCTCTCTCAGTACAATCTGATCGCTACACACTAATCAGGTCACGATCTAGCAAATCCATGCACGATCTCTACCACCTGGGCACACTCTCTTGCGCAATCCTATTTGAATAATGTTTACGAATGAACTCGAATCCACCTGGATTCCTTTTCAATCCTCATTGGCATATCCATCAATGTGTGGTGCAAACTCATGCAACACTATAGTCACAACTGATAGTCAACCTGCTCTTTCACCTACCTCTCCACTGGTCTCCACTGAAACTGTCCATGCACTGTAGTTAACTGATGTATTCTTCAGTTGATTAATGATTTAATAATTAGTGAATTAATTAATAATTAATTCACACCACTCTCACTAGTGTATCAATCAGTTAGACTAGATACAACTAGCTCAACTATGTTTAACTAAGTTAAACTGAACACGACTCCACCAACTACCTCAATAACTCCACCAAACTCTGTCACATGAGTTCTAACTGAAGTCTCCATGCAATAGCTCCACTTAACCCTCAGGAATAGCGTAATTCCTTTTGTCAGCTCCTATGCCACTTCTGTGCACTTAACTGAAGTGCTCCAAGAGAATAAGATAATGTTTATAGTCCAAATATTATTAAGAGCTAATAATATTCGACATATCTATTTTTAGACTGGAAATCTAAAAATAGATTCCGCCCAATATGTCTAAAAATAGAAGTCCATCTATTTTTCCAACTTGACCAACCATCCACAAATAGCATCCTGCAACTCAAAGAATATGATCGACATGTCTAAAAATAGACTTTGCGCCAAAAATAGCCTGCGGGCCCACTTAGTGAAGGCGACTTCTTTCCACTAAGCTCATCATCTTGTTGCAATCTCAACACCTTAGCTAAATTGGTTTAATATTCTTTATTTCATTAATAATTCAATGAAACATGATGGTTAACCACTTTCCACATCATATATTCTATCTTTCATCACTACTATCATCCACCTCCATCTGCAATCCATTTCCATAATAAAATGCATAAGTGCTCTAATAAGGCCATATGAATGAAAATTAGATCATAGTGGTTCACTAATACAAAGAATCAACCATAATTCCTTCTCTTCCTACATCATAAGCATTCATAACATGTAGGAATGATATTTTCATTCTTTTGTTAGCATTTCAAGGAGTGAACTTTGTTCCTACAGATTGGTTACCATAATGGAGTTGTACCATTTGTATCACAAGTCTGCAGTATTATCACATGAGGAAATTTTATATGTTTTGACAAAGTAGACATCAAAAGATGAAGTCACTACTGCCAAAAACAAGAAGAACCATGTATAAACCTTGGTCTTAGAGTATGAAAGCATTTGTATTGACCATTCTCATTGTCACTTTATGATTCAGGACGTCCCTCATCTCTTCCTTATCCACTTAGTTTTTTCCCTAAATCATGATCGGTATCCACTCTATGGCATTCAAACATGAATATTGCTGCTCCACAAGAACCAACACCTCCAAATATTCACGCAGTGTTGCTCCACAAGAACCAACCCTGCGCAAAGTTATGATGTCATAAAATCTATAAATGAGAAAGGTATTTGTTTGCATGAGGACATTTAAAATCCCAGGCATGGGGGGTGTTGGGCCTTGGAAAAGCCCTCATTTTCACCATCTAAAATTACCGTTTATAAATTATATTCCTGCACTTTCTACCATATTCATATCCATTTCCCACAACTTATGCCTAAAACCATCATTTTCATCTCATGGTTAAATATCATAGTTTTATTGTGTTTTTAATGTATTAAGGACGATTTTTACCATTTTTTACTAATGACGGTTTTTCTAAGTTCATTTTTTCCAAGGTTCCAGTGTTGAAATTCTCCACAAGTCAATTAAACTAGTTGTTGCAAGTAGAGTACAAAAATATCCAATTTGGAGTTTCGACATCTCGGCACGCATCATTTTCATCTCATGGTTAAATATCATAGTTTTATTGTGTTTTTAATGGCTTAAGGAATATTTTTACCATTTTTTACTAATGACGGTTTTTCTAAGTTCATTTTTCGCAGGGTTCTAGTGCTGAAATTCTCCACAAGTCAATTAAACTAGTTGTTGCAAGTAGAGAACAGAAATATCCAATTTGGAGTTTCGACATATCGGCATGCTTCAGGGGGAAACTGAGGAAGGTTATTGTAAAAAATTGTGTTCTAACTACTTCCCATGAGTTGGATTTCACCCAGGTCGCACATGTTGGTCTCTAGAAGAAATCCAACAACTATGCTCAAAATCCGCACAGTTTTCAAACTGCCATGTTTGACCTCAATTTGCTGCAACTGGAGGTGAATATGGAAAATATGAGAAAATGAGTTTTTTACTAATATAACACATTATCTAAACCATTTCTCCATATTCACTTTGGTTCAAAAGTTAAATGCGGGTCTTTAAGGAAGTTTCATAAAAAACACTTTTTTTCCATAATTCTACAATCTTGCAAAAAGAGTCAAACGGCCAACTTCAGGCACGCTTTCTGAGGATATGGAATTTAATGAGACAAATACAAGAGATTTTTTGTTTAAAATATAACAAATTAGGTTCCCTCCAAACCATTTTCCAAAATTCATTGTGGTTAGGGAGATATGCCAATATCTTTGAGGCCAATTTGTTAAAAATATGCAATTTTCCAGAATTAAGGAAAATGACTCATTCGCTTTGTAAATCATATAAATGGCTTAGCCATGGCCTATATTTTCATTTCTTGGAGAGAGGAGAGAAAAGGAGCAGAGGGTAGAAATTTTATGTAATAGGTAGCTATAGTAATAAAAGAATCGGTGATGATGTATACGCCATTTATATTCTGAATGGTTAATACAACATTTTGATTTGGCATGAATCTCTGTAAATATTATGGTGTTTTATTTCTGAATAGAATTGACTTAATATAACTTGCTCTGGAAGTGGAAAGGGCCCACCACACCTGGAAACAAGTCTTGCAAACTAGTGTAGATCTTAGGATTGTTTTTAATTAATTATTTAGCAGTGTAATTACTTATAATTCTGAATTATTATTTTTGTTATGTACTTAAACTTGTGCTCTGTTTTATAAATATGAATTTCAATATAGATTTCATTTCTTGATCGGTATAGATCAACAAGTATTTCTTTAAGGAATGAACTTTGGCATGTCACTGTTTCCCTCATACAATTACATCGCGCAGAAGCTTATGAAAGGCACTTTTAATTCAAAGACATGTAAGGATTGATTATGATATTTTAAATCTTAAAAATGAATTGAGTTTATACTTTGGTTATTTCAGAATTTGATAGTGTCATATTTGTATAAACATGCTCAGATACATTTAGCTTCACATTCCATTGATTGCAGATCCAATACAATGAGAAAAGGATGAAATTATAATTACAACATCGCGCGCATTACTATGAATTTTCTTTGTTAAGTATAAATTCAAATTGAAGGTTCTTTCATTGAGTATAGTTGGTGTGAGATTATGCATTTCATTTACAAATTTGAAAGTAGCGTTTCCAGCTCTGTTTTGTAAGTGATGTCTTTAGGTTGAATTATATATCGTAGATTTAAAGATCAGTTAATTGATAATTTAATAACTATTCATAGCATAGTCATTTCAATTCCTTGCATGAGATTTATTTGAATTATGGTTTGATCATCATTGGAATATATCATAGGATATATCTCTTTTGTTTTATAGAAGGCTCTCTAATAGAAGAATTAATTGAAGTTGCCTTTTGGTTTTCATGCTTGGTAGAATTTGTTAGCGCTCAAATCTACCTTAGGCTGAAATAAGGTAAAACTCAAGGCTACATCAAACCACACTCAGCCTCGTAGCTAGCCCTACGAGGACAGGAGAGGGCTCTCTCCGGGTCTATCTTGGCAAAAGGTCTTCAAAGGGGCTGAGATGACTTATAATGAACAAGGAATACTGATTTTAGGCTAGTAAAGAGATAGGAATGTTTAATTTTGATTTTTTGGGTTTTTGCTGGAGAAATGGGAAAAAACAATTTTTGGGTCCGGGGATAAGGTCAGATCTTTGCAGAATTCGAGTTGGGGCGAGGTAGGCGATAGTCTTGATGCTTTTGATTGGATATATGGATAGATCAGAATGACAAGGAGCTGAAGAGGGAAAAGAAGAACTTGGATCCTCTCCAAACAGGCGAAAACATGTAAAACTAAACGAATTCAAAGGCAGAGCACTGTAAACAATGGATTCAACCTCATCTACTCATTCATTTAGTTTAAGAAGCATAAGAAGATAATGGCATACATCAAACATGAAGGAACTTACAATAAACTGAGAGAAAACACCATCAAGAACAGAAAGCCACAAGAATCCCAACAGGTGCTGCAAAACCTCTGATCTTTCCTTAGCCAAAATATGAAAAATATGTACAATAGTGTGCCAAAAGTTTCCCAAGAGTCCAACCTGTAGAATGTCTCAAAAATTACAATATATAGATCACTCTAACCCCTTCCCATGCCTCTAGGGGTCGAATTCCTTATTCAGGGATCAGTTTCAACCAAATTCTAATCAAGGAGCTAAAATCTAGGCAGCTAACAACTTGCCTCTAAAAGAATGGAAACTGATTCATTTACATGATTTTCACTTTTTTGAGAGTGAATCTTCTAGAATAGTTAAAAGTAAGCCAAATTTACATTCCAACCATCAATTTACATCATGAAAACCCAAAAATTTCATCCACAAGCAAAACTGGTCCCAACTGGCCGAAATTCTGAGCTGGAAGTTGAAAAATCAGCCAAAAATCTATATGAGTAGCGCGCCTGAGCTGTATGGGTAGCGCACCTTTCAGCCTGATTTTGAGGCAATTCCTGGCATCCAAATCGAGCTCATGATAGCTCGTTGGAAAGCCCTGGATGTTGGCTATCCAACCCAAGTGGAATTTCCCAATTTGGAGCTCATGTAAACTTCATTCTCCCAGAAGTACTTCCTGCTGGTGCAAAAGGTGGCAGCAAGGTGGTTTTCATGGTGTTTTTGGGCCTTTTGACCATCCATAACCTGATGAAATGCTTCGGCAATGCCTGAGAATGCATAACTTACCATGAAAGACCCAAAAATGCAAATATTTCCTTCAGCAAGTGTCCCGAACAAAAGTGAGCACATCGACGCGCTACCCGTATAGCGGAAAAATCTGTTTTTGGACCAAAATATTTCAAAATAACAAAAATTTCTCCGAATTTGCTCAAATTCGGAGCGAAGACCCTCCATCATGTATCATGCCCATCCAATGAAGCCTCGGCCAAAATCCGCAGTGGATCAGGCCTTTTCCGCCGTTTTAGTGCTTCGCTCAACCTCCTCTTCAGAATCTTCATTCTTGCTTTGCAGACATGCATGCGAGCCCAATAATGACCTTTCATGTGACGAAGCATGTCTTTGTCTCTGTTGGCCTTCTCCAACAACTTCTCCAGATGAATGTTAACATGCGTGAGTACAGAATCTCGATCGATTGGTGTCATGTCGCCGGGTCTCTTCCGTGCCAATTGTCGATCCTCACGGATTCGCCGCAGCTCATAAAGTGTGTGCTCATCCTCTAGCTGTTTGTTGCACTGCTCCACGTAGTTTATCACCCACTGAGCCTTATGCAATTTATCTTTCAGCGTGTCATTCTTGGCCCTTTGCTCCTGGATGATCTCTTTCAGTTTCGAGCTAGGAGAGCTCGCATCAACATCAATGATCGTGAAATCCGTGTCCTAGCCTCCTGATGGGCCCTCATCATGCATGGGCTTCTGGCCCCTGTCCTGGATCTATACCTGTGCTGAAGAAGAAGGCGAGACCCCTTCCACATCATGTGGAGATAATACTCGCTCTGCTGATGGAGTCGGCGAGACCCCTTCCACCCCGGGTGGAGATAATACTCGCCGTGTAGCTGCAAATAAGGCCCTGTGGCCTCGCTGGTATGTCACATATAATGGAGCACTGATATGCTCAATCTCAGGAATGTCAGGCTGGTGTGAAGGCTCTCCCGCATCATGAACTACCTCGGGAGGCGGCTGTGGCGCTGTGAAAAAGTCACGGGAGATGAAATCCTCCCAAGTGATGCCCTGCTGTGTCAACTGATGTACCACTATGATCTTGATTAGAGCGTAATGATATATACTTCTATGCTGCTGTGCTGGGGTCTTCTTCTGTACAAAAATCATCATCCTCTCTATGTTGCGATACATGAAGTACGAAATGTTCATCATACGTACCCTCGTGAAGTGCATCAACAAACGGACATGGTACACAAAGAGACGCGAGAATCTGCCCTCGCAACTGAAATACCAAATGATGAGTTTCATCAGTGGTGCAAACTCATCCTTCAGGAATCTGAAAGGAAAAACCCTGCTCAAGTGCCTCATATACCCAGGTTTGATGTATGGCTCATAGTGGAATTTCTCTAACTGCTGACGTTTGTTCCATTCCTCTCCTAAATTTGGTATCCCGGTGGCCTGAGCAATAATCTCTGGTGATAGAATGAAATCTACTCCGGCGAGGTTTACACGGCCATCATGTAAATGTAGAACAAACAGACGAGCCAGTTCACGATGAAGCTGGGTTTGTGAAATCATCTCACAGAATCGAAAACATGACTGATACCGAAAACAATCCATTGCAAGCGGACATGCCTGCAATTGAGCCAAAGAAGTAGGCTCCTCCCTGAGATGTTTACCACCTTTGCCACCTTTGTGAGGCCTCCGTGGAACATTACCCTCTGCTGTGGAATCACTGTCAGACTCCTGCTCATAAACTGAATCTGTCTCTGACATAGCTTTGAAAACAAGTTGTCTGCAATATGTGTGTTGATATAGGTGTAGTGAAGTCAAAGGTTTCAATGCATTCTCAAAACCCAAATATATTGCATATGTACTAAAACATCATAAGCAAACAAGTGACAGTGGTAATAGCTCTGTTTTAGTGGCATAAAAACAGTCTCTGTTTTTGGATCACAAGTGAATTTGACAAATGAGTAGACAGTGCAAATGTAGTGTACAGCCCTTTGTAATGCTGGCCAAGGATTTGTCAATGGACTATGTTTGTGTTTGGCAATGAAACAATAGCAAGGACAACAGTGGTAATATTATGGCAAAAAACTATGTGAAAACATGAGACTATATGGACAAGTCAACATGAAAGGATGTGACAGCAGTGGTAAAATGGAAAAAAGGCATGAGGATGATGTACATAATGTGCCAGGGCGCCACAAGCAATATAGGTATGAGCACATATACCAATCACGAAAATTTACAAACCCTTCACTAGACTGTCACTATATCTTTTAAAACCCTGAGAATTGAATTTGGCATGAACATAGGGTTTATAGATTTCTCCTCAAGCAATGCTTGTTTCCCAACTTCAAAAAATACCAAAACCTCTTTCAAAAATCACTGAGCAATGATTAAAAACCTGTTTGCAACTGGATGGAGGCGTTTGAGCTCGAAATCGGACGCAAAGACAAAATTGTTTGGCTCTGTCGCTGTATGGGTAGCGCGCCTTATATGGGTAGCGCCCGTGTTCTCTGCAAAGGGCTGGGGAAGGTTAAGTGGGTAGCGCGCCTCCTGTATGGGTAGCGCGCACCTCCAAACACTGTCCACGGCTATGAAAACACAGCTTCGCCCTTCAAGAACACAAACACGATTTCTGCCTTGAGGTTTTTGAGCAAATGAACTTGTTTGCCATGATTTATATGTGAAGAAAATATCTCATCAAATCAGCTTTGATTTAAATTTGTTTGCTAACCCACTTTATAATGTTTCAGCACTTTGACATTTGATCTTTTAATACAATGCTTCTCTTTTGGCTTTTCTGAATTTTGGACTGATAATATTTTGTTGTCTTTTGCAGGGATCCGGCACTTGGCTTAGGAAAAGATCAGAGGCTTGCTCTAAAGTTTCTTATGGTGAAATAGATACAACTATTACAAAAATGAAATTAGACAATTTCTAGTTCGTGAAACCCTAGACTCTAGGACTAAAGACTCTTTTTTAACTAAAACAATCATTAATGACCATGAATGAAATGACTATGAACTGCAGTGATTTTTGAGGAATTTTAAATAGCCCTGCAGGTACAAGCATGAGGAAACACAAGACAAGCAGACCCCCTCGTTAGTCAATGGCATGCTCCTAGCGAAATGCAACGAAGTGGAACAAGCGAGACACCTAAGAATGATATGAAAAAAGTGAAATGATCTCTGACGGAGGGCTGTAAGGAACGACTCTAACATTGGCTCCAATGGGGATGGTGGCTCCATGGAGATGCCAAGAACGGCAGATCTCTGGGGGAGTCAGACAGTGCCTTCATCCATTGGGCGATGGGGTCATTATTTCAACAGATAAAACAAAAACTTTGACATATTTATTGACTGCAAACTTGACTGAAAAGAGATCAAAACTTGATCAAAACTAACTCGACTCTAAAACTGAAAAGACTGATAAAATTGACTTGACGAACTTCAAACCAACCAACCTCCATCTCCAGAATTATAGCCTTCGCTCCGGGCCCCAGACTGAAGATGAGAGATCAGTACACACTTGCAATAAAACAGAAGTAAAATGATATATACAATGATGATGAAATCAGCAGAAAATACTCAGAAGTGGTATCGCTTTAGCAGCCGACCATTGATCGGCCCTCCAGGACAATCATCTCCATTCATTTCCTTGAGAAGAAAGGCGTTTTGACCACGATACGCTGCTATCTTGAAAGGACCCTTCCATAAGTTTTCAAATTTGCCGTGCTTTCCCTTATCTTCATTCTGAGCATCCCATTTCAAAACCACCTCATCCACCTGAAACTTATCTGCTTTTGCCTTCCTATCATAAATCTTGTTTATGCGCTCTTGCAACTTGAAAGTATTTTGAAATACCTCCTCCCGTGTCTGCTGTAAATGAATCATCTGATTAATCCTCCGCTGCATGGGATCTTCCTCACTACCGGCTTCCTGAAGCAATTTGACCACCGGGACAGCAAGCGAAGTAGGAAAAACCGTGTCTATCCCGTACACCAGCTCGAAAGGAGACATGCCAATAGACTTTTTCTGACTTACCCTATCAGCCCACAGTGCATTCACTAATTTCTTGTGCCAGCCCTTTTTGTTGATTTCCAGCAATTTTTTAATGATATTCACCAAGGACTTATTTGAAGATTCCGCCAAGCCATTTCCTTGCAGATGGTAGGCGGTCGAATGTC
The DNA here is from genome assembly GCA_034641835.2 of Pinus albicaulis. NCBI lineage: Eukaryota > Viridiplantae > Streptophyta > Pinopsida > Pinales > Pinaceae > Pinus > Pinus albicaulis. Next base: position 746,132,503 of record CM076583.1, read on the forward strand.
CCAAGGTGATATTGTACTTATAGCAAAATTCAACCATCCTCTTAGACTTGAAGGCCGCTGCATTATCTGTGATTATTTTACTAGGACACCCAAAACGTGACAGAATATTGTTTTCAAGAAAAGAGATAATTACCGCATCCGTGGCCTGTCGAGTGGGAATCGCCTCGATCCACTTTGTGAAGTAGTCCATAGCTGTCAATATCCATCTATGCTGTCCGGAAGATGCTGGGTGGATTTCTCCGATGAAATCCAATCCCCACTGCTGGAATGGTGCACTAACTTCAATTGGTTTGAGAGGAAAAGGCTGTAGTTTCTGCTTCCCTTCGAAAATTTGGCATTCATGACAATTCTTAACAGCCTTGTATACATCAGAAAACAAAGAAGGCCAATAATACCCTGCCCTTAGAATCTTATTCGCTGTTTTCTTCCAAAACAAATGGCCTCCACAATCACCTCTGTGAAATTCCTCCAAAACTCTTTTGGCTTCCTCCTCTACCAAACAATTCAACAACACTCCCCCAGGTTCTTTCCAATACAATGCAGAATTCAATATACAAAATTTTGCAGCTCTCAACTTCAATGTTCTACTCTTATTTCTAGGCATCCCGGGAGGTGGAGACAAATTCTGAAGCACGTATAAAATGTCAGCATACCAAGGGGAAGAAACAAAAATATCGGATACCTGAACTGACGTACTTTCCTCATCTTCATCGGACATGGCAACGATCAAATTTATATCTAGAGCATGCAGATTTGTTTCAGCCATGAGCTTGGCGAGTCCTTGTCCTTTGATCAGCTTGGTTGGTTTAATCTCCACATCGTATTCTAACAACGCAGCGATCCACTTACCCCTTCTTCCCTCTGGATCTGCCTGTACCAAAACATCTTTAACTGTTGCGTTAGGAACGTATGCTATAATGTGGGAATGCAGTATATACACACGGAAATCTTTCAAGGCCTTTACAAGCGCAAGTGCTTGTTTCTCAATAATGTTGTATTTCAATGCTCCGTCCCTTATAATCCGACTGAAAAATGCAATGGGCTTCTCAACTCCATCCCTTTTCTACATTAAAATAGCTGCCAATGTGTGCTCAGAAGCAAAAGAAAACAAAATGAAGTCCTGTGTGTAGTCCGGGTTGATTAAGATAGGGGCTGAAGAAAGAGCTAACTTTACCAAATTGAATGATTTTACCGCCTCTTCTGTCCACTTTACCTTACTGTCCTTTTTCAGCATGTTCGTGATTTCTCTAAGATGTTCTGCAAGATTTGGAATGAAACGATGCAGAAAATTCATTTTGCCATTAAATGACTGCATTTCTTTCTTGTTTCGGGGATGTTCAATCTGCTGTATGGCTTCAACACGTGTAGGGTCAACACGGATGCCATCTTTCGATATGATGTGGCCAAGGAGCTTGCCTTCATCCATGGCAAAAAGGCTCTTTTTCGGATTCAGCGAAATGCCATATTTTCTGCACTTCTGGAAAACAATTTTCAAATGATATAAATTTTCCTCATCAGAATTTGAAAACAGAGTTAAATCATCAAGGTAAACAACCAAAAATACATCTTTCTCGTTGGCAAAAGCCATGTCCATGGCACGCTGAAAGGTGGCACCTGCATTCTTCAAACCAAACGGCATTTTTGCATAATGAAACGTTCCCCATGGAGTGGTGAACGCAGTCTTGTCACGATCATCTTCATGCACTAAAATTTGATTATAACCTGAATAGCCGTCGAGTAGTGACATCCTTGATGCTCCAACTACTCGCTGCAATATATGGTCCATTTTTGGCAGCAGATAATTGTCTTTTAATGATACCTTATTCAAATTTCTGAAATCGATACATAAACGGATCTCACCTGTTTTCTTTCTCACGGGCACCAAATTTGATATCCAATCTGAAAATCGGATAGGCACAATGATTCCAGACTTATACAACCTGTTTACCTCTTTTTCAATCGATGGTAGCAGCTTTGGATTGATTCTCCTCAACTTTTGACGGAAAGGCTTCTGATTTGGTTTAATGGGGATAGTATGCTGAATGATATTAGTGTCATATGTTTTTAGATCTGAGTAATCCCACGCAAAAGCATCAGAAAATGAAGACAACAATTTCACATACTCTGCCTTTACCTTTGGTGACAATGACTTTGATAACTTAACCATCTTGGGATTCTCAGCTGTCCCAATATTTACCTCTTCAACCCCTTTCTCCGTCGGCCTCAATGTCGGTTTGCGGGCTACATCGTCTTGATCAAACAGTTCTTCCAAAGGAATCAATCCCTTAGGAATGATGTTATCTTTAAGTTGCAGCACTTCCATTTGGTTTATTTGTATATCATCATTACCATCATCATGTTCTGTATCTATGGAGGTGTCTTTAAACTTACCCTTATTCTGCAGAAAATCACTAATCTCCTCGTCATCCTGAAAGACTTGCCAACATCGCTGATTGTCTGGAACGGTGGGGCAGTGTTTCACATGAATCTCGAACTTGTTGCTGGAATTCATTGGAATTTTAAGATTGCTTGCTGCCTTAGCAAGTCCATCAGCAACACCATTTTGTATGCGGGGCACACATGTCAAGGTATGATCAGAAAATAACTTCAGAATATCTAAAACTGCATTACGGTAAGCCCTCATGCGAGGATGCTTGGCCTGAAACTCACCTTTAACCTGCTTTATCACCAACTCTGAATCACCATACACTGCAATTCTTTTCGCTTTCAACTTTCTAAGAATCTTAAGGCCAGCAATTAGAGCCTCATATTCCGCTTCATTATTAGAACAGTCAAATGCTAGCTTGTAGGAACACACTCTCACATTGCTTGGAACTTTATCCGGAGCGGAAAATGGACTACGAATCCAAACACCAATTCCAGCACCGTCACTACCCACTGCGCCATCAAAATCCATGGTCCAAAGACCATCTTCATCGTCCTCTAAATGCTGAAATTGCGCCAGCTCTGTTTTTTCTGTTTGCTGCCCATTGTCTTTAGCTGATTGCTCCACAGTAGCTTGTTTTTCTCTTCTTTCTTTTTGCAAAACTTCTCTAAAATTCTCAGTGATTTCTGGTATATCTTCTGCCTGAACTAATTGACTTTCTATATCATTAAAACTATCAGCAAGCAACACAAATGACTCTAAGTTGGTATGTACATAATTTACAGGATGATTGATTGGCTTCTCTTTGCTAGTTATCATGTATTTCATCTTCTGCTCTCGATATAACTTTCTCATTTGACCGAAGACTGGAATTGTCACATAAGAGAAATCTAACTGAATTGTGCCTTTCAACTTTGCCCCCCAAGATCTTGAAAGGAGCATCCCAAATCGCGGAGGAATGTCCGCCACAACCACATCCATTAAGACATTCTTCGCTGGAATTTGATCTAAGATTACAACCAAATCTTTGATGAGTCCTATACACCTCACACGGCTGGAATCAAATGAATACAAATCATGATATTTTCTTGTAATGTCTAGTCCCAACTTTTCCATGATCGCCTTTGGCATCAAATTGTGCGAAGCACCCGAATCGAACATGGCATTGTGCAAAACATATTCATGCAACCTCAAACAAATATAAAAGGGAGGAACATCACTGTCAGGGGACTCACCATCTAATGCAGGCCCGAAAATCAATTATGCCTGATCATCCTCAACATTTACCGTATCGAACATTGGATCAAAGTTCAGAATTTTGGAGACTTGACCGCGGTAGCTGCTGTTCTTCATGATTTCTGTCAAAGGAATAGATATTTTTAATTTGGAAATTTCATTTTCCAAAATAAATGCTGAAAATTTTTCGACTTCTTTGACCGGGACTTCCTTTTTTTCAGCCTTATCTTTCACTATGTTTGGCTGATTTACCTTTTCTGCTGATGATACTTTACTAGCTGCGGGATCAATTGTCTCTTTTCCTTTCTTCTGTGGTATCGGTGAATCTGCCTTTGGTGCTGAAGCTTCTTTTCGTTTCTGAATTGGATTTATGGGCACATCTCAGTTTCTCAATGAGTATTGCTTCTGTTGAGCGGACAAAGCATTCAAATATCCTCTTTGGTAATCATCTGACTCTTCCTCTAAATCTGCATCATTTGCTAAAATGAAATCTTCATCTTTTTGTGCAGCTGAACTTTCTCCATATTCTTCATCCTCAGTAATATAAATAGGCAGATCGTCGGGAGTGAAGAAATGATTTTGCTCACCTGCTACATCATCATCATCGTCTGAATCCTGACTCACAAAATTCTGCAAAAGAGGTGTCTTAATCTGCTGCTGGGCTGCCGGCTCTTGTGGTCTTTGTTCACGCTGCTTAATTCTGAACTGTGGCTGCTGCTGGCCACGGTAGTTTGGATTCCGAATCTGCGTTTCTGGTTTGTCAAGTGTCATCCTTTTGAACATATTTTCCATCTCATGAAGCAAGTGTTGTTCGGATGTAGATGTGGAAGGCTCTTCCTTTATAGTCACTCTTTTCTCTGCTTTCAACCGTGCTCTCTTATCATTCAGATTCGCCTCAACACTAACGGCAATCTTCTGCATATCTTCTAAGGTAGGCGGATCTCTGTCACGTAGCGAATAAGCCATCTCCGGATCAAAACCATCCAGGAATTTAAGAAGAGCTGACTTTTTAGACGGTCTTAAGTCATCTGGAATTGCATTATACACTGTATTGAATCTGATAATATAATCCTGAACGGACTCACCAGGATTACGCTTGATGTTTGTATACTCTGAAGTGATCTGCAGCGGATCTTTTTTCATCTCCCATCGATCTAAGAATTGTGTCCGAAGGTCTTGCAATGTATTGATACTTCTGGTCTGTAGAGCTCTGAACCATTTACGAACCTCACCTTCAAAATTCTGGGCAAACAATCTCATTGAAACATTTTCTGCATCAATTTCATGCAGGTCCAAGAAATATGTCATTCGGACAATATGCTGCTGAGCTGATATACTCTGTGGTGTGCCATCGAATATAGGAATTTTGCTCTGATAATCAGCAGGCATAGGATCTAAATTGGCTGGCAAAACAAGAGGTGCAAATCTGGCTGCCATGACTCTCGGCGGATTAATAATCTGCTGTCTCGGAGAAACAGGAGGACTAGGAGCAGTAGGTGAACGAGGTGTATGCGGTGGAGACGGAGGAGAAACTACTGCTGATTGCTGATCAGAAATCTCAGGCTGAACAGGAATGGTAGGGATAAAGGAAGGTTCAGTGGGAATCCGTGAACTAGATGCAACTTCAGATGGTCCAAGAGTTTGTGAAGCAGATTCAATGAATTCGGGAATGTTGGTAGCCACGATGGAATTTTGTAGATTCAGAATATAATTGTCGATAGATCTATTTGCTTGCTCAACTTCTAAATACTTGATGAACTCAGGATTAATAAAGGTATAACCAGTGGCACTTTCGGATTTGGTTTCAAACAATGATAACTCAAACTGATCGTCAAAATCAATATCATCAATGTACTCAAAAACAGTGGGATCTGAGTGAGATTTGACCAAAGGAAAAATAGGAGCTTCTCGACGGAAAATTCTTGGGATTAGGTTGGGGTTTTCATATACTGGAGGCGGATTTGGATCAGGATTTGATCTGGTATGCCTTCTTGAAGCCATTGTATTGATCTATTCGGGAAAAATTTCAAGGAACACAATCAATTATTTTCAGCCTTTCGACTTCTAGACTCAATCAACCAAAGGTCTAGAACGAACAAGTATACTGGGGTGATTTTCAAATCAAGTGCTGCATTCACAAGCTTACCGGAGATCGACTGAAGCAGCGTTTATCTACTTCCGCTTCTGCATGGCAAAAGCGTTTCGAAAGCTACCTGGCGTGACTTCAGACTCCGTCTAAGACTCATGAAACCAACACATCAACAAGAAAACCATTGAGAGATTCCCCAGTATGGTCGCCACTATGTTAGCGCTCAAATCTACCTTAGGCTGAAATAAGCTAAAACTCAAGGCTACATCAAACCACGCTCAGCCTCGTAGCTAGCCCTACGAGGACAGGAGAGGGCTCTCTCCGGGTCTATCTCGGCAAAGGATCTTCAAAGGGGCTGAGATGACTTATAATGAAAAATGAATACTGATTTTAGGCTAGTAAAGAGATAGGAATGTTTAATTTTGATTTTTTGGGTTTTTGCTGGAGAAATGGGAAAAAACAATTTTTGGGTCCGGGGATAAGGTCAGATCTTTGCAGAATTCGAGTTGGGGCGAGGTAGGCGATAGTCTTGATGCTTTTGATTGGATATATGTATAGATCAGAACGACAAGGATTTGAAGAGGGCAAAGAAGAACTTGGATCCTCTCCAAACATGCGAAAACATGTAAAACTAAACGAATTCAAAGGCAAAGCACTGTAAACAATGGATTCAACCTCATCTACTCATTCATTTAGTTTAAGAAGCATAAGAAGATAATGGCATACATCAAACATGAAGGAACTTACAATAAACTGAGAGAAAACACCATCAAGAACAGAAAGCCACAAGAATCCCAACAGGTGCCGCAAAACCTCTGATCTTTCCTTAGCCAAAATATGAAAAATATGTACAATAGTGGTGCCAAAAGTTTCCCAAGAGTCCAACCTGTAGAATGTCTCAAAAATTACAATATATAGATCACTCTAACCCCTTCCCATGCCTCTAGGGGTCGAATTCCTTCTTCAGGGATCATTTTCAACCAAATTCTAATCAAGGAGCTAAAATCTAGGCAGCTAACAACTTGCCTCTAAAAGAATGGGAACTGATTCATTTACATGATTTTCACTTTTTTGAGAGTGAATCTTCTAGAATAGGTAAAAGTAAGCCAAATTTACATGCCAACCATCAATTTACATCATGAAAACCCAAAAATTTCATCCACAAGCAAAACTGGTCCCAACTGGTCGAAATTCTGAGCTGGAAGTTGAAAAATCAGCCAAAAATCTATATGGGTAGCGCGCCTGAGCTATATGGGTAGCGCGCCTTTCAGCCTGATTTTGAGGCACTTCCTGGCATCCAAATTGAGCTCATGATAGCTCGTTGGAAAGCCCTGGATGTTGGATATCCAACCCAAGTGGAATTTCCCAATTTGGAGCTCATTTTCCCCTCCAAAACTTCATTCTCCCAGAAGTACTTCTTGCTGGTGCAAAAGGTGGCAGCAAGGTGGTTTTCATGGTGTTTTTGGGCCTTTTGACCATCCAGAATCTGATGAAATGCTTCGGAAATGCCTGAGCATGCATAACTTACCATGAAAAACCCAAAAATGTAAAGATTTCCTTCAGCAAGTGTCCCGAACAAAAGTGAGCATATCGACGCGCTACCCGTATAGCAGAAAAATCTGTTTTTGGACCAAAATATTTCAAAATGACAAAAATTTCCCCGAATTTGCTCAAATTTGGAGCGAAGACCCTCCATCATGTATCATGTCCAACCAATGAAGCCTCGGCCAAAATCCAGAGTGGATCAGGCCTTTTCCGCCGTTTTAGTGCTTCGCTCAACCTCCTCTTCAGAATCTTCATTCTCGCTTTGCAGACATGCATGCGAGCCCAATAATGACCTTTCATGTGGCGAAGCATGTCTTTGTCTCTGTTGGCCTTCTCCAACAACTTCTCCAGATGAATGTTAACATGCGTGAGTACAGAATCTCGATCGATTGGTGTCATGTCGCCGGGTCTCTTCCGGGCCAATTGTCGATCCTCACGGATTCGCCGCAGCTCATAAAGTGTGTGCTCATCCTCTAGCTGTTTGTTGCGCTGCTCCAGGTATTTTATCACCCACTGAGCCTTCTGCAATTTATCTTTCAGCGTGTCATTCTCAGCCCTTTTCTCCTGGATGATCTCTTTCAGTTTCGAGCTAGGAGAGCTCGCATCAACATCAATGATTGTGAAATCCGTGTCCCGGCCTCCTGATGGGCCCTCATCATGCATGGGCTTCTTGACCCTGTCCTGGATCTATACCTGTGCTGAAGAAGAAGGTGAGACCCCTTCCACATCATGTGGAGATAATACTCGCTCTGCTGATGGAGTCGGCGAGACCCCTTCCACCCCGGGTGGAGATAATACTCGCCGTGTAGCTGCAAATAAGGCCCTGCGGCCTCGCTGGTATGTCACATACAATGGAGCACTGATATGCTCAATCTCAGGAATGTCAGGCTGGTGTGAAGGCTCTCCCGCATCATGAACTACCTCGGGAGGCGGCTGTGGCACTGTGAAAAAGTCACGGGAGATGAAATCCTCCCAAGTGATGCCTTGCTGTGTCAACTGATGTACCACTATGATCTTAATCAGAGCGTAATGATATATACTTCTATGTTGTTGTGCTAGGGTCTTCTTCTGTACAAAAATCATCATCCTCTCTATGTTGCGATACATGAAGTACGGAATGTTCATCATACGTACCCTCGTGAAGTGCATCAACAAACGGACATGGTACGCAAAGAGACGCAAGAATCTGCCCTCGCAACTGAAATACCGAATGATGAGTTTCATCAGTGGTGCAAACTCATCCTTCAGGAATCTGAAAGGAAAAACCCTGCTCAAGTGCCTCATATACCCAGGTTTAATGTATGGCTCATAGTGGAATTTCTCTAACTGCTGACGTTTGTTCCATTCCTCTCCTAAATTTGGTATCCCGGTGGCCTGAGCAATAATCTCTGGTGATAGAATGAAATCTACTCCGGCGAGGTTTACACGACCATCATGTAAATGTAGAACAAACAGACGAGCCAGTTCACGATGAAGCTGGGTTTGTGAAATCATCTCACAGAATCGAAAACATGACTGATACCGAAAACAATCCATTGCAAGCGGACATGCCTGCAATTGAGCCAAAGAAGTAGGCTCCTCCCTGAGATGTTTACCACCTTTGCCACCTTTGTGAGGCCTCCATGGCACATTACCCTCTGCTGTGGAATCACTGTCAGACTCCTGCTCATAAACTGAATCTGTCTCTGACATAGCTTTGAAAACAAGTTGTCTGCAATATGTGTGTTGATATAGGTGTAGTGAAGTCAAAGGCTTCAATGCATTCTCAAAACCCAAATATATTGCATATGTACTAAAACATCATAAGCAAACAAGTGACAGTGGTAATAGCTCTGTTTTAGTGGCATAAAAAAAGTCTCTGTTTTTGGATCACAAGTGAATTTGAAAAATGAGTAGATAGTGCAAATGTAGTGTACAGCCCTTTGTAATGCTGGCCAAGGATTTTTCAATGGACTATGTTTGTGTTTGGCAATGAAACAATAGCAAGGACAACAGTGGTAATATTATGGCAATAAACTATGTGAAAACATGAGACTATATGGACAAGTCAACATGAAAGGATGTAACAGCAATGGTAAAATGGAAAAAAGGCATGAGGATGATGTACATAATGTGCCAGGGCGCCACAAGAAATATGGGTATGAGCATATATACCAATCACAAAAGTTTACAAACCCTTCATAAGACTGTCATATATTCTTTAAAACCCTGAGAATTGAATTTGCTATGACCATAGGTTTATAGTCTCTCTTCAAGCAATGCTCGTTTCCCAACTTCAAAAAAAACACCAAAACCTCTTTCAAAAATCACTGAGCAGTGATTAAAAACCTGTTTGCAAGTGGATGGAGGCATTTGAGCTCGAAAACGGACGCAAAGACAAAATTGTTTGGCTCTGTCGCTGTATGGGTAGCGCGCCTACCCAACGGGTAGCGCGCCCTATATGGGTAGCGCCTGTGTTCTCTGCAAAGGGCTGGGAAGTTTAAGTGGGTAGCGCACCTTATATGGGTAGCGCGCCTCCTGTATGGGTAGCGCGCACCTCCAATCACTGTCCACGGCTATGAAAACACGGCTTCGGCCTTCAAGAACACAAACACGATTTCTGCCTTGAAGTTTTCGAGCAAATGAAATTGTTTGCCATGATTTATATGTGAAGAAAATATCTCATCAAATCAGATTTGATTTAAATTTGTTTGCTAACCCACTTTATAATGTTTCAGCACTTTGACATTTTTCATGAGGGCAGACTTTAAAAATATATGTGGTGGATTTGATTCTTAAAATATCAAGACCTTTTTCTAATTTTGGTAAAATGGCCAACGCATTTCCAGAAATTTGGGGGCAGTTGTAATTTCCAAAATGTGCAAAGTGGCATTCACGTATTCGATTACCTATGTTGGTCTTCAGTTATGAGATCTACGCTATAGGTGTGCTTCTTTGTTGGTCATCAACAGGTTTAGGGGAAGCATTGTTTTGTTTTCAGAACAAATGATTGGCTCTGCAGTTTTGTTTGTTAAATGATAATTAAATCTTTCCTTATTTGGGTTGATTTGTTATCCCACTTCTAGGCTTATATATTGTATTAAAAATCACTTGTAAAGGGGGAAGAATTCTGAAAGCTGGTGTAGGAGAAAAACAGAGCTTTTATTGTACAGTTTTGACAGAGATTTTAATGAAAGATACAGCTCTGGTTCCTGAGATTCCTGTGGTATGACATTTGACATATGTTTCTTCTCTGTCTCATACGTTCCTTGTTATGTTTACTGTTTCATTTCATAATCATTTCTAGATGAATGCTTTTAAGTAGAAGGCCAGAATCCAGTTTACTTGTCTGCCCTGGAGGAGTGTTCAATATTTGTGTATCTTCTTCTGTCTGAGAAGGATTCATTATATATGCCCTTTTCGGCCTCTCGGCTGTCTTTCACTCCATATAATTCCAATTTGATTGTTAAACTTCATGCTTATCTTGCCTTAGGAGATAATCTGCGTTTTTCATTTAATCTCTGCTCTTGCTGTCTTTGCCCCACACAGCCCAGAAAACCCAATCATTTATTAAAAACCTCATTCATATCTATTTACTAGCCTAAAATCAGTTCGCATTTTAAGTCATCTCGCACCCTATTGCTCATTTTATCGAGATTGACTGGAGAGAGCCCTCTCCTGTCCTCATAGGGCTAGCTACGAGGCTGAGCTTGGTTTGATGTTGCCTCGAGTTTTGCCTTCCTCAGCCTGAGGCAGATTCGAGCGCTAACAGAATTGAAGGTGTAAACTAGATAGGATTAAGAGATATGTTTCAATGCTTATTATCTGTGTGATCCCAGGAATTAGATTAGTTGCAGTTGAATTATTTTGAGCAAGAGTAGATAATAGAATGATTTGTTTTGAGTTGTAGATTTCAATTCAAGTTATTTTTAAGTATTGAATCTGAATGCCTGAGTTATGATAAAGTATGCCTTAGGTTATGATATTTTAATTTTTGAGTTGCTTGAAGATTAGTTGTTTGTTTTCTTTACTATTTTAATTAGTCAGGTTATGATCTAAATAGAGTAGTTATTAAGGTTTTTATTTTGTTTGATAAGCCTCTTTACTTCAGGTGTGATTGCATACTTAGACAGTAATTTAATTTCTTACTCTAGTTTAGGTTAGATGCTCTGATCCTGCGTTACCTGCGCTTTTGCCTCTAACTCTTACGACCCCAGATTAATAATTTAATGTTGGAATTATAACACATATAATTTTCTCAACACATCCAACAATTAATGTGGTTCCCAATTCAGCTTTAGAGAATTCAAAGGGCTTCAACATGATGGGTGAATCCCATGTGATCCTATGTTTTTCAATTTTCCTTGACCTGCACTTTCATTTTAAGGCTTGTAACTCTCCCAATGAGGTATGGACCTAGTTGTAGGAATTGTTTGGCAAGTTATATGATTTGGGAGAACAATAGTTAGATCATGAGCTTATATCATTGAGCCTAAGAAACTTCGATACCCTATAGGAATTTTTCAAAGTTTTGTACTTTGTTTTAATTAGTAGCAACTTGTGATTTTGATATAAAAGAAGAGAAGTTGAATATTTTAATTCTTTCAAAGATATGGCTCAAATATTCTATATTTGTTTCTTCTTTCCATACTACTAAAATTGCCATGGGTAAAAATTGGAAGATGGATTCAATAAATAGCTTTGTGTACTCTTTGATTCAAAAGAAAAATAATTTAATTCATATGGGGAATTTAAAGTTATCTGAGGCCCATATTCTTGCAGTGGAGGAAACTAAGAATATTGTCTTTAAAAAAATTAAGCCTTTCAAGCAGCTTGTTTAGAATTAAATACTAAATAGGATTATGAAGCTTCATACATATAATGAAGGAGAGTATGTCGATAAATATTTTTAATTTGTTTTTTATAAGTAGTTATAGAGTTTCAACATAGAATGACATACACTCCACAAGAAAATGGAGTAGCGAAGAGAAAGAATAGGTCATTAAAATAGATGGGAAATATTGTGTTGTGGGCTAGAGAAATTTATACTAAGTTGTGGGATAAAGCCATAAACTATGCAACCTATGTTCAAAATAGGATTCATCATAAATAATTAAAGGGAATCACTCCTCATGAGTCCTTTACAAGGAAGAAATTGAATGCTACCCACTTTATATTTTGTGGTTCCCGTGAATGGGATAGAATCCCTTCTGACAGGAGGAAGGCTATGGAACTTTTGATTAAGGAGTACATATTTGTGGAATATATAAAGGGAGTGAAGGGATATGTATTCTTATATTTATTAATATATACTTTTTTCATATATGGAGTGTCAAGTTTGAATAAAGTCCCTTACAACCAACTCAGGAATAATATACTTTTCCATCTCCACCACTTTTAATCATAGATCTATGTGAGATTTATTTGGATCAAAATTTAGAATCTAATATTTTTTATTAGTAACATGATATTTCAGATTTGGATCATAATTCAAAATGGTTACAACAGACACTTCAAGTAGGTGGTGAAATAGTGGGTGATCCTATAAAATCCATAAAGAACCAGAACATAGTTTGTTTACCTTTTGCAATCTTTTGCAATTGTGGATCCTCTATTACATATTCATTATTATATGATTCTTTAAAAAGGAATTATACTTATGAAGAGGTTAAAGGGAACCCCTTCTGGAAGGGAATGATGGGGGATGAGTACAATTCCCTAATGTAGAACAATACATGAGAATTGGTCCCTCTTCCACACAATGGGAAAATTATTAGTTGTAAGTTTATTTAGAGGACCAAGAGGGATACTAATGGGATGTTTACAAAGTAATAATTGGTTTCTCAAAGGTACATGGAATTAACTATGAGGATCATTTTTCACTAGTAGCTAAGATGGACTCCATTTGATTAGCTTTAGATATTGCAACAACTAGAAATCAAGAGGTACACCACATAAATATTAAGAATGATTTCTTACATAGATATTTTAATGAGGAGATCTATATGGAGAAACCATAGGGGTATGTGAAATATCCTTAATTATTTTGTAGACTAAGTAAATATTTATATCATATTAAGAAGGAAACTTGAGCATGGTATTCCAAGATACGTTCTTACCTTATCTCTTAATGCTTCCTTAGATGTAAGTTAGATATTAATGTGTATATGTTGAGGCATATTGATTTAGTCTTATTGATATTAATCTACATGTATGCCTTACTCATTATAATGAGTTTATAATTCAAAATGGTTACAATAGACACTTCAAGTAGGTGGTGAACTAGTGGGTGATCCTGTAAAATCCATAAAGAACCAGAACATAGTTTGTTTACCTTTTGCAATCTTTTGCAATTGTGGATCCTCTATTACATATTCATTATTATATGATTCTTTAAAAAGGAATTATACTTATGAAGAGGTTAAAGGGAACCCCTTCTGGAAGGGAATGATGGGGGATGAGTACAATTCCCTAATGTAGAAAAATACATGAGAATTGGTCCCTCTTCCACACAATGGGAAAATTGTTAGTTGTAAGTTTATTTAGAGGACCAAGAGGGATACTAATGGGATGTTTACAAAGTAATAAGTGGTTTCTCAAAGGTACATGGAATTAACTATGAGGATCATTTTTCACTAGTAGCTAAGATGGACTCCATTTGATTAGCTTTAGCTATTGCAACAACTAGAAATCAAGAGGTACACCACATAAATATTAAGAATGATTTCTTACATAGATATTTTAATGAGGAGATCTATATGGAGAAACCATAGGGATATGTGAAATACCTTAATTATTTTGTAGACTAAGTAAATATTTATATCATATTAAGAAGGAAACTTGAGCATGGTATTCCAAGATAGGTTCTTACCTTATCTCTTAATGTTTCCTTATATGTAAGTTAGATATTAATGTGTATATGTTGAGGCATATTGATTTAGTCTTATTGATATTAATCTACATGTATGCCTTACTCATTATAATGAGTTTATATTCCTACACTATTGTAGTGAAGTACACTACAACTTTGTTATGATAAATATGGCACTATCACACTATTTCCCTGGACTTTAAAACAACCAATATAATTAAAGGATCAAGATGTCATAGTCCAAGTATGAAAAATATATCCTTGACATATTTCAAATGACAAGTTGAAATTTATCTCCAATCCCTTCCTATTGGAGGTTAAGCGAGAAGATGGTGGTACTACCTTCAGTTGACAATACTAAGTATCGAAAATTAGTTGGGAGTCTTTTGTACCTAATTCATTCTCAACCTAACATCTCCTATGTAGTTGGAGTAGTTTCTAGGTACATATAAGCCACATGATATACATAGAAGGAAACAAAGAAGATTCATAGAAATGTCATGGTAGTACTAGCTTTGGTTTACACTATGCAATGGTATCTTCCTTATATCTTGTTGGATACACAAACTCATATTGAGCTAGCAATGGAAAATATCAGAATACCATCTAGGATATGATTTATACCTTTTTTATAGTTCGATATGTTGGTTAAGCAATAAGTAGTCAATTATTGCATTATCACCACCATAGGTGAATTATAGGGGTGAGATGAACACTAATACTCAGGTTATATTGTTGTAGTTATTTCTTATATAGTTAGGTGTTCAATTTCATCATTTGACAATTATATGGTGTGATAATCATAATACAATTAATTTCTATGAAGACTTGGTATAGAGGCAATGGACTAAGTGAATTGAGGTTCATATGCTATTTATCAAAGGACATATTCATGATGGAGTAATTGATATGTCTTATTTTCATTTTTCAGAGAATATTGTAGAAATTTTCACGAATAGTCTCATTGAATAGATGTTCACAACTTTGTGAGAGCTCTTAAGAGTGAAGGACATAGTTTCCTAGTAACTGACCTTTATAACACTATCATTCTTATTTTGGGAGGGTTGTTCCCACTGGTTTTTTCATATTTTCACACATTTTACATATTTTTTTATACATGAGTACCTAACGTGGATGAAAATTATGAGGAATCATTAATTATATACACTCCTCAATTGTGCTTCAGGTGGATGTTGGGGTAAATGCACACTTAGGGCCTCATTCGAACATAATTAGGTCCAAATATGACCATTTTTATTTATCTTCTAGGCATTCCCTACCATTTGATATCATCTTCTATTTTTAGCATTTTTTATCTATAGTAAGTCTATCTTTAGCATTTGTTTTAGGAACTGGGATTTCCAGAGAGAGAGAGATAGTGCTCTTATTGCATCCCCAATATTCTTCCCTCTCTACTTCAAGATGATCCAATGACACCTTCAGAGGCTTCTCCAGGGAGGGAGGAACCCCTCCTCTGCATCCTTTATATCCAGTAACCCTCAAATGCAGGAGCCTCGTCAACTCACTTGGGCCTCCATGGGAGTGACCTTCAATCTCCAAATTCGTTAAAAATCTTGGTTCAATCCCAGAAATAAATTTTTCTCCCTCAATCCATTACAAAGCATCTCTTTCTCTTGTCGAACGAGGGATGGTTGATTATTTCATGGGCCTCTAGCCATCTCCAAAAACAGTTCCAAAATGGATCAAGCATAAATAGGATTCGAAAACCCAAGGATAAATCTTAGTTCATTCTTCGACGGATTTTATTTCACCTTTTACTTTGAATCCATGGAATATATAGATATTATCTTCAAGAATGAGCCTTACTTCGTGGATACGAGAGGACTGTATTTAAATCGATGGATGTTATATTTCGATCCTGAACTAGACATATCAAGAAAAGTGTCAATTCGAGTATGTCTTCCCCACCTCCCTCTTCATTATTGGGGAGATTATTCGGTAAGAGTTGTTGGAAATCTATAGATAGAAGTGAGCCTATGTAAAATATGCTTGCATGAGCACATATCTGTCTAAAATTGAATCTAGGAAAAGGGCTATCAGAGGAAGTAAAGATAAAGGTAGACAACTGGATGCACATTCAATAGCTCCAATATGAAAAAAATCCCTTTTTTATGTAAGGCATTCCACAAATATGACCATTTTTCAAATAGATACTCAAAGCAACCAATAGAAGAATCAAAAGACAATCAAGAAGCGTAGTGGGAGACTATTAAACACAGGAATTTAGGAAACACCAAAAAATCCTCCAAGCATGCAACGCACCCTCTTGTAGTCCCATCCTCATATGATCCCCCTCCCTTCACTCCTAACCGCTCACAAACTCATCCTCCCTCCAACAACACCTTTGATTCCCTAGTCAATCTTGATGAATATGACCCCTTCAAAATCCCTTGTAGCTTGAAGAGGTGGATATCCATTTGGCAGATGAGAACCTTCCTCCTCCTTAGATCATTGTTCTAGATCAACCCATCAACTCTTCTACCCCCTGTCTTGCAACCCCTCATCCCTGATTTTCCTCCCCTCAGTCCACACAATATCCTTCCTAGATCTCCCCTTGTCTATTTGAATCCCATCATATCTTCTTCCATAGGGATCTTAACCAGGAAACAAAAGAAATCTAGGAGAAAATAAAATGAGGAAATTATAGGTGAAGCAATGAAAAAATACATGGTATTGGGAGTCCAACAACTAATGGACACGTATCTAGAAAAAGGAACAACAATGAAGGACATGCAAACCCATGCATGGAGAGGTAAGAGCCCTTCCATCCCCTTGTAAGGTAAATAATGAATTTAGTCTCCTAGAACTATAGAGGCCTAGGGTACGCTTCCAAAATAAATTTAATTAAGGAACTCATTAGATTTGAAAGCTTGACAGTCATTCTACTCCAGGAGACTAAGTTAAGTGAGGAAGAAATGGAAACAATATTTAAAGAACAAATAATTTAACTGAAGCAACAATTAGCTCCAAAGGAGCATTAGGAGGTGTTTTCACATTATTGAATCAGACAATTGTGGATCTAAAAGGAATCTTTAAATATCATAACTAGATCAAAACTAGCTTTCAAAGCAAAGATACCGAGAAAATATTCAAAATATAAAATATTTATTCCCCTACACACTACAGGGATAAAGAGAAATTTTGGCAATCATTAGCTGACATCATAGTAGAGGAATATAGCCATATTACTATATAAGGATGTGATTTCAACATAGTCATGAACGTTGGAGAAAAGAGAGGTGGATCCTATCTCCTAGGCCCAAGTAGATAAAAGCTTGAGCTAATCAGGACAAAGCACAATCTAATGGACAACACTCTAAAGAATTGTAAATTCACCTAGAACAGCATAAGGATGGGACCGGGTAATATAAAATAAAATTTGGATATTTTTTAATCCATGAAAGTTTTATGGCAAGAAG
Organism: Pinus albicaulis; assembly: GCA_034641835.2. NCBI lineage: Eukaryota > Viridiplantae > Streptophyta > Pinopsida > Pinales > Pinaceae > Pinus > Pinus albicaulis. Next base: position 746,150,049 of record CM076583.1, read on the forward strand.
CAGAATGACATCTTCAAAAATCCTCCCAATAGCAGCATCATATCACAAACCCATCACCGTACTCATAGGTGAAAGTTGTAATTTGGGACCTCTTCCTTTCCGCTACAATCCCCACAGGTCCACCGATTGAGATTCAATAAGAAGATCCTAGTGAAAATTAAGCACCTACACTAGGATGGAACCTTAGGATATTTTTAGGTGTATGTCTATTTATATATGTATGTGCAAATTCTATTTATAGAATGCATGTCTATTTATAGATGCATGTCTATCATTATTATCCCTCAATATTAGTTGGACGATAAACTATATTCTATTCTCGATGAGCACTTGGAAATAGTTAACTGAAGTGGAAAATCAGTTAGCTAAAGGAATTTCGACTTAAGTGGTTGGTTGGTGGGACATGCAGGTTGACTTAGTTGTAACTGAGTGATTTGAAGTTGTAATAGAGTTGGAAGTGCAGTTGTGCAAGTTGTAAAGTAGTTTAACTCAATTAAGTGAGTTAAACTCAGGTGTGCTAGTTGTAACTGAAGATACACTAGTGAGATATCAAGTGAATTAATTATTAATTAATTCATAATTAGTGGTCTCACATGTAACTGAAGATTTACTATTATTAACTGCATGCATGTCAGATCCAGTGGAGACCCAGTTGAGTTCTAGGTGAAAGGGAAGTAAACTATCATTTGTGACATTATCTAGTTGCACACATGCAACCACACACACATTGGATGTGACCATGAGGATTTTTCAGTCAAGGCAAGAAATATTGCATTCATTTAGGGATTTCTATCAGCAGGGATTGTGCAAGGGAGGCAAGTTGTCTAGAGACAGTAAATTGGTTAAGGAACTTGCCAATTTTTGGATGACAGTGTGAGACAATTAGCCGATGTACTGAGAGCTCTTGGATTATATCTTTGTATGTAATTGTTTCATGATCCATGATATAATATACAATAGAAGACATTGGGGTTTTTTAGCTATAAGATTTCCTTGGGAAATTAACTGTGTTGTGTGTGATTAATATTTCTTCATGATATTGTAATTGGCGATTGTGTTTCTAATTCCGCAAAGATTTGTAGAAGTGATTATGTATTTAACAGTAGCACATTGTTATATCAGGAGAATCCAAGATATACATGTATTTTGTATAATTTCTCCATGGTATTAGAGCACATGAAATTGCAGAAGTGAAGCAGGAGTTGAGTTTGTTGGTGGAAAGAATTCGAATTTGTAGAAAGACTTTCTTGGTGCTATAGCTGATTCAAGATCGGAATGGCTTTCAATGGCTTGAGGTTAGAGTATGCACTTGAGGGAAGCTCGAACTACATTTATTGGAAGGACAGGATGGAGGAAGTACTCGAAGACAATGGCTTGAAGGAATTCATTGACAATGATGTTCCTAAGTCTGCTTCGTCAGACGTTTCCAATCTTAATGCATGGAAAAAGAAAGTGGCAAAGGTGAGGAGGATCCTATTAGAGGGATTGCGAGACCAAATTGTCTCAAGCCTCCATGGGAAAGCCACACCATATGCTATATGGAAGGCTTTGGCGGATCTATTCCAAAGAAGCATCGACCATAGGAAATTGACGCTCGAAGATAAACTCAAGAAGATCAAGATGGAAAAGGGCGACACCATTCCAAAGAACCTCACAAAGATTGTCCAATGTCAGGATGAATGGGAGAGTGTGGGAATAACTATTGCTGATGATGATTTGGTGAGCTTGGCTCTCTTGGGACTTCCTAAGAGTTGGCACAGTTATGAAGACTCTGTCAACGGAAGGGAAAAATTGTCAGATTGGGAACGACTGTGGTCGGATCTGGTGCAAGAGGAGTTTACGCAGAACACCAAATATGGCTCTTCATCAAAGCATGATGATGAAGAGGATTGTGCTTTGGCTTCCAAGGTGATGAAGTGGAAGGGGAAGAAATTCCATTCTAAATCTAATTCTAAAGGCAATACGTTGGATATGCCCAAGGTGAAGTGTTTTTAGTATCATTAACATGGTCATCTTGTTACTAACTGTCCAAAAAAGAACAAGAACAAGAAGGTTGCCGGAGTAGCAGCTATTGAGGCCCTTGCCTCGCTTGACTTCTCCTTGATTTTAGGCATGGTATCAAGTGCAGTGGGATCGATGTGTTATTTGGATAGTGGTGCTTCCTTTCACATGATGGGAGATAAGGAACTTTTCAGTGACTTGGAGGAGAAAGATCTCCATATGCATATAGAGATGGGTGAGGATGGACGGTACAGTGCTACCAGGATTGGTACTATTACCTTTCAGAGGGATTCAGGAAAACCATTTCAATTAAAATATTTTATGCATGTTCCAAGGTCTGAAGAAAAAATTGGTCTCAGTCGCAATGTTGGAGGAAAGAGGCTATGACGTTGTTTTTAGCGATGGAAAATATTTCCTGTGACATAAAACAATAGGTCAAGCCAAGAGGATAGGGATTCGAGTTAAGAATCTCTACAATCTGGAGGTAGATGGTTGCACTTCCATGATGGGCATGGTAGAAAAAGTGGTGAGCTGGGATGAGGACAAATTATGGCACAGGCGATTGGGCCATCTTCATCATGGAACCTTGAAATTCATGCAAAAAATATCTACTAGACTTCCAATGGGAACACTTGCTCAGTTAGATCAGTGCAAGGGTTGCACCATGGGAAAGTATGTAAAGTCCACCTTTCATGAGAAGGAGAACTGTGCTTCAGGGATCCTTGAGAGAGTTCACACAGAAGTGTGTGGACCGTTCTCGGTTTCTTCAATAGCAAAACATATGTACTATGTAATATTTGTTGATGAATTTTCTCGTAAATGTTGGATCTTCTTCATGCAGAAGAAGGATCAAACATTCTCAAAGTTCTGTGATTTTAAGGCATTAGTGGAGAAAGAGTCGGAGAAACAATTGAAGGCTCTTAGGAGTGATAATGGTGGAGAATACATCTCTAACGAATTCAAGAACTTCTGTAGCAAAGAAGGAATTTGAAGAGAACTCATAACGCCTCATAACCCACAGCAAAATGGGGTCGTGGAGAGGAAGAAAAAAATGATTTTGGGTGCAACACAAGAAATGTTGCATGATCAGGGCCTACCAATGCATTTGTGGCGGAAGCATGCAACACTGTGGTTTATGTGCAAAATAGTTGTCCTCATAGAGTACTTGGCATGAGTACACCTGAAGAGGCTTTCACTGGTAAGAAGCCGGATGTTTCACACTTTAAGATTTTTGGCTCATCTATTTATGTGCATGTGACCAAGGACACTAGGAAGAAGCTGGAGCCGACTGCTAAATTTGGGATTTTTGTGGGGTACACAAAAACACCCCATAATTATCGTGTGTATTTTCCAAATAGAAGAATGACTGTTGTGCGATGGGATATAAAATTTGATGAGGGGAAAGCCATGTGGTTGTCGCTTGAGAGGGATTTGGACTTGCATGCAGAGGAGGAATTGTTGGTTCCCAAAGATGAGTCTCGAGATGTGGATCAACCACATGAGGAGGTTCATGGAGTGGAGGAGTCCACTCACGCAAAGCCATCCATCAGAAATGGCAGAAGGCATACCATGGAAGCTGATAGGCTGAGACTTGATGCTGCACATAATGTAGGATCCCCTACTTCATAGCATAGACAAAGACAGTCTCCTGACCGATTTACTGGATACATGGCTCTCATGAGAAAATGTATTGTGACTGAACCATCTTCCTTTCAGGAAGTAGTGTAGGAGCCCACATGGGTAGATGCAATGGTGGAGGAGTATGACTTCATTGTCAAAAACAGTGCTTTGGGAATTTTTCCAAGGCCAGTTGATATATCAGTGGTAGGTTCGAGATGGATCTACAAGGTAAATCAAGTTGTTGATGGGAGTGTGGAGGAATACAAGGCCATATTTGTGGCCTGAGGCTTCTCACAGATCGAGGGGATAGATTATGAAGATACCTTTGCACCTATCGCAAGGTATTCTTCAATAAGGACCATCCTTTCTTTCTCAGCGCAGATGGGCTGGCACATTCATCAGATGGATGTGAAAACGGTGTTTCTCAATGGGATCATTGCGGAAGAAGTGTACATAAAGTAGCCTGAAGGTTTCGAGATCTTCAACAGCGAGTTGCATGTGTGCCGACTCAAAAGAGCGTTGTATGGGTTGAAGCAAGAACCCCGTGCTTGGTACACTTGGATAGACAATTATTTCACCGGACTGGGCTTCACCAAAAGTGAAGCAGATGCAAACCTATACCAAATTGTGGTGGAGGGTAAGATTTTAATAATTGTTCTTTATGTTTATGATTTAATATTGACTAATGATGAGCAGCTGATACACTCATGTAAGGAGGACCTTGCAAGGGAGTTAAAAATGAAGGATATTGGCCTCCTTCATTGTTTCCTTGGATTGGAAATATGGTAGCGAGATGGTGAACTTTTTGCGTCTCAAGGCAAGTATGCAAGGGAGATACTGGGTAAGTTTCACATGGAGCTCTGCAAACCCATGGATACTCCTCTTCCAGAAAACTAGAGGAAATAGGATGCTACTTATGGAGAGGTAGTGGATGCTACTATCTATCGACAGTTAGTGGGTTCGCTAATGTATCTAGTGAACATGAGACCAGACATTTGCTATGCAGTTAACCAGCTGAGTCAAGCTATGGTTAAGCCTACCAAGCTCTTTTGGAAGGCGGGGAAGAATGTCCTGAGATACCTGAGGGGCACATCAGAGTATGGTTTATGGTATAGACAGATGGATGGAGTGAATTTTCATGGCTTCACAGATGCAGATTGGGCAGGTAGTCCATCGGATAGAAAGAGCACATCAGGGGGGATATTTAATATCGGGTCTATAGTTGTTTCTTGGTACAGCAGGAAGCAGACATCCGTGGCACTCAATTCAGCGGAAGCGGAATACATGGCAGCGATTCAAGCTGCATGTAAGGCTATCTGGATGAGAAATATCTTGGTTGGTTTGTTTGGTTCTCATATGGATCCGACAGTGATTCATTGTGATAATTAGAATTGCATTAAACTCTCGATTAATCCTATGTTTCATTATATATCTATGCATATATATATCTGGTACCATCATCTCATATATTGTGTGCAGAGGAGAATCATGTTGCTTCAGTACATTCCCATGAAAGATCAGGATGCAAATATTTTGACGAATGCGCTCACCAAGAGCAAATTCGAATAACATAGAGACCGGATCTGGGTGAAGGATAATGCCTTTCTCGTTGAGAGGGAGTGTTGAGATTCAACAAAAATATCCTAGTGAAAACTAAGCACCTACACTAGGATGGAGCCTCGGGCTATTTTTAGGTGTATGTCTACATATAGATGTATGTGCAAATTCTATTTATAGAATGCATGTCTACTATTATTATCCCTTAATATTATTTAGACAATAAACTATATTCTATTCTCAATGAGCACTTGGAAATAGTTAACTGAAGTGGAAAATCAGTTAGCTAAATTAATTTCAAGTTAAGTGGTTGGTTGGTGGGACATGAAGGTTGACTTAGTTGTAACTAAGTGATTCAAAGTTGTAACATAGTTGGAAGTGCAATTGTGAAAGTTGTAAAGTAATTTAACTCAGTTAAGTGAGTTAAACTCAGTTGTGCTATTTGTAACTAAAGATACACTAGAGAGATCAAGTGAATTAATTATTAATTAATTCACAATCAGTGGTCTCACATGCTACTGAATATTTACTATTATTAACTGCATGCATGTCAGATCCAATGGAGACCAAGTTGAGTTCTAGGTAAAAGGGAAGTAAACTATAAATTGTGACATTATCCAGTTGCAAACATGCAACCACACACACATTGGATGTTCCCATGATGATTGTGCAATCAAGGCAGGCAAGTTTGCATTCATTTAGGGATTGCTATCAGCAGGGATTGCGCAGTGGAGGAAGGTTGTCTGGAAACAGTAAATTGGCTTAGGAACTTGCCAATTTTTGTATGACAGTGTGAGACAATTAGCTCATGTATTGAGAGCTCTTGGATTAGAGCTTTGTATGTAATTGTTTCATGATCCATGATATAATATACAATAGAATATAGTGGGGTTTTTTAGCTATAAGCTTTCCCCGAGAAATTATCTGTGTTGTGTGTGATTGATATTTCTTCATGATATTATAATTGGTGATTGGGTTTTTAATTCCGCAAAGATTTGTAGAAGTGATTGTATATTTAACAGTAGCACATTGTTAGATTAGGAGAATCCAAGATATACATGTATTTTGTATAATTTTTACACCACCATCGAAGAGGTCAAGCAGATAGTTCAAAATATATGGAAGACCAAAATCAACAGGTCACCAAGATTCAGATGGGAATCCAATCTAAAGCTTGTTCAAGTAGCACTAAAATAATGGGAAAGAACGAGCTACAAGGAGTTAGCACAAGAAAAAATTGAGCTACAAAAAGAGATTGAAACCATACATGCAACATTGTAGATTGAAGAAGAAACCATAGAATTTCATACCAAAGAAAAATAAATTTACTGAAGACTTTACCAAAGTAAAAAAAAGAAGAGGAGAGCTAGAGGATTAAGTCAAGGAGCCTCTTGTTGCAATTTGGTGACAAAAATAAAATTCTTTCACAACCAAAACAAAGTAATAAGAATCAAAATCAAAGTAGATGTGATAACTAGTAAAGGAAACATCACCATAAAAGGGAAATAAGCGATCAAAATGGAAGCTCACTAACATTATAAAAGGCTCCTGACAGCAGATCTAGAGCCAGGTAGCTTTGAAGAACTCCTCAAATCAACCCCTAAAATGGTGACAGTGGAATCTAATGCAACTCTAACTAAGCTAGTGGATGAAGAGGAATTACAAAAAACTTTTGGAGCATGCTTCCAGAAAAAGCGTTAGGGTCAAATGGCTTCACAATAACCTTCTATCGCACATACTGGGATCTCATCAAAAAATATTTTCTCAAGATGATTCAATGGATTCAAATTGAGCACAAAATTTGAGGTAATACCAACTCTACTTTTATTTATATGATACCAAAAGAATCTAAGCCCACTTCTTTTCATCATTTTTTCTTGATATCCTTATGTAACTCTTATTAAAAAATCATAACCAAGATCCTTGCAAGTTGTCTAAAAATATTTCTTCCCCAAATTATCTCTGAAAACCAAGGTGGATTCATAAAAAATAGGTAGATTGTGGACAACATTATGTTAGTCCAAGAAGCCATTCAATCCAGCCTATCTCGATATGAGCAAGGTTTCATCCTTAAGCTTGACATGGATAATGCATTTAACAAGTTAGACACCCATTCCTCTTACCCGTATTAGAGAAACTTAGTTTTTCCAGGGAACTTATTGAATTCATCAAGGCATGCATCCACAAGCCATGGATAACAACCTTGGTAAATGGAAGGTTAGAGGGATTTATTCATAGCACTGGGGGCTAAGACAACATCTCCATTCATTTATATTATAATGGAAGAAACTCTCAGTAGGAAGCTGGAACATGATAGGAAAAGAGGGCTTCTTATAGGAGTTCAATATCGTATAGGAACTAAGAGTATGCACCATTTCCAATTTGTTTATGACACCCTGCAGATAGGAGGATCATCCTCCACAGTGGCGAGAAGATTCAATTTCACCCTGGATCAATTCTTGGAGGCATCGAGAGGACTTATCAATAGTCTAAAGATTTGCATATATGGTCGGAACACCTCCCCTAAAACCCTCCAATGAATTTCTCAAATATTTGGAGTACCCTGCAAAATGGAGTGGACTCACTTCAAATAATTAGGCATGCCAATATCCAAGAAAACACTAAAAACTGAAATTTGGATCAATTTCATAGATAGAATGAAAAGGAAACTTCAGCAATGGGGAATGCATTGGCTAAACTTGGTAGGTAGGTTCATCCTTATCAAATCTGCACTATCAACACTCCCCTTATATCAATTTGTAAATTTTCAAGCACCAACAAGTATACAAAAGAAAATAGATATCATCATAATGAAATTCCTATGGAAAGGAGGCAAAATAGAAAAAAAAACAGTCTCCTCAGCTATAAAAAAGTTATAGTGCCATATGAGAGTGTAGGAATAGCCATTAAACATCCTAGACTGATGAATATATATATGGGAGTGAAAATAACGTGGAGGCTAATAGTCAAAGGGCCAGTATGGTGGAAGAAAGTTTTAGAAGAGAAATACACGAGCTCCAATCATCAACAACTCTTGCAAGCTAAGATTCCCTCCATATCATATTCCCAAATTTGAAACTATGTAAAATAATCCTTCCTCTCATCCAAGACCACACCTCCAAAATTATAGGGGGAGGACAAGACATCAATTTTTGGGATGAAAGCATCATGAGAAAGACAAATCTCTAATCCACCCCTAAAATCCAACACATTAGAAATTGGCTTGTAGGAAAAGGCATTAAAAAATTGGACCAGCGATCAGATTGGCATCATAATGACATCTCTTGGAAAGGTTGGAAATATTCCATATCCCAACCAAACTCCAACATCATTGGCACCTTCTCCTGCAAAATATAGAGGGTGCAATGCCTACCCAATTCAAACATCAGGATGGTTTTAAATGGAATAAAACAGGGTGATCTCACTGATTAGGTGTTCATAAATTTTTTTCAAAATTGAAAGTTATGGGATTGGGTTGAAACTAGGTTGGTTGCGTAGATCTCGTCTTCCTTATTCCGGCACCGTGAACGGTTCGAAAAACCGATGTCGTATGAGGAAGATATCACCTTCTGATCGATATCCCAAATAGTTAAATTTTACGACAAGTTTGACTGGGATGCCCAGTCAGCATGAGGGTGCACAGTCAACAAAAAGGGAATGTTCCTAAGAATATTCCTTTTCTTAGAGCTAGTAAGAGGCTGACAAGTGGAATTATGTGATTAAGTTAAGGTTGTACGATTTTTGTTTTTGTGGCCAATTGGAGGGTGACACGTGGCCAGCCCTGAGGCTGCCATGTGTCCCCTGGACAGTGTATTAAAATTTTATGGAGGCCATTAAGCTCGACCCCATAACCTCCCATGGAGCATCCACCCACCACAATTGTCTGCGCTACATGTGAGTCTTAACATGTAAAGGACCAAGGTTCTATTTAAAGTTGGAAACATTTTCATTTGGGGGTTGGACCGCCGGCAGTCCCAACCCACCGACGATCCATTGAACGGTCACATGCCACCACAACCAAACCATGACAACAAAATGTTTACACCCAAGATGACTTCACAATCATTTTATGTTTTGAACTTAATAGATGTAACTGTTACCACAGAGATCTCCACGCGGTTAGGATTAACGCCGCTATTAACTCGGGTTTTGTTACTCTTACTACGGTTCTCGGCCCTGAGTTCCACTTGTATTTAATGTAACCGTGGGATTTTTGGGTTGGCATGTGGCCACCCCCTACCCATAACAGTGAATATTGACGGTTAGCCTAACAGAAATTTAGCACGCCCTTAATTTTTGGGTATTTGGACGAATTTAACTGTAGATAAGTGCAGTTCACCAAAATTGGTGGAGGTTTTCTAGGATTTATTGGGAAAATGACTTGGAGGGTCAATTTTTGCCGAAATGGAGTGAATGGAAAGTCATTCTAGACTAATTGGAGCATTTTGGAGCCATTGGTGCAGAGAAAACAGCCATTAGAGGCCTGTAAACACATGTATTTGCAAAATTTTGAGCATAATGAAAGATGGACATGCCATTGTGAGTTGGACCAGCAGATGTGGCCCAAGAGGGGTGACCTGCTTCATCATTCCTACTGCGTAAATTTTATGTGTGGTTTTATTTATGTGTTATACACTTGTTTAGTGTTATTTGCTCTTATTTAATGCTTATAATTCACTAAAATCACTTATATTTCATTGTTAAGATCCTCAATACTTAATCAAACTATGGAGACAAGTATGCACATGTTTAATCATTGAAAAAAAACTTAGAACAGAAAAATGTTACAGTCCTTTTAGATCAGGTTGGTATCAGAGCTAGATTTTTTTCTCTAGTGTTGTTTTGTGAAAATATTTATTTAACTGTTTGCAAGTTTCACATGCTCACTAGGTTCAAGCTCAAGAGAGGAGAAGGCACATTGGTGGAAGCAAGAGGGTCTCAAAGTGAGCCACATCAAAGGAGAGTGAGATTTCCAAAATATCCACCACCTAGTTCACCTCCTAAGGAAGCAGAAGCAACATTAAGCATGCCTTCAGAGGAAGAAGAAATCCATGAAGAAGTGGATCCCAAAGAGGAAGAAAGAGTGTTCAGGAAAGCATTCCTTGACATGACTGATATGGTTATAATCCTTTATCAAGAAAGGAATGAGAAACCAGAAGGAGAAGGATCCAAACTTCACAAGGAAGGATAAGGATCATCAGTAGGTCACAATGATGAATATAAGTCAAAGAAGGGAAATGGAGGAAATGAAGGCAGTGGAAAGTCACCATCCTCACCCTCATCATCATCATCCTCTACTTCATTTTCAGTACATCAGTCACACAAGTCAAATAACACTGGTAAAATTCCTTTTCTAAAACTTGATGTTAAGTATTAATTGAAAATGTTTAATGGTGAAGTCAATGCAGAAAATATTGATAATTGGATTAGGAAATTGGAGGTCTATTTGAGAATCCAGAACCTTCAAGATGATGATACCAAAAACCAATTAACTTCATTGAGAATGGAAGGTGGAGCACTTTTTTGGTGGGAAGCCAAGACAAAGGAGGAGATCAAGAAGCATGGTAAGATTATTCTATCATGGATTGATTTCATTGCTGCAATAAAATGACAGTTTTATCCATTAGATCATATGCAAAAGTCCATAATGAACTAGAAAAACTTTAGACAAATGAAAGGACAGAATGTGCAAGTTTACACCCAAGAATTTAGAAGAAGAGCTCTCTTATTAGGGGTAGATTTGCAGAGCCAAGATACTTTTCTCAAGTACATAGGAGGCTTACATAGCTACCTTAAACATACTATTCTCATGTTTAACCCCACCAGTCTAGATGAGGTATGTGTTCAGGCCACACATCTAGAAGCTAGAGGGAAAAACAATTCTAGTGAGGGTAGGAACAAACCTTTTAAGGGGAAAAACAAAGAGAAGACCTAAAAAGGTAAAAGAAAAAAGAATGCATCCATTAAGAAAGAGGGAGAAAAATTGGTTTGTAAACATTGTTCAAAAGAAGGCCATAATGAAAATCAATGTTGGAAATTACATCCAGAAAAGAGGCCCAAATATTTCAACAACAAAGGGAAACATAAAACTGCAGCTACAACTCAACATGATTTAGGAGAGGATTCAGGTGATGAATCTAAAATTACAGCCATGGGATTGAAGAACATGAAAGGGAAATAAATTGAAACTAATCCCAGTACTAGTACATCAAACTGTCACATACATGCTCCAAATGAAGAAGAAATAATTGAACTGTTTCATGTTAGGGTCATATCCAAACACACTAAGATTGAAAAATTGTTTAACAGTGGGTCACAAGAAAACTTGATCTCTGAAGACTTGGTCAAGAAACTTAATATTGAGACCATACCACATCCAAAACCATATCCACTTGGTTGGATTTGTAAGGATGCAAATTTACAGGTTTCAAAGAAGTGTATATTGCGGTTTGCAATAACTGCACATTTTGTTGACACAGTTGAATTAGATGTGGTTCTACTTGACATAGCAGGTATTGTGTTAGGCAGTCCTTACTTGTATGATAGGAAAGAGATCTTCCATCGCCATGAGAACAAATACCATTTATTCAAATATGGTAAGGAGTACATTGTTATAGTACATCGCAAGAAGATAAATATTGCTATGGTAAATGCTGGACAGGTAAAGACGCTGGTAAATTCAAGTAAGAATTTTGTTCTTCTAATGATTAAGCCTAAAGTTGATGTTAATCATGAATCATTTGAGGATTGTGATCCTAATTTGAAATCAGATTTATATGATGTAGTTGATGCACATCATGAGATGTTTTAGGAGCCGACATGATTTCCTCCAAAAAGGGAGATTCAACATGAGATTCAGTTGTAGCAAGATTGTCCTCTTCCAAACATTGGCATGTATCACATGTCGATAATGGAGAATGTTGAAATAAAAAGGAAAATCAAGGAGATTTTGGACAAAGGACTCATAAGGCCAAGCACTTCGCCATGTGGTTCACCCATAGTCTTGATTCTGAAGAAGTATGGGACTTGGCGCATGTGCGTAGAATTCAGAGCTTTGAACAAGATAACGGTAAAAAATTGATACCCGCTCCCAAGGATAGATGATTTTCTTGATCAGCTGAAAGAAGGAAAGTTTTTCAATAAGTTAGATTTATGAAGTGGATATCATCAAGTAAGAATTGCAAAAAGTGATATATCGAAAACTACATTCAAAACCAAACAAGGGCTCTTTGAGTCGTTGGTTATGCCATTTGGTTTGTGTAATGCACCGACGACTTTCATGTGTGTTATGGATAGTGCTTTGTGTCCATTTCTTGATGAATTTTTTATTTTGTACTTAGATGACATGTTTATTTTCAGCAAAACAAGAGAAGAACATGTCTTGCATGTGAATAGATTGCTTGATGTTTTGAGAAAAGAGAAATTATTTCTTAAGATGTCATAGTGTGAGTTTGGAAAGATTTCTTTGGTTTATTTGGGACACATTGTAGGAGGAGGTGAGTTGAGAATTGATCCTTCTAAAGTGGAAGCCATAGTGAATTGGCCCACTCCCAAAACAGTAGCCGAGGTAATAATTTTTTTAGGTGCAGCTTAGTATTGGAGAAAGTTTATTGCTAACTTTTCTGTCATCGCAGCTCCTATGCATGTAGTGACAAGTGTGAAGAAAGGCTTCCAATGGGGTGGCAAACAATGGCAAGATTTTGAAGCTTTAAAATAAAATATCAGTTCATCTCCAGTCCTTGCATTACCTAATTTGAGACAGCCATTCGAGATACAAATTGATGCTAGTGATTATGCCATGGGCGCAGTTATTTTGCAGCATGGTAAGCCTATCGCTTTTCATTCTGAAACATTCAATGGCATTGTAGCTAATTATCCTACATATGACAAAGAACTGTATGCGTTGGTACAAAGCATCAAGAAGTGGAAACACTACTTGATGGGTAAAGATACAATTATACATACCGATCACCAACCATTACAATACTTGCAGTTGCAAACAAATTTGCAACAATCATGACATTTCAGGTGGATGGGATTTCTTCAACAATTTCACTTGGTTATAAGGTACAAGAAAGGTATTTTCAATAAAGTTGTTGAAATGCTTTTAAGACCAATTATAAGTTCTTATACTTTACTCAAAAATGATTCTATTGTACATGAGAGTTACATAGAAAAGTATGCACATGATGTTGATTTTCAAGATGTGTATGCTAGTTTGAGTGAAGGGAATCAAGTTGAAGAAAATGATTATCACATGCATAAAAATTTGTTTTTTAATTTGGGCAAACTGTGTATGCTACAAGGAGAGAGGCTAAGTGTCATGAGAGAAGCTCATTCATCTCTTATTGTTGGACACTTTGGGGTAAGCAAAATAGAAGCACATCTACAAAGGTATTTTTATTGGCCTCGCATGATAGATAATGTGTCACGTTTTATAAGAGGTTGTTCTATGTATGCAACAAGCAAGCCTAGCAATAGGAAGCTTTGGTTGTACATGCCACTACCGGTACCATCAAGGCCATGGGAGAGTGTCTCCATGGACTTTGTTGGAGGTCTACCTATTTCAAGAAAACAACATGATTATCTTTATGTAGTTGTGGATAGATTCAGTAAAATGTGTATACTTATGCCATGTAAGAAAACCATTACTGTTGAACAAACTGCTGAACTTTATTTTCAACATGTACGGGTTCATTATGGATTGCCTACTTCTATTGTTAGTGACATGGATTCCAGGTTCATTGGGAATTTTTGGTCCAATCTTTGGAGTATGATGGACACAAAGTTGAAAAAGAGTATTGCTTTTCATTCACAAATTGATGGCCAAACCAAGGTGGTGAACATAACCATTGTGCATCTATTGAGAGGATATTGCAACAAACATCCTAAGTTGTGGGAAGAGCAACTGCATTACATTCAGCATGCTTACAACCGGGAAAAACACTCTTTTACAAATACATCACCTTTTGAAGTATGCTTTGGGTATTTTCCAAAATCTCCATTAGACTTCATCTTTGAGAAGGATGTTGCAATCGATGGGCATAGTGATATTGACAAGGCTCGAAATTTCATTGAGAAAATTCATATTATACATCAACAAGTTCAAGAACATCTTGAGAAGAGTCAAAGCAAGCACAAGGAGAGGCATGACAAATATAGAGTTGATCACAAGTTTCAAGAAGGAGATGAGGTATGGTTGCACATAAGCAAAGAAAGGATGGAAGGAGAAGGTAAAAAGCTCAAACCCATTCGCTATGGTCCATTCAAGATCATAAAGCAAGTTGGTAACAATGCATTTCAACTTGACTTGCCTTCATATATGCAAATGTATTTAGTTGTTAATGTTGAAAACTTACATTTGTATGAGCCACCTTTGATCGATGATCAAGGAAGTGATGTTCAACTGCCTTCTATTGAATATTTCTAGCCAGAATTTCTGGATGAGCTCAAGCAAGATACAATTCTTGACGGGAGGACAAAATCATCCAAGAAGGGAAGTGTTGATTACCTCCGAGTTGGGCTCAAAGGCAGTAAGCCAAGCAAGGAAAAGTGGATGGAAGTTGGAAAGGTGAGGGAGTTGTACCCTCATCTACTGAATAGGTAATCAAGTCTTTTGGGGTCCAAAAGCTTCCCAATGGGGAGGTGTGATCAGGTGTTCATAAATTTTTCTCAAAGTTGAAAGTTACAGGATTGGGTTGAAGCTAGGATGGTTGCATAGATCTTGTCTTCCAGATTCTGGTGCCGCAAACGGTTCGAAAAACCGATGTCGTTGAGGGAGATATCGTGTTCTGATCAACTTCCCAAACAGCTAAATTTTGCGACAGGTTTGACTAGGATGCCCAGTCAGCATGAGGGTGCACAATCAGCAAAAAAGGAATATTCCTAAGAATATTCCTTTTCTCAAAGCCATTCAGAGGATAACAAGTGGCATTATGTGATTTGGTTAAGGTTGTACGAGTTGTGTTTTTGTGGCCAATTGGAGGGTGACACGTGGCCAGCCCTGAGGCCGCCATGTGTCCCCTGGACAGTGTATTAAAATTTTATGGAGGCCACCGGGCTCGACCCCACAACCTCCCATGGAGCACCCACCCACCACAACCTTTTGCACTACATTTGAGTCTTAACATGTAAAGGACCAAGGTTCTATTTAAAGTTGGAAACATTTTCATTTGGGGGTTGGACCGTCGGCAGTCCCAACCCGTCAGCGGTCCATTGAACGATCACATGCCACCGCAACCAAACCACGACAACAAAACTTTTAGACCGACGGTGACTCCACAACCGTTTTATGTTTTGAACTTAACACATGTAACTGTTACCATAGAGATCAGCGTGCAGTTAGGATTAACTCCACTATTAACTCGGTTTTTGTTACTCTTACCGCAGTTCTCGGCCCTGAGTTCCGCTTGTATTTAATGTAACCGTGGGATTTGGGGGTTGGCATGTGGCCACCCCCTACCCATAACATTAAATCTTGACGGTTATCCTAGCGTAAGTTTAGCGCTCCCTTAATTTCTGGGTATTTGGCTGAATTTAACTGTAGATAAGTGTAGTTTACCAAAATTGGTGGAGGTTTTCTAGGAGTTATTGGGCAAATGACATGGAAGGTCAATTTTCACCCAAATGGAGTGAATGGAAAGTCATTCTAGACTAATTAGAGCATTCTGGAACCATTGGTGCAGAGAAAAAAACCATTAGAGGCCTGTAAACACATGCATTTGCAAAAATTTTAGCATAATGAAAGATGGACATGCCATTGGGAGCTGGCCCAGCAGATGTAGCCTAGGAGGGGTGAGCTGCTTCATCATGCTTGCTATGTAAATGTTATGTGTGCTTTTATTTCTCTGTTATACACTAATGTTCAATGTTATTTTCTCTTATTTCATACTTCTAATTCACTAAATTCACTTATATTTCATGGTTAAAATCCTCAACACTTAAGCAAACTATGGAGACAAGTATGCACATGTTTTATCACTAAAAAGACACTTAGAACATCAAAATAATATAGTCCTTTCAGATCACTTACATTATTAATAGTAGCTATAATGTCCTCCAATGAGATCAAGAGTTACAGACCCAATGACCTTACTGTAAAATGGTCTAGAAAACTGAGAGTCTACCCAAAATAAATCTCTTCATCTAGACCCTCCTTAGGGGGAAGATTGTAACTGCTGATAATCTCAAAAAAATGAAGCATTCAAGGACCAACCATATGTCCTATATTCCATAACACAGAGGAAACCATCCAACACATGTTTCTCTCTTGTCCATTCTCTTAAAGCTGTAGGAAAATTATGCATCAACCTCTTCCTGTTCATGTAGATAAAGAGAAGAACATAAGCGAGTTTTTTGCTCACTATAACTCTAGTTATCCTTTCTCTTTCAAAAACAATAATTTTCTCAAACACCTTTAGATCATCCTTCCTACATATTTATGTTGGAATATCTGGTTAGCTTGAAAGAATGCATATTCCAAAATAAAAAACCAGATCCAAGGAGGATTATAGCCCAATCTTGGGGTCTCTTAACATAAACTATACTCTTCAAAGGAAAAATACATCTAAACCAACAATGCCTGCAAGTGGAAGAGGTGTTATGGTTTAAATTCATCATGGATAAAACTCCACATAGCACAATTAACCCGCAAAGAAGATGACCTATGCTCACCAATTGGAAGATCGGGTTAAAGGACAAGGAGTTTGTAGATTGGTTAAAGGAACAAAAGAAACCAATCTCTTCTTCGACGGGGCCTCCAAACACAACCCATGAAGGGTAGGGGAAAGGGGAATCATTTTTTATTCTAAGGGAAAAGAATAAAATTCTGATGAATGGGGGTTGGTACATGATACAAAAAATAGAGTGAAAGCATATGGGCTTCTCCTGGGAGCTAAGATCCTATGCAGCCTCAGCTCAATAACTACATCATGATTAGTGAATCATAGGTTTTATTATTTAACAAATTATCAAAGGCTCCACACCCTATACATGTCAACCTCAACCAAATTGTGATCTGAATCTAGCAATATTTGAAACATATTTATGAGATCTCCTTCTATCACATCTGCAGAGAAAAAAATGTCAAAGCATATCTGCAAGAAAATTGCGTTTGTCAGCGCCCTCAAGGTCAAGCCAAAGTAAATGCAGAGATAAGTATCCTGCGTATTTCTTGAAAGAACCTCTAATCATGTGCAATCATGGTAATTGATATGCTCTCTTCAGAACAAGAATCGACGAACCTCCAATTCGCCGACGTGCACACTCCAATTATCAATAAACCACTCTCCAAAGGAAAAGCTATAGATCTCAAAATGGATTTAAGCTTCATTGCTGGTATATTTTCTCAATCTACTACGATCCAGGTGTCTTAATGGAGTGAATCTGACCCTAAATCCATCCTCATTCCTCGATCTTGAATCTCTTTCATGGAAAATTGTAGGGGCTAATATTCGCAAGTGTGCTATTTTTTTATGATTTTTCCAAAAAAAAGATTCGTCATTTTCCATTTTTTAATAAAAATGATTTTCCCAAATTTTACAATATAAAATTAGTTTACCTTAAAAATCGACAACATTATATAAAGAGTATATATAAAATCATTATAAATTTGTATAATTTTACAAATACATTAATACACATTTTATAGTTTGCATATTAGGGACTAGTGAGATTTGCCAATGTTTTTAAACTTCAAGATAATTTTCCATTATTAAAAGCTTCCCTGATCTCTTTAAATAACCACCGTGTCTATCCTTCGTCCTTCATCCTCTCACCGAGTGACTTTCTCCCATCCCTTCTATTCCATGTGTTATTACCTTATCCTCCCTACATTCCTTCGTGGCATCAAATTGCCCATGCCTGCATTGTGCTTCCCTCAAGACCGAGCTGTAGTAGGTTAAAACTATCTAGAAGCAATGGCATGAGAATTATCGATTTGAGCATGGTCTCCTATTCACATCAACAACCTCACTCAAAGAGACTCTCAACAAATCATATTATCATTTCTCCCATACTGAACATGCCTTATCATCTCTGCAAGAGGTTGTGGATGGTCATCACGATTGTGTTGGAATGTTGGAATATCGTCTCTCACTCCTAGAAAAGAATATTATAAAATACTTAGGGTTCAACAATCGTAATGATGCCCTCCCTTAGCCAGAAGAATGATCCATCAACTAGGAACATAAAGGATCATCATAGTCTACAACAAGTTGCTACAATAGTTCACCTATTTTCAAAAGAGTCTCATGAAATGCAAACATAGTTTTTTGTTGTATCGATTTGTTAGGATTCACTAGTTTTAGCCCTCTCTTTGTAATAGAAAGAAACTGCAGGAAAGAAAATCTGAGCCTAGAATTCAACTCCTGCTTATATGAAACAATGTACCATGAGCCTTAACCTCTTTTTTGGAATGAAATCAGATAACTGACACTGTTAAAAGAAAGTCTATTTTTAGCAAGGGGTTCCAACTAGGATGACTATGGTAGTGACTGGGAACTGAATAGGTAGTGACATGAAAATTTCCTCTTTGTTATTGTGCATGAAATTATCCATAGGATCCCTAATCATTAATGCACACTACCTCACTTATTTTAGGGTACTATCTTATCCACAACCTTATCCACTCACCTAATAATCTTATCTTTTAATTTTCAGTTTTGGTTTGGAGGATTTTTGTTATTTCTAAGTTAAGAGTTAAATGAGGGAATCTTCAATTCAATTACAACTTGATTTTTACTCCGTTTATACTTAGTAAATTATATACTCACTCTATTTTATGGTCTCCTATTTTAATTTTAGGCTATTAGCTACTCAACGAAGGTGATTTTCTATTTTCCAGTGTGAATTCACTATGGAACCCCAACCTAGTGTGCATTGGTTTCCTCTTAGGGATGATTATTTAACTGTATTCATGTCAAGTAATAACACACACAAGAGTTTATGAGTAATTTGAATTGTTCTATTTAGCTACTCATACTTATTTAGTGAAATTATATTCTATCTTCTTTCTTGTTATGGAATTGCTATTGTAGTATTTTCTACATAATAGAACTTGTGCTTGTGCTTAAAATCCAACAAATTAGAGGAAATATGTTGAGACAATATT
Organism: Pinus albicaulis; assembly: GCA_034641835.2. Taxonomy (NCBI): domain Eukaryota; kingdom Viridiplantae; phylum Streptophyta; class Pinopsida; order Pinales; family Pinaceae; genus Pinus; species Pinus albicaulis. The sequence goes on from CM076583.1 coordinate 746,169,337, forward strand.
ATGAATGTTTAATATGTAGGAATGCAAACTAGTTGGGTCCTTGTTCTTTTAGGTGTAAGTTTATTTGTAGATAAGTGTTCCAAGACACAAGAAGAGGAAGATGACATGTCTAATGTTCCCTATGTTGGTGTTATTGACAATTTGATGTATGCAATGGTTTGTACTAAACCAAACATTGCACATGTATTGGGAGTTTTTAGTAGATATAAGTCAAAACTAGGGTATGAGCATTCAATAATTGTGAGGAGGGTTTTCGGGTATTTGCATGACACTAAAAGCTTTGGAGTAGATAGAGTGTTGGACATACATGACTTTGTTGATACAAACTAGGCAAGAGATTTGGATAATATATATACAAGTAGTTAAATGTTAAACCTATTTGGAGGAGTAATTAGTCAGATGAGTAAGAGACAATTTGTAGTTGCACTCTTAATTAAAAAAATTGAATACATAGTAACCACTCATGTGAGGAAGATGTATAGTTACATAAATTGTCTCCAAGTATTGGATTTATACAAGAAGCTACAATATTAGAATGTCATAGTCAGATTGCAATATTTTTTTAAAATAACCCACTTTATCATTCTAAGACAATGTATATTGATGTTCAGTACTACTTTCCAAGAGACGTGGCTGAATATAAGAAGGTGTTGTCGGTGGAGGACACTTTTAAGAATGTTGTAGATTCTTTAACAAAGTTTATTAGCACTTAGAAGTTTTATGGGTGTAGAGAAAAAAAGGGAATTGTTGCCTTGGATTGTTGATCATGTAATCCTAGGACCCTTTAAATGCAAAGAAAACAAGTGGGAGAATGTTGAGTATCTATTGTATTATTTGCAAAATTGGTCTCATGTACGATTCATATTTTCCATGGGAAACAAGGGGGATGTAGGGGGGTATCGATCCCATGAAATAGAAAAAAAATGGTGGTATTTTGAGTCTATTTTTTGTGGTTTTCAGCACATGGTTTTTTAGCACATAATTTTCTAATTCTAGTTATGGAATTAAGGTTATAATATAATCTAGGCCATTGGATTGAGTTTTTGGATGTTGCATGATCCTATATATATTATTATAAATGATGAAGTTTATGATGATTAATTTTGTATATGTAAAGAAAAAATGTTTATATTTCCTAGATAAATATATGTATATCATCCCCCTCAAGGGACACAAAAAATTCTTGAAAAGGAACTTTTTTTCTAGCCCTTAATGCACCAAAAATATAAAAAAGTTAAAAAGGACCATATGAATTTTATAAGGGTTCTTCATAAAATTCATGAATTATAAAGGACCCTTTAATAGACAAGGGTTCTTCATAAAATTCATGAATTATAAAGGACCATATGTGGAGAGTTATAGCTTCCTTGTAGAATTCATCCACCTTGACATTTATCTCCCTATAGCTGTGAGAGAAAGAATTCCATTCAAAGCTCTAAATGAGCCCCCTAATCTAGCTGAGCAGATATTGTAGTCTCACATTCTGAACTTTGAAATTGCTCTTTTCACATCGTATGACCATCTTGGAATATCTCAAAATCTAAAGCTTGGATAGACCAATCTATTTGACATGATATAAGAGAGACCACAATTCAAAAAATTTACGCTTTGAGTTTTATGTAGGACTAGGAGCATATCAAACACAATAAAGATGAGAGAAAATTAAATGGGGAACCACACCCACCCCACGTCATGGATGGTGGCCTTAACATGCTCCGTCAAAAAACCCCTAGGGAATTTCACAATCCAATGGAGGCATGATGAGATTATGAGATTTAGATTTCTTAGGATCAACCTTAGATCCCTTTGTCAACTTCATGGTTAGCTCAACAAAAACTTCCACATGTACTTATTTATCTTGGAAAATTTTGAGATTTCAATGATGATGAAAGTTAAAGGAGTGAATGTAAACAATTTGTTGGTTTTCCCGGTTAAGGATTTTTGGGATAAATATTTTAATATTGTGTGTGATTACTTTTGCTTATTGTCCTATTTATAAAAAGTTTGTGTATGTGTTACTTACTATAAAGGTTTAAAATATACAAATATCCCCTACAAGTGATGAAAAATGGGTCATACAAGCAACTTGAGAAATGATAACAATTTGAGAGATGAATGGTGATCAATATAACTGAATGTTATAGGTTTATATTTTGGAATGATTGCCTATCAAAATTGAACATTTTGTTTGATGTCTACATGTTGTCCCTATTAGTATGATAAAGAGTTACGAATAATTGTAATACTTATTTATTGACATTTAGGTTATCATGAACCTTTATGTTCTCTCATTTTGTATGACAAAGAGTTCTTATCCGTATATAAGAAACTGAGTTTTATATTCTATCACATTATTTGTCATTGTAAAATGTTACATTCTTAATTAAAAATATGGATAATCTATGTCATTATAGTGAAAAGAGATATAATAATAATAATATGATTTTAAGCTCGTGGTTACTATCTTCTTCAAATCTACTCAACAAATTGTTCCAATTTCAAAATTGGTGTTTAAGCCAACATTGTTCTATATAATTGTTGTTTAACCTAAAATGGGAAGGTAGTGTAGAGTACCACTTTTCAATTATTTCATCATCCCAGTGTTGTTAATTGAACCCTTGACATCAAACATAGTGATGACATTGTTAAACACAAGATCAACGATAAACAACATCTAGTTACTATATTTTCATGTACATAATTTCTTGGTTGAGTCAAAACCTCAAAGAGTGAAATTATTGAGTAGTCCCATTGAGGTGTGGCCTTGTATAAGGGGCATCACCTATATTCTTGGTGCTTATATTGGATTGGAAAGAAACATGTCCTAAGGATGTTATTCCCTTGTGATTGTTGTTGGATTTGAACATTGGTTTGCACCATTTAGTTGAATAACTTTAAAATGAATAAGGCATAGATAAGTTATTTATGTTTGATTATTTTTTATGATTTAATGTAAAATATTATTTAATTTTTTTACAAGGAAATGTTTATTCATATTCATGATATTTATTGAATCAAAAAAGAGAATAAAAAAGCTACAACGCACCCACCCTATTCAATGTGTAACTCAAAGTCATTCAAAATACCCTTTAGACTCCAATAGAGCCTTGTAGTGAAATATTCAGAGTGTTAGAGCTTAAGTTGCCCTAGTGCCCCTTATACAATATTATCAATGTGTAACTCAAAGTCATTCAAAATACCCTTTGGAGTCCAATATAGCCTTTTAGTGAAATATTTCATTGTCAGAGATCAAGTGCCCTTTGTACAAAAGCACCCTACTAATTATTTCAACTATTTTTAATGTGTAACTCAAAGTCTCTCAAAATACCCTTTTCACTCCAATAGAGCCCTGTAGTGAAATATTCAGAGTGCCAGAGCTTAAGTGCTCCTAGTGCCCCTTATACAATATTTTCAATGTGTAACTCAAAGTCATTCAAAATACCTTTTGGAGTCCAATATAACCTTTTAGTGAAATATTTCATTGTCAGAGATCAAGTGCCCTTTGTACAAAAGCACCCTACTAATGTTGAGTTTGAATATTTTCAATGTGTAACTCAAAGTCATTCAAAATACCCTTTTCATTCCAATAAAGCCTTGTAGTGAAATATTCAGAGTGTCAGAGCTTAAGTGCCCCTAGTGCCCCTTATACAATATTTTCAATGTGTAACTCAAAGTCATTCAAATTACCTTTTGGAGTCCAATATAACCACTTAGTGAAATATTTCATTGTCAGCAATCAAGTGCCCTTTGTACAAAAGCACCCTACTAATGTTGAGTTTGAATATTTTCAATGTGTAACTCAAAGTCATTCAAAATACCCTTTTCACTCCAATAGAGCCTTGCAATGAAATATTCAAAATGTCAGAACTTAAGTGCCCCTAGTGCCCCTTATACAATATTATCAATGTGTAACTCAAAGTCATTCATAATACCCTTTAGAGTCCAATATAGCCTTCTTAGTGAAATATTTCATTGTGAAAGATTAAAAAAATGAAAATTATGTATTCCAATTATATAAATTTTTTTACATTTATCTTTTAAAATTAGTTTCTTCTCTCACCCAAACTCTTAAAGTTGACTCCTTAAAAGTATTCAATTTTATATATTATACGAAAGTATTAAATTGATATCCTCTATGACACTCTTGTCATGTCCTTTTGTTTTTTGAAAGTTTAGAGGAAAAGGTCAAAGCATATCTAGAAGCCAAAGATTTGCTTGTCCCCATTGATGCCCAACCTTTTCCACATCCTATGGGAAAGGGGTCATGAGTGCCAAGTTGAACAAGAGTCCGGTTACAATTACAAACTAGAACCTATTCCAAAACTAGTCAAGTCTTGTCCGGTCTGTACTTTTGGCATGATATCTCCGACTAGTCACTTCACCTTTGTCATAAAATCTAATGCCATCTTATCACTAGTATCTTTATAACCCAACTAGAAAATCTCACTATTTTTATAATCCAACTAGCATATCATTAATTCGTTGCAGGGATGGTACTTATCTAGTTCCCCATTTTGTACGCCAACCCACATGAATTTGTTTCTATACCCGGAGGCAGGCCCCACCCTTCCACTCAATTTCAATAAAAAAAACTAAGGGACTAAAATCCTTAATTAAAGGTTGAGGCCCCACCAAAAAAATTAATAATAGTACCGCTCTGTACTCAAATCTGACCTCCGAATTGACGGCCGCAACGTAGTGGCAGTCTGGCGGGGTCCGCCACTTATTTTCCTCCACGTGACCAACAGGGACGGTGTCGGTAGAACTTGTAGACCGGGACGGGAGGTGCTCCAGTCAATCCACGTACTTTGTATGAGCAAATTGAATGTACCTTCACGCTGACACGTGTCAGTATCGATAAACAAACGAGGTTGGTGCCGCTGTTTAATGCCGTCAGCTTGGCCTATTGTGCGTTACAAGGAATCGATTAAAAAGGTAGGTTCCTTTAATTTTTTGGCAAATTGCGAGGACAATTTCTTGCTTTCACACATGGGAATACAAACTTGTCACACTAAAAATTGAGAGGGATTAAATATCTACTTTAAAAGGAGATTGGTACATCAAAAGATTTGATTTTTTTAAATTTTCCATAAAAGATCTAAAATAGTTTAGTTATTAGTTTATTTTTATGTAATTAATTATAATTATTTATTTTAGTTTAATTTTATGTAATTTGATCGAGTCCATATATTTAAATGAGACATTACAACATTTACATACTAGACTGAGTCCATATATTTAAATACGACATAACAACTCGACGAAAAATGCCTTTAAGGTAAAATAAAATTAGTGCAACTGTATAAATTAAATAGTTGATAAAATTGATAAAAATCAAAATACTTATTTTATAATGCATCTCACATTACCAAAAAAAAAACCAAAAAAATTGTAATTTTATTTTAAATTATTATTAATATAAATTATAAAAAATTAATATATGAATTAAATATATATTCATTTAAAAAATATGTCATAAAATTTTTAACCATGCATATTTACTCTCATATTATTATGGAAATCTTTAATTTTTAAATAGACTTTGTTACAATATCATGGCTTACTAATTCCACGTGCCCAAAAAACAATAACTCATATTTGACATGTGTTGAGAGGTTATTTTTTCTTGTAAGTTAATCAATTTAATTAAAAGGGAAAAAACAAAACATAATTGTTTTTTAGATAAATCTCAACCTTTGATATGTGACTACGGTGGAAGTTATTTCCTTACCATCCACATAATAATTATTGATAATTAAATTGAAATTTAGGAAACCCCATGTAATAATTTTTATACTTGTATTCTAACTCTTATGGTTTTATTCAATGAGATCAGTTCCCTTCTTCACCTTGTCCTGAGGATGAACCACATTAGATGGTTTGAAACGTCGACCAAATCCTAATGATGTGATTAATCCGAAAGACATTTATCTATTTTACGGTTTTGTTTTTTTCGTATATTTTTTGATTAATTTTTTCTAATATTTGGAAGGGGTAGATTGAAATGATAAGTTTGAATTATGAAGTTTATACAATTCCAATATTTGAAGGGTTTTTAAGGGTGTTGAATTCATTGATTCAAAAACTCATTTTAAATAACAAAATTTCACAATCCCACCACAAATTGTATCACCATACACCAAATTGTTGTATAAGACTCCCTTATTTGTGGGACAAAAGATACACCTCTAAACGATTTGACTATTAAATTCTATGAAGGTATACATACTCTAGTCCCTCTAGATTTGAACTTATGCTCTTAAAAATAAATACATGTCCTTAACCATTATATTTTTTTATTATAATAACAGGCAAGTTTTTTTTTTCACATAGAAAAAAATGGTTTTCACTTGTTATTAACAGATGAATTAAAGAGGAAAATTCCATCATATTTAGGAATCATGCAATAAGTTCATAACTCTTCTCTAAAGAGAGAATACTACTTAGTACTAGAACAACAAAATTACCTATCTTGATAAATACAAAATAGACATGTCCAAACCTTCATCACATGAATGTCACTTAGAAAAACAACATGAATATACATCCCACACCAAACCAAATCCATAAAATAATAGAATCACCAAGAAATCCACTTTACAGATACACAATCATGCATAAGAAAAAATATAACTTCAACAAAAAAACCACAAGGAGTTGGAAATGATTATAGTTGTCTGAGCCATAACATACCAAAAAGTACAACTAGTAAGCCCTAAGGGTTCCTCTATCCATAACTAATTTCTCCTTCATTTCATGGAAACTGAACCAACCTTCAGGAAGAGTAAGGGCTTCTTAGACAACTTGTCTACTAGATAGTTATGCTAATGAAAGATACGGTTGAAAGAAAGTGCATGGAAATTCTCTTTAATTCTTTGGATTTTGTCTTGCCAATGTGAAAGAGAAAGCACCTACAATTGAGACCAACCAATAACCTAATCAATGATAACATTTAAATTTCCAAAGGTCTGTAAAGAAAGAAAGCCTTTTCTGGAAGCAAAGAATAGTAAAACCCATAAAGCCACCATCTTAACTTTGGTATTGGTCCCTTTTCCATCTCGCGATGAAACTAAAAATATGTGACTAGGACTAATGACCAGTTGAAATCCACCTCCACATTGATTAATCTATGAGGCCCCATCAACAAAATCCAAAGAACCCTGAAATGAAGCGAAAGGAATTCCTTGGGGTTTCTTAGGTTTGAGGGAAGTGTCCACATGAAATTCTTTGAAAAAACCAAAGACTTTAGAGCTGACAATAGTAACTGAATTTCTAGAATATTAAAAAGGGACATAATTCCTTTACTTCCAAATACTCCAAATCACAAAAATAAGAAATATATTGAAGAGTCTCATTGAGTTGTGTCACTTTTAAAAACTTTCTTCAGAGACAGACTCCCAAAAGCGGGACATCTCTAACATACCAGGAATATCCTTCCAAAAAAGTTGGGAAAAACCACACTAGTCAAAAATATGATCAATAGATTCAACATTCATCCTACAAAGAATGCAAACATTAGGACCACATCATCCCTGCTTGATGATGTTGTCCCAGGTCAAAATATTATTTTGAAGAACAAGCCCATAAAAACATTTTAGCTTTAAAGGTGCATTTCATTTCCACAAACAATGAAACCACCACTTTTCATGGAAATCCACCTTAGAGGTCACAATAGCTTCATAAACATCTTTAGTAGAAACCTAACCAATTGACCAGGGAAAATTTTAGGGGCTAATATTCGTAGATGGGCTAATTTTCCATGTTTTTTCCAAAAAAAATATTCACCAATTACCATTTTTTTCTAAAAACGATTCACCCAAATTTTATAATAGAAAAATAATTTTACCTTAAAAATCACCAAAATTTTATAGAGATTATATAAAATCATTAGAAGTTTGAATATTTTTACTAAAATATCGCCAAATATTTTATAGTTTTCATATTATGGATTAGTGAGATTCTCCAAGGTTTCTAATCTTTAATATCAATTTCCATCCTTAAAATTTTCCCTGCAATTGACACATTTTAGCTCCAAACTAATTCATATTTCCTATTAGTAATATATTTCTAGTGTAATTAACCCAAAGATAAATATATTCCATTCCCCCTCATAGGGGAAAGGAAACCCCAAATTTGTAGCTTGTAACCAACCACATTAACCTCATTTGAAAGTTGTTTTTTTAAATGAGATAGAAACATGAATCCTTTTCTATTTAAGAGGTAGACAAGGTCACGAGCTAATATGAAGAAGTCCTTGCCACTAATAAAAGGATCCATTCCCAAGAGAATACTAGAACCATCTCCAACATTCCAAGAAAGCCATTGGTGAAGAGAATCAAATGATTTCATTAATGCTCACCAAACAATTGAAAATTTGGAGGTAGATTTGTTACATTTTCTGATCCAATTGACAAGATTCAATTTTTTAAGGCACTTTGAGTTCATAAGTTCACTCCAAAGACCAACTCCTATCAACACTCTCCACAAAATTTTCATTCTCAGTGCAAGTACGAACCAATGGAGGTTTTTAATACCCGAACCTCCCAACTTTTTTGGCAGAGAAAATTTCTTCCAACTGACTAAGTGGATTCCTTCTTTAGAAATGTTATATGACAAAATAAATATGAACATCCTGTGTCTTATTTTATTGAGAATAGAATGGATATCTGTCAAAACCAACTAGAAAATTGGAATGTTCTCCAAGACAAATTTAATAAATGTCAATCTTCCTCTAATAGAAAGCCACCTGTAGCTCCAATGATCAACTTTATTTTCCGTTATTTTTAGAAGCTAGAACTAGTCTTCAATAAGGTAATTATTAGGTTTTAGGAAGAAACCCAAGAACTTGATACCCGAGTCAATGGATGCATAATGTAAAGGAAAAAAAGATAATATCTGAGATGAAACTTGCTCACCCACATTATGTTAAAGGAAGAAATATTTATTGTTACTAATTTCCATATCCGAGGTTTAAAAAAATCCCTGAATACCATCATAAAAATTTGACCATTTCATTAAAGACCCTATCACAAAAATAAGTACATCATCCATAAACAAAAGATGAGTAATGTATCTTCCTATAATTATTTAACTCCAGTGACCTTACCTGCTCTTCTAGCCTGATCAAACTGTAAGCTCAAAATTTCCACCACTAAGAGAAATAACAATCTTGAGACAAATTGAATTCTTGTCTTAATCCCCTATAGCTTTTAAAGAAACCAAAGTGGGGGACATTGATTGAAACTTCAAAGTTGGTTGAATTTATACATCCCATAATCAAATCAGTGATTCCAAGGTTTAAACCAATTTGGAGGAGAACAAGTCTTGAAAAGCCTTGGTCCACTTTGTCATAGGCTTTAGATAGGTCCACTTTCAGAATAAGGGCTTCCAACTTCTTGGCTTTGATAGAGTGGAGACTTTCAAAATTATAGAAGCCTATTTCAAAATAAACATACCTATTAGCATATTATTATTATGCCAATAAGTATGTTTATTTATAAATAAGCTTCTAAAATTTTAATTTTAATAATAATAATTATGTAAATAGGCATGTCCATTTTGAATAGGGCTTCAAGAATTTTACTTTAACTATCAATAATTATTTGGTGGATGGTAGGGATTTGACCTCCATTGCATATTCGAGAATATTCCTAGTAATAGCCATAAATAAAAGGTTGAAACTTATCTTAAAAGTAGTTATGTTCTTTATGCCCATTTAATTAAATTGATTAATTAAAAAAACAATGCCATATGAACATATGTTATAAGGACACAAGTCATGGTTTTTGGGGCTGGTGGTATTAGTAAGTCATGGTATTTGTTCATGACATTATAACAAACTCTCTTTATAGGGTTAAGAATATTCATGGTAAAGTGGGGGTGAATCTTCATGGTTATGAATCTAGTTACATCTTTTTTTAAATGTATATATGTTTAAGTCGTATATATATTTTTTTTTTATAAATAATAATAATAATAATAATAATTGTTTAATTTTATGTTTTTATATTTTATTATGACAATGTGAAAAGTATCATGACATAAATGTTTTGATCCCTATTGGCATTTATCAGCCATTTAATTTATATGTTGTGCTAGTAAGATAAAAGAATTGATTATCTTTGTAATATTAAAAAACAAAATATGGTGGGGTGGCAGGAGGGGGAGGGATCCTTTGGGATCACGATGAGCAACATTAAATTAAGTTTGCTTAGAGACTTGGTAAAGAAACCAATAACATGGTGGAGATGTATGGGATCATGTTAGGCCTTCAATTAACTAAGGAAAGAGGCATCTCCACGATCACAATTGTTGGGGACTCTCTCATAAAAATTCAACTTTTGGAAAATGGATCTAATCCTAAGGCTAAAAAATTAAATCTTCTCCTCCAAATAATCAAGATCATCTTGGACACCTTTCAGCCTAAAATATTCTTTCATATCCTAACGATCCAAAATTCTAAAGTAGATAAGAAAGCTAACCAAGCCTGTAATATGGCGAAGGGGAAAATTGAGATCAATTGGCTAAGGGGATGGAGAACCATACCATGGCTTCAAATATAGGAATGGCATGCTCCTTTCCTCATAAAATTAGAAAAAAAATAGAGCTACGTTGAGAAGCTTAGATTTAAGTGTCAATACTTATGAATTAAATGCACCCTCTATGCACAGTTCAATTAGGATGTAAAATTGAGGAATCTTCAGTGAGGTGGAAAGAAGTAAGCATGAAACCCACATACCCCCTTGTCACTTGCCTCAAGTGAATATGAATTGACATATCTGGTCTCACTTCTCATTTTGCGAGCAAGGCACATACGAGGAATTCGACCTGGGCGATTTATTACTCAGTCTTAAGGACAATATGGATTCTGTGTGGGAGGTACAAATCTCAATCATTTCATTCATGGAGGTTAATAATGTAATTGATATGGAATTAATTTATTTATGGGTGAGTGGAGGGAATTGGTTCAATGTGAGAATTCAGTTCTATGATCTCCATGCTTTGAGGCCCCTTCTGAGCCTGCAAAATTTTAGAGTGGGGCATACAGGGCTTCGACCTTTCACGGCTCATTTCTCAATCCTTTGTATTTCCTTATGAAATAGGAATTTGAAATTAGCCTCTCGCCCCTCAAAATAATCTCTATCTACTTGAGTTGAAGCCTTAGTCCAACTCTGCAACATGATTTTGGGAAAGTGACATCCTAGGTGGCAAGCCTCATAAGCACCCTCCATTTCAATTACTTCTAGGTTTTCAAGTGTATTGCAGGAATAATTTTGGTAATATTTATGCAACCTTTTTTATCCAAATATTTAGTGCGCCAAACTGCAATCTCCTTCCATAAATTCCTTGTGCCCATCTACTCTAATCCATCTCATTATAAACTAGTTTTTCTTGGAAATGGGAGTGGGTTTTGCAGGTGTCATAGGTTCAAATTTGTGAATTTTGTGTTACTGGACTCTAATGGAAAATCACCGTTGAAAGGAAGGATGCAAGGGTGACTCGGATTCATTCCCCCTCTGCTCTCATCCTCGTTAGTAAGCATCTCATTAGAGGAAATTTCAACCTAAAAGTACCCATGAAATTTTCATGTAATTTCCATGTCAAAATATGTAAACCAATCAAAAGCCTTTAAATTTGAAAAGAGGTACATGTAAATATTTTGGAGGGAAAATAAAAACTACTTTTTAAATTATATTTTTGGCTTCTCTCCTTATAGGTTTACTCAAATTTCAAGTGTATACATTCGTTGGATTTAGAATTAAATTCGACATCCAATGAGTACCCATTATCCATACTTTGGAGGAGACCTACATTGATAAAAATTGAAGATACACGTGTTGAACACATTTTTTAATGTATATTCAATTTTTATTAATGTGGATCTTCTAAAAAAATTTCATAACGGGTACTCGTTGGATGTGGAATTTAATTCCGCATCCAACGAGTGTCTACACTTGAAATTTGAGTAAACCTATAAGGAGTTGAGTAAAAAATACAAGTAAAAAAAGTAGTTTTCTTCTTTTCCCTCCTAAATACATAACTCTCATTTTATTATTTTAACTATTATTTTATTATTTTTCCTTAGGAGGCCACTTTTAGGCTGAAATTTCCTCTAAGGTGATTGTAACTCTCTTCATCAATTCTTTCTACAACTCCTGCAAATAGTACTTGAACAATTTGAAGGAATACAAAGGATTTAGGATCATATCAACTAAAAAAATGATGAAATAGACTCTCTTTGCAAATAATACTTGAACAATTTGAAGGAATAAAAAGGCTTTAGGATCATATCAACTAACAAAATGATGAAATAGACTCTCTTTGCAGCTAATTGAATGACCTCACCTCATCACGCCATGCTACAAGTCAGTAGTGTTCATAGATAAAATCAGGTGCAAACCAAGCTCAAGCAATGTTAGTAGATCCCCACGTGTTCAATGACAATGTACGATAAAACTAATCTTCTTTGTGGTCAATTTTGTCGGCTATATAGTTGCAAGTATGTTAGTAGTGTGTATGTGTCGCGTAGTCTATGTGTAGAAGATGTTGGATCTCCTATTTTGTTTTCCTCTAATGAAAAATCAGCCCTCAAAACTCTTTGTATTTAATCTCTCGGGCCTTTGGTTACGTACGGGCATAAATTATATAAAATTTTACTCAACAATGTTAAAAAAAAATAGATGAGAATTTTTTTTTCTTAAACAATTTTACATATATTGAAATAAAATTTTAGTTTCAAAATATTTAATATAGATGTGACTCTTTTGAAATAGGACTTCCAAAATTTTAATTTTATCAATAATTATTAGGTGGGTAGGGATTTAACCTCCACTAAATATTCTAGAATATTCTTAAATTAGTAGTCACATATCTAAGGTTGGGATTTATCTCAAAAGTAGTTATGTTGTTCATTTAATTAAATTAATTAATTTTAAAAAATGTCATATGAACATGTGCCACATGAACATGAGTCATGGTTTTTTTTGGCATGTGATATTAGTAAGTCATGTTATTGTAAGAAAGCCTATTTATAGATTAAGAATCTTGCTTCATTATAGATATATATATATATATATATATATATATATATATATATATATATATATATATATATTTGTGTGTGTGTGTTTAACTCATATAAAAATTCTTTCATAAATAATAATAAAATTATTTAATTTAATTAGTTTTTATAATTTTTTTAAATTTTGACAATGTGAGATGTATCATGAGGTAAGTGTTTTGATGTGGATAGGTGTTTACCAACAATTTAATTTACATATATGCATTAGTTAATATGTGTATGGTAGGAATTAACCTCTACAAAATATCCATAGAATACTTTTAGTAGTCGTCATGGTTAAAAAAAGAATAATTTTAGAAGTTGTCAAGATAAATGATAATTTAGTTAATTTCAATAATTGTTTTTAATTTTGACAATGTGATATGTATCATAAGGTACAAGTGTTTTGATGCCTATAAACATATACTACCCATTAATTTATATTGTTGTGTTAGTATATATTTATATGGACAAGTGTGTCTATTTGGGGACTTTTAATTTAATTATCAATAAAATAATTAATTGGTGTATGGTAGGGATTTAACCTCCACTAAATATTCTAAAATATTATTAGTAGTAGTAGTCACATATCAAAGGTAGGGATCTATCTCAAAAGTAGTCATGTCCTTTCTGTCGTTTTAATTAAATTGATTAGTTAAAAAAATGACATATGAGCATGTGTCACATGACAATTAGTTGTGGTTTTTAGACATGTGGTATTAGTAAGCCATGATATTGGTCCATGTTTTTTTAAAATGTACATATGTTTAACTCATATATTAATTCTTTTCATAATTAATAATAATGATTTGAAATAAAGTTATAATTTAGTTAATTTTTATGACTGCTTTTCAATTTGAGAATATAAGATGTATCATAATGTAAATATTTGGATCCATATTATAGATTAATGTCTATCAATATTTACCAATTAGTGTGTGTCATCTTAAATTAATTTTTAGTATATATTTATTTAAGTGTTATATATATATATATATATATATATATATATAATTTTAAGGAGGCATTTTTTTTGCCTGGAAAAGAATGAAAAAATTGACACGGTTTTAACAAAATCCAGTGGAAATTTTTGGAAATATGGGTTACAATTGTCAGCCTTCATAATTTTGGGTGCCCCATGGGTTCTTGATGGTGTTAAATCCATTTCCACCATTAAAAGAACAATTCAAACACTCCCATGTTCGGATTTCTTGAAAAAAATCATTGGATTTCGTTGTCTTCCAACCATAAATTAGTTGTCCGCCCGAAATCATCACCTCTTTTGACAATGCTTAAAAAATATAGGAGAATGAGTAAGTAATCAAAATGATTTAAATTAAATTTAAGTTTTAATCTAATATCTTATCATAATCTAATCTAGTTATGATCAACTCACCGTACCCAACATTTAATATGAAACATGTAACTTAATGTTGAGATATCACAAAACAGTACCACTCAATTGACAACCATGTAACTCTTTTCATCATTTCTAATTAACCAACCTAGATCCATCTTAACTTCGGATCTACCATGCACCCAGAGGGATCAAATCACTTTTGACTTTAAAAACCATTTATATAAGGGATTTGATCCCTCTTGGCTCTTGGTAGATATGAAGTTATGATGGATCTAGGATGGTTTTGAAAATAATATAATTTATAGTTTCCAGAGTACATCCAACCATTGACTACCATACACTTTTTTATTTCAACTCTCTTCTTGGACTCACATACACCCCTTCAAAATAAGGGGCAATGTTGGACACCTAATATGCTAGGATTAGTGTGGAGGAATTCCAAAGTCATTGAAGTCCAAGTCCAAGAGACCTCTTGGAAGATGAAAACCAAGGATCACACTACGTACTTATATATGTATCATTTGAATGATAATGAATCACACATGTTATTCAAATTAATCTATTTCTTGGTATATGTTTGATGTATATAAAGAATCAACATAAATCTATTTTAGCCTTGAATCCATCAGACATGGAGAGGAATAAAATATCTTGACGTTGGTGTGTTCAATATAATAAAGAATCAACATAAATCCATCTAAACCTTGAATCCATAAAAAAATAGACAAGAATCAAATATATTGAAGCACAATTTTTTTTTCAATTTTATACTTTAAAAAAAAATTACACTTCAAAAAATTTGATGCTCTCAACATTTAATAATCTAAGACTATAACAAAATTTAAGCTCATACTTTTAAATACTATATTTTAATATAATAAATTTAAGCTCATATTTTTAAATACTATATTTTAATTCTGTATTTTCTTTTAGAGTAAAATTAAAAATTATGTGTGAAGAAATAACTTTATAGGAATCAATTTTTTTCTCTGTAGGTGCCGCGACCGTGACCTAGCTGAATGCAACACAGACGTGCTCCTCACATTTGTTGCTGCCTGTTCCTGTTCGCATGGCCCCTCTGGAGGCCATCCTGGAGGCGGCTTATCTCCCTAATCATGCCCAAGCTTTCTTGGCATTGATCAGTTCCCTAAATCATCCTCACCCTAGACCAGCAATCTTGAAGTTTGTCAAGAAACTTGAAGGCATTCAGGAGGTCTCTCTTCCCCCGGCTATCTCGTGTATGGCTGCTCTCTCTCTTGATGAGAAAGGTCTTATCGGGTAGTTCACTGGCTTGTGCCCCTCTCCGAATACTGTCCAAAAATGGGTCGAGCGCAACTGGGCGGACAAGATCAGTGGAAAAAATTGCATCAAATTCTGTGGCAAGGAATACTTCACATTCCATTTTGAATCAAAAGAAGATAAGGATTTGATATTTAGGAATGGGCCATATTTCATGGACACCAGAGGGCTTTACCTCAATAAATGGACTCCAGACTTTGATCCTAAAATCGATGTGCCCAATTTTGTTCCAGTTTGGGCCCGTCTTCCCCATCTCCCCTTGCACTGTTGGGGCGATAATTCTGTTCAAGCTATCAGAAACGCATTAGGAAAATTCATTGACCAAAGTGAGCCGAAGGACAACATGCAAGCTTGTGCCAGGATCTGCGTTGAAGTGGATCTGGGAAAAGGCCTCCTTGAGGCGATCAAGCTTAAGGTCGAAAATTAGACCCACATACAACAGCTAGACTACGAAAAAATCCCATTCAAGTGCAAGGTATGTCATGAATACTGTAATTTTGCTAATAGATATTCCAAAGTCATTAACATTGAAAATCCTGATCCAGAAACCCAATGGGAAACTATAAAAAAAATAAGACTGCTCCGAACCTTAGAAACACTAGTAATCCTTCAGCGCAATCTATCCTTCTCCCCAAAGATTCCTCGTCCAACCCCTCCTCCTCTCCTCATCAACCCCCTGATCCCCCCCTCATTCCCCCCACCATTCCCTCCCTTGCCTCCATTAATCTTGTTGGGGTCTTGTGATTTGGCAGATTGGCATACCAAATGACAAGGCAACATCAGAACCACTTTGGAATCCTAGGATCTAGCCCTCCTGGATTCAGAGAGGGATCTCTCTATATGTAAGTGTTTTCAAAGGATATATCTTTAAGGCTTGTGATATGATATTAGGCTAGTTATAAAGTGCAAGGAGTTTGTTTTTTTGTTGGTTGGGGATCATTAAATAAGAAGGTCATGTGAAGTGAAGGAGGAAATAAGTGGAAGTATGTTTTAGCATGGGAAGATAGGCCAAAAAACAGTGCTAAACCATTAGGCTATGGAGTCATAAAAGGGTTTATTTGCGCAACAACTACTCAAGGGTTTTCAAAGGGCAAGCATCTATATCAGAAGATATTTTAAGTTGAGTTTGTGGTATGGAACATTAAGAAGTGTGGTGAAAGGAGCAAACATGTAAGAAAACAAAGGGCAGCCTAAGATCAGGTAAGGACTTTTAACCTAGCCTGCTTTTGGCATACTCTTAAGAACATAAAACATATAAGAAAAACAAAGGGCAATCTAAGATCAGGTAAGGACTTTTAACCTAGCCTGATTTTGACATGCACTCAAGGGAAGACATTTAAGATAAACATAAAAAGTAACCTAAGATCAGGTAAGGAATTTTAACCTAGCCTGCTTTGGCACACTTTTAAGGGAAATCTTCAAAACAGTTGTTTAAGACTAAACAAGGGACAGGGCTAACCATAAACTTCCTTGATTATGACTCTACTTAGCATGCGGTGAAAATATCATTCAAGAATAACATCTCAAGTTCTACTCAACAAGGCATGGGCTCACCAACATTCCTTGACTAGTTATACTCTATTGAAATCATTCCCAAACACACATTTAGAAGAAAACATAAAGATAAAGCTTATCAGTCAGAATTAGGGTACTTTCAGAAGTAAATCCTAATATAATTTTTACTGTTCTTTATCAGAGAATATGAACACAGTGGAAACATAAGGAGAATAACAATTATAGTGAGAATAACATCACCAATGATTTAGATCAGGATCCAGTGAATCTGCTTGTCTATTTGATGTGCAAAAACAGTTACATACTTTGAGTCCAATAGCTTTTTACAGTCCAATGCTTCTCTTCCCAACCTACTATGTTACAACTACTCAGTAACTTTTACTCAATAACAATTCAATTATTAACAATTTCCCAACCCTTTACAATGAGTTTTCTGTGAATACATATAGGTGAAAATAGGAAGAGTGTTGTAGAAATGGTAGTAAATATTAATTAAGACATAGTAGGAGAAGTATTCGAATGCCCATTCTGCTTAATAATCATAGCATTAACTGTTTGTACCACTTCAACTACTTTTAGTTGACTCTGAAACCAACTAGCAGGCTGGTAATAACTCTAAGGCTTTTCCTTTGAAGCTATCTTGGTATGAAGTACTCTGTTTGAACTCTATGACAAGTAAAGTGTCATTTTTTGGGTTTTGTAGCCCCATGTCTGCTTAATAACTATTCTGACAGTTTCACAGAGGATTTGTCAGCGGGATGGCTGTCAAGGTGTCTATGAAAATTAAAGCAGACTGCAGGTGTACTTTTGATCCTTTGGTGGAATAATAGCTTCTGTAGAGGTGGCACTTCAGACTTTTCTTCTGCTGATCTGTCTTGTTTAGCACTTTAAACACTGACATTTAGCTTTTCATTGTGTTTTCTAAGGCTTTATTAGACCTTCTCGGACCATCTTCTGCCTTTAAATTGTGTTTTGTCTTTAAAACATGTTGGTTAAGTCCTTGATCTCCCTTAAAATTTACTGTTTGTTCGCTGATTTTCATTATTTTCCCTTTGTTGTGACAAGGATTTTATGATTCAATCAGTGGTCATGAGACCCTGATAAAACCTTTAAACTTTAATATTCTGCCTTTAGTCTTCTTTGTTGATTTTATTTTGCTTCTGTGTGCAGGTGTTTCTTCTATGTGCTGGAGGGTTTGATTTGTGATCAATGTCCATAAAACATTTGATTAAACTTTGAAATTCTACCCCTCAGCCCTTTGCCGCTGTTTCCTTGGCTTTGGGAGACCCTTTAACACCTTAGCCACCATAAAAACCTGCAAAACAAACAAACTAGTTATAAAATCCTGTGTTTCTTGGGTTTAACTGTGAACAGAGGGTTTGGCAGAGGTGGTGGAGCAGTGAGGAGGTAAGGTGAATGCAGCGGGGAAAGGTTTCATGTGTGAAACAGGCAAAAATCCACAAAAAATTGAATTTGGCATGAAAATGGGAAAGGTGGTTTTGGAAAACCACAAATGGTTTTCACGCAACGTTCAGGAAGTTTGTGGTTTTCACCTAAACGAATGCGATACCACACATTGATCACCACGTGTCCAGGGTGAAACCACCTTTTTCGCGTTGAAAATGTGCGATCATTTCTTTTGGAGATTTGAACGCGAAACGGCATGCAGACTGTTGGATCTAGGGTTGTAGATCCAACGGCAAAGGATCAGTGCAATGGCGGGGAGTTGCATGGTGGAAGAATGGGGTGGGACCAGTGGGTGACGTAAGCTTTCTTGTCACGGAGCGGAAAGGTTATCGGGCGGGTGAAAGGTGAGAGTGAGCGAGATGGTCGTCAGATCAAATACGATCAACGGTGGAGATGGATTCCGGGGGGGAGGTGGTGGACGAGGAGTTGGGGAAGTGGAGGGGTGCCGGCTACCGTTCGATCTGGTGAGATCGACAGTCTAGATCTACGGAGAAGAAAACAAGGGAAGGGGGCAAAACAAAGCGGGGGAAGGTTTGCTCCCATAGAGAAGAAAAAGGAACTGGGAGTGGAGAGATAAGGGGCTGAAGGCTTGGCGCTTGGTCATAGCACCTGAGTCATATGGCGGGGAAAAGGGAAGAGGGGCTTAAGCCAAGGGGGATTAAAAGCCCGATATGTAAAAAAGGTTAGAAATAGGCCAAAAAGTGGGGTTTTTGAGCCTTTTGGTGTTTCCGATAGGGTAAAAAGGCTAGATTAAACCATAAAAAAGGGATTTTTATAGGTTTAAAGGGCTTTTATGGGAAAATGAGGGTAAATGAGGGAGGAAAGGGGCATTTTAGAGGAAAAATGAGTGATTAGGATAGGTAAACATGGATGAAAAGTGGGTGAAAATGAATTTATGGAATGCTGGAAAATGGCTCCATAACAATTTCTTTGGATATCAGCAGGACTTCTTTGAGGGATTTTTTTGTAAACAGCAGTGAAGATTACTCTTTAAGTCAGAGGACACCAAAAGGCTTCAAGAATGAGTAGTTTTATGTGAAAATAATCTCTTGAAGGCTCACACAACAAATTTAGCCATCATTTGCTGCAGCAAATTTTACTGATGGCTAACAGTGGCTCTACTTGGGGATGGCAGATCCTTGGAGGTGTCAAGAACCTCATAAATTTTATCTCTGGAATGTAGATCATTGTCCTGCACTTTGAAAACCCTTTCTTTTTTTATCATGCTTCTTGAAAAGATGATCAACATTTATCATAACCATCTGATTTCTCCCAAACATTCTACCTACACAGCCTACTTTCCTAACATTTTCTCTTCAGCAGGGTGCACTTGGACTTGCAAACCCTTGACATCAACATTTTATTCTTTTAAAAGCATGAAAAGCTAATCTAAATTTACCCTTATTTCTCCATGAGTTTGGATTAAACAGTTGAACTAATAGCTTCTCTACCTAATCTACTATCAACCAGGATTAAACTGTCTGACAGATCTCATTCTCTATATTCTAAAACGGAAATTGAAAACACAACCAAACCAAGATTAAACCGTCTGATTTGCTGTGAGACTATGGCATAAAAACAAGCTGCTCATAGACCTTTATTTGCAGAAAATTAGAACAAAACTTGGAAGGCTTAAGATCTAAAAACAATGAGAGTCCTTCCTTCTTTCCTTCAACTTTGATTTTGACCTATTTTGAGTTGTTTTCTTCTTCTTTACCTAGTTCAAGTTTTCAGCATGTTAGAACCAGTATTTTTGTATCTTTAGCTCAACTTTTGATTTGATTAGAGCCATTCTTTCTTTTTGATTCTTTGGTTTAGATTTTGAGCATGTTTGAACCATTATTTTTCTATCCTAATCTAATCTACTGATAAGCCAAGATTAAGTAGTTTGGCAAATCTTCTTCACTAACCTATCAGCAGTAAATTGAAATCTATCTAGCCATGATTAGGCTGTATGAATAAATAGCAGTGCTTTGTTTTAAGTAGTGGCATTTAGGCTTGCACACTTTCAGATTTTCCTTCATTTTTTTGGTATGGCACTGTACCTTTCTTCTTTTTCTAATCTACCCTCTTTTCTCCTTTCTATTGTTTTATTTATTTATTTATTTTTTTTTCAAAGAAAAAAAAAAAAAACTAACTAACTTCTCACAGGCTGAGCTTTATTGACATTCCTACCTACCCTAATCTAACATGGAAATCTCTACTGTTTTATATGATACAATAGTGCCAGTGCAGCCAGTTAAGCAGTAACAAAAAAGGGCAGAAAATCTGACTGCTTGTCAGAGATAACCATAGGGTACTTTGAATGTGGGTCTTCAAAACCAAGGCCACCACCAGCGGTGACCACTCCTGATGTACCTGGATCTTGCAAAGGATCAATGCTTGGGAACTTGAGCCAATCAGGGCCTCCATATATTCTGCCATAGGATCAACAAAAACATGATATAAACTTTCTTCTTTTAGGCCTTCCATGACTGGTAGGCTATCTGCATCCTTGACAGCTTGGTTCACTGCATCTTCAGTGTGGCTCTTGAAAGCACAATCATCCTTTTCCTGCACATCAAAAGGCAGTGAAATTTATTCTTGCTTTGGGGGAGGGAGACCTTCCAAAAATGCTCTAGGGTCCCTGAATCGATATGATTTCTCTTGTGAATTTAACATTTCAATTTCATTTTCATATCTTTCAACTACAAATTCTAGGAATTTTTTTTTAATCTCAGGTTTGAATTCTGAGCTGAGAATGATAGCCTTCGGAAGGTCCTCACATTCAATTTATGCCAGTTTACATGATATTTCATAACGAATCTCTGCCATTGACTACAATTTTGCAAATTGTTTAGAGTCTTCTATTAGTGGGGTGATTTGGTCTTTTCTATGTTGGGATGTGGAGTGGCCCCCATGTTGATTTTAGACCGATAGAAAAGGAAAGCTAGCAAGATATGACAATATTTAGAGGCAAACTAGTCTTTAACAAAGAAAACTTAATCCTCAAAGTTTCCTAATCATGGGTGAGCACGATGTTTTAATGGTAGTGTGGGCTGCCCCATTGGAGTCTTTGTGAAACCAAGAGTAATCAGCAGGCCTACTAATCACCAATGGAGTCCTTTGGTCTTTTAGGATTTGTGGAGTCACTGGGTGGATGATTTCAAATGTTTAAGATGAGTTGCTATCCACCATCAGTAATTAACTACCAATCTAAGGCTGTTGTGGGTTTTTTCTGAGTTCCAAAGGATGTTTAAAATGAAATTTACTCAGAAGTCCCCAGTATGGTCGCCATTATGTTGGGGTCCCGTGATTTGGCAGATTGGCATACCAAATGACAAGGCAACATCATAACCACTTTGGAATCCTAGGATCTAGCCCTCCTGGATTCAGAGAGGGATATCTCTATATGTAAGTGTTTTTAGAGAATATTTTTAGTATGAATCTTTCGTCGTAAAATATCACTTTAGCTACGCATAAAAAATAGCCCTAACATCGATTATGGCTACAAAATATCTTTAAGTATGCTGCACAAATTCAGATCTAAGCACAAAAAGACATTAAGCAGATAAAATATAATATGGCTCCATGCATCCAATAGACAAGACAAGAACAAAGTGTTTAAAAGAACGATTTGTATTATATTAAAGAATGGGGCACCTGAGAGGAAAACAAGAAAGGTGTTTTCCGGTTCTCCTCAGTGGGATGGGTTCTTGGAAGTCCTCAGTGTTTCAAATCTAAAATGCCTCTCTCTTATTGGTGTAGAAAAACAAAAATGGAAATCACTAGGAGTTCATAAAGCAGAATGGAAAATGGTGACCAAGAGTAGATCCAGAGTGATCTAATGCAATGAAGGTGACTAATGAATGGGGAAAACCCTTCTATTTATAGCAAAATATTGGGGTGTTCTAGAACTCGGTGCATGAATAAAATATTATTAATCAAATTCTAGAATCACCCTTTAGGAATATTTTATTATATTTGTTAGAGGGAAAAGGTCTTTTGACTTGGGTCAATTCCTTTATTTATAATAAATAAATGATTTATTTATTATTTTAGGGACATGATGGGAATATAATTAAATAAATAATGATTTATTTAATTATTTAAAAATTATTTAGTCAAATTTAACTAGGAATATTATTTAAATAATGATTTGAATAACTTATTCCTAGGAAATACTTAAATAAATAATGATTTATTTAATTAATTTCCTTTTTTTGGGTTAAATATGACCAGGAAATATAGATAAATGTTATTTTATATGGTGAAAGCAATTTTACTTAGGGTAAAATTGGTCTTACATGGTGTACTTGGGTTCATCTAATGATAATGAGTTAGATGACCAAAAAAATGGTGTAATAGATTGCCCCCCAACGTACGAGTGTTAGGAGCAAATCGTATGACCGAAGTGCGTTGTAAGAACTCAATCACTAGGCATCAAGAGGGAAGTGAGAGAGAGGAATGTAAGGTAGTCTAATGTGCTAAAGGACTAGACCCTGAGGAGACGAGACTTACAGGTGCAACAAGTCTCTAGGTGATGAAGTAGTACCAGTGTGAAAGGTGGCGGGGGAGGCATACCTATGCCCGCCGATACAATAGTACAAAGAATAAGGCACCCGGAAAACCACGGAACGCAAGGATGAAGTATATGCTGGCCTAAACATGAGCCAGATAAATAAAATGATGAATCCCACATACATTCGATGCCAGGAATAACCGTCAGGACTTATAAAAGAAGATTTTAGTACATGAGATACAAATATACCCAAATGCCCCCTACACACAGGGAAGGGCTCACAACATCTAACTGATATATGCAAATCGAAGCGGCGCTGCAAGCGGTTGAGGCTAATATCATCAAATGAGAGGAGCTGCATCAAGGGCGGAAATAAAAAAGTCATCCAGGCATGTGGGGGGCTACCTGCAGGGCCACCCCCTCATGAGGGTTGAGACATCTCACACATGCCCGGGAATCACCAATAGCTGTTGCTGCATCACTAGACCATCAAGTGTATAGATCACGATCATGCTGAGAAGAGCTCAAACCAAGGTACACTTCCCCCTAGACCTGGCTTCTGGAGTAAATGTGGTGATGTAGACAGAAGTAGGTCCGCCATAGGTGAGGCAATAGGGGAACCCCAACTAAGGCATGAGGGAAAAGAGTAGAGCGACGAACAAAGAGACACTAATGATGATGATGGAATGAGGGATATGGAGGAGCGGTTGGACAACTTCCCTTGTTAGAGCGTAAAGGGCATGAATAGCTTGGCAGCAACTGACACAATATCAGGAGGAATAGGGGACAAGGGTGCGGAAGGTCATAATGTGCAGCATGAGAGAGGGATCAAGCAAGATAGGAGGGAGGACGATAGCGGGGTACAAAGGGACTTGGAATAGGCTCCATGAATGTGATGATGACTCGACTGGGATGCTCTAAACAAGGGCGACTCGATGGTGCTGCCTCATAGTAAGGGTCCAATGGGGAACCATAAAAGCATGAGTACAATAGGGTAGCTCATGACGAAAATCAACACGAATAAAGATGAGTAAGAAGGCAAAGTGGTGCCCCGAGTACAAGTGTCGTAAGTGAAGAAATTTGATTTTGAGAAGAGGTGAATAGATCCTTCATGGACGAAATGTGTCCTAGTGAAGTATCAAAACATAAAAAACTGACAAATACCCATTTGATTGCTCGGTGAGAGCTTTCCAATGGTGCAGACGGTTTGTCAAACGGGGCTACGGTTTGGTCGCAGCAGGCGAAATAAAAAATAGGGGTTTTCTTCTAATAGGGCATTTTCCCTCCAAAATCATTCATTTTCTTATGTAGCTGTGGTGAATGTGGAGAGGAGAGAAGGCCCTAAATCTTGCGGCGATCGTAGCAGACAAACCGACCGTTGGAATTGTGATCTGTCAGTTGCAGGTACGAGGCCTAATCCTAAGCTTTGTTTTTAATGGATTCAAATTGCAGATTAGGGCTTTAATTCTCAGTAACCACCCCTACTTCATCATTACATTTGGGTCGCACTTTTTGGGGCAAAAGCTGCGACTTGGGACACAGGTTTTGGCCTGAAAAGTGCGACCTGGCCCAAGTTTTTCCCAAAAAGTGCGGCCTGTTAGATGTGGGGGGTTTCAGTGTTGTCATGTGCTGAGATGTTGTTTTGGTGTAAGTTAATGCAGTTTTGTTGATATGGAGGCTGACAAAAATGATGTTTTTGTGCAGATATGGCAGATATATGGATCAAGTGGAGAGAGAGAGACTTAGGTACATTACGGACGGAAATCCAGGCGGATCAGGGTGTCCGTCGTGCACTGGCTAGGTATGGGGTTCTGAAATTTTTGGAGAACCCATTGATGAGGGCTGGAGAGCCCTTGTTGGCCCAGATTATCAGTTATTGGGATCCAGATCATGAGGCGTTTGTAGTGCAGGGGCACAGGATCGAGCTGACGGTCCAGGAATTGTATTTCATGACTGGTCTCCCACCATTAGGGATGGTGGGAAATACACAGCCAGTGTTACCACGGGGGCATAACATTATGGATTTTGTTGAGCGGCATTGTCGACCAGGTGTCCAAGTCAAAGGGACTCAGATATCCATTGGTGATCTAGAGAGGTTGGAGACCCGGACAGTGGCCACAGCAGTGTTGCGGATCTTGGGTAGCTAGGCGTTCCATCACATCACTGGAGGGCAGATGATGATTGTGGAGAGTGTGCTGAGTGGGACCTACTATGGGTGGGCCCAGGTGATGTTGGTGTCGGTGAAATGACAGCTGTCACTATGCAAGCGACAAGTGAATCATGATTGTGCCTATGGGACTGTTTTGTGTTCTTTCTTCTTTGAGAAGATCCCGACCTTGCGACCTCGTATACAGTTACCTGATGGAGGTCTGAGAGAGCCTCGAATGCATCGGTGGGGACGATTACTGTGTAGAGGAGGAGGAGGGGCAGTCAGACGGGTGTTCCGACCAGAGTTCTTACCCCATTGGGATCAGATGCCACTATACATAGACGACTATCCCTATAGTGGGATGAGTTATTGGGGAGATCCGGACTTGCCGCTTTTGCCTGGTCGAGTGTGGGGGCCCGATGGTAAGTGACAAGCAACTAATCTGTTATGTGTATCTTAGAGTTTGGGACTAGTATGCATGGTACTAATCGTTATATGTTTTGGATTGCAGATATAGCTCCGGTGAAACCGACTGGATATATGGGGCGACCGGCAGCAGTAGGAGCTACCGGTGCGAGTGGATCAAGGACATCATAGAACAAGGATATGGCCGCTCTGGTGGAGGACATCCGTCGTAGATGTGAGGGGTTGCTGACCGGTGTGTCAGAGCGTGGTTAGCAGGATTTAGATGACCAGTACATAGAGTTATGTATTGGGTTACCCTCGGAGAGGCGAGGTATCATGCGACGCATGGTGATGGCCGGTCAGACTGTGCGTGATCTACGAGCTGCGGGAGTAGAGCCATTGGCTCGGGATCCTCCAGAGAGTCATTAGATGTAGGGCAGATGGTGCCCCCCAGTATTTTTGTAGGGGCAAGTGGTGCCCCCCATTGTGTAGTTTTGCTTTCTGTACCATGCTATGGGCATGTGATATGTTTTAGAGTAGATGGACTTTCAAAACACATGTTATATGATATATATGATTTATGTATATTTTGTGGATAATGTGAAATGTTATTGTGTTGTGTGTGATAAATTCCAGTCTAGAAAATGATTTGCAATTTGATCGATGTAGTGATTTTGGCGTCGAGGGATATGGTGGAAAGTAATAGATGTAAATGCAAGTATCAAAAGTTTCACACGTAAGTATTGTCTAAACAGGAGAGGGTTATGGACACGATAGACACCATTAAGTTGTAGGACAAGAAGCAGGGAATCTAAATGAACATGCAGATGGAGGATGTGATGAGAGAGGGCATCGGCTAAGAGACCACGCACGACATCATATTCGGCCGA
This sequence comes from Pinus albicaulis, assembly GCA_034641835.2. Classification (NCBI taxonomy): domain Eukaryota; kingdom Viridiplantae; phylum Streptophyta; class Pinopsida; order Pinales; family Pinaceae; genus Pinus; species Pinus albicaulis. The sequence continues at coordinate 746,195,983 of CM076583.1, forward strand.
TTATTGGTGGCATTACCAATGCAGATCCCATTTACAAGAACCAGGGAATGCAAGGGGGTAAATATGGCCCATGCTGCCGAAGCGAGAGTCCGGGAAGAGCGACTTGCCCCATCGGCATAGCCAAGATAATGGGTGGAGGAGGGGGCCGATATAATAGTGTCGCGGAACAAAAACGGGGAGGGATGAGAAAAAGAATGGCAGCGTGAGTAGAGGATAGACATCCACGGATGGCTATGGGAGGGAGTAGTCTGGGTAGGAAGTCTAAGACTCATAGATCGACGAGAGGAAGATGAATGAGAACTATGAGATGAAGAGTGGGAACTCAGGCTGCGAAGAACATCGAAGATACGGATGGTAGGATCATGAGTATGGGAGGGAATGGGAGGGTCAAGGGGACCATACGACGTTGCAAAGTGACTGAAGTCAACAGTATGGGAAGAGAGGCGTAGATACGGGTCATCATGAGGAATGACAGAAGAACAGGTAAAAAGATGGTCAAAACCTGAAGAGCCCGAGAATGTGTCTGAAGGAGGAGTAAGAAGAACAGATGGAGTGGATTCGGAGGGAATATACTCAGATGGTTGCGCGGATGATGATAGGTATAGGAGGGGAGCAGCAGATTCGGACATTTCAACATCAGGGGGAGGAATGTCAATGGTAGCAGGAGGGTCCTTGAGTAGACTTGACACATATTGAGCAAGGATGGGAGAGGTGGATTGATTTTGTTCAATTTCGTACTCGCGACTGACCTCTAAAGAGGCTCGATAATACATGAGGTGAGGAAAATGGTGAGAATAATGGCCATGGACACCACACAGAGCACACGGTTTGTTGGTGCGAAGAGTCTTTGGGTTCTTGGCTATGGATGAGGAAGAAACAGAGGTTTCAGGGATCGTAGATTCAGGGAACGCGACTTTAACCATGGGTTGGATACGGGGCAACTCAGGACAAGTGTGGGTGGGATGACCGATCCCATCACACAAGGCACAAGGCTTGGTGGGTGGTGTAGGGGTAGGGTCAGGTGCGGTGGCCTTGTCATTAGATGCCCCCTTGCGAGTTTTTCGTTTCTTGCCCGTAGCTGTCGCAGCATGAGGAGGGTTTTGCGGAGGGGCTAGGGGTACAGTGGTGGTGGAAGGAGCGAAGGGAATTGGTTGCATTGGTGTCACGGCTATGTATGGTTTGGGGTGGCCTGGTGGGGTCTCGGTTGGAGGAGTAAGATACCATACTGGAATTCCTAAGGTTAAATTAGGGAGGGAAAGGGTGGCCATGACGGGGACCGAATAGACGCCAGGGGGGGGCAAGGAAAGGTATTTGACCGGCGAGGTAATGACAAGGGGGGACAGCTCCCATATGGGGGAGACCTGAGGGAACTGACTCAGGAGGGTAGGGAGGTTCCTGAGTGTGATGGGAAGGGTTAGGTAAAAATGGTTCGGTGAACTAAAGCGAAGGGCTAGGAGCAGGAGGCGGGGGGCGAGATTGAGATTGCTGACTAGCCGGAGCAGGCTGTGGAAGGCCAGCCTGGGACGATTGCATCATGCAAACATTCGCTAAGCTGGGGTCAAAGACAGGAGGAGGGGGAGGACCAAGAAAAGTTCGAAGCAATGAGGAATCTTTGTAGACGCTAGGGGAAACACTGGTCAAAGAATACACAGTTGGTTTATTAGTGATAGTAGAGATGGTGGACTCAGGGGGGGTCTGAGATTTTGGTTCATGGTAGGTCAATTGGTCAATGGTGAAAATCTTTCCATTATGAGGGAAAAACATCTTGCAGTGGACTGTGGATGGGATGACAGACATGGCATAGGTGTAACTACGCCCCAAAAGGATGTTGTAGTCAAGAGGGGCGTCGATAACTTCAACGTCGATACAAACAGTCTTACCGGCAAGGGTGATAGGACAGTTACGGAAAAGGCCAATGGGCTGGGAGGCATGGCCATCCCACGCGCGAAGGGTGATGGTGGAAAGGGCCAGCTCAGGGGATCCGAGTTGTTTCCAAACCGAAGCGGACATTATGCAGGTAGATGCCCCCTCATCAATAATACACCGAGCAACATTGGCATTTCAGATTTTGACTGGGATTTGGAAAGCAACTGAAGGAGGAAGAGGGGGATGGTTTGACTGACGGGCTTCGAAAACAATCAATTGGTCATCAGTAGGATCTACAGTACCCACGATAGATAGTAGAGCCCTCTTTTGAGAAGGACATGACTGGAGGAGTTCCAGTGTTGAAATGGCAGCAGGAGATTGGGCCAGATCATCTACTATGCTGTATGAATGGGCAGCCTGACTAGAGGCAGCGTTTCAGCTTAATGGTCCCTTAGGAGGCTTGGGATGAACCTCGGCTTTGGGAAGAGGGAGTTGCAAGGGACCATTGGGTGTCGATAGAGGCTCTATAGGACCTGACGATGGAGACTCGGAGACAGATGGAACGGGAGGTGTGGAATACTGACTAGACTGAGTTTGAAGGTTGAGGTCGACGGTGGGAGGGGGGTCAGAGGCCATCATGAGAATCTGGTAATCAGAGGAACCAGAAGGGGAAAGTTGAGTGGTGACTGGGGCATGAGGGGGTTGAGTGGCCACAAATCCTTGTTGAGGGAAAGGATCGGTAAACACAGTGGGTTGAGAAGTAGCTAGGGTAGGAGGGACAGTAGGGGAGGACTGTTGTCCCCGCACAGTGGCTTGAGAGTCCCACATCTGCCGCATTTGTGGTAATAAGGGACAATCGTGAGTGTAATGACCATAAACACCGCAACACGAACAGGGCTTATTGGTACGAAGTGGCCTGTTCGGCTTGGGCTGAGAACCCTGTGGCTGGGTAGCAGTGTGAGGATCAATACTTGAAGGATTGGGTCCACGATTACTAGGGGCAGATGAATTGGCTTTCCTCTTTCTTTGAGAAGGAAGAAAATTAGGTGCCCCCTGTTGTGCAAAGACTTGCCCTGGAGGGGGTAGTAAGTGCGGTTGCACGGGTGGAAAAGGCAAGGGAGTGGGAGGTCCAAATGCTGGATGAACTGGGACACTAGGTTGCAGATACGGATAAAGGGGAGGGTGGGTAGCAGTGAGGTAAGCAGGAGGGTGGGCAAAAGGAGGAGGCATGCCGTATCCTGAATACATGCTACCGGGAGGGGAAAAAGTGCCGGAGGGGCTGGCCCCTGGAGGGAAACCATGGCCTGGAAGAGTTTGGGTAGAGGTACGTGACAGGGCTCCAACAATATCGTCGGTAGAGTGAGATTCCCCCGGGGCATTAGAGCCATAGGGCTTGGGAAGGTTAGGAAGGACGGTATAAACATAACCAGATTGGGTGTAGATAAGGTCATATTTCAAGGCGATTTGGAGGGCGGCTTCTTCGGTTTGGGGAAAATGGGATGCGACATCTTTGCCAATGGGAGGTAAGAGAGAGCAAAGGAACCAGTCCATGTAAACCCGATCTTCAAAGGGGGGAGCATGACACAGGCTCCGTCTTCGCCGCCATTCCTGGACATGAGCAGAAAGGCAGGTCGAAGAGGATTGATGGAAATAAGTTAAGAGTTTAGTGCCAGTGTCGTATCGGAGAGGGAGCTGGAAATAGGATAAAAAGGCTTGGGCAATGGTCGCAAAGGTGGTATGGGAAGAGGTGGCTTGATCAACGTACCATTTGGAAGCTTCGCCGATAAGCGTGCGTTGGAAAAAACAAAGACAGATGGAGTCATCGGTGATGGAATTGGAGGAACACCACATGTGGAAAGATCGAGTATGGTTAGAGGGATCTTCACTAGCAAGGCCTTTGAACTTGGGAATGTCGGAGGGGAGCTTGGTTGGCATAACAGACCAACTAACATCGTGGCGAATAGGATCATTAATCAACTGATTGAAATCGGGGAGACTGAGGCCGGCCATACAAGGGAGTAATGGGGCAGTCGAGGTAGGTCCCGTAGTGGTTCCACTGGAAATGGACCCAGCGGTAGAACTGGGGTTAGGGCTAGGTCTTGAACTAGACATGGTGAAGGTAAAAGAGGGAGAACCAGAAGTAGGGGGAGAACCCGAACAATCAGAGGAAGAGTCGGAGTGCAGACTCAGGGGAGGACTTACTCGATGATGACGGGAAGGAGGAAGTCGACTGATCGGAAACTGAGGGTGAAGGCCAAGAAGTCTCCGGGAGAAGCGCCTTGGGGGCGCAATGATGACGGGAAGAAGAAAAACCGACAAGGGCAGGGAGGGACAAAATCAAGGGAGGTCAAGGGCGGAAAGGTGCAGTGACAATTGATTTTAAAGTTTTTTCCAGGCGGTGTTAACCATGCTATTCTTCACTTAGGGTCAGTGTGTGGCGTGCGTTAATTTTAATTGTTTAAAACCAGATGTTTTGAGAGTAAAAGAAAAAGTGTGCTGTGTAACTGAAAATAAATCTGCAGTAAATAAAACTAAAAGAACAAAAAATTAACAGCTACAAATGCATCAATCTAACCCAAGAAAGTGGGTCTCTCAAAACAGGTCTATGAGAGGGAAAAACTAGGCAAGGCACGCAAAAAGAGGACAATAGATCTAAGGTCAGGAGGGACAGGGATCTAAAGGAGAAATCTGCTGAAAAGTGGTGCAGAGGACAGCAAAGAGGCAGAGGCAAGGTTGCTGCTAAAAAGGGGGAAATCAGCTAAAAATAGAAGAGACAAGGCGGTGGCCGTGGAAAGGAACCCAAACAAAATGATATGAGGTGATTTGAGAGGGAGAAGAGCTGATCTAAAGAGATCTGAAAAGGAGGTATCGGATCTGAGAAAAATAAGGCTGAAACTTGGAAAATTCAGACTTCTGAAATAGAAAAGACTCTCCCACAAAAAGTGGAGGGTACTAGAGCCCTAAGGGGCAAGATTCCCTCTTAGTTGAGTAAAGCAGATCAGAAACAGGTCTAAACGGGCAGAGACGGAGGCTGGAAAACCCTGACAGAAGCTTCAGACAAACCCAGGAAAAGTGCTGAAAAATTTGCAGAAAAAGTGCAGGTCGCAGGTTCTGACCTGTTTTCAGGCCAGGTCATAGTTTTGGGGCAGAAAAGTGTGCCCTCAAGCTCAGGCCGCACTTTTTGGGCCGATAAGTGTGACCTGCAGATCCGGCTCTCTCGGCAGCAGTTTTCAGAAAAAAATTTCGTCTCAGCTGCGACTGATGTCTTTCACCTGCGCAATAAGGCCAGAAACACACAGAAGTTAAAAATTTGACTGTTTGAGGGTTTTAGAGGTGGGAAGAACCATAAAAATAGGGAAAAAAGAAAATGGAAGAGAAACCCTAGGGTCTGAAACAACTGGATATGCAAGAATATATAAAACGATAGTGGTCGCAAAAGAAAACCCGTGTGGAGTCGCCAATTGTTAGTATGAATCTTTCGTCGTAAAAGATCACTTTAGCTACGCATAACAAATAGCCCTAACATCGATTATGGCTGCAAAATATCTTTAATTATGCTACACAAATTCAGATCTAAGCACAAAAAGAAATTAAGTAGATAAAATATAATATGGCTCCATGCATCCAATAGACAAGACAAGAACAAAGTGTTTAAAAGAATGATTTGTATTATATTAAAGAATGGGGCACCTGAGAGGAAAACAAGAAAGGTGTTTTCCGGTTCTCCTCAATGGGATGGGTTCTTGAAAGTCCTCAGCGTTTCAGATCTAAAATTCCTCTCTTATTGTGGTAGAAAACCCTGACAAACATAGAACTCAATGGGAGCTCACAAAGCAAAAATGGAAAATGGTGACCAAGAATAGATCTAGTGTGATCTAATGCAATGAAGGTGACTAATGAATGGGGAAAACCCTTCTATTTATAACAAAATATTGGGGTGTTCTAGAACTCGGTGCATGAATAAATATTATTAATCAAATTCTAGAATCACCCTTTAGGAATATTTTATTATATTTGTTGGAGGGAAAAGGTCTTTTGACTTGGGTAAATTCCTTTATTTATAAACAATAAATAAATAAATGATTTATTTATTATTTTAGGGACATGATGGGAATATAATTAAATAAATAATGATTTATTTAATTATTTAAAAATGATTTAGTCAAATTTAACTAGGAATATTATTTAAATAATGATTTGCATAACTTATTCCTAGGAAATACTTAAATAAATAATGATTTATTTAATTAATTTCCTTGTTTTGGGTTAAATATGACCAGGAAATATAGATAAATGTTATTTTATATGGTGAAAGCAATTTTACTTAGGGTAAAATTGGTCTTATATGGTGTACTTGGGTTCATCTAATGATAATGAGTTAGATGACCAAAAAAATGGTGTAACAGATATATCTTTAAGGCTTGTGATATGATACTAGGCTAGTTATAAAGTGCAAGGGGTTTGTTTGTTTGTTGGTTGGGGATCATTAAATGAGAAGGTCATGTGAAGTGAAGGAGGAAATAAGTGGAAGTATGTTTCAGCATGGGAAGATAGGCCAAAAAATTGTGCTAAACCATTGGGCTATGGATTCATAAAAGGGTTTATTTGCACAACAACTACTCAAGGGTTTTCAAAGAGAAAGTCATCTATATCAGAAGATATTTTAAGTTGAGATTGTAGTATGGAACATTAAGAAGTGTGGTGAAAGGAGCAAACATGTAAGAAAACAAAGGGCAACCTAAGATCAGGTAAGGAATTTTATCCTAGCCTGCTTTTGGCATACTCTTAAGAACATAAAACATATAAGAAAAACAAAGGGAAATCTAAGATTAGGTAAGGACTTTTAACCTAGCTTGCTTTTGACATGAACTCAAGGGAAGACATTTAAGATAAACATAAAAAGTAACCTAAGATCAGGTAATGACTTTTAACCTAGCCTGCTTTGGCACACTTTTAAGGGAAATCTTCAAAACAACTGTTTAAGACTAAAAAAGGGACAGGGCTAACCATAAACTTCCTTGATTATGACTCTACTTAGCATGCAGTGAAAATATCATTCAAAAACAACATCTCAAGTTATACTCAGCAAGACATGGGCTCACCAACATTCCTTGACTGGTTATATTCTATTGAAATCATTCCCAAACACACATTTAGAAGAAACATAAAGATAAAGCTTATCAGTCAGAATTAGGGTACTTTCAGAAGTAAATCCTAATCTATTTTTTACTGTTCGTTATCAGAGAATATGAACACAGTGGAAACATAAGGAGAATAACAATTACAGTGAGAATAACATCACCAATGATTTAGATTAGGATCCAATGAATCTGTTTGTCTATTTGATGTGCAAAACCAGTTACATACTTTCAGTCAATAGCCTTTTACAGTCCAATGCTTCTCTTCCTAGCCTACTATGTTACAACTACTCAGCGAATTTTACTCAATAATAGTTCAATTATTAACAATTTCCCAACCCTTTACAATGAGTTTTCTGTGAATACATATAGGTGCAAAGAGGAAGAGTGCTGCAGAAATGGTAGTAAATATTAATTAAGACAGAGTAGAAGAAGTATTCGAATGCCCATTCTGCTTAATAATCATAGCATTAACTGTTTGTACCACTTCAGCTGCTTTTAGTTGACTCTGAAACCAACTAGTAGGCTGGTAATAACTCTGAGGCTTTTCCTTTGAAGCTATCTTGGTATGAAGTACTTTGTTTGACCTCTATGACAAGTAAACTATCATTTTTTGGGTTTTGTAGCCCCATGTCTGCTTAATAACTATTTTGACAGTTTCACAGAGGGTTTATCAGCAGGATGGCTGTCAAGGAGTCTATGAAAAGTAAAGTAGACCGCAAGTATCCTTTTGATCCTTTGGTGGAATAATAGCTTCTGTAGAGGTGGCACTCGAGACTTTTCTTCTGCTGATCTGTCTTGTTTAGCACTTTAAACACTGACATTTAGCTTTTCATTGTGTTTTCTAAGGCTTTATTAGACCTTCTCGGACCATATTCTACCTTTAAACTGTGTTTTGTATTTAAAACATGATGGTTAAGTCGTTGATATCCCTTAATCTTTACTATTTGTTCGCTGCTTTTCATTATTTTCCCTTTGCTGTGACAAGGGTTTTATGATTCAAATAGTGGTCATGAGACCCTGATAAAACCTTTAAACTTTAATATTCTGCCTTTAGTCTTCTTTGTTGATTTTGTTTTGCTTCTGTGTGTAGGTGTTTCTTATATGTGTTGGAGGGTTTTATTTGTGATTAATGTCCATAAAAAAATTGATTAAACTTTGAAATTCTACCCCTCGGCCCTTTGCCACTATTTCCTTGGCTGTGGGAGACCCTTTAACACCTTAGCCACCATAAAAACCTGTAAAACAAACAAACTAGTTATAAAATCCTGCGTTTCTTGGGTTTAATTGTGAATAGAGGGTTTGGTGGAGGTGGTGGAGCAATGAGAAGGTAAGGTGAATGCAGCGGGGAAAGGTTTCATAGGCGAAACAGGCAAAAATCCACAAAAAATTGATTTTGGCGCGGAAATGGGAAAGGAAGTTTTGGAAAACCACAAATGGTTTTCATGCAGCGTTCAGGCGGTTTGTGGTTTTTGCCTAAACAAATGCGTCACCACACATTGATCGCCATGTGTCCAGGGCGAAACCACCTTTTTCACGTTGAAAATGCGCGATCACTTCTTTTCGAGATTTGAACACGAAATAGCATGCAGACCATTGGATCTAGAGCTGTAGATCCAACGATGAAGGATCAGCGCGATGGCAGGGAGTTTCATGGCAGAAGAATGGGGTGGGATCAGCGGGCAATGTAGGCTTTCTTGTCGCGGAGCGGAAAGGTTATCGGGGGGGTGAAAGGTGAGAGTGAGCAAGATGGCCATCAGATCAAATACGATCGATGGTGGAGATGGATTCCGGGGGGAGGTGGTGGACGAGGAGTTGGGGAAGTGGAGGGGTGCCGGATACCGTTCGATCCGGTGAGATCAACAGTCCAGATCTGCCGAGAAGAAAACAAGGGAAGGGGGCAAAACAAAACTGGGGAAGGTTTGGTCCCACAGAGAAGAAAAAGGAACCGGGAGTGGAGAGATAAGGGGCTGAAGGCTTGGCACTTGGTCATAGCGCCTGAGTCATATGGCGGGGAAAAGGGAAGGGGGGCTTAAGCCAAGGGGGCTTAAAAGCCCGATATGTAAAAAAAGTCGGAAATAGGCCAAAAATTGGGTTTTTTGAGCCTTTTGGAGTTTTCGATAGGGTAAAAAGTCTAGATTAAACCATAAAAGAGGTATTTTTATAGTTTTAAAGGGTTTTTATGGGAAAACAAGGGTAAATGAGGGAGGAAAGGGGCCTTTTAGAGGAAATATGAGTGATTAGGATAGGTAAACATGGATGAAAAGTGGGTGAAAATGAATTTATGGAATGCTGGAAAATGGCTCCATAACAGTTTCTTTGGATATCAGCAGGAATTCTTTGAGGGATTTTTGTGGAAACAATAGTGAAGATTACTCTTTAAGTCAGAGGACACCAAAAGGCTTCAAGAATGAGTATTTTTCTATGAAAATAATCTTTTGAAGGCTCACACAACAAATTTAGCCATCATCTGCTGCAGCAAAGTTTACTGATGGCTAACAAATCCCTTCTCCTCCCTTGCCCTCTCTGAAGAGGACCCTCCTCAACCCTCCATCCTCTACCATCTCCTTGCTTCATCTCCTCAGTTCTCCCCTTCCAAATATTTCCCTCCCTCCTCTTCCCCTGATCCTTCTTTAGCTCGGATCACTAGAAACATAGCTAAAGAACATGGGGTCACCTTGGAAATTATTAAAAAACTTGCCCTGGAAGGAAGTCCTCCAAACACAACAGAGATGAAGCAGCCCAAAAAGATATAGCCCTTGGAACTTAGCACCCTATAGAATCCTTTATTCTAGGGCAAAATAACAAAGAAGCAAGTCAGAATGAGCAAGGAGGGAAATTAGGTCTCAAACCTGTATTCCTGAAATGTTGAAAGCCCTCTCTTGGAACTACAGGGGTTTAGGGCACCCCTAAAAAAACTCATCTCTAAGAGACCTTATGAATCAAGAAAAACCTGATATCATTCTCCTTCAAGAAACTAAGCAAGGAGAACAAGATATGGAAAACATTATAAACAGAATGAAGAACTATAGAGGCACCCATATGGAATCTAAAGGTGCCTCGGGAGGAATAGCCACCATTTGGAATCAGGTTGTTTGGGAGAAAAATAGAGCAGTCAAAACTCCAAACTGGATCAAAGTAAACCTTCAGAGTAGTAAAGAGAACATTTAGATCATCGTATATAATATATATGGGCCTAATCATTACAGGGAAAAAGAAGCTTGTTGGAGTTTAATGAAAACAAATATAGATAATGAGGACAACAAAAATATCATCATTAGTGGGGATCTTAACTTTATCTTGCATGCTAATGAAAAAAGAGGTGGATGCTTCAATTTAGATCCATCTAGAGACCAAATTTAAACCATCATCGAAGACCATGATTTGATTGATGTCATCCCTAAAAACTGTGAATTCACTCGGAGTAATCGCAGAATTAGTGTGGGAAACATTATGGAATGGCTTGATCGTTTTATAGTGGTTGTACCTCTTATTTCTTCCTTCTATGTGGCCTCTTCTTGTATTCTTCCCTTCTCAGCCTCTAATCACTACCCTGTCACCCTCTCCCTCGGTGACCAGTCCTCCCTTGGCCCCCTCCCTTTTAAATACAACCCCCTCTGGAATGATATCCCCGAAGAAAGATAGATTGTGCATCATACTTGGTAGAAGCATATAGAGCGCTCCCCTTCGCACATTTGGGAATCAAAGTTGAAAAATGTTTGAATGGATCTCAAAGATTGGGCCAAGCTTCACTACAAGGAACTTGACAAAGCCGGAACTGAAATCAAAGCAAAGCTAGCAGCTATTCATAATGAAATTGATACACATGGAGTGAACCAAGAAAATTTAGATCAGGAAAAATATCTTTACTCAAATTTGTTCAAAGTCAATAGGAAAGAAGAGGAGAAGTGAAGGATAAAATCTAGAAACCTATGGCTTCAGGAAGGTGACAAAAACACATCTTTCTTTCACAAAAAGGCTACGGTTAGAAAGACAAGGAATAACATTTCATCCATCATTGATAATGAAGGAGCAATTCACACAGACCAGGAATGTATTAAGGTTGTTGCTTACAATCACTATAAAAACCTACTTACTGAACTTGCTGCAGCTGAGGATTATTCAGACCTCTTAAACCACATTCCAATGCTAATCATCGAGGAGATAAACATCACCCTTAAAAGAGATATTGAGGAGGCCGAAATTCACAATGCTATCTGGACTTTGCACCCAGATAAGTCTCCGGGTCCAGATGGCTTCTCCATTAGCTTTTTTCGGACATATTGGGCCTTAATTAAAAATTATTTAATCAAAATGATTCAGTGGGCTCAAAGGAAGAAGAATACTGGGGGCTTTACCAACTCCACCTATCTCGCCCTTATACCTAAAGAAAACCACCCCTCCTCCTTTTCTAGGTTTAGACCCATCTCCCTCTGCAAATCCTCATACAAAATAATTACTAAAGTCCTCGCCTCTCACCTTAAACCCCATCTCCCCAACCTCATCTTTGAAAAACAAGGGAAATTTATCTCCCAAAGACAAATTTTTGACTCCATTCTCCTTGTTCAAGAAGCCATTCACTCGAGTATGATGCGAGCAGAGAAAGGATTCATCCTGAAGCTCAACCTTCGATAGGGTGAGACATTCCTTTCTCATCTTGGAAATGCCTTCGATAGGGTGAGACATTCCTTTCTCATCTCTGTCCTACAAAAAATGGGCTTTGATAACGATTTCATCTCTCTCATCAATGCTTGTATTTCAAACCCTTGGATCTCTCCCCTTATCAATGGAAGCCTGACTAAATTCTTTCAATATTCCCGAGGTCTCCGACAAGTCTATCCCCTCTCTTCCTTCCTCTTTATTCTTATGGTTGAATCCTTCAACAGGGAATTAGATCACAAGCGCAGAGTTGGTCTCATCACGGGAATCAAATTTAGTAATGGAGTCAAGAATATGAAGCACTCCCAATTTTTTGATGACACTCTTTTGATGGGCAGTGCCACCTGCATTATTTATCAAAGTTTCAAATCTCTTCTTAACAAATTTATGCTTTACTCAGAAGGGCTGATAAATTATCACAAAAGTTGTATTTATGGATGGATTTATACAAACCACACTATCCATAGCATTGCACAAGTATTTGGAGTCTCCTACAAATTGAATTGGGTCTATTTCAATTACCTTGGGATGCCAGTCAGTGTTGGACCTTTGAAGTCTGAGGTATGGAACATCACAATTGAAAAAATGAATAAAAAAGTGTAGCAGTGGGGATCCTCTTGGCTTAACATGGCTAGGCATTTAATCCTCCTAAATTATGTCCTATCTTCTCTGCCTTTGTATCACTTCACCTTGATCAATGCACCTTCTAGCATACATCGAAAAATTGAAGCATTTTTAAGGCAATTTCTCTGGCAAGGAGGGAAAAACGAGAAGAAGAAAAAAAACTTATTCAAATGGAAGCAAGTTACGCAAAATCATGAAAATGGTGGGCTTGGTATTCAAATTCCAAAACCCTTGAACAATGATTTTGGGGGAAAAAAAGTGTGGCGCCTGATCAGTGGACAACACTTATGGTGGAAACAAGTTTTGGAATCCAAATATCTCAACTCACCCAGGAAAAACCTCCTTGAAAACGACGTCCCAAACAGACCTTGTTCAAGAATCTGGGCTTTATGCAAGAAAGCCATTCCTTTTATAAACATAAATACCTCCAAAGTTCCTCAAGGGGGAAGTAATACAAACATCTAGAATGATCGAATTATGGGGAAATCTTCTCTCAATGACAGCTCGAGTACCCATCGAATTCAAATTCACCTCCGGAATCTTGATATTAACACCCTAGCTCAGATTTCCATGTGGGATGAACATTCAAATTCTTGGATTGGTTGGGATTTTCCTCCCATCCCCCCTCATCTTGAGGCCGATCTAACAAAACTCAAAGTATTACTTCATGGAGCAACTCCTTTGATGAAAGGTAGTGAAGGAAATATTCGATGGGATCCCTCTGGGTCCTCTTATTCTATCAAAGCAGCTTATTGTCAACTTCTAAAAGAGCAGTTCCCATCTCCTCAATGGCCTATCTAGAAGCTCATTTGGAATTTTGAAGCCATTCCAAAGATACAATTTTCATCTGGACGCTTCTCAAAGGTAAGATTTTAACCTTAGAAAATTAAAAAAAAGAGAGGCATTTGTGGCCCATCCAGATGTTCAAATTGTCAAGGCACTGAAGAGATTGCTTTCCATATTTTTGTGAAATTCCCTTTTGCTATGCAATGCTGGAACAATCTCACTACTTTCTCTCAAATTGATTTAGAATCCATCAAATCTATTCCAAACTTGATAAAAAATTGGAAGAAAGGATACCCTTGGGGGAAAAAAGAGTAAGAACATAGCTAAAAGGGTATGGGACACCCTTCCTTATGTGCTTCTCTGGAATATCTGGTTAGCTAGAAATAAGATGATATTCAATAATAAAAATCCATGCCTAAGGAAAGTTTGCAACAAGACATGGAGTCTCACCACTGAGACCATTCTCTCAAAAAGCACTGGTAATACCAATCTCAGCGATCTTCAAGTTGAAGAAAGAATCTTTCTGGGGATATTCTTGGAAAATCCCGGCTTTTTCAAATCCCCATTTATTCAAACCCCTCAAAAAGAAAATTGGAATATAAGACTTAAAGAAAAATAATTTATCGAATGGCTCGATAGTTTCAAAATACCAGCCCTCTTCTTTGATGGAGCTTCAAAATTGAATCTGGGTATTGTTGGGGCTAGAGGTCTCATAAGGGATGAAAATGGCAGTGTATTGATCTCCTTCGAATGAGGTCTCGGCTCTCTGTCTAATAATAAAGTCGAAGCCTACGCTCTTCACAAAGATCTTCAACTGATAAAGAGTTACAATGTGGCAAATGCAATGGTGTTTGGGCATTCAACTATTGTCATAAGCATGATGTTAAAGGACTCTCAAATAAAAAACATAACTCTTCACATGATCATCAAAAGATGCTACATATTGATTAAAGATATGAAGTATATCTCCTTTCATCACATCCTCAGAGCCAACAATAAGCTTGCAGATAATTTGGCTAACAAAGCCTGTAGTAGACCAGCCGGTCAAATGCACAATCATGATGGCCTACCTCTCTCACCCCTGCCATGATCTTATTTCTACCATCATATCTAATTTGTTGGATTCTCTACAAGAATATCTATGAACAAATAAGACTCTCCCATCCTTGCAAAATCTTCCTTCCCATGACCTTATCTCCTCGTTCTCCTAGCCTAGATTCCCACCTCCTCTTAGCTCATGCTATTTATCTCTCCCACCTCATGGATTCACCTCATTACATTAACGATCGATCCTTCCTGCTCTATCTTATCTACGTTCAAGAGTGTGACTCCCTCTCCGCCTTTACCACACTCTCCCCTATTCTGATCTCCTCCCTCCCCGCTGCTACCCACAGTCCTGTCACATTTCTCCCCCTCTGTCATTCGCTGCCTCCCCCCTGCCTGCTTCATCAGCCTTCTATCCTGCAATTTTACATCCTTGCGTTACCCCCCTCCATGCACAACAGAGGATCCTGGAAGAAAAACAACAAGTAGATATGGCCCTCCTTCAACACAGGGCTCAGTCCTTTCAGAATCAACTCAATGAGCTCATCAATCATTGTTTGCACGTGGAAGAATCTCTTCAGATTCTGAAATACATTTTAGAGAAACGTTTAGCTCCAAGTTCTAGCACAAACAATTTGAGAAATGCCAGTCCTAAAGACAACCCTGATGCATCAACTGGACGACCAATTAGCATCGGCTAATCTTCATTCCTCCTCTCTCTTATGTGCATATATCTTTAAATTTTCTTTCCTGCTTTCTCAGTTTGTTAGAATATATCCTGAATCTGTAATGCAGTATAATTTGAACAATCGACACAACGGAGGCTTGGAATTTTGTATTTGCATCCCTCCTTGTTTGTCCTCAACAACATTGGATTGTAACAAGGAATCTTTTCCTTTTTTCAAATATAATATATCAACCGAATTAAAAAAAAAAAAAAAAAAAAAAAAAAAAAAAGTATTTTTACATATATTTTATTTCGATTTATATGAAGACATATATTAAAGGGATCAAGCTTTTGGACTATATTTTAACTATACATCTCCTTTTAATATACTATTATTAGTTGTCTTAGTGGTGATTAAATTAATTATATATTATTAATAATGTAAATCAGTTGATTTTAATGTTGTATTGTTTTTTAAAATTTTGGGTTTAAATTTTATAAAGTAAGATTGAGATGAAGATAAAAATCATTTTAGAGAAATTTAATTATTCATATATATATATATATATAATTATAATTTCAAAATATAGAAATATTGAAATAGATTAGTCTAGATTCATTTTAACTCTTGATCTACCAAGTGTTAAGAGAGATCAAATGTCTTTTGACTTGAATTTTTTTTTGTATCTCAAGAGATTTGATCTCACTTGGTCCTTGGTACATACAAATTATGATGAATCTAAGCTAGTTTTAAAAATAATATACTTTATAGTCATGTCTCAAATATATTTAAGTATTAAGTATTAGTGTTTTGTTTGTTAAATATTATTTTTATAAATTAATATAAATTTTAATATATTAATAGTAATTTATGTTGAAAATTTTGAAAAAAATAAAATAAATATTTATTTATTATTTCTTTGAAATATTAATTTTTAATTGTTGAAATTTAAATTTGTTAATTAATAAATTAGTTATTATTTAAAATTTAATTTGGTGTAGTCTAATTAATAGACAAAATGGTTTTTTGGCTGGAATCTCACAATACAATTTTTAGCAAGATTGTGATTTTTATTGTTTAAAATATACTTTTAAATGCATAAATTGATTTAACACCCCAAATTGACATTTTCATAAATACAATTAAAAAACTAAAATAATGAAATAAAAATAACCTATAAAATAAAATAATAATAATAAAAAAATGATCCATGGTATTGATCCATGGTATTCATGTGGAATGTAACCTATTTAAAGGGAGAAATTAAACCATCATAGATCCATTTAACTTCGGATCTACCAAGCATCTAGAGGGATCAAATCTCTTGATGTGCAAACCTCTTTTAAAGTGAAAATATATTGAACCTTCTTGGCGCTTGGTAGAGTTAAGATGGCTCTATGCTAGTTTACTATAATTATTCTTAAAGTGTTTAATGAAATTTTCATCTATACATATTTGCATTTATTAAATCATTAATATATAGTTATATTTAATATTAATTATTTTAATGAACCACACATAATTTGTATAATAAATTTATTACTATGCTAAATTTTGATGGTCAAATTATGATTTTTAACTTTTTTTTTTTTTACTTTAAAAATGTTTATATCTCAAGAGATTTGATTCCTCTCCACACTTGGTAGATCGAAAGTTAAGATGGACCTAAGCTGATTTCTATTAAATTAAACATTAGATATAAATATCACTTGAGTCTATAACTTAATAAACCATTCATTTTTAGTGACTGAATTTGATTGCATAATTTATATTTATTTAATATAATAGTTTTTTCTCATAGTTTTGTTAGAGCCCATGGTTTTGTAATTTATTTTTATCCAATTTATTAATTTTTTTTTTATAAATCATTTTCACGTAAAATTATTTATTTAACTATTACTTAAAATATATAAAACTTATATTTTTTTTTCCTTTATTTTTTTATCAACATTTAAAAATATTTGACAAACTTCTTACATTCCATCTACGCTACATTTCATTTCACAATAATACTAATTAATTTACAAATTATTATAATTTTTTATTTTAACATTCCTGTATATAAATAAATTTATGATAATTATAAATATAATATTTATATTAACAATACTTTTTTATAATGATAATTGAAATTTAATATTTTCTTTTTAATATATTTTTATATGTATGGATATTTTTACGGACTTTATTATTACTTTATAGAATACAAAGACCTCATGGATCCCACAACCTCATGGATCCACATACCACTTGTGTTAACATTGTCATCTTAATAAGTTCAATTTCATGTCCCTTTCATATGCTTGAACTGCTCACTGAAACTGAACTGACAAACTACAGAAGATGGAGTATAAAGGAGAGTAAGCTTTGAAATGTCAATCAATTCATCATAAGCAATTCAAAGAATCGACTTAAAGCAAGTACAAAAGAGTCATTTATCAATGTTGTGGAATTAAATTCTTCAATTTGCTATGGTGGGGTAACATGTGAGTTTTTCAAAGGTCTTTTCAATTATTACTAACATTTCAATAGGTTTTTCCGGGGAACTTTATGGTTAATATCAACAACGTCATAATTTATAAATTGGTGGTGATTCAGTTTGCATAATTGGTGGTGATTCACTTTGCATGGAATCATTCAGGTTGAAATTCATATTCAAAAGCTGCCTTTTAAATATTGTTTTGGTTCCACATTGAAGTTCGATCAGATTTTAAGATAACTAAAGAGTTTTTAAATATAATAATATAAATTCATATTTATTTTAAATTTAGTCGAGTAATTATTTTATATTTAAAAAAAATAGAATAAAATACTAAATTATTATAATTAAAATTATACATAAAAATAAATTTCTAGAGTTAGATTAAGTGGTAAAGTTTTTATAGCTAAAAGCACCTTGCTAGCTAATGGGAGGTCATTGGGTTAATTTTTCTTGACGCCTTTGGGGTTAGGCACTGCTAATAAGCCAATGGGATGTGATCCCTTCGGGTGGATCTGCTCGGATATTTCCTTGAAAAAATATTACTATATATAAAAAATTTAAATATAAAAATGAAATAAACACTATCAATATAATAAAAAAATATTAAATACAAAAATATTGTTAATAAAAGTGAGAATATCTATATCTATATGTGTGTGTGTGTGTGTGTGTGTGAGAACTTTCTATTAACTGCAAATGTTAATATTTACATATTTATTACAGAGAATTCTATTGGTATCGCCCTGAACGGGTTTGTTGACCAACGCTAATCGACTAGGAAAAACATTCCAAAAAGCTAATCAACCATGACCCCAGAGGTCAGAGATGTAAAAAAACCAACAAAACTAACAAAACACCAATGTACATACTCAATCATCGAAAATGACAAAAGATGGATTATCTGGCCCAATCTCCTGTGGGGGAGGGTGGTACGGGAAACTGACATGTTGCTCCAAATGTGCTAGCCAAGCTTCCAACTGCTCCAGGCTTTCCAAGATGTGGGTGTATCCATGCAATACCATCACTACACATTCCCTCAAATGACATTGAAAGTATTGAATCTAGATTAGAGCCGCCATCAAAGCTTCGTTCTCCTCTCGAAGACTTTTCTCATAATTCTCCAATTGTTCATTAAGGGACTCTCGTGGTTGAGCTAGAATAACACGAGGGGGTTTTCCACCCCTCCTTTGCAATGCCTGACGACCTCTATGAGGGCCTGTAGCTCGCGCCCCCCCTCTCTCATCCAAGCCAATATGCAGTGTCACCTTGTCTTGATGGTGACCTATTGACGTAGTCTCAGGGGCTTTGCCTTTACCATTGATGACCAGGTGATAGATTCTTCTCAGTTCCATTGAAGACGTGAGACAAGGCAGAACTTAGAAAGGAGCCTCCCTCTCAGAACGCCTAAGCACCCCTAGACACAAGAAAATGGCAGTTCCTCCTACTGCTATGGACCCCCTGCACCATCGTCGACACCACACTAAAACTATTTGTATTAAGCACTCGCCTGCTCCAAAACTAGACAATTTCTTCAAGTGAACCAGGTTCCCAAGCATGGATAGAATTTAGACCAGAGATAAAAACTCCCACTGAAATCAACCAAAGCACCATAATTCAAGACGCCACCTCCAGATTCAAGGTGTAGGAACAAAACCACCCCAATAATAGACAATGGAATCCACTAATAGGTGCTGACCATAAATGAAACACAAATACACTACTGAAATCCAGAGGAAAAAAACATAGAAGGAGGTGGGGAAAATGGTTTTTAAAGAGATGCCAACCTAGCACTCCATTCACTACATGTTGTTTCCCCTCCCATACTAATTCCACTCTCAAATTCACCACAAGGGATGGAAGACTGAGAAAACAACCTAGGAAAATTTCGAGACCATAACTAAAACCAGAAATGAACAAAGTTACCTAGAGCTTCTTGAAGCAAAAGGGTCTGTAAGGAGGAGCGAGGGGTGGAGTTGTGCCCGATAGTCGCCTACAAGCTCCAACATCCCCAATTTCCCTCAAAATCATAGTATGCCTCTCGTTCGAAACACTATTTGCTTCCATAGGGATGGAAATAATTCACTTGAAACCAAGTTAACTCTCCTTCTCTACACCATAAACAAAAAATTACCATAATAAAGGCCATACAACACTTTATGAAGCAGTTGAGCCACTTGTGACCACGTAAATGCCATCGTCTGCTGGTGGTTTCCTTCACATGATCAAACTGGTGTGGCTATTGCCATGCTCCCAAATTTACTCTTACACATGTTTAGCCTTAAGGAGGGCTAGGTACAATCCCCAATTACCTCGAGATATCCACCCCATCAGGAAAAACGATAAAATATATTTAATTAGGTTAAAATATTAATACTTTTTTTTTGAAATATTAAAAATAAATATTTATAATAAAAAATAATAAAACTTATTTAAAAATCAAGTTAAAATATTGGTAAGGAAAAGGATAATTGTAAAATATTTAAAAATAAAAATCAATCAAAATGAATGAATAATAAATGGAAGGATAAAGTGATTATGGGAACAAAGTTATATGTATTAGAATAAAAATTATAAAATATGATTAACTACTTGTTGGGTCAGAATATTAATGGGAAGAAAAGATAATCCTAAGATATTAAAAAATAAATAAATAGAATAAAATGGGATGAATAAAATGATTATGGAAGAAAATGTAAATATTATTAGCTTTGTAAGTAGAAAAATGGATTATGGATTGAAAAATAAATTAAACATCAAAAGTATAAATATTTCTATAATTTTTGTGAAATATTTGAAGAGTTACAATAAAATGAGAAGGGTAAAATGTAACTTAATAAATACGGGAGGAAAGGTTGAAACTATAATAAGTAAAAGGAATGAATAAACAATTAAAATTATGAATAAAATAGATAGTAAAAAATGTGAGATTAAAAGGAGCTTTCCTTGCGTGTTCATGGCCTCTTGTTGTGCGTTCTTGGCCTCTTGCTGAGGGATTTCTCCCCTCTCCTTATCCCTTTTCCCGCTTCCCCTATTGTCCCTTATGTTAGGTCCCTATAATTTGTCAGATTGGCAAGATCAAATAGATAAGGGTAACATCAAACGAACTTTGGAGTCCTAGGACCTAGCCTTCCTGGATTCAGAGAGGGCTCTCTCTATATTTGATAAAATATATGACTTGATTGATTTAGGATGCTGATTTTAGGCTAGTTATAATGATAGGGTTTGTTTGTTTTGTTTTGTTTGGTTGGGTTGCTTGTTAAGTAGAACATATAGAGTAAGAGAAATTAAAACCATTGGGCTATGGGTTCTATGAAAGGCTTGAAAAGTACAACAATAAATCAAGGGTGTTTCATAGGGAAAGTTAAAAAAGCCAAATGGATCTTAATAGCTTATGTGAGTGTGAAATGAACATTAAATTGTGAACATAGTAGGTTTAAAGGGCAATTAAGAATCCTTTAACTTATACTATAACAAGAAGCGCCTTCAAGATCACTACGCTTAAGAAAGAATCAAAGGATAGGGTGCACCATAAACTTCTTTGTCCTAGCTTTACCAAGTAAACTTTAAAACAACAATCCAACAAACCCTAGAGAGTAGGGAACTCCTAAATTCTCTAGAAATTTACCTTCAGAGAAAGAAAACATTTAAGATAACATATAAGTGATGATCAAAGAGCAGGGAACTCCTAAATTCTTTAATAAAACTATAAAATACCTTCAAAGTGACTATTTAAGATGGACTAAAGGATAGGGCAAACCATAATCTTCTTCAACCAAACCCTAATCAGTGAAATTCAAAGAAAAGGCCTTAAAAACAATGTTTTAAGCTACACCAAAGGATAGGGCATACCATAAACTTCTTTGGATTGAATCCATTAAATCATTCTTAAGAAAACAAGCTAAGTGGAACCAAAGAGCAACTAAGAATTCTCCAATCAGACCCAGCAAAGGAAAACATCTAAACAATAGAAGGCAAATAGACTTAAGGTGCCTCTAACAACATGTCTTAACCTAAATTTTCCGCTCTATTGCAAGAGAAAAGATGAACAATATGGGAAACATAAGGAAACAATAACTAAATTGGAATAACATCACCATTTGACAAAGTCCATGAATCCTGCAAATGTGCTTGCTCCATTATCAGTCAGTCCAAGACAGTTACAAAGCTCCAAAGCCAAAAACTCTTTAACACTCAAAGTCCATGTGATTTTCATCTCAACAATCAACCAACAAAAATTATGAAGCATTACATGCAGTATTTAACTGCAAAATGAGGAGGTGAAACCTATCTAAGGTTTGAGAAGTCATTTATCACATATTTAAGGCATTTTGACCTTTGAGACCATGCAAGGCCCAAGGCAAAAATATCTAAAAAATCATTCATTGCAATAATAATTTCTAACATATCTGCTGAGCTAATTTTGGAAGAATTTGACCTTAAGGCCACTCAATAACTTTTACAATAAATCCTAGAGTCTTTTGTTGACTTTTTGGCAAGGGCGCAGCGCCAGTGCAAACGCACAGCTGACTTTTGGAGGTCTTCTTGGTGTCCAAATGAGATCCATGATAGCTCATTGGAAATCCTGTCCTGTCTAGTTTCCAAATATAACTTCAGTTTCCAGAATGGTGCCCATTTGACTTGTCAAAAACCATTTATCCCAATACTTCTAAACACGCAGCGCCAGTGGTGAAAAGAGGGCAGAAAGGTGATTTTTTGGTGGTTTTTGGCCCTTTTGAGGGACCAGTTTTGCTCCAAATGGTCTGAAATTTTCTGAGGATGATGTCCTTAGCATGAGGAATATGAAAAAGTTGACCTTTTTTCAATTGAGTGCCCCAAAAAAGAGCACAACACTAGTGGTGCTACGCGTTTGGCTCAATTTTCTGCAAGCCAAACTGTCAAAAATAGAAAATGACATGCAAAAAGGTGCCAAAATTGGAATTTAGCTTGCTGATTAAGATTTAGAGGCTTGGAGGGACACATCAGCAAGGATATTGAGCTTTTACTTCTCCTTTTTCTTGGGTAGGGTTTCCTTCAATTTCCTCAATTACTTGAGCTTGATGTTGTAGACCTTGTTTCTAGTGATGTACTTGTTAGACATGTGTTTGAGCATCTCATTGTCTTTTTTTGCCTTATGGAGGAGCTTCGGAAGGTGTAGGTAAACTATGTCTATCCATACCTCTCTATCATATTCAACTTCCTTAGCAATCTTTTCCTCAAAACTAAGTTTCATTGCCTCATGTTAATCCTGCTCTAAAGCTCTCTTAAGACCTCTTCTTTTTGGTCTTGACTTGATGGTTTGAGTCTCATAATGGTTAGAGTCATCAGGTGCCATCATTTCCTTACCCTTGATGTCTTGTCTTTTTGCTTTTAGCGGCTCTAACTCCATGATAACTTGCTTGTCCTTTAGGTATTTGTTCTCTTGTTCTAATAATGTTATGACAAATTGGGCTTTTTCCATGTTGTCCTGCAGTTCTTTGATCAAGGCACACTTCTCTTTGATGATCAGCTTTGAGGCTTCATGATCATCTTGGTCATCCAAGTCCACCTGTTAAAATCTCTCTCTCTCTTGCTCATGATGAAGGTCTTCCTTGGGATTTGTGATTCCATATCACTGTCTTCTTCCTCAGACATGTTAAACTCTATTTTATAGAACCCTAGGGCTGATGTGAAATGAGATGAAGGGAGGGTAATGAAAAGGTAGCTTTGCAAATGAAGGGAATGAGTGAGTGCGTATAAGTGTAGGAAATGAGTGAGGAGGAAAACTAACTCAATGATGACCCTCAAGAAATGTAATCACTCCTGTTTATGACTGATTTTATTTAAGGAGGGTGGAGTAATGGTAAAACAGTGATTTCAAGCTTAAAACTTAGGGTTTCTTCTAGGGTTTCACTTCAATTGATTAAGAATTCACCAAACAGCATAAAAATGGGGCTTATGGTATGCACTTACCACTTATTAGTGCTTGAAAGACTTTGGAAAAGACTTGAAGGAAATTTTATGTGATTTGAGTGGTTGGAAAGCTCAGAAACCCTCTCTGGCAAGGGAGCAATGCCAAGCTCCAGGTGCGCAGTGCCAAGTGTTGAACGCGTAGCACCAAGATGACAAAACGTTGCACTATTTTGCAGACCACTTTTGGAGGTATTCCTAGTGTCCAAATTGGGCCCAAGATATCTCGATGGAAAGCTCTGGAAGTATACTTTCCAAATACACCTTTTTTTTTTTTTCTGATTGGAGTTGTTTTGACTTGTCAAAAGTTGATTCTCCCAAGACTGGTCAAAAAGTGCTGAATGATGGTGCAGAAATGCAAAGTGTTGGTGCAGGCAACGTTTGGAGGCCTTCCTCAGCTCCAAATTGAGCTCATGATAGCTCATTGGAAATATCTTACAATATAGTTGTCATTTGACTCATCAAAAAAGTCATTTAAACACTCGAGATATGAGAAAACTTGATTTTCCCAAGGTCACTCCAGAAGTGTAGCAAACCTCTTGTAGCACCTGTAAATTTAACATTTCACCCAAACCATGATACCTGTGTAAAATCTGAAGGATTATTTTCTTCCTTTACCTATGATTGACAAAAACCTCTCTCAAGTTTGTCAAATTTATCTTTGTTTGTTCAGAAACACAATTTGGAGCGAAACTGGCCATTTGTGCTTCCTCCATGTCATTTTCCTGCAAGTAATCACTACTTTGGAACTCAAGTGGACTTAACAAGTTTACAAATCCTAGTCATCTGAAAAACCAAGTGTTTGCCTTTCCCTTGCTGCAAATTTTTTTCCTTCAGGAGTAGATAGTATACATCATCAGTACTTTCTGCTGATAAATCTTCCAACACTCCTGCAGAAGTGCTAGAATTTGTCTATTTTTCTCATTTGTAGGTTTTGAACTGATAAGATAGCCTTATTTGGATATTTTAGGTCCTTCTTGAATAAACATGTCTTGACATTCTATTACATCTGAGTCATATTCTAGCAAAGGAAAAGCAGTTCCTGAAACATCCAAGGATGACCTTGAAAGGTACAAAACCCTAATGACCTAATGTGAGTGTCCTTTGACCTGATTTTGGCTGAAATTTGACTTGGAGACTTTCAAGTGAAATCAGAGCATTGTTATAGGTTATTATTCCCAAAGGGACATGGGAATGAGTTGGTAACAAGAAACCCTAGAGGGAGGATGGAGTTTATTGACAGGGGAAAAATAGAGCAATGAAGTCTCAGGTAGGAAAGAAGGGTGAAAATGAGAAGTATAAGCCCATAGGGAGTCTTTTAGAGCAACAGGGTGACTTTGAGAGGACCAAATGAGGAATAGTGAAAATAGGTTTATAAGGATAATGAAGGCAGTGATATTTATGAAACTCAAGATATTCAAGGAATATTGTTTCCAGAAATCTATAAACATCCTATAGTCATCTAAAGATAGTGAAAAATACTGATGACTAACAGTGGCTCCACTTGGGGAGGGTAGCCCCTTTAGGAGGTGTCAAGAACCTCAGATCCCTAATTTTGCGGATGAGATGCCTCACATGCTTGCTTATTTCCTTCATTTTGCAACGCTGATCTTGCTGCTGTTCCTTGAAGTTGTGATTCTTAAAATCTGAAAAAAAAACATGATTGATTCAACACCAACCCTACCTACCCATCATACCTTTCCTAGCATTTTCTTTTCATTTAGGTGCACTTGGATTGGCAAACCCTGGACATCATTATTTTTCTTTTGAAAGCACAAACTATCTACTTCTACCCTTATATCATCCAGAGACTCAAATTAGACCGATGAGCTCTTTTATTCTCTACCTAATCTACTTATCTGTCAAGGTTAAATAGTTTGACATATTTTCATTCTCTACTTTATCAACATAAAATTTAAAACATGATCAAATCAAGGCTAAGCAATTCGATTTGTCATGAGTTGTGGCATTTTAAACAAGCTGCACACAAATTTTATTTTTGTATAAGTAAAACTAGAAAAAATGAGGGCTTATAATTTGGAACTTGTCACTCATCCCTCTCTTTTATTTGGTTCATATTTTGAGCTTTGGGAACCAATATATTTTCCTAACCTAGTCTACTGATAAGCCAAGTTTAAACTATTTGGAAAATATTCATTTTATAACTTATCAGCAGAAATTTAAAACATGTTCAATAATGGTTAGGATGTCTGACTGAACAAGACTTTCCTTCCTCAAAAGTAGTGGCATTTGGACTTGCACACTTTCAGACATATTCTTTTTTAGTATGGGGCTTTACCTCTTTTTTTTATCTGCCCTCTTTTCTCCTTTTTATTCTTTTTCTTTCCTTTTGTCCAAACAATATGAAACTAAAAACTAGAACGATGCTCATAGTGCTGAGATTATTTGCATACCTATCTATCCTAATATAACTTGTATATGATATCTACATTAGGTGAACTCTCTTTTCCAATACATCCAATCAAGTAAGTGATTACATGATTTATTTTCATTCAACCCTTTAGGTGTGCTAAAAAAACAAAAAAGCCACTCCCATCTTACTTGTTTTTGAATAGTAGTGCTTAAGATCTTCTTTACACTCTGCAACAAACCATTCCTGGTATAGCATGTTCCTTCTTTAGATGCCTCCAAGAAAAAAGCAAAGGGATCTTGAAATAATACCTGGCTCCGAGGATTTGAATAATCAGCTGTATCCAGGACCATTCCTTGCTCCATCTTGTTGGGCTTGGGATTATTTTGAGAAAAAATCTCTTCCCCCTATTCATGATAATCTGCCTTGGCAGCCTCATAATATATTGCAATGTTTCCCTCTAGCAAACCTGATATGCTCTAATTGAGTGGGCTGAGTTCTGTCTGAAAGCCATCATTTTGATGAGAAAGAGCACTCTTTGGCAATAAGTCTTCTTGTGAAGGCAGTATAGCCCCAATATCAATATTTTCTCTTGTTTATTCATGAAGCAAGGCTGCAATACATAAATCAGCAGTAGAACAGATAGAAATAATTTCTTTATATAAAATTTTAGAGGCCAGCTGCATGTTCGGAATATGATTGATCTCTTCTTCAGATAAAGGAGGAGGCAGTCCTTGTTTTCTTTGTATTGGACAACAATTGTTTTCTTTTTCTTGTGAAGACTGATAATGAGGCTGAATGTATTCTTTGTTTTTAATAAAAATACCAAAATACTGCTAATTTCTGATTGTATTAAGGTTGTCTTTGATGAACTGAAATGAATCACAACAAAGTGGTAAAGATCCTTTCCTTTCTTCCAAACTTTCTGCACTTTCTTCTTCACTCTCATAGATAATTTGTATTTGCTGATCACTATATTTGAGCTACTGAAAATGACTGTCTTTGTCTCAAAAACTAGTTACTGATTCTTTTGTAGAGTTAGCTTTAGTATGGAGAACATAATCATCATCATATTGATCATACTTGGGTAGCTTATTCATAGAAGGAATGTTATCCAATATGCACACTAGATCAGCAAATTGCTCCACCATATGTTGACCTATAAGTTTATTTCTGATCTATGGTAGTTGGGATTAAAAGGAGAGTGTTTATGGCCAATAACTTCTTCTTTTCCCAGGATTGAAACACAGTGGTTTTCTTTCTCTTGTGAATGATCATGAGGTTGAATGTCTTCTTGAGCCTCACATAGAAGAGATGGTGAATCATCACTTGTCCCTTCAGATAGATAGCATGGATTTTCTTCCATTCCCTGATTGATTTCATGCTCAACCAACTTCTCTTGGTTGTTATGACAATTAAATTGAGTATGAAATTCATGAATTTCCTCTGATAGATCCTCTGGGTGCCAATTTATTTTTATAATTTGAAATGAATCAAAGCATAAGGGTATAGATTCTAAATGTGTTGACTCCTCCTCAATTTCAGATTCTATGACCTCAAGATGGCTTAGGGGGAGAACTTCTGGATCTGAAAAAGGGTTTGTATCATCCATCTCGTCCCTGATTGATTCCCTAGAGCATTCCTGCTTGTTTCTATTTGCAACCTGCTTACAATGCTCTCTTAATAGGGAAGCACAAGATGTAGGAAGGGAACTTAGTATTTCTTGACAAATTCCTGCATTTTCTTCTTTGCAATATTACGCATCATGCACATTTTGATTGTTATCTTTTCATTTTAATGACTAAGCTTGTTCTTCCCAAGAAAATAGTACTGGCTGTTTTGAATAGTTAACTCCAAACTCAACATTGTACTCTTCCTCTTTCCTCTTGCTAATCATATGCATTTCTTTGATAACTGTGTTTGTCAACCTCTCTAGCTTTATCTATGAAGACATCAGTTGCTCTAGTTTATCTACTTTGTCCCTCTCTATTGCTCTTAGCTTTGCCTCCCTGTTCAACATGTTGGATTCCACATCAACTGCCATCCTTTGCATATCCTCCAGGGTTGAAGGGTCCCTTTATCTTATCTGGAATGCCATATATGGGTCAAAGGCATCTGGGTAGTGCAAGAGAGCCTACCCTGGGGGTGGTTTTATCTTAGCAGGTATGGAATAATATACCTTATTGAACCTAGCTTAAAAGTGTTGCATTGTCTCCCCTGGATGTCTCTTTAAATGGTTGTATTCCTCTATGATGAGGAAAACATTTCCCATGACTACCCACCTATCCAGGAAAACTTGAGTGAATTGATGAAAATTGCTAATGCTTGCAGCTGGAAGATCTTTAAACCTATTTTTAACCTTTCCTTGTAATGATAAGGAAAACATTCTGATACACACATCATCTTCTCCTACCTCAAACAGGTCAAGGAAATCCTCCAGACTTTGAATGTGCTTCTCAGCAGTGATCTTTGTATTTTCTCCATCAAATCTAGGCAGATTATTTACAAGATTTGTAGGGAGGGCCTGGAGGATAGAAGGTAAAAACAAAGGCTGGTATCTATCTAGGACCTTTGTGGGTATAGGTAGTGCAAAAGGAGATTTATGACCGTTTGAGATTTCAACAGGAGCAAGAAAGGTAGCATGAGGCTTATGTTTCACTAGGTCTTCCATAGGTGTATCTAGGGTAGGCACATGTGTATAAGTATGTTCATGGTCTGCAATTTTAGGCTTGAGATCTTTCCAATGATCAATGTAGACCTCATCAGTGTATTATTGATCAGGCTTAAAGTAGGATATAACATAGTTATAGATAAAAACAATAATTTCCTGGATCCAATTTAGGCCTGAGTACTCTCTCTTTCTAGTATGACTGGTCATGTTTTTAAGTTCTTCCTCTAGTGGAGTCTTTGCATATAATTTATCTGAATTGGAGTCGCCAGGTGGATGATTTTTAACTTTCTTGTGGCTGGCTGTTGTCCACCATCAACAACCAAATATTTCTGCAAGTTTTTAAGGTTTTCAGGTAGGGAACTTGCTTTGTGGATAGGTGTGCTAATAGTTGAGTTTTTAGATCTAGGAGACTTCCTAAGGATGCTTTCAGGATTGTCAAATGCTGAAGGAGGGTTTGATATAAGGAAATACTTAATCCACAAAGTATTCTTGACTAGGTTCTTTTGATGTTTAATGACAAAATAAGTTTCCTAGTGGAGTCTATCGAAAATCAATGGAGTCACCAGGTCTACTGGAAACTAGTGAAGTCACCATGTGGATGATGTTAACTATTTTGAGGATTTTTTTGTTGTCCACCATCAACAATTGGATACCAATCTTGAAATATTCTTAGGTTTTATGAGTTCTTTATGTACCACTAATATTTTCAATAAGTGGTCCCACCGTGATCGCCATTATGTTAGGTCCCTGTAATTTGTCAAATTGGCAAGACCAAGTAGACAAGGGTAACATCAAACCAACTTTGGAGTCCTAGGACCTAGCCTTCCTGGACTCAGATAGGGCTCTCTCTATATTTGATAAAAGATATGACTTGATTGATTTAGGATGTTGATTTTAGGCTAGTTATAATGATAGGGTTTGTTTGTTTTGTTTTGTTTGGTTGGGTTGCTTGTTAAATAGAACAGATAGAGTAAGAGAAATTTAAACCATTGGGCTATGGTGTCTATGAAAGGCTTGAAAAGTACAACAATAAATCAAGGGTGTTTCATAGGGAAATTTAACAAAGCCAAATGGATCTTAATAGCTTATGTGAGTGTGAAATGAACATTAAATTGTGAACATAGTAGGTTTAAAGGGAAATTAAGAATCCTTTAACATATACTATAACAAGAAGGGTATTCAAGATCAATATGCTTAAGAAAGAATCAATGGACAGGGCACACCATAAAATTCTTTGACCTAGCTTTACCAAGTAAACTTTAAAACAACAATCCAACAAATCCTAGAGAGCAGGGAACTCCTAAATTCTCTAGCAATTTACCTTCAGAGAAAGAAAACATTTAAGATAACATATAAGTGATGATCAAAGAGTAGGGATCTCCTAAATTATTTAATGAGACTATAAAAGACCTTCAAAGTGACTATTTAGGATGGGCTAAAGGACAGGGAAAACCATAATCTTCTTCAGGCAAACCCTAATCAGTGAACTTCAAATAAAAGGCCTTAAAAACAATGTTTTAAGCTACACCAAAGGATAGGGCATACCATAAAATTCTTTGGCTTGACTCCATTAAATCATTCTTAAGAAAACAAGCTAATTAGAACCAGAGAGCAAATAAGAATTCTCCAATCAGACCCAGCAGAGGAAAACATCTAAACAATAGAAGGCAAACAGACTTAAGGTGCCTCTAACAACATATCTTAACCTAAATTTTATGCTCTATTGCAAGAGAAGAGATGAACAATATGGGAAACATAAGGAAAAATAACTAAATTGGAATAGCATCACCATTTGAAAATGTCCATGAATCTTGAAAATGTGGTTGCTCCATTATCAAGACAGTAACAAAGCTCCAAAGCCAAAAACTCTTTACCACTCAAAGTCCATGTGATTTTCATCTCAACAATCAACCAACAAAAATTATGAAGCATTACATGCAGCATTTAACTGAAAAATGAGGAGGTGAAACCTAGCTAGGGTTTGAGAAGTCATTTATCACATATTTAAGGCATTTTGACCTTTGAAACCATGCAAGGCCCAAGACAAAAATATCTAAAAACTCATTCATTGCAATAATAACTTCTAACATATCTACTAAGCTAATTTTGGAAGCATTTGACCTTAAGGCCACTCAATAACTTTTACAATAACTCCTAGTGTCTTCTGTTGAATTTCTAGAAGGGGTGTAGCGCCATTGGTTGACGGCGCAATGCGAGTGCAAATACGCAGCGCCAAGACTAGGAAAATTGCCTGTTTTGTAGCTGACTTTTGGAGGTCTTCCCGGTGCCCAAATGACCTCCATGATAGCTCATTGGAAAGCCTGTCCTGTTTAGTTTCTAGATATACCTTCAGTTTCCAGAATTCTACCCATTTTCCTTTTCAAAAAACATTTCTACCAAGACTGCTAAACGCACAGCGCCAGTGCTGAAAAGAGGGCAGAAATGTGATTTTTTGGTGGTTTTTGACCCTTTTGAGGGACCAGTTTTGCTCCAAATGGTCTGAAATTTTTTGAGGATGATGTAATTGGCATTAGGAACATGAAAATGTTTCCATTTTTTCATTTTATTTCCCCAAAAAAGAGTTAATCGCTAGTGGCGCTACGCGTTTGGCCCAATTTTCTGCAGGCCAAACTTTCAAAAATAAAAAATGTGCAAATGTGTCAAAATTGGAATTTAGCTTGCTACTTAAGATATATAGGCTTGGAGGGACACATCCATAAGGGTATTGAACTTTTCCTTCTCCTTTTTCTTTGCTAGGGTTTCCTTCAATTTGTTCTTCAACTGCTTGAGCCATATGTTGCAGACCTTGTTTCTAGTGATGTACTTGTTAGAGTCCCTTGATTTGGCAGATTGGTATACCAAATGATAGGGTAACATGGAAATAGTATTTGGAGTCCTAGGACGTAGCCTTCCTAGACTCAGAGAGGGATCTCTCTATTGGGTGCAAAGGATGTGTTATTTTTTCTTTACAGTTTTTATTTTAGGCTAGTTATTAAGTGTAGGGTTTGTTGATTGTTTTGGTTGGCTAAGATGGTCAAGTGGAATAGGTGGAGTGAGAGGTCTTTGAATCATTGGGCTATGGAGTCAATGAAAGTCATGAGTGTCTCAATTATGAATAAGAGTGTGTTGCAGGGCCAATTTAGCAAGGTAAATGGATCCTTAAGGTAATGTGTGAGGTGGAGTGAACATCAAGTTTGGGAAAAACCAGGAGGTCTTAAATATAGATAGTTAAAAGCTACAACTCACGAGGTAGGGAAAACCATTAAGCTCGATGAACAAAACTTAAACTATAAATATCCAAGATAAATATTCCAGGGAAACATAGAAAGCATAAGAGCTTCTAACTTTAGTTAATTCACCTTCAGAATTTGGGAAAACATATAAGATAACACAAATAACTCAATATATGAAGAGGGAACTCCTAAACATCATATATCAATCTATAAAGAACTCTGAAACAAGTTGATAAGCATGGAAAAAGGGAAAGATTGAACGAGACCTCTTTGACTTAACCTAATAGACAATATTCCAAAGAGAGGTTTCAAGACAGAGTTTGGACAACTTCAAGTAAGCAGGGCATACCATGAATCATACTTGTAAACTAGCATACTAATCGATATATGAAACAAAAAAAGTTTAGGTGGATCTAAGGATCAATCAAGAGTTCCTTAAGATGACCAAACAAAGGAAAACATCAAAGCTATTACAAACAGGAGGACTAAGGTGCCTCAAAGAGCATGTCTCAACCTATACTTTTCTGATTTATATCAACCAAGAAGGATGAAACATAAATGATAACAAGAAAAAAAAAACAAGTTAAGAAGACATCACCATTAACCAAGCTAAGGAATCTTGTAAACAAGCTTCTCCATCATCAATCCAAGCAAGCCATTCATCAACTTCACAAAACCGATTTCTTCTCCAAGCTCATTAAAAACCATGTATTTCTCTCCAAGTTCATCAAAATCCAACAAAATACATGAGGGCCTCACGCTATATTTATGGAGAAAAGGAGGAATAAAACCCTAAATATGGTAGGAAAAATTCAAATTCAACCATAAATGTCATTTATGGCCAAGAGACCATGCAAGGCCCCCAAGGCACATAATATCCTAAGAAATAAATGCCAAAATAAATATTTGCACCTAATTCTAGAGTGTTTTGCCTCAAAAAACTCAAAATATCAATTTGCAATAAATGAGTGTTTTTTGTTGACTTTTGGTCCAAAACACACTTAGACAGTCTCTGTGCGTAGTGCCACTTCAGTAGAAAATAGGGTCTTTTGTGACTAAGTTTTGGACCCCTTCCTGATGCAGGATTTGGATCCGTGATGGCTCGTTGGAAAGACTGATGAGTATAATTTATAGAAATGCTTGAGTTTCCCTAAATGAGTTCAATTTTCCTATCCAAAAACCCATTCTCCCAAAACTTCTCTTTGCGCATCACCTTGCCTGAAAATGAGGCAAAATGGTCAAAATTTTGGTGTTTTTTGACATTTTGGGGGGTCAAAACTTCTCCAAATGATCTGAAATTTTGTGAGTGGACTGCTGATGATGATAGGAATAAAAAAATGTAAATTTTGCGAGCTAAGGATGCACAAAATTTGTGCATAGTGCCAAGGGTGCTGCGCACAGAGGCCTCAAAATTTCAAAAACACAAAATTTTGTTCAATTTGGCCCAATATTTGTGGAGAGGTCCCTCAAGAGGTCCTTGACACCTGTTGAGAAGCCTCAGCCAAAAATCCAAGGCTATCGTACTTTTTTGCCTCTTTTAGGTTTTTTATCTCCATGAGGGCCTCCTTCAGTTTGGCACAAGCAAGCTTGTTTTTCTTTGCATAGTGCTTGGTCATCTTCTTTTGGAGAGCAGGACCCCTTTTCACCTTCTTGAAGTGCTTGTGCTCATTCTTGTAATATTGAATGACCTTTTGTGCCATCTCAAAAGCTCTTTCCCACTCCTTAAGCTATGCATCTTTGCTTAAGAGTAGCAATCTGGTGGTCATCTCCTTGTCCTCATTGTCACTGTCTAGATCAATGAATTGAGGCTCTTGAGTAGTTTCTTGATTCTCTTACTTCTCCTTACCTTTACCTGCTGCTCACCCCTTTCCATATTTTCCTTGCCCTTGTCCAATGGTTTGATATTTGGAGAGGAGACAACCCTTTGCCTTTTTGAGGCAGCAAACACATCTCTCTTCCCCTGTGATATGCGAAATCAAAAGGTCTAATGATTTCTACTCTAGGGTCCTTGTCATGAATGCTATCATCTGCTGGAAAGCCCTCTTTCTCATCTTTTGGACTGCTGTGTGTAGCCTTCTCTTCCATTTCACCTTTACTACTAGATATCTCATCACTGTGTACATCATCATCTTTTTTATTGAGAGAGCTGTGAGCCTCATTGCTACCTTCAACACCCTCATCATTATCACCCTCCTTGCTATCTTCAGTGCTTTTACCTTGGTCTTGGATTTGATCATCCAGCTCTGCATCAACTTCACTTTGGCCCTGTTCATCATTAAAAGGTTGATCTGTGTAATGATTGTCGTGACTACTGTTATGACAGTCATGACTTTCTTCTTTGCTATTTTTCTCATCATTGACTGTCCTATCAGTGTCATTTCCTTGGTCACTGCTTGCCTCTTCAAACTCTGTTTCAAATTCACTATTTCCTTTTTCTTGATCTTCTATTTCCTCATAATCACCTTTTGTTTCTTCATGTTCATTATCTTCATCCATATTGTCACTGTTTGCACTATGACTATGCTCATTTTCATGCTCATGCACATTTTTCTCTTAACTGTCATGTTCATTTTCTTGTTGATTTTCATGTTCATTTTCTTGTTGACTGTTATCCTCATCATTTTCTTCACTATCTTCTTGGTCTTCATCTTGCTCATTAGCACGACATTTTTCTGTTCTTGGGAGTGATTCATTGGTATCACTACCATCACTGTCTTCCTCCAAGTGCTCACTGTTTTTGTCTTCATGATTGCCATGTTCATCTCCCTTCTCCTTGTCATCATCATCCTCCTAATATTCCTCATCAAAATCTATTTCTGCCTCGCTGTTTTCATCATTTACACCATCATCTTCTTGTTCATCATTGCCACTGTTAACCCCTTGTCCATCATTAAACTCTGTCTCTGCCCTACTGATTTCTTCATCTCCACTGTCATCTGCTTGTTCCTCATTATCACTGTCATCATCTTCATTTGATGCATTAGGAGAAGAATTAGGAGGTAAGTTTCCTTGTAGAGAAGGCATAGGTGGAGGTGATGGAGGAGTGGAGGTAAGTGGGTGTGAAGTGGAAGGCAAATTTTGCTGAATGAAGGCTTGGGGATTTGCAAATACATCATGTGAGATAAAAATTTCCCAAGGAATTCCCTGCTACTCTAACTGGTGCAAAATAATCATCTTAACCAAGGAGTGGTGAAAAAGGCTTTGCATTTGGTGGGCATAACTCCTTTTCTTTACCATTGAAGCCATTTTGTCAATGCTTTGGTAGAGATAGTATGGTAGGTTTAGCAATTTAACCCTGGTGAAGTGCATTAGCAGCCTTATGTGATATGAATAAATCCTGGAGCATCTCCCCTCACAAGTGAAGTACTTGATGATATGTCTCATCAGTAGGGAATATCTCTCTAGCAGGTGGGAAAAGGGGAAAACAGTCTTGCAGCCCTGTTGATAACTAGGTTTGAGGAAGGGCTCATAGTAGCTTAAGGCCAATTTATTAAGCTTGGACCATCTCTCACCAATATCTGGTATTCCTGTGGCTTTAGTAATGGATTTAGACGATAGTTCAAATTTTACTCCTGATAGGTTGACCTGGTGGTTTTGTAGGCTGAGAATGAACAACCTAGTCAAAATTGAGTGGTTTTGGACCTGTTTAACCTTCTCACAGAACTGATAGCATCCAACATCTTGAAAACATGCAAGGATCATGGGGGAAGAGGTGATTTGAATGGTATCCAAAGGCTCAAACTTGTTATTCCTTCCTCCCTTGTGTTTTGGCTTGATAGGCCTTTGGCCTTCATCACTACTAGTACTGATCTCTTCTCCAAACATAGTGGCTGATCTAGAACAAAATGATTTTTAGCTTGGTAAGAGCTTTTAGGTCTAGGGAGGAAAAATGAGTGATGGTGAGGGTAGATTTTAACAAATGGAGGAAAAATGGAAGGTTTAGGGATGCTTTCAGTGTTTAGGAGGAGGCTTAGCTTGTATTGAGTGTATTTATGCTAATGACAACTCTCCAATTGGTAATTATTTCCCTAGAAGGTTAAATATTTGATTTACATGAAGATTAGGGTTTGGTCAAATATAGGTTTTTGATATTCTCCTTTGATTATGAATGAACAAAGATCAATTTGGAGGGCAAAGAAAATGACTACCAACCTTGTCTAACTAATGTAGGAGCTTGGGGAAAACTTGAGGAGGAGAAAAAGTGAGTTTGAGAAATTTTTGGAAAATTTAGCCAAATCTCCTCTGTGCATAGTGCCACCCGATAGGCCGTTCCTATTAGGCCTTTCCTGTGCGCAACGCCGTTGAATGGTGGGCAAGTCGATAGCACTACAGCCTGTGCATAGTGCCGACCCTTCGGTGCATAGCACAATGATTTTTTGCACTGTCTTTTCTCCTCTGTGCGCAGCATCGAAGCCTCTGTAGTGCCTCCGTCTGTGCGCAGTGCCGAAGCCTCTGTGCGTAGCGCCTCCGTCTGTGCGTAGTGCCTAGAACTTCAACCAGTTTTTCAGAAAAAACCTAAAAATGATTTCAACGGCTCTCCTTCTCTCCCGCAAAGATAAAAATGAGGTGGGAATAGGGAAAGAAGACCCTTATACTCCTTTTTGAAAAATAATTTTAGGATCAAACCCACTTTCTAATGTTTGTTTCCCTTCTCACTTTTTCACTGCCTTTTTGGTCTTTTTGTCCTGTAGGTGGCAAAATTAAAAAAAAAAGGTCTTTGCCTTGGCTGGAGCAACTGGATGTTTCCCTTGTATTCAAAAACTCTTTAACAAGCTTAATCTTTTCCTCTTACCCAAATTTTGGAAACCTGAACCAATTCTTGAAAAAGCAAAAGGTCATTTGACAAATTTTTGAGGAAAAAAGGCAGACAGTGACATTAGTGCTCTTTTTTGAAGGTTTTCTTTAATATATCCCTTTCATGAATTTTAAAACCTGTAAACAGTAAGCTTGTGATCATTTTGGCACCTTTACCCTGGAATCTTCAGTCATGTATTTTTTTATGCCTTTGATTGCTTAGTGGATGAGACTGAAGAGAAGAATTCTGACCTTCCTTTAACTGATATTTTGTCATGTTTTTACTGTGAAGTAGTGAAAAACATCTTGGTGTGAGAACCCTAGCAGTTGGCATCAACAACTCCTTTAGTCTTCATATGTGCCACCATTGTGAGATACATTAGGTTTGTTTGACCGTATCAACCTTCCTGTAGGTAGCCATTTTTGAAAGTTCTGCAGAAGTGTCATTTATGGTCAACTATCTCTTGCAGAATATACTTTTGATAAGGAAACCATTTTTTGGAGGCTTCTCTTCTTTTTAGACCAAATACATGTTTGCTCCTTTGATCATTTTGACAGTGATATATTTCTGGTGGGAAAATTTAGCAGTTTAAAGCATTTTGTGTCTCCCCTTGGCCACTTCTATTTTTGCAGGTGCCTACACAACTTTTTCCTTTGATTCCTTAGTGCATTTTTTGGAATTTCAACACCTTATTTTCCCAGTAGTAAACTCATGCTCAGTAATGATTTTATCCTTTGGCACTTTACCTTATGTCTACCTCCTTTTGATCTTTTTTAATGTCTCTGACTGTACTTTTGAGAAGTTAGGCCCTTGCACTGATGCTCTTTGTCATTTTGTCCTTTTGGTGAGGTGGAATCAATGCTTCTTTGTCAAACCCTTAGAGGGCAGCTTGAAACCCCCTGAAATGCCATTTGCTGTTATGAAGGAGGCCCTATCATCATCATTTGACCTATTTTGTCTATCTTCCCAAACTCTTAGGTTTTAGGGCTGTTTAGATAAAAATAAGTAGTGTTGTCTTCTAATTTCTCTAAAACCTTTCAAAACTCATTTATTATTTCTAAAGAATCTTCAGGGTGCACTTGGTGGAGTGGAGGTGACCTTTGTCCTTGTAGCCCTTGTAATGATTTCCTAATTGGCACATTGTTTTTCCAATTGGTCACAAAAACCCTGATTCTCTAAAACATATGCTTGCTACCTTCATCTTTGTTGTGGATGGTCTCCTTGTGATGATTTCACCCTATTATCTTACCTCTTTCCTAGGTTGATGGTCATCTTGATCCTTTTGCAGTAATATGAGCAAGGGCAGTTGTCCCTTGCAGAATTTGTGCACTAGGCCAAGGAGGCCTTTCTTGAATGGCCCTTTGATTAGTTTTGGACAAAGTCACTTGTCCCTTTTATTCTTTGAATGCAATCTCTTTAAATAGAAAAAACATATATTTTAGGATACCAAATCCACCCTATGACTTGTGAAACCCTAGGTGACCTAGTGGAAGGTTTCTTGGACTTGGCTTTAGACTAAAAACTTAGATTTTGGGGTCATCATGTGTAAAACAGAGTTTATGATAAATTGATGTATTGAAGATCCAAAATCTAATGTACTTGATTTATTCTAAAGAGCCTACAGAGACAGTTTTGAGACCATTAATGCTTGGGGTATTTTTGGGAGACACAATAGAGCTATTTGATAGGTGGCCTTAGGTAGTTGTGGGGGGGGGGGGGGGTTTGGGCAAAACAAAATAGAGCATTTGGGCTAAAGGTGACAATATATAGACAAAATGAATGACATGGGCCCCTAATGGGTTTTCTGGAACTAGTAAGCAGAGCTTGACATGATGGGATGATGAAATAGTGAAAAAATTATCTTAAGGATAATGAAGGTAGTGAGGTTTCTAGAACTCACAATGTTCATGAACTTTGTTTCTAGAAATCTAGAACCGATACTTAGTCATCTTCAAATAGTGAAAATTATGGATGACTAACAGTACTTGTTAGACATGTGTCTGAGCATCTCATTGTATTTGTTTGCCTTATGGAGGAGCTTCTCAAGGTGTAGGTTAACTATGTCTATCCATACCTCTCTGTCATCTTCAACTTCCTTAGAAATATTTCCCTCAAAACTAAGTTTCTTTGCCTCATGTTTTTCTTGCTCTAAAGCTCTCTTAAGACCTCTTCTTTTTGGTCTTGACTTGATCGTTTGAGTATCATAATGGTCAGAGTCATCAGGTGCCATCATTTCCTTACCCTTGATGTCTTGTCTTTTTGCCTTTAGCGGCTTTAACTCCATGAGAACTTGCTTGTCCTTTAGCTTCTTTTTCTCTTGTTCTAAGAATGCTATGAAAAATTTGGCTTTTTCCATGTTGTCCTGTAACTCTTTGATCATGAAATCCTTCTCTTTGATGATCAACTTTGAGGCCTCATGATCATCTTGGTCATCCAAGTCCACCTGTTAAACTCTCTCTCTCTCTTGCTCATGATGAAGGTCTTCCTTGGAATTTGTGTTTCCATACCACTGTCTTCTTCCTTAGACATGTTAAACTCTATTTTATAGAACCCTAGGGCTTATGTGAAATGAGATGAAGGGAGGGTAATGAAAAGGAAACTTTGCAAATTAAGGGAATGATTGAATGGGTATAAGTGTAGGAAATGAGTAATGACAACCCTTAGGCAATGTAATCACTCTCGTTTATGACTGATTTTCTTTAAGGAGGGTGGAGTGATGGTAAAACAGTGATTTTAAGCTTAAAACTTAGGGTTTCTTCTAGGGTTTCACTTCAATTGATTAAGAATTTACCAAATGGCATAAAAATGGGGCTTATGGTATGCACTTACCTCTTATTAGTGCTTGGAAGACTTTGGAAAAGATTTGAAGGAAATTTGATGTGATTTGAGTGGATGGAAAGCTCAGAAAACCTCTCTGGCAAGGGCGCAACACCAAGCTCTAGGTGCGCAGCGCCGGTGCAAACGCACAACGCCAAGTGCTGAACGCACAGTGCCAGGATGAAAAAACACAACACTATTTTTAAGACCACTTTTGGAGGTCTTCCCTATGTCCAAATTGGGCCTAGGATAGCTCGATGGAAATATCTTGAAGTATAATTTTCAAATATACATTTTTTTTCTGATTGGATTTGTTTTGACCTGTCAAAATTTGATTCTCCCAAGACTGGTCAAAAAGTGCTAAATGATGGTGCAAAAATGCAGAGTGCTGGCACAGGCAACTTTTGGAGGCCTTTGTAAACTCCAAATTGAGCTCATAATAGCTCATTGGAAATCTCTTCTAGTCTAGTTGTCATTTGACTCATCAAGAAAGTCATTTGGACACTCCATCTATGAGAAAAATTGATTTTCCCAAGCGCAACAAACCTCTTATAGCACCTGTAAATTTAACATTTCTCCAAAACCATGATACCTGTGTAAAAATATGAAGGAGGTTTTTCTTCCTTTACTTATGATTGACAACAAACTCTCTCAATTTTGTCAAATTTATCTTTGTTTGTTCAGAAACACAATTTGAAGCGAAACTAGCCTTGTGTGCTTCCTCCATGTCATTTTCTTACAAGTAATCACTACTTTGGCACTCAACTGGACTTAACAAGTTTACAAACCCTAGTCATTTGAAAAAACAAGTGTTGTCCTTTCCCTTGCTGTAATTTGTTTTCCTTCAGGAGTAGATAATCTACATCATCAATACTTTCTGCTGATAAATCTTCCAACACTTCTGTAGTAGTGCTAGACTTTGTCCATTTTTCTCATTTGCAGGTTTTGAACTGATAAGATAACCTGTTTTGGAGATTTTAGGTCCTTCTTGAATA
The DNA here is from genome assembly GCA_034641835.2 of Pinus albicaulis. Taxonomy (NCBI): domain Eukaryota; kingdom Viridiplantae; phylum Streptophyta; class Pinopsida; order Pinales; family Pinaceae; genus Pinus; species Pinus albicaulis. Next base: position 746,236,078 of record CM076583.1, read on the forward strand.
ACCATGTCTTGACATTCTATTACATCTGAGTCAGATTATAGCAAAGGAAAAGCAGTGCCTGAAACATCCAAGGATGACCTTGAAAGGTACAAAGCCCTAATGACCTAATGTGAGTGTCCTTTGACTTGATTTTGGCTGAAATTTGACTTGGAGACTTTCAAGTGAAAAAATAGCATTGTTGTAGGTTATTATGCCCAAAGGGACATGGGAATGAGTTGGCAACAAGAAACCCTAGAGGGAGGATGGAGTTTATTGACAGGGGAAAATAGGGCAATGAAGTCTCAGGTAGGAAAGAAGGGTGAAAATGAGAAGTATAAGCCCATAAGGAGTCTTTTAGAGCAACATGGTGACTTTGAGAGGATCAAATAAGGAATAATGAAAAAAGGTTTATAGGATAATGAAGGCAGTGAGATTTTTGAAACTCAAGATATTCAAGGAATATTGTTTTTAGAAATATATAAACATCCTATATTCATCTAAAGATAGTGAAAGATACTAATGACTAACAACTTATCTCCTTTAGGTCTGGTGTATTAGATTTTGCTGGAGGGGAATCCTTGATGGTTGCACCGACCCAAGATGGCTCACTGGCTGCAAATATTGCGACCTTCAACTCCCTGGTCATTGCAGCTCTAGTGTTCCAAAAGAAATGACTGTCTTGTTTTGTTAAAAGGAGGATGATATACCAAAGATTGTGATTAGTTTCCCGCAATCTCTCTCTCATGCCTTGAAACTTGAAAAATGGGGCCTTATTAGGCAGTTCATGGGCCTCTTTCCCTCTTTGCGCTAAGCTTGGTCTTGGATAGGAATGAACTATAAGCTTCTCTTTAAAGGAGAGGTCATTTTGACGTTCTGTGGTAAGGGATTCTACACCTTCTACTTTTAAAACAATCTGGATAGAGATTTAGTATTTAGGAGTGGCCCTTATTTCATGGTAGTCGAGGGTATTTATTTGGATAGGTGGAGTACCAGCTTTAACCTAAAAAATGATTTTACTTCTTCAATCCCAGTCTGGGTGAAGCTACCCTACCTCCCCCTCCACTGTTGAAACGATGCAACCTTTCGACTGATTGGGAACTCTCTAGGAAAGTATATAGATTGTGGTGAGCCAAAGGATGGTCTGTTTTCTTGTGCAAGGATTTTTGTGGAAGTCGACCTAGAAAAAGGACTCCCAACTGCAGTTAATATCTCTATGGATACTTGGGCACATGTGCAGGAAGTGGACTATGACCAACTACCATTCAAATGTAAAGTTTTTCATGAATACAAACACTTTTCCAAAATCTTCCCAAAGCACCAAGACACATCAGATAATCAACAAGGAGAAGAAAACGAGAAATGGAAACAAATAAAAAGAAAAAAGGGGAAATTAAAGCAGAATAATGGGTGAACAAAAAATGCAAAGTCCCCCCACCCCAGAAAGTGGGTCCAAACTAAAGCATGCTCACCCCTCCTATGGGGGAATTCTGGAGGGTGGAGATGGAAAATATGAAAATATGTATGAAAATTTTGCATATGTTCAGGAGGATGGAAGCCCTTACCCCTCCCTAAGAGCTCCAAACCTCAGTGGCCTTGAGGCTGCTATGATCTCCTTGACCTCGAAAAAGAAAAAAAATTCCTACAAGCCCACAAACATTCAGTAACACATAAGACACCACAAATTAAGAGGAATAATAATAAGGGTTCTTATCCTCCAAGGAAACAATAGGACAAACAATACCGCTGAGCTCAACAGACGAGAAATCAGAAGGTGCAAGAGTTAAAAATATGGACAGAAAGGTAAGAATATGAAGGCAGAAAGCAAACAAAGAAATAAGGTTGGAAAAAATGGAAAAAGGCAAATAATTGGGCTTTCAACACATCATCCCACATCAGTTAGATGACTTGGAGGAAAAAGGAGGCAAAAAAGGAAGTATAGCAGGCCTTGCGAAAGGGACACCCTCCATAAAGAGTAAATAATGAATATTATCTCATGTAATTGTAGGGGATTAGGATATGGAAAATGAATAATGGAAGTGAAATCACTAATACAAAAGGAAATACCAATAGTCACCCTCCTCTAGGAGACGAAGTCAAGAGGGTCATAAATCTCCTCCATTCACTCCAAATTTTGGGGGAATAGCAATATGGTAGTTGAAATCTCGAGAGGTGCTTCGGGAGGCCTCTGCACGATGTGAAATCCAACAAAATTGCAACTGGTAATCTCTATAAAAACCACCTAGTAGATTACAACTACCTTTAAAATTTTAGAATTCACTACAAGAAAAAAGGACATTAGTGAGGGGAGAAAAATGTCACCATAAGCTCATTGGTGAGGGTCAAAAGAGCCTTTGTCACCAAAGGTGGCGTCGCTGAAAGTATAGGTGTTGTGGTGACATTCAAGGTCCATCACCAATAATGATTTGTAATGACGGATATTGACCGTCACCATTTCATATGAGAAATAGTGGCGGACAGTAGCCTCCATCACCAAAAAACTGAACATCACCAAAGGTGGTGTCACCGAAAGTATGTGTTGTTGTGACATTCAAGGTTTGTCACAGATATTGATTATAATTAGGGATAGTGGCTGTCGCCATTACATATGAACACCAATGATTTTTTGTGATGGACCTTTCATGGTCGTCACTATTGGTGCATATATATGGGGACGTTCGTTGACCATCACCATTTCATATTTGGTGAGGATAAAAAAATGTCATGATAAGCTCATTGGTGACATCAAGGTCCATTGCGAATAATGAATATAATGACAAACAATGACCCTCACCATTTCATATCAACAACAACAATTTATGGTGACGAACCTTTGAGAGTTGTCACTATTGATGCATATATATGGTGGCATTCGTTGACCATCACCATTTCATATTTTGGTGAGGGTCAAAAATGTCACCATAAGCTCATTAGTGATGGTAAAAAAAGCATCCGTCACCAAAAAATGAGTGCCACCATTCCCTATGAATATCAGGGCATGATGGAATCGAACCACCAACCTCCTGCTTGTAAAGCATGTGCTCTTCCATTGAGCTAGCACCCTTTAAAGAATTAGAATATTAAGAATTATATCTTGAAACCTTTATAGATTGTAAATTCTACAACTTTTGATAAATTAAAGTCTCGGTAATCTTTTACTAAACAAGAAAAACATCATCGAAGCTGTAGGTCCCTACCTAATTGTTATGGAAGTTATGAAAAGTGGGTGGAGGGAAAAATAGTTATGTATAAGAGACTCAATATGTTGAGTTGAATACTCAATTAGAATTGAAACTCTGAATACATTTATAGCCTACAAATGACCTATAACTCACAAATGCATCAAATATTTCAAAGGAAATATCATAATTGGATAACATATGGAAGAAGAGAATTCATGAAGAAAGATGCAATATGTTACAGGTTGAATGAAAGAAAAATATAAATGTTGTTGTTGTTGGGTGAATTTTTATAATTGGGACATTTGTATTTCCTTTATCACGTAAATATTCAAATTAAAATTAAAAAATTTAGATATTGGAATGATATCTAAATTTTTGTGCAAATGTAACATGGATCTCCAAGGAACCACAGGGAAAAATAAAAAAATAATACACACACACACACACACACACACACACACACACACACACACACACATATCCCCTTCACATAAAGTGACATGCGATTTGGAATCTCACAAGTCCGCACTCAAAACATGACAACAACCAACAAATCAAAAAAATTGAAACTTATCACGGTAAGAGGATCTCTTTTCAGTAGTGGACACCAAACAATAACATAGTAGTTAGTTCACTTTAAGACTACAAAACATTGGAAAAAAACAATGTGTTCAATTATCTTCCAGTACAAAATGGACTTAATTATAATGAAGAAAAGAGTTATACTAAATCAAAAATAGTTATGTATAAGATACTCACTATGTTCGGTTGAATACTCAGTTAAAAGTGAAACTTTGAAGACAATTACAACCTATAAATAACCTATAATTATCAAACCTAAAATATGCAATTACAGTAAATATTTATTTCTCACCTTGTGAATCATGTAAATTTGTTGTGACAACATAAAAATATACCTTTAAGAGGCTGATTTGCATGCCAAAAAGTAAAAAACAATGAGTATATATTACACAATTATGAATAATGGTGAAGATGACGAGCCCATTCATAGGATTCATAAAGAAGAAGACATCTTATATTGTTTAGCTTTGAAATATCAACAACAAGTCTTCCAACTTGTCCTTCACTAATGATGGCCTCTTGCAATAAACCATGTTTGAATTTGACAGATTGCATTAAAAGAATGAATTAATATAAAGAAATTATTTCCAACTAAGCAATTTATATAAGCATATATGGAAATATTCAGGAAGTAGAAATATTATTCTAGCATAATATCATGTTAGAAAACCTAAAGTATATTAAATAGCCTTTATATACATCTATAATATCCCCTCAAATTCAACGATCTCTTTATGCAACACTCCTTCAATCTCTACAATTTGTCTCCTTGATTCAGTAACCTTAATACCAGAATAAAAGGATCCAAATGTGACGATTTTCTGTGCTATCTAATAGAGAAAATTAAAAACCTCTCTAAACAACATTTCCACTTTATCTGCAACCTATACATTTGCATCAAAATGCACATTAGTTTGGATTTGGGGGGTTCTATGCCATAAGTATGATAGGCATATAAATTAATTAGCAAACATCTACCCATATGTATAATTTGTATCATAAAGTACCTTTGCATCTTCCTTTCTGAACCAATCTTGTTGATGTGGATCATCGAACCCTAATTTTGAAGGTGGAAAATGCAGAGACAAGACATTTATGGAGGAATATCAGAAACATGCAATAATACTTCCAAAGCTCTCACATTGAATTTGGGAAGAACATAGGTCCAATATTTTAGTATAGAATAGCCATTAACTATCATACACAAGTATGGGCACTCCAAAAAAAAATGAGTTACATAAATTATGTAAGATATCACAAGGTCAAAATAAAAAAAATAAGATGACAATTGCTTCCAAAATATAAAGGAGTCAAATTCATTGGCATACTAAGAGAGAACATAGTGGCAATGCTTTAGGTGTAGCTTTAAAGTTTAATTTATGGTTTAACATATTTATTAAAGCATGGTGGTTGAAAGGGCTGGAAAAGGGTAAGTGGAGAGAGGAGTCAACATTGCTGGTACATTTGATGAAAAAAAAAATCAAATTTTTTTACAAGCTCATAGAGGAAGCTTTGAGGCCATAATTTGAAGAAGTTGCTGCTACCTTAGATGGATAAGACAACATATAATTGGAAAGAGACATCATTGTTGGTGCATTTGGAGAGGGTACTATAGATCCAAAGGGAAGATACCACGACATCCCTGATGTAGAATGAGATCTAGACGCTTTTCTCATGCAAAACAGTCTCAAATCATATGTGATATGTTTCAGTGGTCCTCTCATTTATAACACCTACAACTATTATGATAAATAAGTTCATGGAAAATAAAGCATGCTAAAAATAAGGGTCATGAATTATGGTGAATGGCCTTGTATTGGACATCTTTTGGTAGAAATTCAGTTTGATCATTGAAAAATGAGTCATTGCCTTGTGTCCAGGTCCATATTCGGACACCACTCCAGCTTGAGGTTACTCTTATAAAGTTAAATAGTGAAATCAACAGTGAACAAGTGAGTTTTAGAAAAAAGGGAGAATGGTCAGATAGAAACATATAGTTTATTTTTCTGGAAAAACTGAAGCAAACTCTTGTGGTTAAATCATCTCAGCATCTCTAAGGGAGTAGTAGACAAGAAATCCATTTTGAATTTCAATAAGAGTGGGGAGCTAAAAATGACACTCAATAATTTAAATAATTTATGTAACTCATGATTTTTATGGAGTACCCATAATTATTTTTCATACACAATTATGGGTACTCCAGAAAAATCATGAGTTACATAAATTATGTAAGATGTCACAAGGCGAGAATAAAAAATAATATGAAAACTGCTTCCAAAATATAAAGCAGTTAAATTCAGTGGCATAATAAGAGAGAACATTGTGGCAATGATTTAGGTGTAGCTTTAAATTTTACTTCATGGTCTAGCATATTTCTTAAAGCATGGTGCTTGAAAGGGTTGGCAAAGGGTAAGTGGGGAGAGGAGTCAACACTGCATGGTACATTTGATGAAAGAAAAAAAAAATCATTTTTTTTTACAAGCTCACAGAGGGAGCTTTGAGGCCATAATTTGAAGACTTTTTTGCTATCTTAGATGGAGAAGGCAACATATAATTGGAAAGAGACAGCACTGCTGGTACATTTGGAGAGGGTACTACAGATCCAGAGGGAAGATACCACGGCAACCCTGATGTAGAATGAGATATATACGTTGTTCTCAAGCAAAATGGTCTCAAATCATATGTGATGTGTTTCAGTGGCTATCCCATTTATAACACCTACAACTATTATGATAAATAAGTTCATGGAAAAATAAATCAAGCTAAAAATGAGGGTCCAAAATTATGGTGAATGGCCCTGTCCTGGACATATTTTGGTAGAAATTCAATTTGATTTTTGAAAAATGATTCATTGCCTTATGCCCAGGTCCACATTCAGACACCACTCCAGCTTGAGGTTACTCTTGTAAAGTTAAATAGTGAACTCAATAATGAACAAGTGAATGTTAGAAAAAAGGGAGAATGGTAAGATAGAAACAATATAGTTGAATTTTCTGGCAGGATTGAAGCAAACACTTGTGGTTAAATCATCTCAGCATCTTTGAGGGAGTAGCAGACAAGAAATCCATTTTGAATTTCAATAAGAGTGGGGAGCTAAAAAATGGCGCTCAATAATTTTAATAATTTATGTAATTCATGATTTCTCATGAGTACCCATAATTAATTTTCACACACAATTATGGGTACTCCAGAAAAATCATGAGTTACATAAATTCTGTAAGATGTCACAAGGTCAAAATAAAAAAAAAAATATGAAAATTTCTTCAAAAATAAAAATCATCCGAATTCAGTGGCATAAGAAGAGAGAACATTGTGACAATGCTATGGGTGTAGCTTTAAAGTTTACTTCATGGTTTAACATATTTCTTAAAGCATGGTGGTTTAAAGGGTTGGAAAAGGGTAAGTGGAGAGAGGAGTCAACACTACATGGTACATTTGATGAAAGAAAAAAAAATCAAATTTTTTTACAAGTTTACAGAGGAAGCTTTGAGGCCATAATTTGAAGAAGTTGCCGCTATCTTAGATGGAGAAGGCAACATATAATTGGAAAGAGACAACACTTCTGGTACATTTGGAGAGGGTACTACAGATCTAGAGGGAAGATACCATGATAGCCCTGATGTAGAATGAGATCTAGATGCTTTTCTCAAGGAAAACAATCTCAAATCATATGTGGTGTGTTTCAGTGGTTCTCCCATTTATAACACCTACAACTATTATGATAAAGAAGTTCATGGAAAAATAAAGCAGGATAAAAATGAGGGTCAATAATTATGGTGAATGGCGCTGTCCTAGACATCTTTTGGTAGAAATTCAGTTTGATCATTGAAAAATGAGTCACTGAATTATGTCCAGGTCCACATTTAGACACCACTCCAGCTTGAGGTTACTCTTGTAAAGTTAAATAGTGAACAAGTGAATGTTAGAAAAAGGGGAGAATGGTCAGATAGAAACAATATAGTTGAATTTTCTGGAAAGACTGAAGCAAATTATTGTGGTGTATTCATCACAATATTTTTGAGGGAGTAGTAGACAAGAATCCATTTTTAATTTCAATAAGAGTGGGGAGCGAAAAAATGACATCGTTAGTGAGTGACTGGTAGATGATGGTGAGGCTGATGATATTCATTCCAACACTGTTTTCATGCAGAGACAAAATTTATGAGGATGAGTTTCTTCCTATGAAAAAGGCTCGACCTTATCCTACAACACTTGAATTAAATTTGAGGAAGCAGAGCAAGTATTGTATGCTCCCAGATAGTTGCAAGGGAAGAATTTCAGTTTTGGAGAGATATTCATGGGCTGGAAGTTTTTATGATGGTCATTTTCAAATATGTGCACTCAAAAGTTATTTCAATTTTGAAGTATGATGGAATTTGTGTTGGGTTGAACACCCATCAATGTGGGGCATGAAAAATATCTTTGGACCATGTTCTTGCACAAGGAATTGAGGATTCTAGCATTATGTTATCATGCAGAGACAAAAGTTATGAGAATGAGTTTCTTCCTATGACAAAAGCTCGACCTTATCCTACAACACTTGAATTAAATTTGAGGCAACACAACCAATAATGTATGCTCCCAGATAGTTTCAAGGGAAGCATTTCAGTTTTGGAGAGATATTCATGGGTTGGAAGTCTTTATGATGGTTATCTCAGTTTTGAAGTATGATGAAATTTGTGCTGGGTTGCAAAACCATCAATGTCAGGTGTGACAAATATCTCTAGACCCTATTCATGCACATGGAATTGAGAATGTCCTTGAATTGAGGATTCTAGCACTATGTGCACTCAAAATTTATCTCAGTTTTGAAGTATGATGGAATTTGTGTTGGGTTGCACACCCATCAATGTGGGCTGTGACAAAGATATTTGGACCCTGTTCGTGCACAAGGAATTGAGGATTCCAACACCATTTTTTCACGCAGAGACAAAAGTTATGAGGATGAGTATATTCCTATGACAAAGACTCGACCTTATCCTAAAACATTTGAATTAAATTTGAGGTAGTATAACCAATACTGTATGCTCCCAGATAGTTGTAAGGGAAGAATTTCAGTTTTGGAGAGATATTCATTGGTTGGAAGTCTTTATGATGGCCATTTGAAAAAATGTCCACTCAGAATTTATCTCAGATTTTAAGTATGATGGAATCTGTTCTGGGTTGCACACCCATAAATGTGGGGTGTGACAAATATCTCTGGACCCTGTTCATGCACAGGGAATTGAGGATGTCCTTGAATTGAGGCTTCCAACAAAAATGTGCACTTAGAAGTTATCTTAGTTTTGAAGTATGATGGAATTTTCACTGGGTTGCACACCCATCAATGTGGGGTGTGACAAAGATATCTGGACCCTATTCATGCATAGGGAATTGAGGATGTCCTTGAATTGAGGATTCTAACACCATTTTTTCACGCAGAGACACAAGTTATGAGGATGATTACCTTCCTATAACAAAGGATTGACCTTATCCTACAACACTTGAATTAAATTAGAGGCAGTATAACCATTACTGTATGCTCCTCGATAGTTGCAAGGGAAGCATTTTAGTTTTGGAGATATATTCATGGGTTGGAAGTCTTTATGATGGCCATTTGAAAAAATGTACACTCTGAAGTTATCTCAATTTTGAAGTATGATGGAATTTTTGTTGGGTTTCACACCCATCAATGTAGGGTGTGAAAAAGATCTTTGGACCCTGTTTGTGCACAGGGAATTAATGATGTCCTTGAATTGAGGGTTCCAACACTATGTTTTCATGTAGAAACAAAAGCTATGAGGATGAGTTTATTCTTATGATAAAGGCTCGACCTTATCCTACAACACTTGAATTAAGTTTGAGGTAGTAGAACCAGTACTCTATGCTCCCAGATATTTGTAAGGGAAGCATTTTAGTTTTGGAGAGATATTCATGGGCTGTATAGAAGTCTTTATGATGTCCATTTGAAAAAAATTGCACTCATAAGGGATTCTACTCATAAACACTTGTTTTCTTATATCTCCAATTTGGGCACATCTAAGGAGATGTATGATAAGTTGGTTGGCATGTTCAGGGCTAGCAATGCTAATCAAATTATCTTTTTGAAGAACAATTTGAAGAACATTAAGATGGACTAGGGAGAGTCCATCCAATCATATTTCATGAGGCTCACTGAAATCAAGAATGATCTCTTAGCTATTAGAGAGGTCATAGCTGATCGAGAGATCATTCTCATTTCTTTTGGTGGACTGAACATGGTATGTATTTAATACCATTATTCTCAATAATAATATAATTCCTGATTTTGATGAATTATTGATGAGATGCACTCAATAGGAGACAAGGATGATGGAGAGAGACCATCCCTCAAATGGGAATGGAAGTGACCCTATTGGCTTCACTGCTCATGCAAAGAAGAATAAAAATGTTGGACTGAGAAATCAAATTCATGGAAGAGCGGGTCCCAAAGGAAGAAAGGGAAGATGTTACAATTGAAAAAAGTTTGGTCACTATGCAAGAGAAAGCCCCAATAAAAGGGACTCTCCCTGATATGATGACTACAACAACAATAACAACTTCAGAGGGAATGGAAATCAAAGGAACAACAAGTTCAAAGGAAGGAGGAAGGACCCCTCTAATCGAAATGGAAATGGAAATGGTCAACCTTTCAAGAGGTCAAGGAACTCCTGATATGATGAATACGATGTTGTGCACTATCAACACCACCTTCTCCTTACCTTACATCACATTCAATTTTGACTATTGTTTTCCCCCACCTATGAAAATCGACTTCATCAACAACTTCTTCATTTCTTCACTCCACCCACAACTTCTGTAAATATAGTTTGTGTAAGATTATAGATAAATGTTGTGTGCAGATTTACTAATGTCTTACATTTTGAGTGGTCTCACCACCCATCATTAGGGACACATATTCTTTGGGAAACTATCAAATATTTCTTCCTTCATAACCTTCATTCATGGTGACTCACATGCCCCCTATATATAGAAGGCTATTAACAAATGGTATTATGATGATGATTGTAAAGCTATATATAGAAGGCTCAAATATGATCTAGACCTTCATCCCAAGATAGCCACAACCATCCATAAGGAGTATAATTGACCTTACATAGAAGAAACATAGGATCTTGAATTTTCAAGAGGAGAGAGCTCCTTCCCTTCCTTCACAGATCTCCCAATCCGTTTTGGAACATACACCTCCCTCAAAATAAATTACCATCAACCGAAATTGAACCCTATACTTGGTGACCACACACCTCCTTCCTCTACAAAACTCATAGCCATCTTCCCACTTAGGTATCCTCTACCCCTTCCTCTTTGCCTCCTATCCATTTTATGCACAATATAATGAATAGTAATCATATTTAAATCAATACTTATGCAAGGTCATGGTGATTTTGAGATAATAATGTCCCTTAGACACCCATGCACTATGCATCAAGAAGCATTTGTATATATAAGAAAAATACTTAGAAGATACTATCAAAAAAATTTAATAATATTTGAATGTAAATTTATCACAATCAACTATGAAAATTTTCAAGAGTCTATCCTCTTAACCACATTTATAAATATAATTCCTTGTTAAGCACAATAGAAAATAATTTTTTTAATCGAAGCGCTATATTTTGGATCAAGGATACAACATCTTTCTTACTCAAGTAAGGCTTGTACTAGACCGACTGAGTCAACTGTGAAATCATGGAAGAGGGCCATCTTCTGCTTCTTCTGTTACAATGGAATCTCAATTGGGTGGAGATAGAGGGTTTGTACAGGTGGTTGGGTTGGAATAGACCCTCAATTATGTATCCAAAGGTGAGTTAATATCAGTTTCTATTCTATTTCTTCAAACAATATTCTAAGATTAATCTTGATTTCTATTCTATTTCTTCAAACGATATTCTAACCACAATGTACAGTAGCAGAGAAATAAATGGGAAGAGTACCTTGTTGATGGAATTGAACTCAAAATATTAGGTGGACCTTGATGGTGGTTTGTGTGGGTAGTGCCAATCCATGTGATATTATTCCTAAGAAGCACAACCATTGTCGGGCTTTCCACTGAACGCGTGACCGTTGGATATGAACAAGCTTCGGGGCCAGAGCATCTAGGGGATTCTCCTTGCAGATTTTTAACAACATATCTTTCTGACCTCTCTTCTCATTGTCGGCACTCATGAGGTGCATTATTAGCGATAAAACATCACAGAAGAGGGTTTTTATAAACCCCTCTAGCAGACATAAATCTTTGTTATGTTCCTGCCTAAAACTCTTTTTCTTTGTTTTGGGTTGGGTATGGTTTTTATTTTATTTTATAGTGTAAACCTTAAAAGTTGTTTTTTTATTATTTTTTTCTATGAGTAAAAGTGGAACTTTAAAATTATTTCTTTCAATTTAAATTAAGTTCCTAATATACAATGGATTAAAGTGGGGAGGGGAGATTATGGTATTGAACTAATTATTTTTAATTTAAATTTATTAATTATGTAAATAGAAATAATAATTAGTGGTAATTTATGGAAAATATGTCAAAATTAAAAGGTAAACACAATAAGTGGATTTCCTAATAATTAAAATAAATAAATCTTCTTGACTTCTACAACTTGTTATGTTGAGAGAGATGGAAATTTGGACCATGCCAAAATCACCAAGATTGTTCCTTGTTCCCTGTTACATACATGGGCAATGTGAGCTACCAAACCATGGAAAAATTGAAATTGAAATTTATATTGATTTTCCCTAAAGACAAAATAGTTCAAGCTAGAGATTATACCCATCATGAGAAGCCCATATAAAAAGGTGGGGTGTGTGGGCAAGAGGCCCCACGAAGATGAGAAATAAATAACCATTGAAGTGAACTAGAAAACTAGTAAACTAATCACCATATATGAAACAACAATATATCAAAAACTAGGCGTACAATTAGCACCTAATTAGCAAAATTTTATAGGTGCCACTAGCTCCAAGTCAAATTAATGATATATTTCATAAAATATTACAACATACAACGAACTTATGGCATATAGAAAGCAAAGAATCAAAATTTATTCCGAGATATTAATGACAACAATCCAATCAAAATGGAAGATTGGAATCCCAATATTTCCATCAAAGTAAAATGAAGTTCCCCTTGTAGATATATAGGACATCCATGGATTTTCGCTTACATTACAAATGAAAAACAAAAGCACAAGCGATAATACCTACCAAAACCAAATAATTTGATCATCGAATTCAATGTATTCATGATACTCCATATCATATTTCCAATCCTGTACACATAAATATTGACCCTTCCCATAAAACATTAGATCCAAATATTCAAGTTATAAAACTAGAAGAAATTTTAGTGTTGAATTCCCAAGAAAATTAAAAAACTCCTAGGAAAATAATTTAACTTACTCTACAACTGGGGTCACAAAATGACATTGAATCAACATTTTAACATATCAATTTCAATTCATACTTAGTATTTACAATTAAGTCCCTACCTCCTTGACAAAGTTCCATGACCTTTTGGGAACCCAATTCTTCAACTTTGGATACAAACACGAGTCCTAGTAGATCCGAGTCTAGAATATCTGAATCCATTTCCAATATTTCCTTGCAACTTGAATACAATTATGAATCTGCATCTTCTGTATCTTCCTCGGAGATACAGAGACCAACCAATTTCTAGTCTTACAAAAGAGGATACTAATATAAGCTCCATTGTATATACGCTTCCACCTTTTGATTTGTTGTTTGTAAATAAGTTTCTATAAATATAAGACATATTTTGATAACAACAAGAAAAAAATAATGGGTGACCTACACTAAAAGCCACTTATTTTCTTGCATTCTTCAACTGTGTTGGAGAAAAAAAAGAATGACAGTCACTAGAAAAATATGCATACCATCAGGATTAGAGATTGGCTAAGCTAGTGCAAACAAAGTCAGTGCCATGGAGCACATGGTTATGTATTGGAATAATAAGGTATATGTATATAATAAGTTGAAAGGAGTACCATGTATGCTTATATGGCACAACTTATGATCGAGTTTATATTAGCTTTAAAAACTTGTTATATGGGACTATGATAAGAAAATATCAACCAACACAAAAAATATTAATGGGATTTCAACTTTCAAGGGATTTTCTAGAAGCTGGTCCATTCAGTCATGATATCTAAAGGGATTATCTAGTATTAAATACATAACATGATGCATATCAAAATTATGATGACAAGAAAGAATCACTACTGCCTCCTACAGGGGTTTCAATAGGATTTCCAGTGTGGGTTGGAGAAGGCTAGCTAATAGCCTAGCAAACAGAGTTCTTTCCTAAGCCAACACAGTTCTTTCCGGAGACACTAGAATATATAACTTTGGATGGTCCATCTGATTCTCCTTCACTCAACCGTGGGTGTGAGAAACATCCTAACCAATCTTGATACGTTATTGTCAGGCAGGGGTGAAGATCTACTTACTCAGTGCTTTCAATTCATCATTGACTGATTTCCATGCCTAGGGATGGTATAAACCATTTAGACAGACTATCCATACCAAAGCTAATATACATGCAAGAAACTTGAACTTCTTACCTACTAATTGAATGGATTTCAATCCATGAATAATCTAGCTCAATCATTTGAACCCTGACCCCATCCACGTTCCACTGCCCTGCCACCGTTTGATTGAGCTAAAAAAGTCCGTGCCAAAACCAACGCATCGAAATCCACTTTGTGAAAAGCATGGATTTTTCAGGATAGTACCCTCGAGATACGCAGCCGTACCCTCTTCCTGTCTAGTCTCAACATCATCTAAATCATAATTCCTTTTCCTTGAATAATTCCTCTTCTTGTGAAGATTCATTCCAATTTTTTGTGCATCAATCAAATTCGTTTCTGATTAGGCATTATCTTTAGTCCTTATGCTCCTCATTTTGGGGGTCATCAAGGGGGTGCCTAGATATTATACAAGGTTGTTTTGTGCTCCATATTTGGTGGAATTTGAATTTGTCTTATAGTCCTAAGAATGGGTGGTTTTGGCGAGGCTTATTACCGCTATGCCTGCTTCACCAATATCATTTTCCTTAGCCATGCTCTTTGTTTATATGAAGGTACGATGCTCCATATATTTATGGCGACCGGTGTTGGTAGAGGTGATTTGATAGCCCCCTATTGTCTCTCATGCCATGCTGATATTACTGCTTATGTTAGAGGGTGAGATGCGTGCATTTATTGGTAAGGTGGATGCTAATTTTAGGAAGGTGGTTGCCTAGTTGATCCCCTTCCTTGTAGAGCATAAAGCCTCTCACTTGCACACTTTTTGGGGAGAGGTAGGGGAATATTTCAAATCAAATATAGCTCTGACCGTTTGGAAAACCAACCAATCAATTTCTCTAATGGTTCCCTCTCATGGAGTCACCCCAACGATCTAGATGGGAGGGAAGACTCTTTTTCTCCTCTGCCTAAAGAGTTTGACTTTGGAACAATTAATTTCTTATAGTAATTTTGTTGTTCCAGGAGGGGGCCATTCCTCTTGCCCTTATTCCCCCATGTGGATTTCAATGTCGAAGAGGATTATTCTTGTGAAAATTATGTCAAAGTTCTTAGTTCGATCGATGCTTTATTATATATGTAATTATGCTTTTCTGATTCTTTTATTCGACAATGCTTTATTATATACGTAATTATCCTTTTTCATTTTTCCATTGGTACTTGCATGTATTATATCTATAATTATGATTTCTGCCCTAATTATATCTGTAATTATGATTTATTATATACGTAATTAAGTTTTAGCAGAAAATTATACTATTATATATGTAAATTTGAAATTATTATATATGTAATTACGCTCTTGAATAATTGAACAAATAATTGATAGAAAGAGCTTCTTGCCCCCCAACCTTGTGCTAGAGGAGAAACCCTCATCCGCATGAATGATTTTCACGTTAAAACCCTATGGTCAATGGAGCAACTTGGTCTAAAGTTATGAATATGTAGGTGGGGGGGGAAGATTAGGGCTCAAGAACCTATTGAAACCCATTTTATTTAATGCCAAAAATAAAGGTGTAATTACATATATAATGAGATATATCCTTTTAGATGATATTTTTCTATGATTGAGTCACTTACTGAAAGATAGGAAGGTGCCCCACCCAAACATACACTTTTATTTAAAGACCTTCTCAGAGCTAGTGGGTATGATGGTCCTAAACATCATAGCTTCGACAAGTTTTCCTGTCCCCATGACAACCAATGTCTTGAGGGAGAAGGGAATAAGAAATTACTTCAAGAAATATCATAAAAAATAGTCTTCAAACAAGCTATGCCACCCACTACTACTATCACTCCTGCTACTGACACTACACTACACCTACTGACCTTACTACACTTGGTTCAATAAACACTTGCTTCATATGGTACAACTGGCTTGTATGCATAATGAATGTAAATTGTGTCTCTAATGGGATCAACCTTAGATCTAGTGTTTGATGTAGTGGGTTAAGCAGGTGATGAAGGTGATAAATATCGAGGACCAAAAGGTTGTAGACATAGTTCATATTTTCTAGTTACTCTGTCATTCCCTCCCAGCAAAGGCATGTAAAAGTTGGGTTTTATCCAATAGCAGTACTATGAAAGTCATAGGTCAAGGGGGTAGCTTGAGTTTTGAAGGTCATTTTATAAAGCCAACTAGACGCATAGTCATATTTCCATTGAATACGCATGTAGAGTGTTGGTATTGTTGTTACGTTATATGCCTAAATATTTAGTATCCAGTGTAACAAGTACATGTAACCTAATTACACTAATGGAACATAATAAGCATTTCCCTAATACATGGTTTATAGAATAATACCCATCAATATAACTAGAAAAAGGTAGTAGTATTGATCAAGCTTTGTGATCTATGTGATACAAGTCAATCTGTTTGAGCATGGTTACCATTAGTATTCATAACAACTTAACTCTAGTTTGTTTACGGTTCTACTTATGTTGAGTCTACTATAACAATGGAAACAAGAGAAAGCTAAGATGATTACTTCTATTATGTGAATAGTGTAAGAAATGGAGTTATAATAGACATCATTTATACAAGAGGTTATCATTAGATGGTAAGTGAAACCAATACACAGTGAAATCAAACATGAAATTATTTCATAATCAATTCAACTGCTTGTTACATAGAGTAATGTAAAACAACCCGTAGATCGAATTCCATGTCAAATACTGTTTTTTTTTATTAGCTAAGCGTGTTCTGTAATCAAGAATAAGTATATTGTGTATAATTATGAGTTTATAGTATCTTTACTATGAATATAGTAGAACAACATGTACAACATTAAGCTTCTTGTATTGAGTTAGTGTAAGAATTGATAAGAAAGTCAAAAGGATGAGGAAAAATGAAAATAAACTTTGAACAAATAAATATTTAGAGGTGGTAATTCCTATACATCATCATTTAATCATGGGGGACACAAAATGCAAGATAAGCAATGAGAATTCTTTCCAGTGGGGAAGAGTTTATCAAATGTTCAGCTGAGGGTATTTCTCATAACTCATCCACAGTGATCTTGAACATGACCTCAGTATCAACATTTACAAGAATGTGACCAAATCATGCCTCCATAGGATTACTGCCATATCTCATGTTCTTCCTTGTGTGGAGGTAATCTCTGGGATCATAGGCCCAATGGACTTGTCCAATAGATGGATCCTAAACCAACACTAGAGCCTAGTTGGAGGCTACCATACCTTCAACATATTGTCAAGAAAGTTCCTCCCAGAGCTTGAAGTAAGTCTATCTAAGGAATGGGTGAAAAGGGCTATGGATGAGGTAACTCCTAGCATGCTACTAAAAAATGGTGGTTTTATTCTACAAGATTTAATACCGGGATATCAAAGGTGTATCCAGTTGCTAGATTGAAGCATCATTTCATAATAGTGATGTTGCTGCTGGCCAAACTGTATGGATAAAAGGATGGAAACATGTTTCATGAATCATGGGTGCCTATATTCAATGAAATTTATACTCATGGGCCAGAATTCAATTGGAGTGAAATCATGTCCCCTTCATTATATAAAGCTTTCAGGGAAGTGAAGAGTTCCAAGCCTACTAGTTTCTTTATGTCAAGCTACCTTTTGGCCACGGTTGGATGTGAGCCTTGAATTGGTAACTTGTTAAGTGGGATGAGTTGAGATTGGAAATGAGTAGCCTAAGATGAGTTATAGGAAGTTATTAGGTGAACAAGGCATAATATAGTTTGTAGTAATTGTAACTTGGTCAAGCTATTTTAGTCAAGGAAAGACTTGGTTGGGTTCCCAAGTCTAAAAAAAGGTAAGGGTAGTTGTGAGGGCATGATAGCTAAGGAATGCCAAGGCATGAAAAGGAGTGAAAAGGTGTGATAACACATGGTAGAAAATGTCAATGCATGTTGAGAAGTGTTAGGGAGTTATAGGGGAACACAATGGAGAATTAGATAAAAATTCTTGGTAATGAACAAATAAGAGTGCGTGCTAAGGAGTGTCAGTGAATTCCAGGTGTCCCAAGGATGAAGTGGTTTAGGAGAATTTTAGAATAAGACTTGCAAGAGGGAATTATATGGTTGTGATAAGGCGCGAACAAATTAATTTCAGAGAAATGGAGAATTTGGGTTGGGCACAACATTTTTTTTAATGACTTTGTTGGGTTCCCAAGTTGCAAAAAAAGTAAGGCTATCTATGGGGGTATGATAGCTAGGGAGCACCAAGGTGTTCTAGGGAGTGTAAGGTTCCCAAGTAAGGTTAGTTGTGAGGGCATGAGTACCAAGGCATGCTTTGGAATGCTAATATGTGACAGATATTGCGAAGGCATGTCAAACATGGTAATATGTTCCAAGTGTTAAGGCATGCCAAGATGTGCAAGGTTGTGACAATGTGTGTCAGGGACCGTCAAGGAAACAAAATTGAGAAAAAAGTTAAAGTACAAGGAGATGAACACATAAGAGGGTTAATAAACATGAATTTACCTTTTTCGTGAGGGGAATGCTAGGCACACCAACACTAGGTGCGAATAGGTGCCAAGTGCCAAGTGTTAGTGAACTCTATGTGCCAAATATTCCTCTATTGCTTCTCATCTACTTTCCAATAATTGATCTCAAATAAATTTAATATTAAACCATGCCAAAGCATACAAGCCATCTCAATGCATGTCAAACATGCTAAGACTTTCCAAGTGCTAACATGTGCCAAGTGCCAATGTGTGTCAGGGAGTGTTATGAATGCTATGAAGTGATAGGGCACATCGAAAAGTGCTAAGTAGAGAGTGCCAATGCATGTTGAGGAGTGTTAGGGAGTACTAGGACAACACAAGGGAGGACTAGGTTGAAATGTATGGAAGTGAATGAATATGAGGGTGTGTGAGGGAGTGGAAATGAGTGCTAGTTGTCATGCCAAGGAGGGAGTGAGAAGGTATCTCAAGCATTCACACACCATATTGACCACTCACTTATTACCATTCCCACACCATAAAAAAAAACCCTAAAAATGTCATTCTTAAAATCTCTTGTGTAGTTTCATAATGCCATTCAAGTAGACTCCCGCAATTACTTATGTCTGTAATGGTGTGATCATTTTTTTATTCTCTTAAAGGAACCCTTTCAAGATATGTACCCCATCAAAAATAAATAATCGAGTGAAAATGAATGGAAATGAATGAATAACAGGGTGTGTTGGGGAGTGTTAGACATGCCAAGGAGGGAGTGACAACACATGCTAAATAATTCTATGGCATTTCAAGAAGTGCTAGGGTGCGGTAACATATGCCAGATAGTGCCAAGGCATGCCAATGCATGCCATGCATGCCAAGACATGCCATGTGTTAAGGCATGATGAGATGTGCCAAGTGTTAGGGTATGCAAACGTGTGTCAAGGAGTGTCAGGCGACAAAAGGGAACACCAAGTTAAAATGAAAATAAATGAACACATGTGAGGGTTAATAATTCAGAACCTCACCTTTTCAAGAGGGGAATGCTAGGCATACCAACACTAGTGCCAATACATGCCAAGGGCCACGTTTTAGCATGTCTTAAGTGCCAAATCATCCTCGATTACTTCTCTCTTAATTGTGAATAATTGATCTCAAATAAATTTTATCTTAAACCATGCCAAGGAATTCGAGGGCATCCAAACACATGCCAAGAATTTTCAAGTGCCACTAAGTGCCAAGAGCCAATATGTGTTAGGGAGTTATAGGGCATGTTATAGAGTTACAAGTTTGCTAAGGAGTGTGTGACAAGATATGATAGATATTTCCAAGGCATGCTAGAGTTCTAGGGAATCATACTAAGATGTTCCAAGTGCCAATGTGTGTTGAGTGTTAGTGAGTTCCAGGGAAACACAAGGGATCACTATGTTAAAATGCATGGAAATGAATGAATAAGAGTGTGTGACAGGGAGTGTTAGCGAGTTCAAGGTGTGCTAAGGAGGGATTGACATGGTATGCTAGGTAGTGTTAAGTCATGCTAGTGTGCCAGAGTGGCATGTGGCCAAGATGTGCCAGGTGTCAGAGTGTACCAACACATAATAGGAAGTGTTAGGGAGTCCTACGGACACACAAGGGAGCACTAGGTGAAAATAATGCATGAAAATGAACAATTAAGAGATTGTGACAGGAAGTGTCAGTGAGTTCCAAGTGTGCTATGGAGGGAGTGACAAGGTATGCTAGAGGTTAGCGAAACATGCCAAGATGTGCCAGGTGCTAGGGTGTGCACATGCATGTCAGGGAGTGTTATGAAGTGCCAACGAAAAACAAAGGAGCAATAGTTTGAAATGCATGGAAATGAATGAATAAGAGTGTGTGACATGGATTGTTAGAAAATTATATGTGTGCTACAGAGGGAGTGAAAATGTATGTTAGGTAGTGCCAAGGAATGCTAGAGTGCCATGGCGACATGCTAAGATGTGCCAAGTGTCAGGGTGCACCAATGTGTTTTAGGGAGTGTTAGGGAGTTCCACAGAAACATAAGGGAGAACTAGTTAAAAATGCATGGAAATGAAAAAATATAGAGTGTGTGATAGGGCGTGTCAGTGAGTTCCAATTGTGCTAAGAAAGGAATGACAAGGCTATATGCTAGGCAATGCCAAGGCATGATAGAGTTTCAGGGCATGTAAGGGAATGGTAGGGTGTGTTAGGGATAACCAAATCATGTAAAGGAATGCAGGGGATGCTAACACGTGCCACATAGTGCCAAGGGATTGTTAGACATTCCAGATGTTATGGCATGTCAAGATGTAAACTATGTTGCTTAGTTGTTTTATGGCCACAATTGGACGTGGGCCTTGACTTGGTAACTTGTTAAGTGGGATGAGTTAATATTGGCCATAAGTAACCTAAAATTAGTTATAAGCCATTCTTAGGTGAACAAGGTATAATCTGGTTGTAGTAAATGAAACTTGGTCAACTCTTCAACTCTTCTTTCCCTCTAGCCATGATCAACACCATCAAATCTCCATTGTCTTGTTTTGAATTCCACAGACCTACATTGGAACCTTCTCTTGCCCTGAAGAATTGGCATGGCTCAATCCTTGGGTTTAGCCCCCTTCTTCCTTGTCCCTAAATAAATTACCTCCTTCTCGCCCTCCCTAGATCCTTCGTTTGACCCATGAAGGGCTTGATGAATGGAAGCAAAAATAAAATTCATGGACTTTCCAATTTGATGGTGCCTTAAAAAACAATCTTGGGGTAGTAGGAGGGGGAGGGATTCTCATTAATCCCAAAGGAATTATTGTTGATCGATATTCCTGGGGCTTGGGAAAGAATAAAAATAACTAAGTGGAAGCCTATGGAGTATATCTGGGACTCAATTTAGCTCATCAAAAATGAATTAAGGAAATGAATACCCTGGGTGTTTCTCTCTTGTTCATAAAACAAATGAACTAAAAATCTGTAGCCCATAATAACAAGCTGAATCAGATTCTCAAGAGAGCCCTTGGCATGTTCCCCCTCTTTGGGAATCTAATTTTTTTCAACATTCTAAGAGTCCTAAACAAGGATGCGGATATGCAAGCCAATATGACTTGCCAAATGGAAGAAGGTTGTAACAAGGTCAATGAAATTGATGGTTATTTACCCATCCCTTGAAACTTTGCATGAAATTCCCAATTTTGATGATGAATTTCTCCTCCTACAACAAATGTCAGGCACAAAAGTTGCGAATCATGGTTTCAAATGTTTTATTAATCCCTATTGTCCCTCCTTTCCTCCCCCTGGGGGAATTCATCCTTCCTCCCTATTTCCTAGCCTCCACATCACCCTTCACATCACTGCCACTCTGACCCTCCTCTCCCGGCCACCTCTCTTGCCCCCTCAACACCCCCTCCCCTCACCCCTCCTCCAAGTCTCCTTGCCCCCATCACATCCTCCCTCCCTATTTGGCCCCCCTCTCCCATCCCATCTAGAAAAATCTAAGTATTACCCTTCCTACTCACTCGAATCATGTTTCCAATCCTCAGCGGGTCAGGGCACTTACCTCGGAGGAAATGTTAAGTGTGGGAATTGTGAAAGTCATTCCTCGTATATAGTTCTGTAGCAGGAACTATCAAGCTATCTCCATGTGAAATGCATCAGAGAGAGAGCCACATTTACTTCCCGTGATATGGATCAGATGACTCGCTCGCGTGAAAGTTAAATTTCTTAAGGCAAGGATAATTTCAGGCACCAGGGAAATCATGGTAAACCATTGGGATCCTAGAAGTAAGCTCGTCGTTTTTAAAAACCACACGAGGCTTCTCTTCTAAAATTTCTATAAATTGTGGAATACAGGTCTTAACCTTTGGAATAGGAATGTGTCTGGCTCTGTCCAGTGGGTCGCTAGAGAGAGGACTCTTTGAAAAAGCTGGGGTTTTGAGTGGATAATATTGGATGTTGAGGATTTCCCTTCCCTTAGTCTAGAGAGTGTGAATTTCTAGTAATTTTGGTTGGGCATGGAGAGTCAACTGCTGGTGAGTGTCAATTGCACACTATCGAGTCCCATTCTGAAAGGTCATACTACTGTGTGATCATTTTGGGTTTTACTAGGTTCTTCTTTCCTCCTCGTCAATTGGGTCACTGGGAAAGATCCCAAAGCCTCACTATGAACCGTCCCTCTGAGTCAATTTCCACTGTGCACCATTTTCTTCTTGACAATATGGACTTTGGATCCTGGGGTCTTCGATGCCCATGCTCAGGTAGGATGGCTAGTTGTTTTGAAATAAAGTGGGAAAAGTGCACCCCTATGGCATCTTACTCCCCTCCCCCCTATGGGTCTTGTGATAGAGAACACTTAGAAATGTGGGTGGGCTTGGAATAACTTCACAAGAGTCATCTGCAATAGTGTGAAGAGGCGCATGAAATGAAAGAGAGGAACATCGAGAAGAAAAAAAATCTAACACCTGGAAGATGAGGTAGATGCTCTATGAATTAAAATTGATGATCTCCAAATTCAATTGGAAATGCAGAACTCCTAGAAAGTTGAAGAAACAATTGACATCGACCTCAACCAACCAGCTGACTTTGATGACTAGTCTACTTATTTTGTCTATTTTCCATGAAGAATTTTAAATGTATTTTGTTACTATGGAAGTTCTGTAAGGAATATTCTAGTAAATATGTAATAACTCAGTCTCTTTTTGAAATTTTGAAAGGAAAATGTGCTTGGATAGTCAGTATACAGACAATGATGCCCATGGATGGAAATGTAAATCTCTTGTTCTTTTTTCCGCGACTAGGCACAATTTGACGCAAAAATATTACTCTTTCTTGTTATAAAAATGTGAGATTAAATAAAATAAGTAATGAAAAGAATCTAAGAACAAGTGGAAGGAGGGGAGGAATTAAATATAAAATTAAAATAATAATTAGAGAATAAAAAATGTTAGAATTTGTAAGGATTAAGTTTGGAGAGATTGAAGAAAGTTAGGAGATATTTATGTAAATAAAATAAATAAATACAAGTATAAAAGGGGAGAGTAGGGAAACATAACAAAATAATTACTATAAAGATATGAAATAGAGGAGGAGGAGGAGCACCAAGTAGATAGAATAAAATAATGATTGAGAGGATTTATTATGGTTAAAAAAAAATCAATAAGATATCATTACCAAGAAAGGAGGGAAATATATGAAAATAATGGCTATAAGGATATCAAAGAAAAAAGAACAAGGAGGGGGATGGGAGGGAAACCAAACAAAATAATGACACAAATAATTGAAAAGGGGGAGCGAAAGGAGGGATATGGAAGATTAAATACAAAAATAAACAAATATATGAAAGGGAGAAGGAAAAGGAGGGGGATGGGAGATTAAAAAAAAAAATAAACATGAAGAGGAAATATATTAAATGGAGAAGGCAAAGGAGGGGGATGGGATATTAAATTAAAAAATAAACAAATATATGAAAGAGAGAAGGGCAAGGAGGGGGATGGGAGATTAAAAAAAAAAATAAACATGAAGAGGATTTTAATAATTTCAAAAGAAACTAATAATGAATTGATAACAACGAATATGTTTCTATATATATTTAAAATTAATATTATTATAATTATTTATTTATTAGTTATTATTGTCAATGAAAAATAAATTGTACTACATAGATTTAAGCAAGCTAGCTAGTCCATCTAAGACAATACCAAACACCTAAAATGAAAGACATTAACTATATTATAGTTAATACTTATTAAATTTTTATATACAATAACCATCATATACTCTTAATATAATATGAATGATCCATAAACTATCGTGGATATTCCATTGGATAGTTTGTCACAACATATATGATAAATTATACTAAAAATCTCAAATCTGCACTACGAGGGATTATCTCTCTTTAGATTTTTAAATCTATAGAATATTGTTTATTGTATATGCATGCAAATTAGAATTATATATAAAATATATAATAGTGAAATTATAACTCACAAACCGTCATTGACACAAGATATATCCTGGGAAACCATTTTGGGAAAAACCCCACTTGAAGGTGAGGCTACTCTTCTCTCTTTTTATGCATAGAAAATCATTACAAGTAAAAATAAGTAAGCCCTGTGGCCCATGGGATACTACAATGCACAAATAATCTTTTTTTTCTCTCTCCCTATCCATCTCATCTATTCTACTCATCTATGGAACAAATTCACTTGAAAAGAATGAAACTTCTTTTCCTCCTAGTGGCCTGGTTATAACACAACGAGATAGCCTACTAGTGGTTAGGTTTGACTCCCTAAATTCTTAACCAGAGTTACAATATGGAATATTATAAATTATTATTCATCATGATCACGTCAATATCCAATTTTCTATGAATAATGAGCATTGACGTGGCATCCTCTTGAATTATGGTGGCCAAAATAGGAAGTTCAACTTCCGAGTGGAAATAATTTTGCATACAGACTCTGATTGAGGTGATTCTTGCACCATTAGAAATATGTTTGCATGTAGAATGGGAAATAAGGTGTTTTTATATTGAAAAAAAGTTTTACCCCCCAAATTTTTTTGTTTGATGCCTCAAAATTATCATGGAAGGTATTTGACCCCAATTTTACAAACTAGGTCTTCTTGCTAAAAATGGTTTTGTAAGTTGATTCCTCCACCTTTTTCCACTCTAAAAGTATTGAGATGGATGAAAAAAAAATAATGATCCAATATAGATCAATGAATTATAATTAAGGGTGAGAGTATAAGTCCAAAGAAAAATTCTAAGGATATATGATTAGAGTAAGCTAGCTTGCAATACATTTTAAAGGATATTCCACTAAAAGAATTCAACCCATAGCATGATTAGTGAATCATTTTATAATGTTCATTTCAATCAATTTATACAAAATATTAATATATAAATTGCCTTGGATATTCTATTATATCTCAATGCCCCCATCTTGTGCATATATTTTTGCCTCACATCTTCATTAATCCATCCATGTGGAGATTTATGGAAACAAATAGATTAAAATAGTCATGTAGGTATTATGGAAATTTTCTAGAGGAAATATTGATAATGGGAAGTGTAGTATTATTGATTGATTCACGAGAGCAATAATATGGTCCCACTTATTAGTATGGTGTGTAACCTTTATGTCTCACTATTATAGCCTATTGTTAGGTGTGGCTTAATTATCACATGTCATTATACTTGTATTTTCCACATTATCTGATACATATTATATAATTATATTTTTTTCATCCATGTCAATGCTTTCAGATTGGAAAAAGTGGAGCAATTAGTCCACATGACCATTTTTATGTAATATTCCCAATTAGTCCTAAGCTAATGGGAATATTCATTTTTGTTTCATTTTTCTGTTTCATGAATAAAAATGTAAAGGAGGTTCATAAAACTCCTAAACAATAAATAAATCAATGCCAAATGTGAAAAAGGCTATATCTTGGCTATGTAAGCAAGCACCCTTAGGTGTGAAAGGGGCTGGATGTTTTGGCTGGATCAACCATGAACAAATCTACAACACTGTCTTGGAGGAGTGTCCATCAATGAGGCACAATGAAATTTTAGATGGAGATGGCTTGTGTGAAAGGAGATATTTCATTGAAGGTGGTTTAGGGTTTACAAGCTCTCAACTTATAAAAGGAAGAGGATGGCAGCATGAAGAGGTTGTTGAATGATATTGGATTTCTGAAGTATTGTCTGTTTAGACATACAACTTTCTTTGGATGTTTAGCCTAGAATGCAAATGATGTTTAGCATTGGGTGTTCCTGATCAGGAATCCCACCTCTTCCCATTGAGTAGCTCTTGGGAGAGTCTTGTATTGTATAGTCCACTATCTAGCTTGATGCCAAGCTTCTTCTTCCAACTACAACACAGATCCTGTTGAGGGTTTGGCTGTCTTTGAAAGCTGTAGCAATTGGAGGCTAGATCTACTCAGATCTAGACCATTCTAGTGCTCCTTTTCATTGGGGAAGGCTTCTACCCCATTGGCAAGATAGTATTGGATCATTGTAGCTACATTTTCAGATCTTGGCATGTGTCCAATCATGTCCTAAACCCTACAGCACATTATTGCTTCTAGAACTACGTTATTTCTGTAGGTGCTGTTGCAGGGTCTTTTGGCACATATTTTGTAGGAGTGGTTTTCAAGTGTTGGGGATCTGCCCTTCACCTTTGAGATCCATTGAAGAGGATCATTTTATTATACATATAATATCAGATCTTAATATTCTTGAATATCTGAATATCTCTGCAGATTTGCAGATTTAGATCTTAGATCTACTCCTTGTACATGGTCATTTGCTGAAAACCCTAAGGGGATCTGAAAGAAGAGCCTATCTAGTGTATGGATCTGTTATAGATCTGAATTTTCATACACAGATCTTCTCTAGATCTGAGGTGTAATCAAAAACTATTGCAACTCATTAAAATAATGTTGACAAGCCTTTTTTAGTCTTAATACATGGTTGTAGCACCTCTTTTGAGGGATTTTCTTCCATTGGAGACTTCTATGTCCTGTTGTACATCTTATGGGCCTCATTGTAAATCTATTTTGCTACTATAAATACATTTAGAAAGTCTCCATATTGGCCTCCTACTCTTACTTTGATGATCTGCGTTATTTTCCTGCATATCTTTCATATATTGATGCATCCCCATTTGGGAACATTACAGTGGTATCAGAGCATCATCTTGGAATAGACTATGCTTTCTAAGAAGTCAATGTGTCTTCTGAAGAAGAAGAACCTCTTACTGATAGAGAGAAGAGGTATCTAAAGAGAAGGTAGAAGAAGAAATTTTATTACACCAATGACAATGAAGACAAGGGTAAAGCCCCTGAATCTGGATGTGAAGAAGAAGAAAAGGATTTTCCTAAGATCCTTTTGAAAACCATGCAAGATCTTGCTAGAGAGATCAATGAGATGAGATTGGACATAATCAAAGAATACCCTAAAGTATTTCATCTTGGAGAAAGCTCTAGCATGTGTCACCACTGGAATGATCAACCAGTGCATCAGCCGCAAGTTTCCCAATGCTCTACCATGCCTATCTTTTTGGCTGTGGGAAATGAAGGGTTTCAAGAGCAAGAATCCCTTGAAGACTATTTTGAAGAATATGAGTCTCAAAATCAGAGATTCAAATATCACTTGATTTTTTAGGATTTTTGTCACCTCAAGGATAAAAGGATACTAGGGCATCATCATAGAGGTGGTGGATTCATTTAGAATCATGATCGACATCACTCTATGGGCAGATTATTTTTACCCAACTTTGATGGGTCATCCAAGTGTTCTGCCAAATCATGGGTAGAAAAACTTGACATCTACTTTTAGTTGAACAAGGTCCCAGAGATGGAGGCTATCAATATTGCAGCGCTACACTTTGAAGGTGAAGCACACAATTGGTGGTTCCATGGCTTGTCTACATTGGGTCATTCCAATGTGACTACTTATTCAGAGTTCACTAGAAGGCTGGTGGAAAGATTTGATAGAGAGATCCAGAGGCACCATTCATGAGCCTTGCAAAGTTGAAACAATCAGGTAATACAAAGTCTTACATTTCTAAATTTTTAAGATTATCTATTATGGTTCCTGATTTGTCTGCAGCAAGAAGGGTGTACATGTTCATTGATGGCTTAGATGAACCTCTTCATGGGTTGGTTAAATATACCAAGCCCACTACCTTGCATGATGTTATTGAAAGGGTTAGAGACCTTCAAGATGCCTTGCAAAAATCAAAGGCAAGCTTTCAACATAAGCCCTCTTTTCCTTCAAAGGGAAAGGAAGATAAAGTTGCTCCTTCCAAGGAGAGCTCATACAAGAAGCCTCTTGATGATGAAGTTCAGAGAGATCTAAGAAAAAGGAAGCTATGCTTCACTTGCCAAGAATCATGGGCACCTAGACATAGATGTGCTGCTAGAAAATCACATTACATAGAGGTCTTCTCAGATGTTGAGGAGGAAGAAGAAGATAAACCAAGAAGAGGTCACAACGCTGACACTGCAGGAAGAGAGCCAACACCATCAGGAGATGGGGATGGAGCATTTTCTCCTATTGGAGGGGCTCTTGCATATTTGAGAGGAGTACCTAAGTACTTTAACTTAAGAGTTCAAGGTTCAATATTGAATCATAGGGTCTCTGTGTTGATTGATAGTGGGGCAACCCACAATTTCATTGATGCCCATCTAGTACAAAGGAGGGAAATACCCATTGATACTTTTAAGGGATTCTCTGTTTTGGTCCCAGGAGATAGAAAAATGCAATGCATGCATTATGTCCCATCACTTTCAGTCACCATGGGAACTTATACTTTGGTTGATCACTTATTTTTGGTTGACATACCGGACACCAATGTGATTTTGGGTGTTCAATGGTTGATTACATTGGGGAAAGTCACCACTGATTGGGAGGCTTTGCAAATGGAATGGGTGGACAAGAAGAGTGGTGAAAATAAAATGATCAAAGGCATGCATACATATCCCTCACATACCACTTCCATAGAAAGAACAAAGATGGATTTTCGCAGTGGAAGTAAGGACCTTACAGTCTCATCCATCATGCTCCATCATGCTCCATCATGCTCATGAGATGGCTGCATGGGACACTCTTATCTAGTGGCAAACCACCTGGGAGGCCACCTGATTCAGTTTTTGTGGGAGATATCTTACCACATGATGCTCCAAATTCAGATCTAGGAGGGATGGGAGCATTGGAAGAAAATAATACAGCACTGAGAGTCTTAGGTAGGCTCAAGGAGGAGGGAGAAATTTTTCCCTTATCATCATCACCCACTCTCATTTCTCATTCTGCACTATGGGAGGAGAAGAATGGAAGGAATTTCCTTCCAACATATACCTTTGGCATGGGAGATGTCAAGGAGGAGAGAAGCAACATGACAGACATTTCTGTTGATGCATTATCAGCGCTGTCATTGTTGGGCAGTTTAGATCCATATTGGGAATCCCAATTGTTGGTGGGTTATTACAAGGATCTTCACACTTGTATGATACTTTATGACCAGCTGCATGAAGAGGGATATTTAGGCCAAGGAGGAGTCATCTATCATCATGGTAGGATATTCTTGTCTAGAGCCTCCAAGATCAAGAAGAATTTGCTACAAAGAGCTTATGAAGAGTTCTGTTTCAGCCACATATGTTCCATGAAGATATACAACATCATCATGAGGAGCTTTGATTGGAGAGGATTTGAAGGAGAAATACATCAGAATTTTCAAGAATGCATGAGCCATGTGGATTTGGGACAACAACATGACTCTATGAAAGAGTTATTTCAGCTATCTCTTCCTTCTTTTGAGAGAGGAGATAAATCTATGCACCACTCCATTTGTATAAGGAGGACTGTTGGTGAAGAAAATGCTCATGTAAAACATGTTTTCTTGTCTTATTGTATGCATTATTTCACCATGTTTATGAAGGCCATGACTCCAAGGAGGAGTAATATATCTTCTAAACTTCATGGCCAACCTTGGGCCACAAAAATTTCTGAACTGGCCACTCCCTTGATGAACAAAGGGATATTTTATTTCATGATGGGTGCATTCCTAAGGCACCAAATATATCTCACACTTTCAGCCATAGTGAGATAACATGGGAAGCAAGTAAGTGGTGGGGAAACCAGTTACCACATCTAGATCTAATGCAGGCAGGAGATGCACTGTGCTGGTTCCACATGTGGGACTATGACCCCCCTCCATATGCACAGATTTCTATTTGTATGTATATTGTTTTGCTCCCATACATTGATGATGTAATTGTGCTTTTTATGGGAATGTATGGAGGGAGGATGGGAGGCATGTATATACCCTATGGGATGGAGGTTCTCCATGTATATTATGCTACATGTTTCAAGGAGTACATTGGGAAAGCCATGTTTGTTTCATTTGAGCTATTGTCTCCTTATGGGATGCACTATTTACATCTCATAAGAACTTTGGAGGAACAATTCATGGAGGGCTCGATTGGTGAAAACTTAGCTTATGGAGAAAGCTTATCATAAGATGATGTCACCAATGGAGAAGGAGAAGAGATGCAACACTCACCTTATCAGTTTCTTGAGGACAAGAAAAATTTTGGAGGGGAGGACTGTAATATTCCGAATTAGTCCTAAGCTAATGGGAATATGCATTTTTGTTTCATTTTTCTGTTTCATAAATAAAAATGTAAAGGAGGTTCATAAAACTCCTCAACAGTAAATAAATCAATGCCAAATTTGAAAAAGGCTAAATCTTGGCTATGTAAGAAAGCACCCTTAGGTGTGAAAGGGGCTGGATGTTTTGACTGGATCAACCATGACCAAATCTACATCGCTGTCTTGGAGGAGTGGCCATCAATGAGGCACAACACAGTTTTATATGGAGATGGCTTGTGTAAAAGGAGCTATTTCATTGAAGGTGGTTTAGGGTTTACAAGCTCTCAACTTATAAAAGGAAGAGGATGGTAGCATGAATAGGTTGTTGAATGATATTGGATTTTTGAAGTATTTTCTGTTTAGACATACAACTTTGTTTGGCTGTTTAGCCTATATTGCAAATTTTGTTTAGCATTGGGTGTTCCTGATCGGGAATCCCACCTCTTCCCATTGAGTAGCTCTTGGGAGAGTCTTGTATTGCATAGTTCAATATCTGGCTTGAGACCAAGTTTCTTCTTCCAACTACAACGCAGATCCTGTTGAGGGTTCGGTTGTCTTTGAAAGCTGCAGCAAGTGGAGGTTAGATCTACTCAGATCTAGACCATTCTAGTGCTCCTTTTTAGTGGGGAAGGCTTCTATCCCATTGGCAAGAGAGTATTGGATCATTGGAGCTACATTTTCAGATCTTGGCATGTGGAAAATCATGTTCTAAACCCTACAACGCAGTATTTCTTCCAGAACTACGTTATTCCTGTAGGTGTTGTTGCAGGGTCTTTTGGCACATATTTTAGAGGAGTGGTTTTCAAGTGTCAGGGATCTGCCCTTCACCTTTGATATCCATTGAAGAGGATCATTTTATTGTACATATCATATCAGATATGAATATTCCCGAATATATGAATATATTTGCAAATCTGCAGATTTAGATCTCAGATCTACTCCTTGTACATGGTCATTTGCTGAAAACCCCAACGGGATCTGAAAGAAGAGCCTATATAGTCTATGGATCTGTTATAGATCTGAATTTTCATGCACAGATCTGCTCTAGATCTTAAGTGTAATCAAAATTTGTTGCAACTCATTAAAATAACGTTGTCAAGCCTTTTTCAGTCTTAATACATGGTTGCAACACCTCTTTTGAGGGATTTTCTTCTATTGGAGACTTCTATTTCTTGGTGTACATCTTATGGGAATCATTGTACATCTATTTTGCTACTATAAATACATTTAGAAAGTCTCCATATTTGCCTCCTTCTCTTACTTTGATGATCTGCATTATTTTCTTGCATATCTTTCATATATTGCTGCATTCCCCATTTGTGAATATTACATTTTACCAGTGGGACCCATTTTTGAAAATTGGGGTCTTAAACCTTATGGGAGTGATTTGAGGCATAAAATGACATTTTTTGAGGGTAAAAATTTTCCACTTTAGAACATCACCCTTTTTTCCTATTCTACATGTATACACCTTTCCAATGATGTGAGAATTGTCTCAATCGAAGTCTGTATGCAAAAATTATGCTACTCGAATGTTTACCTTCATTTTTTGACCGCAATAATTAAAGAGGATGCCACATCAAACCCCATTATTCATGGAAAAGGGTCTAGCCATGTGATCATGATGAAAAAAGACTCTATAAGAGTCCATGTTGTAACTATAGATAACAGTAGAAGGAGTTAAACCTGACTACTATTAGGTTATTGGGTTGTGTTGTAACGGGGCCACTAGGAGGAAAAGGGGTTCCATTCTTTTCGAGTGCATATTTTCCATGGATGAGTAAATTAGTTGATATGATAGGGAGAAATCATAGATAGGATTTATGCAGTGTAGTAGCCCATAGGCCACAAGTCTTACTTCTTTGTACTTACATCTATTTTCTATTCAGAGAAAAAGAGAAAATTAACCTCACCTTCTGGCGAGGTTTTCCCCCAAAAGGGTTTCCTAGGATATATCTTGTGTCAATTGTCATTTGTGATTTTTATTTCACTATTCTCTATTTTTCTCATAATTATACTTTTCATTCATACAAAATAAAAAATAATTCACAAATCTAGAAATATAAAGAGAAATAAACTCTCATATGTATATTTCAGATGTCTAAGTATAATTTTATCATATCTGTTGTGAATAACTTTCCAATGGAATATTCATGGTAGTTAATGGATCAATAGGTCCTGCAAAGATTCTATTAGATGTCACGATACTAAAGTTACATATTGATTAAAAATATCATAATTATTTCATAAGGAAATAATTATTATCACAATTTCTATTTTATAATGAGAAAAAACTCATAATTGAGAAGAAAGTTCATAACGAGTTGAAAAAAGCTCACAATTGATCATAAGACTTGTGCATGGATTATAATTTCTTAATTCACAAGCCATTAAATAGATCTATAATTTGTATCCACCTAATCCATATGCCATGAAACCTATATCCAAGCTCCTCTAATCTTGTATAAGTGCAAGCCAAATTGGAGAATGATATGGATTGGTTCAATATATTATTTTTCATCCATATTGATGCTTCCAAAGTGGAAAAAATGGAGAAATCAACTCACAAGACCATTTTTATCAGTGGCTCCCAGTTTGCAAAATTGGGGTCTCCAACCTTCTAGAAGTAATTTAAGGCATCAAATGATATTTTTTGGGGTAAAACTTTTCTACTTATACTTTTCACACCCTAGTTCTATTTTACGCAAATATACCTTTCTAATGATGCAAGAAGGATCTCAATTGGATTTTGTATGCAAATTTATGCTACCTGAAAGTTGACATTCCTTTTTTGACCACCATGAATTGAGAGGATGCAACGTTAACCCCCATTATTCATGGAAAGTGGGCTAGCCATGTTATCATGATAAAAATGACCCTAGAAGAGTCATATTGTAACTCTAGTTAAGAGCCTAAGGATTCAACCTTAACCACTAGTAGGCTATTGGGCTCCATTATAATTGAGCTAGTAGGAGGAAAAGGGGTTCCATTCTATTTGAGTGCATTTCGTTCCATAAAAGAGAATATTATCTTAGAGTGGATAGGGAGAGTCTGAGAAAAAATAGAGGATTTGTGCACTATAGTATCCCACAGGGCATAGGGGTGACTTCTTTATACTTGCATTCATTTCCATCAAGAGAAAGAGAGAATAGTGCAACCTCACCTTAGAGCAAGATTTTCTCCTAAAAGGGTTCCCCATTTCATATCTTTTGTTATTTTGGTTTGTGAGCATTTGTTATATTTGCTCTATATTTTATGCATAATTATAATTTGCATGCATACAAAATAAACAATAATTAACATATCAAAATGTCGAAGAATAAATAAACCCTCATAGTGTAGATTTCATACTTTTCTAATCTATTTTAGTAGATCTATTATGATGAATTGTACAATGGAATATACACAAAAGTTAATTGATAATATTGGTATCAAAGTAGGTGTATTTAGGTATATTATGGGGATTTCCAGGGGATCCATATTAGTTAAGCCAAAATTCATAAAACCCTAGTCATGGCTAATGAATCTATGAATAACCCTCAATATCCTGCATAGGATAGGTTTGCATGGATGGAAGCACAAGTCACTGATATAAACCATAATGCAATCCTTCTCATGGTATCCCTGACTAATAAGCTCAAAATATTTGGATAAGATGGAAATTATAATGTGGACGTCATATTGGAGGGGAAATCAATTTATTGAGAAGAAATAGAGAAGGAATCTAAGAAATAACCTAAAAATGAAAAACCTCGTTGAGTGACCTAAAAAATTCATAGTCCCTATTAAAAATGGAAGATAAGGTAAAAACAAACCCATATCAAGGTCATATTGATGCTTTTAATTTAAACCAATGGTTGAAATAATTATAAGTTCATTTTAGTTTTCATCATATAGAAGAAGAAAAAAATATTTCATTTGCTCTGTTGAAATTAGAGGGCCATTCCCTGAACTAGTGGGAAATCCACATGGAGACCTTGAGGTTGGAGGGAGATCCTATAGTGAGTAAGTGGGAGTATTTAAAAACCATAAAAAAATCATAATTTTACCCTATCGAGTATGTAGAGGACTATTAGATCTAGTGGCATTACATTAGGAAGGGAGAGGGGTAGAGTGTGCAAGAGCGTGCCACATAATTTATAAATATGGCCATAATGCTGGGTATCTACCCAAAGAACCCTAACCTACTCTTCAAGTATCTGGGGGGCATACACAACCATCTATGAAATAAAGTGATGTTTTTCAAACCTAGATCAATGGGAGAGGCTTGTGTATAGGCACATTACTTAGAGAACATAGGCTAGAATAAAGGGAAATCTGGTGGGTTGAAGTAGAAAGAGCACTAGGATGCTTCTAAATGGGGGAAGAAGAGGTGGAAATGGGGAGAAAGAAAAGGATATAGCCACAACACACTAGTGTATTGATCCCAAAAACCACTACAATCACTATTATAACACCCTTTCTCAACCCCTGGAATTTAAATAACATGTATATGAAAAATTAGGTTGGTGTGTCAAGGACATATTTTGAGGGTTGTGACACCCATGTGTATATGTGTATTAGGGTTGTGTCCATATGCACATGTTTTGTATTTGAGGCTAAAAGGATTGGAAATGTAACTATGTAACACATGTATATTAATAAAATAAATGGGCACAAACGAAAAGATGTAAAAAAAAAAGTATGGCAGGTTGAGACTCCATGGATGAGTGAAAAGGGGCTTAAATGATTTAATAATTATAAAATTTCCCATTCATATAACCAAATTCCTTTAAGGGATTGGGTGAATTCCAAGTGGAAAACATATAGGCCTGTATGTAAAAAAAAAGAATTTTTTGGCATAATGAAGGACACGTGGAGGTGATTCCTATGCTATGGAGGTGTATGAATGACTCTTGTTAAGCATTCTAGAAATACGGCCATGGAAACATGGGGATCATAGTGGAATTGGAGGCTTGTAAGGGTACTTGGAAGGACTATGAGGATAGTGGAACTCCTAGAAGCCAAATGAGTACTGATTAGAGGTTATCGGGTTTGGTACCTTGGCTGCATGATGCCTAGAAGGCCTATGAGGGAAGTGGAACTATTGGAAGCCACAAAATTGCTGGAGGAAGGCTACTTGGCTTGCTACCTTAGCCAATAGTTGTTGGTACTAGATATGTACTAGGTTTTTGGGAAAGTCGATGCTAATGGCCATGGAGCCAAAGCCCTAGCTTGGGGGTGACCTGCAGTTGAAATAAATGAACATTGTGCTTTATGGTTGGGTGAAATGTCAAAGGTTTGCAATCAATTGTAAAATTTTAAAGATAAACATTTTTCCTATGTTATATTTAATTATATTACAATTTTATTAGATGTATGTTAATGAAATATATCTTATTGTTAATTGAAACGATATAATTGTGCTAAAGTATGCCCGTGCCTGAATTTTACATGTTAGTAGGAATTTAGAACATGCATTACATTATGTAAATTTCCAGGTGAGACTTTCCTAGAAAATGGAAATTTTATAGATTATAGGTTTCCATAAGTTATTTGGAATGGAATTAGGCCTCAAGAGAAGTAGGAATAAGCCACTAGTGGCTGGGGTATACTACATGTGGTATTAGAGTCATGGTTGCAACCTTGGGATTTTATGGGCCAAACACATATAAAGGTGTATGAGGGTTATATATGAAGTGTTTGATGAAATACCACAATGAATTGTTTTCATGGGGATTATCCTTATCACCAAATATGCACAAAATGATAGGTTGAATTGTTGGCGAAGAGTAATATGATCAGTGTACACACACACAGATATATATATATATATATATATATATATATATATATATATATATATATATATATATATATATATATATATATATATAGATATATATATATATATATATATATTATGCACAAAATGATAGGTTGAATTGTCGTTTAAGAGTAATATGATCGCTGTACAATAATAATAAATCGTTGGCTTAAGAGACATGATCGCGTGTACACACACACAAATATATATATATATATATATATATATATATATATATATATATATATATATATATATATATATATATATATATATAGGAGAGTGTTGGATACACACCATGTATTTGACAAAATCTGAGGATGGGATGTGGCTCCATGGAATTCCATGATTTTGGGATATGCTCAGAGTAGAATTTGCGAGGAGGATTTCACAGTGATGTTATTCAAAATGGTTTTAATAAGAATATAATGGTTAGAAATGTGCTTATGGACATGCATGTAAAATGTGGGTATGTAGAGATTGTACACTAATTTTTTGATAGAATGTCATGGAGGAATTTGGGGAAAATCCCCCAAATTTCTAAGCGTTATTGTAAATTTTATGCAAATATTTTAAATAGAGGCTTAAGGCACAATTTATGAGTGGAAGATAGTTTTTGATCTATGGAAAATCTAGATATAATGGCCAAGATAAACCCCCCCCCTCTCTCATGGTCAGAGTTTAACGAGGAGGGTGGGGGGGGGGGGGGGGTGCACGATGGAAATTTGTACCTCACCTACCATTTTAGATCAATGGTTGAACACTAAAAATCTATAGTCAAGATTGAAAATATTACAAACATAGTTTAAACACTGAGATTGTATGGGCCAAGTTCACATAAAGATGTATGCGGATTGTAGATAGTGTGTTTGAGGAAATACCATGTAATATTCCAAAAGGGAGAATGCAGTAATACTAAAACACAATATAAGAACTACAGCAATGTAAAAAAATAATATAAAGACAGCATACAAATGGACAAAATAACTGGGCGATTTTATTATATAGGAGGTGGAATACAAGTACAACGGTGCTCAAAATATGAGACACTCAAGCCAAAGAGATGGCCTAGAATGTCCCTAAAATGATCCTAGAAGAGGGACTGCGTAATTGTTGGACTGTTGGAAGGAATACAACATTGTCCCTACTGCAAATGCCGGGACTATAACTGCCAAAAATATATATAAGTTCAGATTCGGAAGTTTTGGAGCTGAGATGATGCTGAAACTTTAGATCCAGGTTCAATGGTGAATACCTAAGATAACCTAGAAGGGATTTCCAAATCTAACAAACTTGGAAAATCACCCCCTTAGGCCATGTAACTATGACTTCTGGGTATGTAGATCTAAAGCATAATCTGAATAATGATGGCTGAAATATGATGTACAATTATATCTATGCTTGAAGGGCTGATCCCTTCACTAGATCCTCAAGATAGAAGTTTAATATCTAGCACCTCCTTCCTCCTCCACTGATTGCAGCTGCTATTACACAACTTCTGGACAAAAAATGCACTATCAAGGATGGAGGCTCTCTATCCTACTGCTAAATAATGTAAATCAACTCAATAATTATGGAAACAATGAATAAAAAGTGAGGATATGGTCCCCCATAGGATTTCCAGTTGAAATACTGGAAAATTCCTTCCTCCAATAGGTCGACAGGACTGGACTGCGCAATCCTTGAGGGGACTGTTGTTGCATGGAGGTAAAATATGATGGTCTAGATACTGGATATATATCCACTGCTCCTAAAAGGCTGAACTTGAAGAACAAGGTGAAAGGATGAATCCCCCACTGATTTCCTAGCTAAAATGCTAGAAACAACCTCCACCTCTCAAACCCTCAAGCATGAATGCGTTATTCATGAGACTGAATGTGCATATGAGAGTGGCAGAATGTGGCACCAATGCTTGATGATGTATGAAAGCTCAAAGAAACCTTCCCATAGTAGGCTCTCGAAGTCCCCCATGGGTAAGGGTGGGAAATATGCTTGGAAACACCCATGTGCTAAACAACACCGCAGACTTAGCTAAACAACATAAGCGAGCATAGAAATGTCACATGACAAATATAGATCTAAACAGATCAGAAATAATAATACCGAAGCCTGCCTTCTATTGTTGCCTTCATATCCCTTATATGCTTTGTGAGCCTTCCATATACCTGGCCCACCTCATAACTGCGCTGCACATGTGGCCACCAACCTCCATGAAGACTGTGTTGTCTCTCCATGTTCTCCACCATCTCTGCATTTAATTCCCACTCTCTCCATCATGTGTCCATTATATGCACTACTTCTTCCACTATGTCATCATTAGTGCTCTATGATATTACTTTGAATGCACCCTGATCTCATTTTAATTCCTCCATGATCTCCATGATCTATCATTAATATGGCACGATCTCCACTCTTCCTTCATTTAAGAAGTTGCTCCACTACTCCATAATGCAGATCTAGATCTAAAATATCCACATACACACATAAAAAGTGGATTTTATTCATCTATGGGGTTTATGGGTCCCTCCACCCTCTTATTTACTTAATTAATTGAGAAAATTAAGAACTATAACATTCCAATTATCTCATGGAAAATTGGGAATATTACAGTCGTTCCCGCCAAAATGTTGCTTGTCCTCAAGAAAATGAAAAAGTGGATGCTACAAAAACATCCTCCCTCCAAATGGAATCCTCATATGGAAGGCCTCCCCATCTTCCACAATGTGTAATGCATGCCCAACTCTATGCTATAGGGTAATATGCTTGGGTGGTGGTTATTGAATATCCCTCTCAGGGCTTTTCGGTGCCCGAGGCAGACTATCAGATTAGTTGTAAAGTTCCAAAGGTACTGCATACATGTTCATACTAATATATAATTGACAAAGAAAGATTCAGAATGATTACCTCTTTGTTGACAACAGATCCTATGGAGAGCGCTAGTGGCGGGGTAGAATTCCTTCCTCACCGGCTCCAAATCTAGATTCTACAACCAATCAAAGTACCCGTGTAATCCTCTCAACATTATAGCTTTTTAGCAATTAAAATAATATATAACTAACATTAAACTATGCAGATCTAAGCCATTCATATCACGCTACATAGACAAATGAACAACAAATGTGACACTGATGCATCGAATGGAAAAAATAGATACAATCCTATTGCTTTATGAAAAGGAGGATTACAATCGTCAATTGTACCAAGCCCTCCTCAGTATTCTAATGCCTCTCTCTCTTTCTTTATCTCCAAGTGTGATGATGTTCAAGGCTGAGAGTCCTCAATGAACCTCGCTAATCTTCAAGCTTCACACTACAACAATGAAATTCTGCTCCACATATAATCAAACCTTCGACCATAGACCAAGAGCCCACACCTCCAATTTATAGGAAATGGAGAGGACAAACCTTTCCAACTCTTTCAACCAGTTCAAATCTGGAAAGATCTAGATGTGTCCTAGA
This sequence comes from Pinus albicaulis, assembly GCA_034641835.2. Classification (NCBI taxonomy): domain Eukaryota; kingdom Viridiplantae; phylum Streptophyta; class Pinopsida; order Pinales; family Pinaceae; genus Pinus; species Pinus albicaulis. The sequence continues at coordinate 746,276,182 of CM076583.1, forward strand.
TTTTATTTGCTTTTGCCTTCCATAGGAGTTTAGTTGTGTTTGGCAATGTCTAATAAAAGGTTTGTGCCATTAGTTTCTATTTTTGAACTGACTCTTTCTGAGGAAAATTTGGAAATGCTTGTCAGTTTCCACAAGATATTTCGGTTTTCACATTCAAACATAGATAACATTGAACCTTGGGCAAGATAGAGTGTTATCCTAGGCATTAACGCTCCCTTTGCATGACTAGGGTGCATTATAACTTTGTCTAGCTGTTCTTGGGGTGTGTCACCTTGGAAAAAATGGGTCTTTTCTGGGTCATTTTCTTCCTTCCATGTTACCTACTCCTCTGAGCTGATGAGGAGGTCATTTGTCCTATAACAGATGCCCCCTAAAGTGTGAGGTCAGAGGCGAAGATGATGGACGAAATACTTTATAATAAATGTAGTAGAACGCGAGGAGTTGGAGGACTGAGGAAAACCTGAAACAACAATATATGTTAGAAATATAGTATCTGTCTTGAGTCGGGCATTCCCATGCTCAGTAGCTATATCAAAATTATTTATCTAAAATAGAGATATGACCAGTGTGTCCACCAATAAGCACAATGTGGAAGCTTCTGTCATGACAAGATCAAACTGATAAACTATCTCCGAAAACAATATTGCAGCTTGGGAGAGGAAACACTGCTGAAGTGATGTAAGCCTCAACCCAAGGTCTTGGTCGCCGCTTTACTAAACTGCATATTTCTGCATATCTAAATGAAGGAGTTGTAGTTGAACATGTGGGAAATCGTTTGATTACCAGTAAATAACAAAAACTATTAACAGACACGAGGGTGGCCACCGATAAGGATGATGGTACCAAAGATCCATAGTACAATCTAGTGAGTGTGAATAAAAGGAGTTGATGTCGAAAACTCATAGAATCATTTGATTGGGAGCCAATAATGAGAACCCCCAACCAAACACAGGGTTACTTGCCACTGATGTCTGCAAGTACCTGGGTACTGATGTGTTTCTGGATCAACTTCCTAGATATGATTTTGAAGTCGATAGGAAGAGATCTGTCGAAATGTAGGCACTGAGGCATCCTACATCAGTCGACACGAAATGAGAAAATATGATTTTGTTTTAGAGATAGTCAAGAGAAAATTAGGAGTAACTGACGAAAAATAATTTCTGGTATATGATGGCTTGGCTAATACAAGGAGTAGTAGATAGCAGGATCCTCTTGAACAATAGAAGGCACAATAACAGGGTACCAGGCAGCTTAGGCTTAATGAACACCAAAGAGTGTCAGGATTCACAAATGTAGGGGCATTGGCATACAAAGGCTAAACTCATAGATGGTAGGGTTCGGCTAATTGCGAGTGAGTTTTCTAGGAAGTTCCATGTTCAATATTTTGTGCTGCCAAATCGACCTTTAGAATATAACAGAATAAGTATTCACTTTGTCCAAATTTTCCCCCGTATGATTACGTTTAACGAGTCCAGACGGGTAAACTTGGTGATCTTTTCATATTAGAGAGTCTGAAAAACATCGTAAAAGACAACTCTATGGGGAACCTTTGTCATGTTTGATAATCGGGCACGACGAAGGGAGAATAGTAAGCCCGACATAGTTCATTTTCCGTAAGTTAGTCCATTGAATCTGGATAAAGTGATAAACCTATATTCAATGGAAATCTGCCTCATTTTTTTATGAGTACGAGGAGATGGAGTAAACTCAATATTATTCATGAAATTTTAATGAGTCCGACAAAGAAAAACTTGATGCTCTCTGTGAATTTTTAACAAGTCCAACAGAGAATAACTCGGTTGATTTTTCATTTTTTTAACGAGCTAGAAAAGTATGGAAAAGAATGGCTCATATTTCTTTGTCATATTAGTTTAATGAGCGTGATGAAGGAAACTCAAGGTTTTTTCAGTTTTACAAGCTAGAAAAAATCCTTAAAACGAAAGCTCGCCACCAAGTCAAACATAGTCAAATCTGCACATGAACATTAACAACTCATCAGAGCATCGATGACGTTTAAAAACCAAAAGTTGTGACAAAATATAGTATGAATTTACCGATTTTAAGAGAATAGCTAAGTGAGTCATACCTCCAGAATGTCTATAAAAGGCAATAGACCTTCATTTTCACTATTTTGAGTGCTCTGATAGAGCTCTAGAGCCAAAAAAAGGTGAAACTTCTTCTGTTGATTGTGGACGAATCGGGCAACGATTTTTGATTCCGTGAGATCTAGGTAAGAGCTTGAACCTTTAACTAGCTTTCCATTATCATTTTAGTTGTTTTTACAGGCTGATTTTTTTTTTTTAGCGGGCCCTAAAAATTTTGAGCGGCTAACATGGGTGCCCAGTGTCAGGGCCGCGTTAAAGGCACTTCCCGTTAAGGGACAATGTAGTAGCACGCTCTGCTTTGCACTAGGACCAACGTTAGCCGACAGAAAAATTTTGTAAACTTGTTTTTTTCAATCCCAGACTGTTTCAGCCTAAAAATAATCCATTGGAAATATTTCTTCTATAAGTGTGAAGCAATTTACCATGAGTATTTGGAACGAAAGAGAGAATGAATGGGAATAACGTGAAATGGTCACTGATGCTGCTACTTTGTTGGTTCTCCGCAGATGCGAATTACTAAAGTATGCTCGTTTAGAGCTGATGAGAGGGTAGGAAGACCTTTTGAGATGGATCATCCAGCAGTGGGATGATCAACAACATGTCTTTCACATCGGGGGTAATGAACTCTCGATCGAGAAATATGCCATATACTACTTGATTGACCTATCATGCAGAGGATCGAGGCCCAATCTGATAGGTTCCAGGGCTGATCCCAACACTACCGTGGATCTGATCTGAACTCACTGCATAAAAAATACTCTAGCGGTAAGTAACCGGGTGCCTATAGCATGGGTGGTCTCGAGACTGATGAGGTCTCTCTTGTGCATGATAGTTCGCTTGGCAAGAGCCAAGATTTGGCACATGGCCACCAAGGCCCAGGTATTTTTGGCACTGGATTGCATGCAACCTCAGGTTTTGGACTGGTGCGAAGGTGTTGTCTGCCGAGTTCGAGAAGAACTGATGGCATGTAAGACCTGGACCCAACAATAGTTTGGGTATGGCACACTGATTGTGTCCTTCATACTAGAGCGGGTGCCCACAATGAGGCCAAGGATGATCACGTATGCATTGGGACCCTGAGAGCCAAGGCAGGCTCGCTGGTTAGCTTTGATGCTGCAGATGGGAGAAGGTCCAATCCATCACTGTTTTGATGATGCATTCTTCGAGTGGCTAGATGGCTAGATCCTGATGATTGAATATTATCCCTATGCGGGGATGAACTACACAGGAGATCCAGAATTGATACTGCCACCAGGCACTCAGTGGGGTCTAGATGGTAAGAAGGAACATGATTAGTTTTGAAGTGTTTTTTATCTTTTGAATGTTTATGAAACTTTTTTGTTTAATGGGTGAAAATGTTTTGACATGAAGCTTAGTGCTTGACACAGATGTGGCACCCATCCGTCCAGCTGGAGCCCCTCGCTATGTAAGGAGAGGAATGCAGCTACCCAGGGCTGGTGCAGCAGCAGAGGCTACAGCAGCCTTTGAAGAGGGTGATGACACATGCAGTTTGCACGAGCTTCCTAGGAACCTCGAGGGATTAAGCATGGGCATGTCACCTCTTCCTATGAGGGAAATCCTAGTTCACCTACAGCGACACATAGTGGGTGTTCTAAAGAGTTTCTTGGTGCATCTTAGGAGGTTAGCCAGAGCAGTTATCTGCTATCATGAGCATCAAGCTCAGGAGGAATAGTGGATATATGTATAAATGTTAGAGCGAGGCTTAGCAGAGCCAATTTTTTGTAAAACACCCAAGTTTGGGAAGTTTTTTGATGTAACTCGACTGGACATGACATATATATATGTACATATACATATTTTGGCCATTTTTATTATTGTGTTTTTAATTTTTATGTATTTTTTATGGTGGAAAAATATACACTCATGCATGACTCTTTCTATAATAGATGCGATAAATGCTAATCTAACAGATAATTCACCCATGAGTCAGCTAATTTATTAGATTCTCTAGGAATGTGCTCAAAATTAATGATTTGAAATTGACATTCCAGGAGTCGTACCCTTAAGTAATAACGTAATAAGATTGGATGATGGATGCGATAACAATTGTTCAAATGCATAACAACTATATGGGAATCTAACTTGACCACCAGGTTGGAGATGCCATGAGATGTAGCTTCTCTGAGGAGTTGTATCACCGACATGTACTCAGCAATATTGTTGGTGGCATTGCCTAGAAAGATTCCCTCGGAACCAAGTAGTTCAGACTCAGGTTTGTAGAGGACCCAAGCAACTAATGCAATGTGCCGAGTATGACAACTGGCACCACCTGCATATCCAATGTATGGTGAGGATGATGAACACATCTGTGTAAAAGAAGAGAGTTTTTATGGAAAAAACACTCAAAACCCAAAATATCCAGACACACCAAACAAATACAAAATTGATATACATAAAATTACAAAGCATATGCCTAGTGGAACACTAGGTGAAATAATTCTTCAGATAGAGCTTGTTGTGGGGCTTAACGAGTGGAATCCCATTACAGTCCTGAAGTTCATAAGATCCTTTTGAAAGCAATTTCATGAAAATGTAAGGACCAAGCCATAATAGTGGAATTTTTCCTTCCCCCAAGAGGTCATGTCTCTGATCGTAGAGTAGAACGAGATTGCCCTCTTGGAAATAACGAGGCTTGATAGATTTGTCATATTGAGCCTTTAATTGGTGCTTGTGATATTCGAGTGCTACTGTGGCATCTCAACAAGTTTCATCCAATTGATCGAGTGAGAGAAAGCACTCTTCTTCGGTAGTAGTACTTGGTAGGAGTTCAACAACTAGCTTGAGTGATGGGATCTCACACTCGATTGGAAGTATTGCTTCTAGAACGAATGCTAGTTGGAATGGCGTGAAGCCTGTAGCAATTTTTATTGACATTTAGTATGCCCATAATGTGGAGTATAAATTCTGATGCCACATGGTTTTATGGTTGCTGACTAACTGAAGAATCATGGTTTTCAGGACGCCATTTTCTGCTTCGAATTGACCATTCACTTGCGGGTAGTAGGACGAAGACTAATCTTGTCGAAAACCTAGCATGGAAGTTAATTCTATCATCATATGGTTATGAAAATGTGACCCATGATCTGTGACAATTGAGAGGGGTACACCAAAATGGCAGATGACTTGATTGAACAAGAACAGAGCGATGGTTTCTCCATTGGCCTTAAAAGTGTGAATGGCTTCTGCCCATTTTGTGAAGTAGTCGATTGCAACTACGATGTAGTTGTGTCCATCCACAAGAGTGGGATTTCATGTAACGAAGTCTATTCCCCATTTAGCAAAAGGACCAACGGAGATAACCAGATGAATAGGGCGGGATGTGCGCGCATTTTATTCGTGAAAATCTGACACGGATGGAAATTCTGGAATGCTGCGATGCAGTCTTTAAAAAAATTGGGCCAGTAGTATCCTGCACATAAGATTTTCTGGGCAGTAGCTATCATCCAAAAAGAGGATCGCCGCATGCCTATGCATGACTGTCATCTAAAATGTGTTTCGCCTCATTAAGAGTGAGACAACGCCGAAGAATAGTATCGACACCACGACGATATAGAATATTGTTTAGCACGAGTTTGTGTTTCACTTGGTGACGAATATGACGACAGTCGTCTGACGTGAGAGTTTGGCGGAATCGTTGAGTTTGGAGGTAGACCAGAATTTATCCATACCAAGAATCAGAAGAATCAACTAGATAGACAGAATCATCAGGAAATGGATCATGAACTACATCTTCTGGGTCAATTCTGGGAAGGTCCGATAGTAATTCGGCGAAGACTAGAGATTTATTTGCTTTGGCAGCAGTGAAAACCAAATCAAACTATTAGAGGATTACAATCCATTTGGAATATTTTCCTCTAATGATTTGACATGAAAAGATGTGTTGAATGGGATTCTCCAAAGCAATTATGATAGTCTGCCACAACAATATATAGTGTCAGAGGCGGGTGATAGGAAAGACCACTGTGAGAGATAGTTTCTCCAAATGTAAATATCATAGTTCAGGTCCAATGAGACCTTTTGACAAATAAAATATCACATGCTCACTATCTTCATCATGAAATTGAATCAAAACCATTCCTAACGAGGATGGTGAGGCTACTAGGTAGAGGAGAAAGTCGTGCGAATAGTTTGGGGCACTAAGAAGTGGGGCAGAAATGAGTGCTTGTTTCAAGGCATCAAACGACACTTGAGCCTGATCATCCCATAGATATAGTATCCCTTTCTTAAGCAAGCGCATAAATAATTTCGTCATCTTGGCATAGTTTACTATGAAATGATGTAAGAATTTTTCCTTCCCTTGCAAAACGTTGGAGTTGCAGAATGTATTATGGCGCAGGTAGTTCAATGATCGCCTTAAACTTATCAGGATCAACCCTAATCCCGTGCTTGGAAACAATGAAGCCAGGAAGACATCCAGACTCGAAAAAAAATATGCACTTATGCGGATTCAAACGTATGTTGTAGAGCCTACACCAAGTGAAGATTTTTTAAGATGCACAAGGTGATGGGCTTGCTTCTTGGAGTGAGCCGGGAGGTCATCTAAGTAAGCATGTACAATGTTTCTGATATCGTAAAATGCATAGTCCATAGCCCTTTGAAAGTTTTCTCCTGCATTCTTCAGACCAAATGGGAGTTTACGATATGCAAATGTGCCCCAAGGACAAATGAAGGTTGTTTTATGTTGGTCATATTTTTTAATCTCTATTTGGTTGTATCCCGAGAAGCCATCCATAAAGGAGAAAGATTCTCATCCGACACAATCGTTGAGAATATGATCTATAAAAAGAGTAGGATAATTGTCTTTTGGACAAGTGGCTTTCAGATCACTATAATCGACATAGACCCAAATGGTGACTTGTTTTTTATCTACGAGAGTCGGAATGGAAACCCATTCTGTTAGAGGAATGGGATAGATGAAGCTAGCGTGTAAGAGTTTTTTTACTTCAGTCTTGATGGGCGCTGCTTTGTGAGGGTGGATAGGTCAGACCCTTTGCCAGACAGGCTTGGCATTGTCATAAATCTTGATTTCGTGCTCAACGATAGAGGGATCTATGCCGAAAATTTTGTCGTAAGACTAAGAAAAAACATCACAAAATTCCTTAAAAAGGGATGTGAAGCATGCAATTTCCCCTGGATTGCAATCGGCTCCAATCTGAATATTTTCCATGATACCCGTTTTGACCGAGATATCTATGAGCATAGTCTTGGAAATATTTCCCATGTTCCCTTCCATATCGATAGTTTGAACAATTGTGTAAGCAAAGGGAATGATCGTAGGTGGGTCAAAAGATGGGATTTGAGTAGTGGTCGCATCTGAATCAAACATCAAAGCGCGATGATGGAACTCTCCCCAAGGTCATTCTTCTAGAGACATGATCTCTCGAATAACTTCGTCCGTAGGAAGGGCTTCATTGAGGAGAATGTACCATTGGTTGAAACCAAAGCAGTGGAGGGTTCAGATGCTATTTGTATGGCTTGATAAGCCAAATCAGCTGGTGACAGTGGAATATGATCTTTGTAGGAATCGATTTCTGAATGTGCGGGTAGGATCCATGGATTGATAGAGCCATCCAAAATGCTGGATATCATTGCAATCGTGTGTGGAACCTCAGGTGATGGGAGAGGAAAACAACCCATCAGGGAAGATGCCTTCATAAGATCAGTGCCGACGCTGACGTACGAGTCAGTAATTCCTCCTACTAGGGTACAATGCTTCTTCGTAATGTGGAATAATCGGGGGTGAAAAAGGATAACTGATCCACTGTAACTATTTTCCCATCCAATGGAAAAAGGATGAGTCAAAAAACCGAAGAGACATTGGCAGTCATTGCGTAAGACCAACTACAACCCAACAACAGATTATAGTCTAGATGACGATATATGACTTCTATGTCCACCGTTATATTTTTCCCACTAAGTGAAATGGGAAAGCTAGCAAGGTAGCCTTTTGGGAGGAAAGTGTGGCCATCAAAAGCTTTAAGGGAATTCGATGGTGGAGACAAAGTGGGAGAACCAAAAGCGAGCTAGCACACAGTTGACATAACACATGTCGAAGGTGCCATGTCAAAGCACCTTCGTCTATGACAGTGCAATGGATTGGTCTCCCTTTCGACACAACTTGTACCTGGAAAGCAAGCTGGTGTGAGAGGCGAGGTTTGAATTTCTCCATGTTGAATATGGCTAGCATAGAATCCCGGGGGTCGATTCCACCAATGGCCGAAAGGAGAGTTTTCCTTTGCACTAGGTAGGTTTGCAATACTTCGAGTGCAGACTGGCTGACGGTTCTTGCACCAAATATTCTACAATGTTGTAGTTTTGGGTAGCACGTGTTGAGGTGTTATGAGTCGTGTGTTGAAGTGTCCCTTTGGGGGGACGAATTGTGGGGTCAGAAATAGGCCTTTCAATATGAAAATTTTTGGGTGGCAGTGGATTCAAACTTGTACCAGGTTCTTGATCCTCGATGAATAGATTTCCATAGAGTTTAGCTCAGGTTTTGAGTTCAACACTTTCTATTAGGTCCCTATAATTTTTCAGATTGGTAAGACCAAATAAACAAGGGTAACATCAAACCAAATTTGGAGTCCTAGGACCTAGCCTTACTAGACTCAGAGAGGGCTCTCTCTATATTTGTGTTTATGAATGATATGTTTTTGTGCTTTTGTTTTATGATCTTAGGCTAGTTATGAAGTTCTAAGGACTTGTTTGTTTTGATTGATAGGTTGATAGATCAGTGGTGTGCTTAATTGAGGAAGTGTTTCAGCTGAATAGATAGACCATGAGAAAAATAAATCCATTTGGCTATGGAGTCATAAAAGGATTTAATAGTTCATCAACTCAGAAAGGGTTTTCATAGGGCAAGCTAACTATATCAAGTGGATTTCTTATATTAGATGGCATATGGAATGACAATATGTTGGGAAAGTAGTAAAACTAAAGGGAAATTATGAATCCTTTAATATATACTAGAACAAGAAGAGTCTTTAAGATCACTATGCTTAAGAAAGAACCAAAGGACAGGGAACACCATAAACTTCTTTGGCCTATATTTCAAGTAAAATTTAAGACAATAATCCAGCAAACCCTAGAGAGTAGGGAACTCCTAAATTCTCTAGCTATTCACTTTTAGACAAAGAAATCATTTAAGATAATATTTCAGTAATGATTAAAGAGCAGGGAACTCCTAAGTTCTTCAATAAGACTTCAAAGACCTTCAAAGTGACTATTCAAGATGGACCAAAGGACAGGGCAAACCATAAATTTTTTTAGCCTAAACCCTATTAAGTAAAATTCAAAGAAATACCTTAAAAACAATATTTCAAGCTACACCAAAGGACATGGAATACCATAGAATTCTTTGGCTTGAATCCATTAAATAATTTTCAAGACAACAAGCTAAGTGAAACCAGAGAGCAATTAAGAATTCTCCAATTAGACCTTGCAGAGGAAAACATTAAGATAAAGGATGCAGACATAAATAGGGTGCCAAGACAACATATCCTACTCTAAAATTTCTGTTCTTTTATCAGAGAAATAATGGACATAATGGAAAACAGAAGAAAAACATTGAAAAATTAGGAAAAATTCACCATTAAAATAGCTCAAGAATCCTGTGAACATGCTTCTATTACTGATGATCAAAACAATTACATTACTCCATGTACAAGAGATCTCTGCAACTCAGAGCTTTCTCAAATCCAGCCTAGCAATCCATCAACTAGCTCAGCAACTAATCAGTCCAACAACTACTCAACCAACCAACACAAAACATGAAGCATACATGCAGTATTTATCTGCAAAATGAGGAGGTGATCCTAAGTTAGGGTTTCAGATGTCATTTATTACAGAGTTAATGCATTTTGACCTTTGAGACCATGCAAGGACCAAGGCAAATATATTTGAGAGTGACTCATTGTAATAATAAATCCTAACTTAACCTTTGAGCTATCTTTGGAAACATTTGACTTTAAGGCCTTCTCAATAATTTTTTTTAATAATTGCTGATGTCTTTGGTTGACTTTTGGCAAGGGCGTAGCGCCAAGGTACAGGTGCATAGTGCCAAGACATAAAAAATGGCCTGTATTGCATCCAACTTTTGAAGGCCTTCCCGATGTCCAAATGAGCTCCATGATATATCATTGGAAATCTATCTGAGTCTAGTTTCCAAATATGCCTCTATTTTCCAAAATGGTTCCCATCATCTCTGTCAAAAATCACTTCTCCCAAGACTGGTAAACGTGCAACGCCAGTGCCAAAAAGAGGGTAGAAAGGTGATTGTTTGGTAGTTTTTGGCCTTTTTAAGGGACCATTTTTCCTCCAAATCTCCTGAACATTTTTGAGTTTGATGTAATCATCACTAGGAACATGAATATGTTGACCATTTTCCATTTGTATGGCCAAAAAAAGAGCGCAGTGCTAGTGGCGCTACGTGTTTAGCCAATTTTCTATGTTGAAAATTCTCAAAAATTGTAGAAATTAACATGAGTGAAAAAATGTGCCAAAATTTTTGGAGTACTTGCTCATTGAGTGATTGAGGCACAAAGTGATACCTCAAAAATTATGTCCAAATTTTCTTTCTCCCCTAACTTGGTCAAACTTCCAATTTTTTCATTAGCTCTTTGAGCTTGGCTAATGAAATTCTCTCTTTCTGTGCATGAAATTTTGACTCTTGCCCTAAAAAAGTCATTGTCCTTGTGAGCCTTGGCCAAGAGCTATTCCAAGTGTTGGTTGACCCTCTCAAGCCATGCTTCTTTTTTTTCATTGATCTCTAGGGAAAGCTTTTCATTTAGTGTAAGTTGGTCTGCTAAGTCAGTTTCCATTTGTCTCTCTAGGGCTAGAGCTCTTTTCATCCCTCTAATCCTTGGTCTCTATCTTGGAGGCTGATCCTCCTCACCATCAAGCTCAATCAACTGAAACTCCTGCTTAGTTTCATGTTTATCCTCCTGCTCACCAATGATAGGCTTTGTAGCCTTTTCCTTACCTTTTTCTACCTGCTGTGTTGATGAAGAAGGAATGGCCCCTTTCACTCCAAGTGAAGAAAACACGTGCCTATGACCTCTCTGATAGTTATGTACCAATGTGCCAAAATCATCCCTCTTAGGCTTGCTAATTTCACCTCTGCTAGGTTTCTATGATGTATTTGGTGTTAAAATCCTATGGAGAGGATGAATGAAATGAAGGAGTGTGAAGTGAATGGAGGTGTGGGAAAATGAAGGAAATGGGAATATGTAAGGGAGCCTAGGCTAGTGAAAACCTTAGGGTAAATGTAATAAGATGAAGGGAATAGGAGATGAGATGGCTATCTTGAACAAGTGAAGGGAATGAGTGAAGGGAATGATGTGAATGAACAAACTAGGTCAATGGAAACCCTAGGTGAATGCAATTTACCCTGCCTATAATTGATATTCTATTTAGAAGGATAAACAAGGTGGATAGACAATGATTATAAAATGAAATTAGGGTTTCACTTCAATGCATTCAAGAGATATCAAATATCATAGGAACAAGGTATATGATATGTAATTACTGATTTAGGGGTCTTGTAGGAATTTATGAGAATCTTGGAAGTGGTTTTGAAGTTTTTTAAGTGACACAACACTCACAAGTATTCACTGTGCAGGCACACAGTGCCAACCTTCTGAAGGCGCAGTGCCAGGATGAAAAAATGCAGCACTGTTTTGCAGACCACTTTTGGAGGTCTTCCTAGTGTCCAAATTAGTCCCAAGATATCTCGTTGGAAATATATTGAAGTATACTTTCCAAATATACCTTTTCTTTCTGATTGGAGTTGAGTTGACCTATCAAAAGATGATTCTTCCAAGACTAGTCAAAAAGTTCTAAATGAGGGTGCAGAAATGTAGAGTGTTGGTGTAGGAAAATTTTGGAGGACTTACTCAACTCAAAATTGAGCTCATGATAGCTCATTGGAAATATATTCTAGTCTAGTTGTCATTTGACTCATCAAGCGAGTCATTTTGACACTCCATCTATGAGAAAACTTGATTTTCCCAAGGTCACTCCAGAAGTGCAACAACTTTCCTGTGGTACTTTTGACATCTCTATAAAACCATGAAACCTGTGTACAATCGGAAGGATTTTTTTATTCTTGGACCTATGATGGACAAAAACCTCTCTCACTTTTGTCAAATTCATTTCTGTTTGGTCAGAAACATAGCTTGAAGGAAAACTGGCCCTATGAGTGACAAATGGCTTGACTCTTGGAATGAATCCTCAAGACATCATAGAGACATGATCTTATGAGCTTAAATTACCTTATACTTACTGATATGACCTACCTTATGGCTCCACTGCTCAAATTTCACGTTTCCATAGAAAACCCTAGATCCCTAGCTTAGTGGGAGGGGAAATTAGGGTTTAGTACTTGTGAACAATGATGACTTGGGCACTGATACTCTTTCTGACTTTTTGGCATTGCAGGTTGATAAAAAATTGATTTTGGCTTTCTTTGCTCCACTTAGGCTAGACATGATGACATTTGACAGCTTGGGATTGAATTTATTACATATGAGAACATAAAATTACATTTGGGAAAACATATAAATTACATAGGTGACTTTTCTATCAAAATGGCATTTCGATAAAAAAGTCTTCAAATTGAAAATACAACATTTAAAGTATAATGAAATAATCATGATGATATTTTTTAATCCATCTCATATATATGCTGAATTCATCGGAATGAAGGAATGACCTTGAAGAATGAAAAACCCTAATGACCTAATGGGAGTGATTTTTGACCTGAATTTGAATGAGGTTTTAACTTAAAGATTTTCAAGTGAAAAGATAATTTCCAAAAGTGATATTATGCTCAAGGGGACATGGGAATGAGTTAGCAACAAGAAATATTAGAGGGAGGGTGGAGTTTATTGACAGGGGAAAATGGGGAAATGAGGCTCTAGGTAGGAAAGAAGGATGAAAATGAGAGGTATAGGCCCATAATGAGTCTCTTAAGAGCAACATGGTGACTTTGAGATGGAAAACTGATAGATAGGGAAAAGGTTTTATGAAGATAATGAAGGAAATGAGATTTCTGAAACTCAAGGTATTCAAGGAATATTGTTTTCAGAAAACTATAACCATTCTATAGTAATCAAAAGATAGTGAAAAATATTGATGACTAACACTTTCTGCCGCATGGGCGCCGGTTGTGAAACGGATGTAGGTGCAACCGAAGACATAACTTGTCCTGGTAACCTGAACTAAAAATGGCCTTGATGGGTCAGTGAGAGGAGGATTGTAAGGAGGTACGATTCCTTCCATAAAAGGATCCTCTGGAAACTTCGTATTATATGGAGCTATATGAAAGTCAAGGGTTGTCACTGGAGACTGCTCTTTTGGAGAAGGCACTAGCTCACCGAGACTCAACTCCTCCCCTGGAGTCAATAGAGGGAGAGTTCACTGCCGTTAAGAAAGACAACGAGGGTCGAAGGATGCCATGGTGACCTATTTACTTTATCAAATTTCTATTATTGTGATGTATTATAAAGTGTCAGGGATAGCAACCACACACCTAAAAAAGAAAAAAGAAAAAAAAACTTCTAAAAGAAATCAATCAAGCAACCAGAATAGGTATGACCCCATCTGAGTACTATCATTTGCTGGAGATGAAACCCAGTATCACAATAGCATACAGAGAGAGTTGGTCAAAAACACAGTTATGGTTACTCTAAAGCTTCGCTCGAACCTCAGAAAATAGGTGTAAGCACTCTCGTGAAGACGAGTACCCTCTCAAAGACCAATGACAGAGTAGGTTTGTCTGTTATAGGTACCAGGGGAGCCCACCCCAGTCACCTTGTGTAAGTCCCTAAAACGTCTGGAAACTAAAGATACCTCAAATCACACACACTCTCAGGGGGGTCACGGTTGTATACAACACACTATATGGGCAGAACACCTAGATCCCCGATCTAGTTTCGACATGCCCGAAGGGAACCCCAATATATAGCATGCCCACTGAATGCACTCGAAGGTGGGCTACCTTATTATGCACCCTGGTGTTGTCTCGCGCTTAACTCCGGTGGTAGTGGAGTGGTCCTGACAATATCAGTGCAGTAGGATTTCACTATTTAATGACTCTAGTTTCAAGTTTTGAGATATTGGGTGATTTTCTCACTTCTCCTACCCCAAGATCCTAGCCTGAACTACTGTTGGTGTGAGCTCATAAAATGTTATATGATTAATTTTATTATTGCTTGATTCTTAATGTACTTGATTATTAGTCTTGTGGAGGGGGAGTGGACGTATAAAATGTGATGAGACTCTGACTCAAAAACCATGCAGAAACATGCTCTAAATATTTAATTCAATGAAGAGTTTATTCTACAAGGAGAGATCTTTCAAACATCCATGCACCAAACATTCAAATAACATAGTTTAACCCTAAAAGATTCAAACATCTATATATCCTCTCTAACAACTTTTTAACCAAAATGTTCAGAATGAATTCATCTAGGTTCAAAAAACTTAAAAAAAAAAATTCTTCTTCAAAAAGTAGATGCTACTAACATTAATTTTTTTAAACAAGAGCTAAAAAATGCTAGCTAGTAACTAAGCACATGGATTCATTAAAATAAGCTAATCTAGTAGCCAATAACTCCACAGCCAAGGGAAACACAACAGGGGTGTAAGCAATAGATTTTGGTTGGGTAACGCTGTCAAGAAGAGGCTACAGAGCATTAATGATGGGACTAACACATTGTATCTGATCATAAGTAGTGTTATAACGCACTGTAACACTCTCAGAGGGAGCATTACTCAAGATAAAGTTGTAAAAATGGTTAGGTAGGGTCTATTATGGATTGTGTGAGCTATTGAGATGGTTACTGAGCATATAAACTGATCATAAGGGGATGTGAGCAGAGGGGAAGAGGTAAAGTCATAGGAACAATCTAGAAATTGGGGTTGACTCTCTAGTGGAGTCTCCATTTCTGCTATAGGGTAATATGCTTGGGTGGTGGTTATTTAATATCCATCTCAGGGCTTTCTAGTGCCCGAGGCAGACTATAAGATTAGCTATAGAGTTCCAAAGGTACTGTATGCATGTTCATACTAATATATAATTGAAAAAGCAAGATTTGGAATGATTACCTCTTTGTGGATGGTAGATCCTATGGAGAGCACTAAGCGGTAGGGTAGAAGTACTTCCTCACCGGCTCCAAATCCATATTCTGCAACCAATCAAAGTACCCATTTAATACTCTCAACAATATATATTTTTAACAATTAAACAAGTATATAAATGACATTAAACTACGTAGATCTAAGCCATTCATATCATGCTACATAGACAAATGAACAAAAAATGTGACGCTAATGCATCGAATGGACAAAACATATATAGTTCCATTTATTTCTGAAAAGGAGGATTACAACCGTCAGTTGTACCAAGCCCTCCTCAGTCTTCCAATTCCTCTCTCTCTTTCTCTATCTTTGAGTATGATGATGCTCAAGGTTGAGAGTCCTCAATGAACCTCGCCGATCTTCAAGCCTCACACTACAACAATTAAATTCTGCTCCACATCTAATCAAACCTTCGACCATAGACCAAGAGACCACACCTCATTAGGGGAATTTTGAGGTCTAAAATGGGCCTCCTAAGGAAATTATAAAATAATAGTGGAAAAAATCAAATAATATTTGATGACATCATCAAATTTTAGAGGGAAAAAAGAAAAAAACTATTTTTTCAACTTGTATTTTCAACTTATCTCCCAAAGTTTTTGCTCAAATTTTGAGTGGGAGTACTCATTGGATGCAAAATTTAATTCCTCTTCCAAGGAGTACCCATTTTGCATACTTTCGATAGACCCTACTACACAGAAAATGAGAAATGCATGAAAAACGTGATCACAATAACGTTTTTTCATGTATTTCTCATTTTCCATGTAGTAGGGTCCATCGAAAGTTTGCAACATAGGTACTCCTTGGATGATGAATTTAATTTTGCATCCAACGAGTACTCCCGCTCGAAATTTGAGTAAAAACTTTGGGAGATAAGTTGAAAATACAAGTTGAAAAAGTAGTTTTATTATTTTATTATTTTTTAATATTTTTATCCTTTTATTTAAAAAATGGTGAATCATCCCCCATGGTTGACAACATCATCTTGAATCCTATTGGTTCTTATAAAGTTTATTTTGGTTGTACGTTTTTCTTAGGAGGCTCATTTTAGACCTCAAAATTCCCCTAATGCCAATTCATAGGAAATGGAGAGGACAAACCTTGCCAACTCTTTCAACCAGTTCAAATCGGGAAAGATCTAGATGTGTCCTAGCTTTTCTTTGCTTTTTTCTTCCATAGGAGTTCAGTTCTGTTTGGCAATGTCTAATAAAAGGTTTGTTCCATTAGTTTCTATTTTTGAACTGACTCTTTCTGAGGAAAAGCAATAAATTCGAGTCAGTTTTTGCAAGATATTTCCCTTTTCACATTCAAACACGGATAATGCTTCCCCTTGGGCAAGATAGAGCATTACCCTATGCATTAGCACTACCTTTTCATGGCTAGGGTGATTTATAACTCTGTCTAGTTGTTCTTGGGGTGCGTTACCTAAGAAAAAATGGGTATTGTCTAGGTCATTTTCTTCCTTCCATATTACCTTCTCCTCTGAGCTGATGAGGAGGTCATTTGTCCTATAACACTCTAAACCCGCCCCTATAGAATGTCTAGAATGGCCTCCAACTAAAAATTTAGATGCCTCTCCTCATCAATGAATCTCCAAGTGACAACCATATGATGTCCAAAGATCTCCTCTATACATGAGATACATGAAATGAAGTGGTTTCTTCCCAAAGTGGAAAGTACCAACTCATGAACTATCTCTCCAACCCATGTTACATAGAGTAGATTGTATCTCTCAATGCTCTTCATCATTAGCCCTGTTGGCCTTGTAGAGTCCAAGCATCACATCAACATAGTGCAAAATAAGAAATAGAGACATATAGGTGAACCTGTACAATGTCAAACCATATTCTCCCAATAACAACCGCCGCAGAAAAGCCTTATGATTCCATGCTAGATAATCATGAAAAAAAGTAATAAAGCCATACTCTCTCAATAGAAGCCACTGTTTGGGCTCAACCTAGTCTCCTAAATTGAGTTCATTTAATTGTCAACCAGGGTTGGTAAACTGCTGAAGTGAAGTGCACTGTATGTGCCTAGGTGTTTGTTTCTTACTGCGTTGTGTTTAGTGTTTTATGATGTTTTTGGTCTTTTTATGGTTTTATGTTCACAAGGGAAAGAACTAAATGATGGTGGAAAGAAGCTACTGGTTAAAAACAGAGTGAAGCCTAATTTGTTGATGACAAATGACAAATGCAAATACTGAGACAGAACCAAACCTAAACTATGACTTAGCAAAAATAAAAAGCTTGATAATGACTTCAAGAAAATGAATCACAACATGAAATTAACTTGTCCAATCCATTCATTAAGGATATTTTGGAAGAGCTTGAGGAATGGGCAGCTAAGTGTAAAAATTCTCCTAACTAAACAATTAAACAATCAACTTGTAATGATACAACATCTCATCCATGATTAAAGGTTTGTGAAACAGATCTGGAAAAGAACATTTGTAACATCAAAAGATCTCTACTCTAAAACCAGCTCCTAATTCTATTCTGCAACTTAGTTTAACACCACTAAACCTCACTCAAAAGTTACAGATTTCCTTTTAGAATAGTCTTTTGAGGAAAGGCTTGTTTGTGAAATGGTAAAAAGGTTGCAAAAGTACTCCAGGCCTTGGACTGATACTATCTTCTGTTCAGATGATTATGAGTCAATATATGTTTTAGAACAAAAGAAGTTTTGTAAATAATGAAGACCGTGGTATTTAAGTTTGACAACTAATGCAATTTAATATGCAATGGATGGTAATTAAACGTGGCATGTAAACACAGTGAGCTAAGCTGGAACTAAACTAGAGTGCTACTAGTCTATAATAAACAATGCTAAACTAACAGGCCATTATCAAACTTGAAACAAAATAGCAGAGCATGAATTGAATGCAATTTGACTCCGGAGTACTCTAACTAAGTTATCATGCAATTAATCTATGGGATTCTATAGCCTATTTTGTCCATCATGAATGGTATTTTGGAAGAGCTTGTTAGAACAATCCTGGCTGTACAATTCAATGCAAATGCAAACATGAAAACTGAAAGAAATTACAATTAAAAACTAAGACATCACAGCTATTTCCTACCCATTGTTATGATATTTTGGAAGAGCGTTTTAAGAGTAAGATCAGCTATGCTACTTAGTGTAAACAAACAACTGAAACTTTCAGTATCACAGTCATGCCTTAGACATCATAAGGATTTTTTGGAAGAGTTTGCTTAGAATAAGTTCAACTGTGATATTGAACAAAAGAAATTGCAATTAAAATCTATAACACTACAGCCATTTCTCATTCATTATCATGATCTTTTGGAAGAGTTTCTTAGAAAAAGTATAGCTATAGTGACTAATGAAATTAACTATGAACTCAAACTTCAAAAACGTGAAAACAAACTAAGATACTTATCTAAATTATGAAAGTAAAGCCGTTCAGGAGGCAGGGGCCCTCTACCACCAGACGGAATCTAACTCAAAATCAACTCAACGCGTTCAAAGCAATGCTGTCTTCTTCATTAAAGGAAAATAACTTAAAACAGAGTATTCTCGGTCTTCAGAAATATAGCAGTCAATCCATGAAATCTAATCAAAATCTAGAGCTTGTCTCTCGGTTTCCCGAGTACATTTATAACAAATCTTCATAACAGAACTTGCAACAATACGGGGATCATTGTCTTTCCCTATCAAAATCGTACTAGAACTCTAAAGATGGCAGCGTAAAGGGACAAAGGACATCTGGACTGTCCTAGTCCTATTAGGAATCTGCCTCCTTGAATGAGTTCCCACGTACAAAACCACGTCCAGAATTCGGTTCATTCTTCATGGTGAGCAACAAACGTTGAGGACATGATGTGGAATAAACCCATATGTGGCTTTTCCTGAGAGGACACCTGGAACATGCTTGAACATGAAGATAGCTGCAGAATTGGTGGTTAGCTATGGAATGTCTGCATTCTGTAGCTAGTTTCAGTTCAAAATGCATTACAATGACAAAATCACAAAACTTAGCAAGTTAGCCATGGTATTCATTCTTAAAGTAATTTTAACTAATTTCATTGATCATTTGGGCCTGGGATAACAATGGACAAAGGAAAATGGAGTGAAGTAAGATGAAAGAAAGAACAATCTTGGGGCTCAACATACCCCCACTGCTGACTTCTTGCATGTCCTCATGCAACTTATTCCATAAACTCAGAGACTTCTGCAAGAACATCTAACCCTCTTCTTCTTCTTTGCCTGGAAGTTAAAGATCTTCTGGGCTTCCTGATGACTAGCTTGAACCTTAGATTGGTAACTGTCCTGATTAGTTTCTTGTTCCTCTTTTTCAACTTTTCATTAGCCTTTTCCACTTTGTCCATTTGTAGAGATAGGGTTGAGTTCATACTGGTTTTTAGTTTGATTTGTTCCTTTAGAATATCATTCTCGGTCTTGATATTTCTATTAAGTATTTCCAGTTCGTACCTATCTCTTCTTAACACATCTATTTCGGACAGTGGAGGACTAGGGGTTCTATCTCTATTTTCTGAAGCTTTCCTTTCCAATGTTTCAACATAGTCATAAAATTCTTGCTGTGCAGGGTCAATTTTTGGGGCTTCTTCATCAAAATCTTCTTCAACATCCTCTTCAATAGATGTTTCCTCATCTTCTATATTTATCACCCCGGTTTGTTTGATCTGTGTTTTCCTTAGTTTCCCCCTGAGTCTATGGCTTCTTCTTGGCTGGGATGATCCCTCTCCTTTTTCTGTGGCAGATTTTCTGATTACCCTCTCTTCCTTAAGTTGTCTCTTAATCTGAGTCAACTTCTCAGAGATTATTTCTTCACTACTTTCCTGTACTATTTTGTCAATTTCAATTTTATAGGCCCTCCATTTTCTGCTTCTCTTTGTAGGTTGATGTTCAGGTGAAGGCTCTTTTGGTTCCTCAAAGTGATTCCTTACCAAGAAATTATCCCAAGTATCTTTTGTTTTGGCTAAATGGTGTTCAATTAAAATCTTAACCAAGCCATGATGGTATAGAGTTGTCTCTAGGAATTGGACTCTCCTTTGAACACTTGAAGCCATCTTTTTTAAACTTTGAAGCAAGAAATAGGGCAAATTTAGCTCTTCCTCTAAGAAATGCATTATCAACCTAATATGGTAAACATAAAAAGTACCATATCTACCTTCACAAGTGATAATTTTTTGTAGAATAAGCAATATGTTTCTCCATTTATTCTTTAATGCAGAGCTTGGAATTCCCTTTTTAAACACAGTGACATCCATACCTGGTGATTTGAGGATTTTCTTCCATGATTCATTATGAAATTCTCTGTTCTTAAACCATATTTCTCCATGTCTAAGAAATCCTGTTGCTTCTGCAATAAAAACCTCTGTGACAATGAATTTAACATCTCCAACTTCAAATTCAGTTCCTTTGAATGACCTTGCAAATGTTTTAGTAACTTCTTTGTGGAAGCCATTAAATTTCTCAAGGAATTGCAGCCATCCTACTTGTTGCAACATTTCTCTGCTTTGAGGGTATCCTTCCAGGTATTTTGTGCCCACTGGTTCAGTTCTTACAATGAGGCCCATAATTTCTTCTTCAATCTTCAGATTAGTACTCTTTCTGCTCACGGAGACAATGACTTCAACCTTCAAACTGATATACCTCTGGTTCACGGTGATAGTGCTTCAATTTTCAAATGGATATACCTCTGCTCACGGTGACAATGGCTTCAAATTCCAAACTGATATACCTCTTCTCACGGTGATAGAGATACCTCTGTTTTGCGGAATGAAATGATGAAGGGCTGGCTACGGAATGGAGTAATAGGGAGTGGTTACGGAACGAGTTAATGAAGTGAGGTGAAGAAAACAAATCAATGAATGAAAAGACTGCGGAGATTTTTTACAACGGCTTCAAAAATCATCATTAAATGATTTGGCTGGGTGACGTGAGAAAATCAATTACTTCAGCATTTTAACCGCTTAAATAATGATCGGGTATAGGATTTGAAATGAAGGATTTTTATCCAAATTTTTTTGGAGGGTATATTTGGTATGATCAATAAAAATAATCAAAACAACTTTTCAAATGATTCATAACTAAAACTATACTAAAGTTTATGATATGCCATTATAATTAAAACTTTTTACCTTTGCTTTTCATCTGCTTTTTGTGGTCTTCATATACTTTATTCTCCTCTGGAAACCATTACTTTGTGAGTCTTCATAACCCTTCTTAATTTTGCTTGTCCATGGATATACTGGATTATCTTGTTGCAATTCAATGTCTGTTGATCAGTGCCTTCAGGATCTGTAGCTGCGGAATGACTGCCTGGCTGCGGAAAGTCTGATTAGCTGCAGAATGTCTGTTTAGCTGCAGAATGTACTTGTAGAGAATTTTAATCATGGAATGGAGTGGTTTGGAATATAAGTGGAATATTATATGGAATGAGTGAAGATAAATGATGAAATATGGTATAATGGGATATGTATGAAGTGAATGATGAAGTGGGATGGATTATAATTTATGAAATGGAGTGGAAGAATATAGGAAATGGCCTGCAATCCATGACATGTGTTATTCATTTGCAGAAAAACATCAAACTTTTAAATTTTGATATGGAAATGAGGTGGATGAAGTATGGAATGAGATGAATGAAATATGGAATGAAGTGAAGTATGAATGAATGAATGAAATGGAGTATGGATGGATAAGTGAATGGAATGAAATGAAATGAGATGGATCATAAGCACTATGGATCTGAACTTATGATTTTGTAACAGCTGCTTGCAAAAACAAAATGGAAAAGTTAGAGTGTCAGAGAGACTCTGATTTTCACCCTATCTTTTCTGTATAAACATGCCAATCAATGATTGGTTTTCATGTTTATACCTTTATTTTTTTTTATTTTTTATTTTTCATGTCCTACTCTACTTGAAAAAGAAAATCTTGTTCAAGTATATGAGTACTTCCAATGGAACCATGTCTGTAACAAGATGATAGATAAACTCATATGTAGGTTTGAAAGACACTCTTTGATATGTACCTATATATGAGATGCCAACTGTCTTGATTTAGATGATGTCAGAAGATATTGAATAATTGAGCATTGGAATCCGATGACTGAATTGAACCAAGATTCAATGTAATCTTGTCTTCCTTGTCTTTCCTCTATCATGAAATGCAAGTCTTCGGAGATGTGATCTTCATTCATAGAATCTGGTAATAGGCATGCATGAGACTTTTCAATCTCTAGTTCCAATATCTTCTCTTTATCAATAGACATCCATGATTCTTGGACCTCATCTGAGTCTTCTTCTTCTTCTGGTTGTTGTTCTTCAATGACAGCTGGTGAATCATTTTGCAATACCTCAAAATTGTAAGTTGATTGAGGTGTTTTATTGTTGGGGATATGAAATGGTTGTGGAGGTAGTGGAGTGGGGAATCTTTGGGGTGTTTGTGTGGATGGTAATGGGAAAGGTTGAATTGAGGTCAAATGAGGGTGATATTGATGTTGTAGTGGAGGTAAATGGTATGAATAACATTGATGATGGTATTGAGGATAGAGAGGGAAAGATTGAGGATATGGTGGATTTCCTTTATAGGGCCTTTGCCAACTTTGTTGCCAAGATTGGTTTTGAGGTTGGGATTGAGATGGCAAAGGTTTCCAAGGTTGGTTTTGAGGTTGGGATTGAGATGGCCAAGGTTGCCAAGGCAAGGGTGTTCTCCAATTACCTTGAGATTGTTGTGCATAACCTTGAAACTGTGCATAAGGATATTGCATCATATTGGGTTGATGAGGCTGCCATAGCCCTCTTGGAGCTACATAACAAAGTTTCTCTTGTGCTTGATTTGCTCCATTATCCTTTTGGTAAATTGCCTTCAACCCTGGTAATGATGGGCAATCTTCAGTAGTATGTGATCCTGCACAAATTTTACACATTTTAATGTTATCAAGTGGACATTCATGCAAAGAATGTTTCTTTCTACATTTAGGGCAAAATATGAATGAAGCAACTTTTTGCTTGTTTTGCATTCTTAGCATGTCAGTTTGTTCATTTAAATTACCAAGAATGTTTAGCAAATTGTTAGGTTCAGTTTGACTTACCAATCTTGATGTTGACTTACTTACTCTTGCCATAAATGGATCTTGAGGGGACCTTACACACTTTTCTTTTCCTCTTGATATGTTCTTGCATAGTTCACAAATTTCTTGAAATGACAATCGATAGACATCTCCTTTTCCCACAAGATTAAGAAGATCAATCCATTCATCCTTTATAGCATTTAGTAGGAGAGTTTTTAATGCATCTGATCCTAAATTATGCAATTTAGATCTTTTGATATTATAAGTAAATCTCTCTACTAAATCTTCTAGGATTTCATCCTCTTTTTGGTTCATGTTAAAGACTTCATTTCTAAGGTCATGGTGCATGCAATAACCTTTATATTTTTCCAAAAATACTCTTTTCATATCATCCCATGTCCTTATAGAATTTTTTCCTAAAGCCATGAACCATCTAAGAGCTCTATCCTTCAATGTTGCCGGAAAAAAATTCAATTTTTGCATGTGCAATGAGTAGCCATAAGATCTAAAAATTATTTAAAATTCAAAAAGAAAGGTTTCCGGGTCTTCTGATCTCATACCTTTGAAGTTAGGAAGCATAGATGGATGGATGTTCTTCATTTGAACATTGATATCAGTTTCTTGAATAGGAAATCCAAAAGGATCTTCCTCATTGTCATCATCTCCATCCATTTCTTCAACCTCCTTTGTCACCTCTTCTTCTACCTGCAAATATGAATTCATGATGTGGATGTGTGGCTCTTACTACACCACATGATATAGTGGATGTGGTAGGTAATTGAAGTTTTTTTTTTGTTTTTGTGTTTTTTTTTTTTTTTGGATGTAAGAAATAAGGTTACCTAGTTACACTTCCCCGGCAACGGCGCCAAAATGTTTGTGCTCAACCTAGTCTCCTAAATTGAGTTCATTTAATTGTAAACCAGGGTTGGTAAAATGCTGAAGTGTGGTGCACTGTATGTGCCTAGGTGTTCCTAGGTGTTTGTTTCTTACTGCGTTGTGTTTAGTGTTTTATGATGTTTTTGGTCTTTTGATGGTTTTATGTTCACAAGGAAAAGAACTAAATGCTGGTGGAAAGAAGCTACTGGTTAAAAACAGAGTGAAGCCTAATTTGTTGATGACAAATGACACATGCAAATACTGAGACAGAACCAAACCTAAACTATGACTTAGCAAAAATACAAAGCTTGATAATGACTTCAAGAAAATGAATCACAACATGAACTTAACTTGTCCAATCCATTCATTAAGGATATTTTGGAAGAGCTTGAGGAATGGGCAGCTAAGTGTAAAAATTCTCCTAACTAAAACAATTAAACAATCAACTTGTAATGATACAACATCTCATCCATAATTAAAGGTTTGTGAAACATATCTGGAAAAGAACATTTGTAACATCAAAAGATCTCTACTCTAAAATTAACTCCTAATTATATTCTTCAACTTAGTTTAACACCACTAAACCTCACTCAAAATTTACAGGTTTCCTTTTAGAATAGTCTTGAGGAAAGGCTTGTTTGTGAAATGGTAAAAAGGTTGCAAAAGTACTCCAAGCCTTGGACTGATACTATCTTCTGTTCAGATGATTATGAGTCAATATATGTTTTAGAACAAAAGAAGTTTTGTAAATAATGAAGACCGTGGTATTTAAGTTTGACAACTAATGCAATTTAATATTCAATGGATGACAACTAAATGTGGAATGTAAATATAGTGAGCTAAGCTAAAACTAAACTAGAGTGCTACCAGTCTACAATAAACAGTGCTAAACTAAGAAGCCATTATCAAACTTGAAACGAAATAACAGAGCATGAATTGAATGCAATTTGACTCCGGAGTACTCTAACTAAGTTATCATGCAATTAATCTATGGGATTCTACAGCCTATTTTGTCCATCATGAATGGTATTTTGGAAGAGCTTGTTAGAACAATCCTGGCTGTACAATTCAATGCAAATGCAAACATGAAAACTGAAAGAAATTACAATTAAAAACTAAGACATCACAGCTATTTCCTACCCATTGTTATGATATTTTGGAAGAGCATTTTAAGAGTAAGATCAACTATGCTACTTAGTGTAAACAACTGAAACCTTCAGTATCACAGTCATGCCTTAGTCATCATAATGATTTTTTGGAAGAGTTTACTAGAATAAGTTCAACTGTGATAATGAACAAAAGGAATTGCAAATAAAATCTATAACACTACAGCCATTTCTCATTCATTATCATGATCTTTTGGAAGAGTTTCTTAGAAAAAGTATAGCTATAGTGACTAATGAAATTAACTATGAACTCAAACTTCAAAAAAACGTGAAAACAAACTAAGATACTTATCTAAATTATGAAAGTAAAGTCGTTCAGGAGGCAGGGGCCCTCTACCACCAGACGGAATCTAACTCAAAATCAACTCAACGCGTTCAAAGCAATGTTGTCTTCTTCATTAAAGGAAAATAACTTAAAACAAAGTATTCTCGGTCTTCAGAAATATAGCAGTCAATCCCTGAAATCTAATCAAAATCTAGAGCTTGTCTCTCGGTTTCCCGAGTGCATTTATAACAAATCTTTATAACAGAACTTGCAACAATACGGGGATCATTGTCTTTTCATATCAAAATCGTACTAGAACTCTAAAGATGGCAGCGTAAAGGGACAAAGGACATCTGGACTGTCCTTGTCCTATTAGAAGTCTGCCTCCTTGAATGAGTTCCCACGTACAAAACCACGTCCAGAATTCGGTTCATTCTTCATGGTGAGCAACAAACGTTGAGGACATGATGTGGAATAAACCCATGTGTGGCTTTTCCTGAGAGGACACCTGGAACATGCTTGAACGTGAAGACAACTGCAGAATTGGCGGTTAGCTACGGAATGTCTGCATTCTGTAGCTAGTTTCAGTTCAAAATGCATTACAATGACAAAATCACAAAACTTAGCAAGTTAGCCATGGTATTCATTCTTAAAGTAATTTTAACTAATTTCATTGATCATTTGGGCCTGGGATAACAATGGAAAAAGGAAAATGGAGTGAAGTAAGATGAAAGAAAGAACAATCTTGGGGCTCAACAGCCACCACAACAATGCCTCTTGCTTCCATGCCAAATCAGCATCAATATAAATATGAGAGCTATACTCTCTCAAAAGAAGCCACCGAAACAATGCCTCTTGCTACCACACCACATCATCATTGTACCAAATGTAGTGGCCATATTCTCTCAAGATAAGCCACCGCAACAATTCCTCTTGCTACCCCATCACATCATCATCATACAAAATACAATGACCATAATCCCCCAACAAAAGCCAACGTAGTAAGGCCTCCTGTTGCCATCCTTCATAAATATCATGCAATGTATGGGAAGAAATCAACCCATACTCTCCCAAAATTAACTAAAGCAACAAGGATTCTTACTACCATCTTACATCATCATGAAGAAAGTCATGGAGAAATAATATACCGATGGACATGTGGTATGTCACATCAAGAAAATACAAATAATATCCCTTCTACCACATCACGTGAGAGTTATGCCATGTCCCAAACCCAAGTACTTACATGAAAATAAGATACATCCCAAACAGAATTACATTGAAAGACATGAGACATATCCCAAACAAAAGAAAATACAAGGACTTAAGATACATCGTGAGATGGCCAAACTCTCTCTTCACTAACCAGCGCAGCCATGCCTCCTGCTGCTGCATGTCATTAGTGACATACATGGCATGGACCACACGAATGTGAGATGTTGGGTAGTATCCATACTCACCCAAAAGCAACCAGCACAACCATTCTTCTTGATGCCCGATATCATAGATTTGCAAGAAGGTTGGCAACCTCTTGCTCCTCATCTGGATCCATTCATCCCAATATGGATGATGAATCATTCCAAGCTCAATATTGGTATCCACCCAAGGTAAAATACCAACATCCTCCATCTGAATATATTTTCACTCCATGAAATGTTGAAGTGCACCTCCTTTGAGGTTTCTCCATGATATCCTCTCATCAATGGCCCATTGGAACCCATAAGGCTCCATACATGTTGTGGGTAGAATATCCTCTTTGAGATGCGATGAGCTCATCAAGAAAAATTCATCTTGACAATTGAAAGTGCTCTCCATCATAAGATGTCTACCATCTATCATCTGTCCCTCCAGTGATTCAAGAGTGGAGATGTCTTCAGGATGCTCCAAGAATAATGGGGCCCTCGTCTCATCACTGCTGCTAAGTGACAACACTGTAGATCTGCATGGTGATACATGTACTGTCTCATGACCATATACAATGCTAAACTCATAGTCTGGCACTGTACTAAATAGGAATGTGCTCCTCCCATCTTTTGAAACTCCACACTTCAACACAAAGTGTTGGGTGTAGCTCAACCATGATAAAAAGGGAGAGCTATACATCTTCTCCTTGATTAAATCAAGGGCCCTCTATGCAATGATAATTTTCTGCTCCAAATCATCAAGGTGCTCTAGTCCTTGGTTATGCATTTGCCCTGATGGCATGGTCTCAAAAATATCAATATGAGGCACTGAAATAATATGAGATGAAAGTATATGCAAACCTTGGGTACGATGAATCTCAGGAACATCTTGCATATCTACAAGAGTCCCTCCAACTGGTGCAATGGCCTATCCAATTGCTTGTAATGATGATAGCTGCATCTCTTCTACTGTACCAAGCGCTGGTATTTTCCTCCTCCTCCTCATGCATCTCATGAATCATGCATGAGGCTTCTAATGTCAAGAGATCAAGACCATCTTAAAAAATGCAAGTCTTCCTCCTCCTGATGTAAGTACATCTGCAGCTGGTGGTGGTGGTAGAGGCTCCTCCTCCTAAGTGATAATGAGGACATATTCCTTGGGCTCTTCATGTATTATCTCCTCAATGATGGGAGATTCCTCTATGTGAGATGCCTCCAGTTTCTTTCTACCAAACTTCTTATTCAGTATTTGAATAAAATCTGCATAAGCAAACACTTTCATTTGTGACAAATGACTAAACCACCAATCTCCTGCTTCACCCTCTAGTTGCAGTGCTGCAATCTCCAAAACATCTCTTTCTGCTAATGGATATAGCTGAAATAAGGTAGCTAATTCTTCCCTCCAAGCCCTCAATGTGCTTGTGGAAGATCCATCAAATATAGGAAAGAATAATCTATGCCTCTTGCTTCTATTGCTATTGTGGGATCTCATTTCTTCTTTGAGTTGCAAAAACTGTTGGAGAGAGAGATTCTCCTTTAGTGCTCTAGGCTGTGATTTGTACTCGGACAAATATTTACTTAGGGTCTCATACCCAAATTATCCTTTATATTCACACCATTCCCCTCTCTTATCAAAGAAAGTAGATCTAGTAGAATGATGTGAAGCTCTTTGCTTCTCCGGTTGCTTCTCATGCTGATAGGAAGTGCTTGGACCTTCCTCTTTCTGAACTCTTATTGGATCCTCGTTTTTCCTTTCTCTCTTCATTTGATTGATATCCTTTGAGAGATATTGCATAGATCTAAAGAGAAGAGTGGAAAAACTACAATCCTCCTTTATTGTAGATCTCTACTATCTGCTTCTTCTTTTGATGAAAAAGATGATCAAGTTCTCACAAGTTGAGCCAAAGATCATGCTCTGATCCCACTGTAATATCCCAAAAGGGAGAATGGAGTAGTAATAAAACACAATGTAATAACTGCAACAACGTAAAAAAATAATCTAAAGACCCCATACAAATGTACAAAACAGTTGAGCCATTTTATTATATAGGAGGTGGAATACAAGTACAAAAGTGCTCAAAATATGAGACACTCAAGCCAAAGAGATGGCCTAGAATGACCCTAAAATGATCCCACAAGAGGGACTACGTAACTATTGGACTATTGGAAGGAATACTACGTTGTCCCTGCTGTAAATGTCGAGACTTAAACTACCGAAAAAATATAGAAGTGTAGATATAGAAGTTTCGAAGCTCAGATGATGCTGAAACTTTAGATCCGGGCTCTGTGATGAATACCCAAGATAACCCAGAAAGGATTTCCACATCTAAAAATCTTGGAAAATCACCCCCTTAGGTCCTGAAACTATGACTGTTGGGTATGCAGATCTGAAGCATAATCTAAGGAATGATGGTTGCAATATGATGTATAATCAGATCTATGCTTGAAGGGCTGATCCTTTCTCTAGATCCTCAAGCTAGAAGCTCAAGATCTAGCATCTCCTTCCTCCTCCGCTGATTACAGCAGCTGCTACACAACTGCTGGAAAAAATTTCCACTGTCAAGGATGGAGGCTCTCTAGCCTACTGCTAAATAATTCAAATCAGCTCAATAATTATGGAAAAAATGAATACAAAGTGATGAGATGGCCCCCCATAGGATTTCCAGCTGAAATAATGGAAACCTCCTTCCTTCAGTAGATCTATAGGACTGGACTACACAATCCTGGAGGGGACTACTGCTACACGGAGGTAAAATTTGATGGCCTAGATGCCAGATATAGATCTGCTGCTCCTGAAAGTTTGGGCTTGAATAACAAGGTGAAATTATGGATCGTACACAGGTTTCCTAGCTGAAATGCTAGAAACAACCTCCACCTCTCAAACCCTCAAGCAGGAATGTGTTATCCCTGAGATTGAATGTGCATATGAGAGTGGCTGAATGTGGCACCAATGCATGATGATGTATGATAGCTCAAAGAAACCTTCCTAGAGTTGGCACTTGAAGTCCCCCGTGGGTTAGGGTGGGATTTCTGCTTGGAAACACCCTTGTGCTAAACATCACTGCAGACTTAGCTAAACAACATAAGTGTGCATAGAAATGTCACATGACAAATCTAGATCTAAACAGATTAGAAATAATAATACAAAATCCTACCTTATATTTCTGCTTTCATCTCCCTTATATGATTTGTAAGCCTTCCATAGCCTTGGCCCACCTCATAATTGCGCTGCACATGTGGCCACTAGCCTCCATGAAGACTACATTGTCTCTCCATGTTCTCCACCATCTCTGCATTTAATTCCCACTCTCTCCATCATGTGTGCATTAGATGCACTACTTCCTCCACTATGTCATCATTAGTGCTCTATTATCTTACTTTGAATGCACCTTAATCTCATTTGACTTCCTCCATGATCTCCATGATCTATCATTAATGTGGCATGATCTCCACTCTTCGTTCATTTAAGAAGCTGCTCCACTACTCCATAATGCACATCTAGATCTAAAATATCCACACACATACACATCAAAAGTGGATTTTATTCATCTATATGGTTTATGGGTCCCTCCACCCTCTTATTTTCTTAATTAATTAAGGAAATTAAGAACTCTAATATTCCAATTATCTGATGGAAATTGGGAATATTACATACCACAACCAATTATTGTCATGGGTATTTTTTCGATCAATAGATATGAAAAGAGTAATATCATTAGTATATAAAGTGCATAAGAGTGGTGGATGTATGCCATGTATTTGACAAAATATTAGGATGGGACATGACGCCTTGGACTACCATGATTTTGGGTTATTCTCATAGTATAATTTGTGAGGATGATTTCTGGTTATGTTATTCAAAATGGGTTTGATAAGAATATCATGGTTAGTAGTGTGCTAATTGAAATGAATATAAAATGTGGGTATTTACATTTTTCACACCAATTATCTGATAAAATTCCATGGACGAATTTGGGGAACACCCCCCCCGTCCCCCCCAAATTTCTAAGAATTTTTGGAAATTTATGTAAATATAGTAAATAGGGGCTAAAATCACAAGTTGTAGTGGAAGATAGTTGTTAATATACGAAAATTACATTTCTAATGGCCAAGATCAATTGTGTGCCCCCCCCCTCGTTATCATATTTTAATAGGAAGGGGTGGGGGGGGGGGGGGGGGGGTGGAGAGGGAGGGAACATTTGAAAGTTTCACCCCGTCAACGATTATAGATTGATGATTGAATGCCATAGGCTTATGGTTGATATTGATTGTAGCCCCCCCTTGTTGTCGATGTTTAGAAGGAGGGGGAGGGTGTAGTTGGTATGTGCCCAAATTTCCCATCTAAGATCAATTTTTGGGATTGATTTTGTGGCCCCCCTTATCCATATTTGAAACCACCACTGCGGGAGTCCACAATACTAACAATTTTGGTTGGAGTGGTTTCGTGTGACCTTGTGGCACACAAAAAAACAAGGAGACAACTGCATCAGAGCCACATAGGAAAAGGGGATATTTGACGCTGACATGAAAAATGGAAAGGACATTTGATGTGGTGTTTCACACTAGCATGACATCATGATGACATTATTATGATGTCACCCAATGAAAGGACTTGTTGTGGATTTTGAGAATTATGCCCAAAGAGAGACAAAGGGCCTTGAGGAATGTAAATTGGAAGTTCACATGCATGCAATGTCTCAAAGGATATGACAAAGGTTAGTTTTGGGGCAATGGGAATTGAAAACCCAGAAAAAGTGGAAGGCCACATACATGCCAAGTGTCGATTGGGAATCATACACAGGGCGCTTCTAGCCCAATGAGAACTTAGGAAAAACCAAAATTATAGGAAAGTTATTATTTTTCTAAAGGAATTAGAAGGTCTACAAAGGATTTAATATGTATGATATAGCTACAAAATATAGTTACAGGTGGATGTGAATGGTTAAGCGGATAAAATTATCCAAAATTTTAGCAAATAATTTCAAAATTTTGATAAATTTATAGGTCATTTGCTTGCAAGTCATTTTTGAGGGTCTAAATGACGTTTTCAAGTAGAAAAAAAATGATATGCACCCGTATATTTGGTAAAAGAGTATTTATAGCTCAAATAAAAAATATCAGAGAGATATTTACAACGACATAGTATAATTGCAAAATAGAGCTAATATGAAGGAGTGGTAACTAAAACAATATGAAGGAAAAATAGGGCATATAGTAGCTTCAAAGGGGTGTAACTCAAAAAGTAGAGCTTAGATAGGAGTGTTGAAGCAAAAAATGGAAATACAAGCAACTATAGAACCTACCTATGGATCCATATTTGAAATTTTGAATGAATGATTTCTCAAGAAATTAGAATTATTACGTTGTGATAAAACAGGGGAAATTAAAGTAAATAGGACAAAAATTTTAGAGGCCATAAATTTTAGCTCAATACATGGATTTTGGAAAAAAAATAATCAATATAAAGCTATTGAGAAGTATAATAATCCTTCCAAACCAAAAATTAGATTGAGGCAGGGAATTTCTTGAAATTTTCAAAAGAAGGCTATATGTAGCCTATCAAGCAAGGAAAAATAAGAACAAGGAATATGGAGGATACTCATGGGGGATACTTAGGGGGTCCTACAACCATGAAGAGGAGGTTAAAGGTATGGGTATTAACATGGGCAATTCCGGGACATAGTAAAATGGTTATGTAATGGAAAACCAAAATATAGAGGGTTAGAAGTGCCCATGAGGATAAGAGACCAACAATGAGAGTCAATACTTAGATTTTACCGAGGTTGATTAAATTTTTTATGAGGATAGATAAGGGGTATAATTATATAAAAATAAAGGAACATTAATTAGGTGTGAAGGGGAGAGATGTTGGATTCTCAAGAAACTCTAAGAGTGCTCCTAGGAAGAATCATCATGAACTTAGGAAATCCACTAAGAGAACCCATGTTTCCTCGGGATCAAAAAGTAGTTCAACCATGTCATTGGTTAGGTGACCAAGAAGGAAAGCATACCTGGACAATTTACAAGGGGAAAGATAAATGAACCTACATTTAATGGCGAGCATAAGAAGGTAGAAGAAGATCAATATTGGCTATTGGAAATGCCAAAGTAATTTTAGCTACATGATTATTCTTTCAATTTATAGGCACAAATTACCATTTAACACTTGAAAGTGAAATAAAATTTATGGTGGGAGTAGCTCGAAGTAAAACATCTTTATGAAAAGAGGATTTCATGGAAGAAATTTAAAAATTACTTCCAAAGGAAATACTTGTTTGAACATTACTATAAAAGAAAAATGTAGGAGTTTTTGGAACTCAAATTAGGGAACATGACAATGGAGGAATATGGAAATAAATTCACTGAGTTACTAAGGTATGTATATTTTATCAGAGATGAAAATTTGAATATAAAGAGGCATGTGAGTGGATTACCACCATTATATGGTGATAGAATTAAATTTAGGAACCAAAGACTTAGGATGAATCTATGAGGAAGGAATAATACCTATGATAAGGGTAAAAATAAATTATTTTCTAAAGGAATTGCAATGATAGGAAAAGAGGCAATATGGAAGAAATGAAGAAAGGGTTAAAAGCCTCATATTTCAAAAATGATTATTAGGAAAAACAACCAACACAATGAGTACATAGTGAACCAAAAGGGGATAATTCATTGAACAAGAAACCAAAATTTAAACCCATTGGATGTTGGGGTTATGATGGAGAGCACAGGTATAAGTATTGTCAATAGAAAGAAGGAAAAACGAGGATTGCACACCACATCCAAGGAGTTGATAAAGTGGAGGACATGGGTAGAAGCATGCTCAAAAGTTATGCAACATTATACAATATGAAGGATGAACATCATGAAAACATTGTTGAAGTGTAAGGTAAGTTAAATAATCATCCCATCACTATTTTAATTGATTCTATATCTAGTCATAGTTATCTTGATCCTAAGTTGGTTGAAAGATTTAACTTGAAAAAAATCAAGTGTAACAGTGCTTGGTTAGTCCAGTTAGATACAAGAGTTAAAAGAATAAAAAAATTGATAAAGGAATGTACCTTTAATATGTATGGGATATAAAAAAAGTTATCGATCAAACAAGATCTATTACCTCAAAATGATAACTCTAGCCCAAAAACACTGAAAAAAACATGAAAAAAAACCACAAAAACGAAAAAATGTGTATTCCAAAACGATGTTTTTTTTTAGGGTAAAATTTCAGTATTTTATTAAAAACCAAATTTTTTTCTGGAAAAAAAGGATTGGAAAAACACCCTCGAAACAAAAAGTGTTGATGTTGGAATAACCCCAAAAAAATGCAGGTCACAATTTTGACACTTTTTAACAATAGAATTAAAGATAAAATATTAGGATTTTGAAAAATTGTAAAATTCCAACAATTTTGAGACATGATGTTAAACTTTAAAAATATCATGTCTTAAATCCTTATAATTTCCAACAATTTTCATCTGTCTTGTTAAAGATAAAATACATTAACTCTAAAAACCCAAAAATTGTAATTGTTTTTAACCATAACATTAAAGATAAAATATCATAGCTAAAAAAAACTTAATATTTTGACAAGTTTTCAACCATGGTTTTAAAACCTAAAGTTTTTAACATATTTGAACCGTGAAATTATGGACAAATTGTATGACTAATTTTTTTAAAAAAATGAACAAGTAAATGAAAGATTTATTATTCCAAGAGCAATTTTTATTTTAAAGGCTAAAAGTATAACTCTTTTCAAATATTAGCCTATGACAACTTATCTTATTGCAACCAAAACCTAAAAATCAACCATCAAAACGAAGTGTCTCCTTTCAATGAGGTATTAAATTTTCAAAAATTTCAAAAGTATCTTATACCAAATGTTAACAATAAATAATATCATGGAAATATCATTGCATAATTTAAAAATTCAACATTAATTTCTAATATTTTTTACTTTTAATCAAAATATTAACAAACGATAACAATAAATAATATCATGGAAACACCACTGCATAATTTAAAAATTCAACATTAATTTCTAATATTTTTTTACTTTTAATCAAAATATCAACTTTGGTGTATTGAATATAATATAAATTATTTTTGTAATTCATTGTTGCATTGTGGATATTCTAAAGAGATGAATTCTTCATAATCAAAAGATATAATCCAAAAACATAGAAATGGCTCATAACTTCATGTAAGATCATATGGAAGTCAAAAATATATATTTCAAGTTACCATGCAAACGTCATTTACATAAAATGTCTTAAACATTTATTCAAAATTAGTCATAGGTTTTGGTACACCATCAGAACCTACATTCTCAGATGAATTAATGGATGTGGATGAATATGATCCATATTCTTCTCTTTCATCAAATAGTGCTCCATTTGAGTCAACATGCATGCCCATTGTTTCAGGTTTCAAAAGGATTTTAGATCTACAAATAGATTCAACAGACTCCCATCTCAACAATATTTCTTATGGTAGCAATTTTTTCAAAATATCTATGGTCTTCAAGCACAGAATTCCTCTCTTTGTCAAATTGAAGTCACACACAAGTATGTCAACATCCTCCAATTTTAAGAGGTATGTGCGGTGACGATTTATATTTGTGTCATTCCTTTTTCTCTTTCTGCCAATTTTTTTATCAACTGCCATTTATGGCTTGTACACACCATTGAATGGGTAGTATTTGTGGCATACCAATGTACTCCAAAAACTGTAATATCTTCATTTTATTTAATTACCTTTATAACCTTGGAAACCCAGAATGGAAAGCTAAGTGGATCTCAATATGCTAACACTTCTATCATGCTAGCCTCCTTAACATCCTGCATAGAACCCCTGTAAAGGTATTCCATGGCTTGACATTGTGCACATGATCTTCTAGAACCAATATATATTTCTCTTTCCTCTACCCGTGGAGAATTAATAATACCTTGAGATTTTTGTTGTTCAACAATATGTCTTTCCTCATGTTCATTTGGCATATTTTGTGGCCAAATAAATGGAGTCTTCAAAAGTGTATCTTCATTTATTGATCTTGAAATCATATCACTTTGATTATTGAAAAAAGACTCCCACCAAACTGAATCAACAACATCAAAGTACTCATATGTATCTCTAATACATATTTTAATTTCTTCCAGGGATTCAAAATAATTTATATCTCTCTTATGCCTTCGTGCATTATGGAGTTCAAAAATTGATTGTAATAACAATATCTTTGATGCAAATATTGGATGCTCTGGATTGAACTTCAAAAATGCTAAACCTGATGACGCCCCCCATTTTGCAACAGTTGAATAATTCTTGCCCCATATAAGTGTTATCCCATCAATTTTTTTGATACAAAATTGATGCTGGAAGCTAATATCATTAAGTTGTTTAATGAATTTCACCTCAGCATGTGATCCTAGAATAAACCTTCACATGTCAATAGTTTCTTCCAACACATGAAAAATAAGCTCTGGAATGTATGATTTCTTTATACATTCGATTAATGATGGTAGGCTCCCAACATCTTTCCTCCTTGATGTTACTGAAAAAACTATACATCTAATCAATATGATCATGAGTATGCCCAACAAGAAGGAAACCAATCTTTACCTTTTTTAAAATTCCCAATTCAACGAGCATGTTTAGATACCCAAAAAGAACTTGATTTTTGTTTTCATGGCTTGTGTTGTCTAATTATACATACATAACTTTAGGAAGAATACCAGACCAATGAGTAACCATGTCATGGATTATAGTTATGGTCATATTTTCATCATTATGAATATTTGGAGCTGTGAAGTAAACCCTTGGCAAATCTTCCCATTAATGACCATACAACCAACCAAGTGAAACTGAATAAAATTTTCCTCTTGTAAATTTTTTGGTGTGCGGAAAAAATATGGCAGAAGTGTTTTGTTTTGGTCCATACCATCAATTATCAAACCCAAATATTTATTTGGATTATCATAACACTTCTTTCGATGTTTATACAATTTTTGTCTTTCACTTGTTTGCTAATTGCGACGCTCTTGAAGTGCTTTGGAAACAAAATCTGCACATAAAATAAAAGAAACCTATTAATAAATACATTTTCATAGTTGATAACTATTCAATTTTTAAAAATAATGTTACGAATGCATACCACTTTATTCCCCTTGAGATTTATCCCTTTTTTCTTTAAGAGAAGCACATGTACTGCAAAAACCAATCCTTGTCTTCTTATGACTACGAACATTGTTGAATTCATTCTTCCATACCCTTGTAAAATATGAATATGTAATAAAATTATTAACTCCTTCAACATCCTCTGCATATTATTTGTATAAGCATTAGATTTCTCGTCTCGAGAAATTATCTGGAATATGAATTATGTATTTATTTGGCATACACTCTCCATGCTTTGAAAATAAGTCTTACATCCATGACATAGTAGTATTTTATAATGACCCAAACTCATATCTATAACATAGTTCTAAATAATATCTGGGATCATTTTCTAATATTTCTTGGATTCTTGACAAATGAAAATTACCAATTGAATGCAAAATTTTGAAAGACTTTTTTCAGAGAAATACATTCACAATATGATAATCCTAACCTGCTAGTGTAGATTGCATGTAACCGACTAAATATGAATTTTGCATGCTTTTATTCATTGAAAAATATCTTTTCCTTTTCTCCAAAGCATACTTGAAATCCATATGTTTCAAGCATTCCTTTCAACAACATTCACTTGAAATAAGATCACTGATAGAACTTCTTCTTGTGAGATATGTTGTCCTAAGTCTTGTATAACTAGAATATTTTGGATTGATATGAAATAGACTAATCCTACTCCTAGTTACAACATTTTCTTATAAAGACTTAATAATTCTATTATCCTTTGCAGAATAATTTTCATTACCATTAGGGGGAATATTATCCTCACTACGATCATTTTGAGCACAGTTAAGAAATTCATCATCGTCATTGCTTGGAAAATATTCATTACCATCCTCACTTGAAGAAAATGCTTCGCTACCATCATCTGCGCTTTTGAAATCCTGAGTCAGACTAAATTCTTCACCATCTTCATCCATGCTTTCGAAATATTCCCTTGGAGGATTCAATTACTCATCACCATGAATGCCTTTAAACACTCACTTAGAGAAAATGCATTACTAAAATATGTGCCTCTAAAATGATCATTTGCAAGAAACTCTTCATATTCCCCTTCATAACTGGTGCTCCCATAATCCTTAGGATTAGGAATGATTGGAAAATATAACTCTTTATTTAAGTCAAATTATCATTTGTAGGAAATTGTTTATCCTCAACTTCATCAGTGGTGGTCTCGAAATCTTTAGGATTACGACTACGTGGAAACATTAAATCTCTATTTAATGGAAATTCTTCATCCTCCCCTTCCTCAGTGGTGCTCTCATAATCGTTACGATTTGACCTAAGTGGAAGGTTTGAATCTCCATTCAATAGAAATTATTCATCCTCCCCCTCCCCTTCCTCACTCGTGCTTTCATAATCCTTAGGATTAGGACTAAGTGGACACTTTGAATCTATATTTATTGTAAATTCTTCATCCCCCCCTTCATCAGTGGTGCTCTCATAATCCTTAGGATTAAGACGAAGTGGAAAATTTGACTCTAAAAATTCTTCACCCCCCCCACCCCCTTCATCAGTGGTGCTCTCATAATCCTTAGGATTAGGACGAAGTGGAAATTCTGACTCTAGAAATTCTTCATCATGCCCTTCATCACTGGTGCTCTCATAATCCTTAGGATTAAGACTAAGTGGAATAAATGACATTCGATTTACAAAAAAATATTTTTTCTTCCCTTCATCAATTATGTTTTCATCATCCTTAGGATTACAACCAAGTCGAAAATTTGACTCTCTATTCATAGTGAACGAACTCCTATTATATTCATCAATCTGAATAGAGTTTTTGCGTGACGAAGATGATGATGCTGTAGAAAGAAAAACTTCACTATCAAAAGAATCCATGACTTTCAACAAGAAGATGTTGAATGACACAAATTCACTCTCTCCCAATGACAATATATAACTTAAAAACTAAAAATTTCACTCTAAAATCCCCCCCCCCCCCCCAAAAAAAAATAAAAAAAATAAAATCGCTAAATTTTTTCCCTCCATAGTTTCCCCCCAAATTTTTTCACTAAAAATTTTCCCTCCAAAAATTTCATTTGAAATATTTCCCTCCAAAAATTTCGTCTAAAATGTATTTGAAAACATTTTACTAAACTGTTAGTCTTGAAATATTTCACCCTACTTTATATTCAAAATGTCAACAAAAATATTCCTTTCATGCATTCCTTCAAAACTAAAATAATTTTTTTATTTAAATGATTTAACATTGACAACGTAACTAAAATAATTTTTATAATTTATGTTTTATTTCTTAGCCGGCATTGAATAAAACTTAATATAAACCTATAATATTAACTACATATTAATTTTCTTAATTTTAATTTTAATCCCACATTCGAAAAATGCTAAAGCAATCACACCATCTTCACTATATAATAACAATCATTGTTTCTATTCGTCACATCTTATCATGTCTTCTAGGTTTTGTTAAAATGTTTGGAGCAATTTTGCGGAGGCGTTGCGTTAGCATCGATAACACATTGAACAAGGGTTTTCGCATTTGAAAGGTTAGTTTTCCTTCTAGTTTAACAATTTAAAGATGAATTTGGGGAAAATGTTATTTTTATGGTTTTTATGCTTCAATTTTTTTTTTTTTTTACTGTTTTCCTTTTTTTTTGAAT
This sequence comes from Pinus albicaulis, assembly GCA_034641835.2. Taxonomy (NCBI): domain Eukaryota; kingdom Viridiplantae; phylum Streptophyta; class Pinopsida; order Pinales; family Pinaceae; genus Pinus; species Pinus albicaulis. The sequence goes on from CM076583.1 coordinate 746,316,011, forward strand.
TTTTTTGCAATATCATATTTTACGGTAAAAGACACATCAATTTTTTTTTTTTAAATTTTAATAGCGAATAAGATGTAAAAAAACTTAAATTTGTAGGGTTTTTAGGAGAAAAAATATATATTTAGGACTCTTGGGTTCCTCCAAAAAAAAAAAAACCATTCACACAAAAATAAAACAGTTATATTTATTTTATTTTGTTTTTTTTTCAAAAATGCAAACAAAAAGTTAAAAAAAATTAATTAATTAAATAATTTATTTATTTTTTAAATCATATGATATGTTTTAATTTTAATTTTTTAATTTGAATCGTGGCTTCTGTGATCCATAATTGTTGTACATAGATTTTTTTTTTTTCAAATTATATATATATATATATATATATATATATATATATATATATATAGTAAATTAGTTTTTTTATAAAAAGAAAATTCATTTTATTATTATAAAAGAATGTTTTTTTTAATTTTTATTTTCTAAATTTTTTTATTTAAATGTACATTCTTGTGGCTGAGCTTGGGGCCGATGGGCTAGGTCTTCCTGTCGGCCTCCGGCTGGGTGAGGGGTCAATTTTGGGAATCAACCCCCAACCCAGCCGGGGGCCAGAGGCCAAAAGGTGGTGATGCAACAGGCTCCTCCGAATCGACCAAATTTTTATTTTTAATTTTTTAATTTTTATTAGAAAAAAAATTAAAATTAAAATATTTTTAAAAAGATTTTTTTTTTTTTTTTAATTTTTTTAATATTTTTTTTAATAATTTTAAAATTATATAAGGAATCGACCCCGTATCCAGCTGGGGGCCGGAAGGTAGCGATGCAACACCCTACCAGCTGGCCTTCGGCCCCCGACTCGGTCAAATTTTAATTTTTATTAAAAAACTATTAAAAATTTAAATATTATAAAATGAAATAAATTTTTAAATTAAATGAATTAATTTTTATATTTTAATAATTTTAAAATTATATGAGTTTATTTTTTTTTTCTTTTCAATTCTTTTTTATTTATTTTTATATTTTAAATGTTTCAAAAGTATATCATGTTTTTTAAAATATAAAAAATAATTTCATAGACCAAGAAGATGACATCAAAGAAGATCTCTGTGAAAATTTCTAGACCAAGGGCAATAATTTCTAGATCTAAAGTTGCAGCTGGACGCACTATGCATATTGTTGAATGCAATATGAATACTAATGGACGCAATATGAATACTCTTGAACACAAAAAAACTGGGAAACATAATAAAAGTCAATCAAGTGTCCCATTAAGTACAATCAATAGTTTTTTAGAATGGAAGAATGCATAAGAAATAAATAAAACAAAATTTTCATGGCATCTTCAAGTCAATGAAACCGATGATGGTGTACATATCTATCTATATTGTGGTATGATTAAATTTGGTGAATCATATGAGGTGATGGGCAGAGTACGAGACATAATGGTTTGGTGCCGAATACATACTTTGTGTATGTTCTTACAAGATTGGCCAATACACGTGAAAATGTTAGATATCTTCACTCAAAGGTCTAGTATGACACATATGAAGAATATACACAATTGTATGCAGAAATCACAAGCAAAATTTCAAATAACATTGTAAGTATGCTTATTTATATTTATGTGTTATGCATTATTGTAAGGATCATTCAATTTTTTATAAATTATTGTTCGTTGACATATTGTATTTTGTTTCATAGGATTTTGCTGAGTCTTTCAATCACGTTAAAGGGTATTTATTATCTGGAGCCAAATGTTATGAATGTAATCAACACTTTCCACACAGAGACAGAAAAAGAAAGGAGAAGGAAACAAATATCAATAGCATGTGACACTGCAATAGTACAAAGAGGGGATCAACAAAGACTCACTATGGTGGGTCAATATAGTAAACCTAAACATGTTTCTTTTGAAGATGTGGAATATGAAGATGAAAAATATGTTAGCATTAGTGAAGAGGAGTTAAAACTATTGTTGAAAAGGAGAAAAAAATAAAACACCAAAAAGAAAAATGGCCAAATATGTCTCTCTTTTAGTTGACGATGAAGAGCTTGTTTATAAAAAAGAAGATATGTTAACCGGTAAGAAGAAGAAATCAAATGTTGGTAAACCTATAAAAGTCATTAGAAACAATGAAGAACAAACTAAAAGCTCTAAGGGAAACATAGAAATCATAACACCAGGTGCTGAGTTAGAGGATGACATTATTAAAACAAAACAAAATGGAATTTGATATCAGTTGAGGAAGAATAAATTAATTAATGTTGGCCAAACATTTGAGCTTAATGTCAGCTAATTATATAGGCCAGATGAAGGACAATATCAATATAAAATTAGAAATGCACATCACCTACATGTACATAATCTGAAAATATTGTTCAGGTTCAATCTATATGCGAATGTGGTGGAATATGTGGTTCTTGTTGATCCAAATCAAGTTCCCAACAAACATGTATTTGACAAGACACAATGTTTTGAATATAAATATTATGTAATTGGAGGGAACCATTTACCAGAGGCTAAAAGGCAATTGATTGAGGAATATCCCAATAGCTCTCTTTTTGAAACAATGAAATGCATCATTTATGCTGGTTGAACAGAAATATAAGCAAAGTTATTAAAATGGGCTCATAATGCAGATAATGAGTACATAATTTCTATGAATTTCATCCAAAGGGTCAGATTTATTCATAATGAATTTGTAGAAAAATGTGTTGGGGATAAGACAAAATTCAGGTTAAGAATTTTGAAGAAATGTTTAATGGAAATAGGTTATCAAATTGAGGATAAAATCAATTTCCAAAGGTGGAAAAGTACATTCAAATATATTCATAGGCACGGATAACATTTTTTAGTTGGAATTTAGAACTAGGGAGATATGAGAATTGATTGATGATATTTTTTAGTAGTGGGAGAATATTTCCATAAAAAATCAGAATGTGAAAAGGTGTAAACCCATAGTATCTACCAACAATAAGGCAAGTCCTGAAATGAAGAAACTTCTAGATGATATGACTATCACACCTTGGAGAACAATGTAAGGAGTGAAGGATGAGAAACTAGTCAAATCAATATTATGTCATGTGAAATCAGGTGAATTATCAATGGATGAAATGTGTGCAAAATTTCAAAAGTAAGTTTGTTGAATTATTTTTACTTTTTCTTTGGTTATAATTTCTTTTAAGCATAAAATATTATTGTTGGTAGAATTTCTTATACATATCACTATATTAACATTTTTTACTTTATTTATTTAGTGAGGATATTTATATGAAAATACAAGAACAAATGGTTAAAATTTTGAATGAAGACAGTTGGGATGATGTTGTGCGCAACTACCTAGAATCAAGTTCTACAACAACACTTAAAGATTTTTATCTTGCATTCGATAAGGAATGTTGATTTATACATTCATTTTATTCATATGTAAACTATTTTTATTTTATTACTTATACATATATATTTTTTATATCATTAAAGATGTCGAATAAGGATGCAAATGAAGAACAAAATACTTTCAAAATCTTTATTGAAAAAATTAAGTTGGAAAACATGAGAAAGAAACATCTTATGAATGCTGAACTTGATCCTACTCTTAATCATTTCATCTGGAATGAGCTCGACACTATCTAATATCAAATAACACCAAGTGATTGTGAAGACATTGTAAAACACGTACCTAAAAGGGAATATTCCCTAGTTATTGCAAATATTCCACATGGTTTCAATTTCCCAGAAATTGAATATGATGGTAAACCTTATACTTACCAAGCTTTTAGTAAAGTGATTACGGGTTTTCAAGAAGTCACAACATCACCACTTTGGAGTTTTTTGATATTTATTTCAGATACACAATTTGCAATGTTATTAATAAACTTCAAGGGAAAATAAAACTCAGGGATGAAACTTACATGGTAAAACATTGAAATTGTATATTTGATTAATGATAAAAAAATTATTTATGTAGAAGTTAATTGAAATTTTACTATGTCATGCTGCAGGAAGAAGTCAAATCTTGTTTCTTCCGAAGATCAGCCTATTATAAATGATTACGAGTTCATCCATGTTAAATGTTAGAAAAAAGAGGATAACTATAAGCCTATTCTTCTAAATCGAGTAGATGAGAATAGTCATATAAAGTACTGGTTCATGATGCTGTCATATTAAATCTAACATATGAGGATAAAGATGAAAATGAGAGATAGTTAATATTTATAAAATATCTCAAGCACTGATTAACAATCTGTTACGGGAGAAACTACCGTAGGCCTGGGTTGAGGATCCCAACATAGAAAAAGGCATACAATAGGAAGAAACAAGCAAAATAAAGGTCCTAATGCTTAAACTAGAAAACTAGGGAGAAGTGACCTTACTCGTATGTCCTATGTTTGAGGTCATTCTCGCAGGGTTCAAACCCTCTACTTCTCCACGTGATTCAAAACCTGCAAATCATTCAAGAAAAACACATAGACTAGTTGTAAAAACATACATGTTCTAGATGTCAATGGTTAGATCATATAAAATTATAGAAATAACATGAAATCAACTATATAAAGATCATTAAAATGTATAAAAGCATTAAATATCACAACATCATGAATGGGACTGAGCTTCTTTATAGATGTATGTAAAATATCTGGTGGAATACCACCTGATTCAGCCACGGATCAAAGCGAAAATTTTCTCCGGATCCGTCCAGCCCAAGCCTCAATAATCTTCTTCCATAAAGGTGCACAAGGATGTCACATAAAAGAGGTGAACATCTCAAAGAGGGAAACAAGGGTTTCCTCAATCTGGGAAGTGCAGGAGGCACAGGGATAATTAGACTTGATCTAGGAATAACAATATATAGTATCAATACCTATCTCTCTCCTCCCTTATGCCTTCCCCATGAGGTGTATTTATACTTCCTCAAAATAGTTTTTTTAGTTAGGAAATAGTTTGGCCATGGGCTCCTGTAGGTCGGCTTCCAGTGTAACCCGTAAACCTCGCCCAAATAATAGGGAGTTTTATATTTTTTCATATTTTAAATTATATACGTAGGTAAGATGTGAGTGGACCCACATTTTCACGAGCTTTTGAGAGGGCACAATCACATATGGAATTAAAAATATTTTTTTTTAGGTAAAGGACAAAGTATGAATGGAAAGGGTTGCCCAAGGACAGTACATCGATCATTAAGTATATAGAGGTGATAAATTATGCTATAACAGATGCTCCATAATATATGAGGTTAGAAGGGGTACATGATGGCTGAAACGTATTATGTGCATAAGAAATAATCTTGCGAGGGCTTGAGAGGACTTCACCATATTTCTGCCTGCCAAAAACCAGTGGAAGAGATCAAAAAGCAAGATCATGTCTGAGGCAGACATACCCATGCCCAGTTAAAGCAAAGCATGTCTTCATATCAAGTATGGAGCAAATCCAATATGTATACAAGTATAACAGAAACTGTAAAGTACATAGTGAATCATATGATCTCTCCCGAAAAGGTACACATCAAAGTTATGTCAAAGTATCACATATAGAAGAACTGATCAATGATGCTGAAAGATATATGGTCATTGAAGTCACAAATGAATCTCCAAGTACCAAATCATAAGTGGTGGAACAATTGTACTGCATGCAACTCTGGTGCCAACATATAGGATGCTGCTGTGATGAAATGCAACATATAAGGTGGATGGTGTCACTGGCAGAAAATTGAAGGAGCTATCAAAGTGAAACAAAGCATGCTGATGCCAACTTGAGGACTTCATCGATCACCATGGTACAATTCTATACTATGGGAATAAATCAGCTGAAGTCTACCATGTGAGAAATAATTTGATTACCGATCATTGATGTATACCATTAACAAATGCGAGAAAATTCACCGATAATGATGATGAGAGTCAAGGTACCCCAGTACAATCTAACAAGTGTGAATAAATGAGTTGAAGTCGAACACTAGATAGAATATACCAATCAGGAGACATTCATCTATTCTCACTATCGATAGCGAAGGAATATGCCACTAATGACTGCAAACCATAAGGTACTGACAAAAGGACTCTAAAATTTGTTCCCAGAGAAATGTGTCAGATTTGATGGGAAAAGATCTGCTAGAAGGAAAGCATTAAGGCATCCCACATCAATCCAACACGAGTGTAACCCACAGGCCAAGATTTGGAAGGAATAATATCAATAAATATGAAGTAACCAACTTGAAGCACGTTTCTGGCATGCACAAAATGTAGCTAGCGCACGACAGAAACCCTTCAAACCAATCGATAATGAAAGATGACAAAAAGGTGAGGAATCCACCGATAGGGTCAAATGGAAACCAAGGTACTAAACTAATCCTAGGTGTGATAATGAAATCTGATGTCGAACACAAGGGAAACCACTCAGTCAAAGGCCCATGGTATTAATAAAATGTTGAGCATAGGGTCACATATCAATGATGTAAATAGGGTTAGAGTGTGGCTCTAGGTTTAGTCTCAGAGAAATTTGTTGAAGTCGATAAGAGAAAACCCAACAACAAGAAGTCAATGGAGATCTTCTCAAACCAACACGAAAAAATGACCATATGGTTGATGTGACAGAACAAGACTCTGACAGATCGGGGATGGATGATTGGAAAATGAGTCAAGAGACATTGGAGAAAGGTCGATTCAAGTTTACTTCCCTTGAACATAAGCACGAATCAAATGTGACTATGGCATCATATGATAATTTTGTATAAACTTGTTATGTAGGAGGCATGAAAAAACCCTCCATATGATTGGAAGAGATAACCAACCAGGGGATTACTAACTCAATAACAAGTTTATGGCTCTCCTAAGTCAAACTAAAGCCCATCCCAATGGAGAAAAGAATTTACTTTTTGTGTTTTGTTCAAGGGTGACACAAATAACTCTTAGCTGCCATCAAATATGGAAGTAATGTCCCATTCCCACACTTTTTGGGATATTTTATTTTTCTATATTTTTCATATTAAAAGCCTAAAAAAGAATAAAAGAATGCTTATAGTACAGTGGATAGAAAGAGTGTCTAGAAACATATGCACTAGTTCCCAAGGTAGGAAAAATCATATTCTCAATGCAAGGTGGCAAAACTGGTAAATGACACTCAGAGGAATGTTTTGTCCATGGGAAAAGGGTGTCAAGTTGTAGATGCTAAGTGATTGCAAGGTTGAATTTGCAAAAGGACATGGTTAAAAAGTTGGCTTATACACGAGTCTAAGTGAAGCCAAATTAAGGTCATTATATACAAATAGTCAATATGCAATGCAGTAGAAAAACTCAACAATGGGGAGCCTCTAGGGTATAAATCTAGAAAGATAGGGAAGAAGAAAAATGAAGCTTTGTCGCACAGGTCATGGCGGGAATAAAGAGTACTATTGAGCCTACACAATTTTGTAGCATGGGAAACATATGCTAGTGAAGATCTAACTAGGAAGCCCATGTAAAGGATCGCTCTCCCATCAAATCATTATTTTATAAATCGTCGAGTGAAAATGGTTTAATTCTCATAACATGATGGGGTCGACCCTATGGAAATATTTTAGTATGGAGGCTAGAATGCAAAACGAAACGGAAAGTGAATTTTCCTAACCTATATTCCAGTTCTGAACACAATACCTACCATGATGGGTCAGCGGTCATGGAATCAAAGTGGTAAAAATTATCTCAAAATCGTCAAATGGTCCTGATAACAACCTATCCCAGCACTTACAAGCCAAAAGGTCATAACCTAGTCTTTGACAAATTCAAAAAGTAAAAACAAAATTTATACAAGTGGGTTTTGAAATTTGGGCATAAATAGACCCTTTGAACTCACAATTGTCGTTTGTGCATTGGATAATTTGAGAAAAAAGGCTATTGAGGAAAAGACTCAAAAGTTCAATCCGGACCATTTCTTAGCTGAATAACCTCAAATATTCTAGATAGCCTTCTCAAGCCTCTTTCTTATGATTTTTTTTTATCAATTCAAGTATTTTAAAGTTAATTTCACTTTAGGAATTATATTTTTAGATTAACCGTCTACGTATATGCGGGTTGAAAATATCCAAGCTGCATATATACACGACTGTGTGAAAATGAAACCGACGTATGCACAGAGTAATTTTTTGAATCAAATATCTAATGGATGAAACATTGAATTGATCCAGGATGACAAATGATTTGGAGAGAGAGGGAGCATAGTGTAATGGATAATGAGGTAATGGAAGATGCCTTGTCCTTGGAAGTTCTTTGAGGATGTGGATTGCTAAAATTATTCAAAATGCCAAATATGAAGACAAATACCAACTCAAGATGCTTGTAGATTACTGGGAGGATTAAGAAGATGAATTCATGATATATCAAATTCCATTGATAATTGAGATCGAAGACATATACTTCATCACTGGGCTTTCTCGAAGAAGAGAGCCAGTGAATTTGTAGGGTAAGGCACTAGGAGGGTTGAATGTAATTGACCACATCCTACTATACTACTTAGAAGATACTCAGAAGGTTGGGACACATATCCAAATAGGAGATGTACAAGGATTACATATGAAAATCCATCTTTTCATTATAGTCCGAGTAGCCATATCGACTTCACTACACTAGGCCTCACATGAAACCATGAGTTTTGAAATTGATTTCCTAACTACACTGTATCATTGGTGTATTGCATTGTTGATCAATTTGAAAAAACAATTGACTTCAATCCGAAAAAATAAGACCAATAATTTTGGATATGGGACTATCCTGTGTACTTTATTTTTCGAGAGACTACCTGGGCTTCGACCCAAAGTGACATCAACCATCAATAACCCACGAGATCCACATATAGCACGATGGGTTGATATTTTGAAGAGAATAGGGGGTGACGAGGTCCCTAGGACTCCCTGTGATAATGAGTTATTCTTGTGGTGGGGAGAACATGTTATCTCCATATAGGATTACCCATATACAAGTACGAACTTTAGGGCAGACCCAAATATTCCCCTACCAGCCAGAGCTGCATGGGGAGCAACTGGTAAGATCGCATTTAAATGAATTTTTGGATTTTCAAAAAATACAAGATGAAAATATTTTTGATAGGAAAAAGTAATTACAATATTATTGACCATGATATAAATTTTGGACCATTAAGACCTGAGGGTATACAAAGGCACAAACATCGCGGAAGAGATATGGAGAATGTCGTAGAAGATCCCAAGAGAGTTCTCTATACCATACATAGGAACTTGGAGGGTCTGACCCACTAGGTCCCTATGGATGAAGTGGAAGACTTCCCAGAGGCTATTTATAGATGCATGGTTGGTGTACCATGCGATTGGGTGCGATTATTCCGCCATGTGGCTACTGCCATAGTTTTCTTCCAAGATGCTCATCTAGGGCAGGGCCCGCAGACATAGATTTTTAGGATGACTGGATGACTTGATATTTTTATGATGGACATGACTGGGCATAATCCTTAATTTTGTAGGACACAATTGTCCAATTTTGTACATTTTTGAGCATAGGGCTTTGATTTATATACATCAATTTTGTGATGTTACTATCTCATATATACAATGATTATTGATCATTTTTTATATTTAATGTGATGAATGAATTATATGCCAATCGATTGCTTGATTAGCAATGAATCAACAAATGCATTTTCTAATCAGAGAATATGAATATATGTAATATAATTAAATGATATTTGTAATAAACACACTCTCAGAAATAGGAAATATAAATATGGATTTATGATACGATAGATGTTATTTACTTAAGACACCACCAGTTGCGAGTCCAAGTACACTACTAACGAACCAACACTAAGAGATATTTCTTTAGACAATATAGTGGCCACAATAATATATTCTGCAACATTGTTCAAAGCAGGACCAATACATATGCCCCTTGAGACTGAAAACTGACCGGATGGATAGTAAATTACCCAAGTCATGGAAGCAAGATTCCGGGTATGTCGACTAGCACCATCGGCAAAGCCAAAATGAATCATATCATCCATAGATACCTGCCAATCCAGATAAAAAATATCAACGTCACAACGAAACCAATAGACAAATATGCACAAAAAATACAATGTGTCAAACCAAAGCAAATGCTAGGCAGAAGCCTAGGCATAATAATTCTTAAGATAGAGCCCATTTCTGGGCTCTGCTAGCTCATTTCCGTCAAAGGAAACAAATCATAAGCTCCCTTTTTAAGGAATTTTTAACAATGATAGGACTGTACCACATGGATTTAAATTTTCCTACCCCCAAGGCATCCTTGTCTTGATCATAGACCAAGACGAGGTCACCTTTAGAGAAAAACCTAGGTTTTACAGCCTTATCATACTGAACTTTCACTCTTTTCTTATGAGCCTAATTAATCGTGGTTTCATCTCTATGATTCTCATCAAGACGTTCCAGATAAACAAGGCATTCTTCGAGACTTGAAGTGTCTAGAAGAAGATCAATAGCTAGCTTAAGAGAAAAAATCTCATATTATAGAGGGAAGATTGATTCCAAGCCATAAACCAGTTGGAAAGGAGTGAAATTGGTTGCAGTCTTAACTGACATCCGGTATGCCCAAAGCGCAGGATAACACATGACATGCCAATTGGATATTGCTTTATTGATTGTCCTTTGCAAGACAACCTTCAAGGATTTATTCATGGCTTCCACTAGCCCATTGGCCTAAGGATAATAAGGAGATGAATGCTCCTTCTGGAAACCTAATTTAAGAGCCAATTCAATAATTATGGAGTTTTGAAAATGACTTCCATGGTTAGTGAAAATCTATTTAGGAATACGAAAGCGAGAAATGACTTGGTTGAACAAAAATAGGGCTGCTATTTCAACATCATTCGAAAAATTAGGCACGTCCTCGACCCATTTTTTGAAGTAGTCCAATGCTACAATAATGTACTTATGACCCTTTTCCGAAGGTGGGTTACAAGTAGTAAAATAAATTCCCCACTTAGTGAACAGACCGACAGTGATAACAGGAAAGAGCGAAGCTTGATGAGCACGCATCGTCTGAGTATAAACTTGACAAGGTTGACATTTTTTGACCGCCTCAACACAATCTTTGAAAATCAAGGGCCAAAAATATATGGCATGCATAATTTTTTGAGCTATAGCAAGCCCAGATAAATGGCCACCACAAGATCCACTGTAGAAATCATTTAGCACAACCTCAGCTTCTTCGAGGGTTAAGCAACGTCTAAGGATTGAATCAACCTCGTGACGATATAAAGTGTCACCGATGATAATATTGGTTTTCTCCAAGTGACGCAAGTTTCTATGCTCATCCTTCTAAAAGCGAGGGGAAACTTCGAGGTCTGGAGATAGAAAATAATATCTCCATACCAAGGATTTTGTAAAGAAATGAGGAAAATATGCTCATCCGAGAACGATTACTCATAAATAATCTCTTCTCCACAAGGAAAATCGGAGATTAACTCTAAAAATACCAATGATTTCAGGGATTTAGCAGATAGGAACTTGAGATCAAATTCTTGTAAAATGAAAATCCATCTATTTTATTTTCCCCCGATCACTCACCTACTGAGAATGAATTGAAACAGACCGATGGCTGCCAAAACATAAGTTTTGCAAAGCAGCATTTAATGCCTAATTCACTGGACATCATGGATAGCTGCCAAAGATAATTTCTCGATGGGATAATGTCGCAATTTAGGACCTACAAAGCCTCGACTTAGATAATAAATAACATGCTCACAAAGAGCATCACCCTCCTGAACTAGAATCGTTACCTATAGTAGATTCTTCCCTGGAAAGATACAAAAGGAGATATTTGCTATAATTAGGTGGAATCAATAAAGGAGTAGAGGTAAATGCCTTTTTCAAAGCATAAAACAAGAGTTGAGAAAATTCATCCCACAAGAATGTAATTCCTTTCTTCAACAATCTCATAAACCCTTTCATAATATCAACATAGTTAATGATGAATCTCCTCAAGAAATTGGATTTTCCTTGAAGACTTTGAAGTTGACGAATATAATACGAGGGAGGAAACTAAAGTATTACCTCAAAATTGAAAGGATCTACATGAATCCCTTCAGTATACACAATAAATCCCAACAACTGACCAGATGTGATGGCGAAAACACACTTATTCAGATTCAACCAGATTTTATAATGATGACATCTTTCGAAAATCCATCGAAGATGAGAAGGATGATCAATTATCTTTCGAGAACGAGAAGCTAAATAATCCAAATAATATTTGATGATATTCTTGATATCATGGAAATCATAAGACATGGCCTATTGGAAAGTGGACCCAACATTTTTAAGACCAAAAGGCATATTCTTGTATGCAAAGTATCCAAGGGGAAAATAAAAGTAGTCTTATGTTGATCTTTAGGACGGATGGTAATTTGATTATATCTCGAGAAACTGTCCATGAATGGGAAAATATCATTCCCAACACACTCATTAATAATATGATCAATAAATGGTGTGGGGTAATTATATTTCAGACATGCCTTATTCAAATCTCTGAAGTCAATGCAGAAACATGTCATTCCTCGTTTCTTGTCCATGGGAACTGGATTCATAACCCATTCAGTCAAAGGAACAGGGTATATGAAACCTTCCTTGAGTAGCTTCTCAACCTTGGCCTTGATAGTTGTGTTTTTCCTAGGATTAACCAGTCGAATATTTTATTGTATAGGCTTAGCATTATCATAAGTCTTGATCTCATGTTGGACAATATATGGATCAATTCCAGGCATTTCATCATAAGACCAAGAGAACACATCAAAAAATTATTTAAAGAGATCAATATATATCTGAATGTATTTAGGGGAACACTTATATCTAATGAAAACATTCTCTATAACATTAGGATTCTTGGAAATGGTCACCAGAATCGTTTCCAAAATAAAAACCATATTACTTTCAGCAAAAATATGTGTTGGAGTTAAAGGGTTCAGAATCGAGTGAACAGGACCAGTAGACACAGGGCTAGAAAATATTAACTCAACCTCACACAAATCTGGTAGAAAATATGACTGATGATGCAAATCATTCCATGGTCTTTCCACACCTGTCATTTCCCTTAGGATTTCCTCCTCAGATGGTAGAACATTATCAAGGTAGTCCAAAGAAGAAGGTGAGTTAAGTGTCCAAGCCGAAGCTACATATCCATCCAAATCCTCTAGTGAAAGAGAATCTGGTTCAGAATCTGTAGAGTCAACAATAGAGTGATAATCAATTTATGCTGTAGATATAGGGTATGCCATTCCACCCACTTTTCCTTCTTATAATGTGGTTGTAGGAGAAGGTAATGTCCAAGGATCCGAAACATAATGAGTTTGGAAGAACTCTCTTCGAGTAGGAGCCTTGGAGGATAAAATAACATTGATATGAATAGAAGGAGGTGGAGGATCAAAAGTACCCATCAACGAGGTATACATACCGACTCCTAGATTCTCCACAGGTTGCTTGGCATCATTCACCAAGGGAACAATAGAGTTAGAATATGCATTAAGATCTATCAGATAATAGTCCATATGATCAACAATAAAAATTCTCCCTTCATGGGGAAAACATAGGTTGTGAAATAATGATTAAGCAATGGCATCCATCTCATAAATCCAATTCTATCCAAATAGAAGGTTGTAGTCTATATTTGCATTAACTATTTGTACTTCGATATTGACAACTTTTCCCCCAACACAGATGGGAAAAGAAGGAATAATGGGATGTGTCCTATGAGAATGACCATTAAATGTAGTCAGGAGAGTAGGTGAAGGAACAGATTGAGGAGATCCAATAGATTTCCAACATGAGATAGACGTGACACATGTGGAAGATCCTTCATCGAATACCATTCAAAAATATTGATTTTCTGATACGTAGATTTTATCTGAAAATCCATATGATGAGGAAGCCTATTCTTAAGATTTGACATATTGAATGTGATCATAAGAGATTTATTTGGATCTATTGCCCCAATCACAATGATAAATGCACTCCTTTGTGTTGGGCACGACCGGAGTACCTCCAATGGAGACATAGCACAAGGACTTTGAGCCAGATCTTCTACAATGAATTAGTTCTGGGTGCCTTGGAATTAGGGTTGATTGTCAAACGTTTAGAAAAACCTTTCGGCATGCGAGGTATAGGTTCAACCGCATGCCTCTCAATATGGAGTGGCTCAGAAGTATCAGGAGTGGCCTTAGCCTTTGAAGATTTGGATTCACCATAATCACGTGATCTCGTGGTGACATCAATGTGAGAACTTACCATATATACATTTGAATAATTCCCCCCTCCTGGATGCCCCGTGTGGAAGCTCTAGTATTTTAATTTTCACCAACAAGAATTTTCTGCCCTTGGGGAAAAGGGTTAGTCAGGACAACCTGGGAACTATAGGAACCCTACTGAGCTAATAAGCACTGAGCATCCCGAATATTAGGGCATAGATGAGTGATATGGTCTATAGTGCATAACTTGCACGAAAACTTGACTTTCTTCTTTGACTCTCTCTTACCCTCTCCAAAATTATAGTTGGATTTGTTTGCACTACCCTTCCCATCCTTATATTTTTTCTTATTCTGTCCCTTCTTCTTCCCATTGGATTATTGATTTACTTTGGGGTTATAGGATTGGATAGTATTAATCATCAAATCCTATGAAGGGGTAGACACTGAAAACATAACCTGAATAGAAGGATAAGATTGTAGATACAACTACTACAATTGATTCAAAAGGTTAGCTGTATTAATATCGATCGAACCAACAAGCTCATTGTCATGTGGACCTGGATTTGGTTTGGATAAATCTATCTTTGAATTTAGAGCATTAGGAAAGATCTTATTAAGAATCCCAGACTGATACTAGATATGTTATCACTCTAACAATTCTCCAAGTTGTGAGATTTTGATTTATATTTTAAAGAACATTAGAGGTAACCAAAAACCTACTTTTAAACTCTAGGATCTAGCCTTCCTAGGGTTCATAGAGGGCTCTCTCTATAAGATTTAACTTTGTTTTAATTATTTGAAATTAGGCTAGTTATAATGTGCAAATTGGTTTTGATATTTGGTTTGGTTTGATGAGAAAAATCACTTAATGAGATGGATAGTGATAGATCTATTTGTTCATTGGGAAAAGGAGTCAAATTTCAAGTAGATAGGACTAGGATCAAGGTCAAAAGTCAAATATTTTCAGGGAAAGATAGACAAGTCATTGAAGATCTTGGAAGGCTGATTGGTGAAGTGGTTTAATCGGGATAAAGAGCACTCAAGGATTCTTTGATCCGGATAATGAAGGAGAAGACAGATGTCATTCGAAAGAGGGAGAAATTAAGGGTTCCCTACTCTGGAAATCAACAGAAAACATAGAAATGATAAATAGTTAAAGGCATGGTGCTTTTAACAAATCCCGTAATAATATTCCTGGTTTATCATTAAAATTTAGAACACATATATGGATGCATGTAAAACATAAGAAGATAAAAAATAACAGTAGAAAGTAATTCACTTGAATGGCTCATCACATGAATCCTGAAATATGATGCTTTATGATTTGACCCAGTCTGCTACTTGAACTTGTTACAAAAAGCATTTAGGTAAAGAAATATTGACTATGGAAATCTTCAGCAATTTATTCCATAATAATACTTCAAAGGATGAAGTATTTATAAAAAATGTTTACAAAATATCCTATAATACTCATAGGATTTTTCTAAGGAAAATAAAAAATATCTTTTACAAAAATACAGTGACAACTGCTTAACAACTAGCAAGCTGTCCTATTTATCCAAATAAAATAGAAATGCTATTTTGGATTGGGTGCAGCTGGGCTGCCTTGTTGTCTCTAACGCTCACAAATATCTTTTAATCTGTTTTGAAGTGTTATCTTCTTATTTGATACTCTTTCATCTGATACACTTTACCATATGATACTCTTTAACCCCCGTTTTAACTATCTTACTACTGTAAATTCTGTTTTCACTGTGTAAAAACAACAAATTGTCTTTTTTCCTTTTTTACTGTGTCTTTTACAGTAAGTCAGTGAGTTTTTCCCAAAATTATTCATCAGGGATTTTGATCTTTTTCAACTTCCTAAAGTTCTCATCTACCTCTGTGTATCTAGCAAATGTTGGTTTGATCACAAAGAGGTGTTTTATCTCATGTTGTAGATAAAACAAGTATTCAAAGCTTTTATGTAGAACCTTTCCTGTAGGAATTCCTTGTCATTTTGTTTTATTTACCTGTTATTTTGCATGATCTCTGATCTTCTTGTTATAGTATTCTTGTGGCATAAGCTTATCATTAAGAACAAGAATATTTGGGAAACCTTTTTGCCTTAAGATCTCAAATTTAACCATAAATTTAGTTATGGCTATGTTCATGTTTCCACACTTTTCTTCTAGCTGCTTCATCAAGTTTTTCTTTGAAATTACTTTTCTTATTTCAAGAATTGTCTCTATCCTGTTAGTAATTTCTATCTCCTCCAATTCTTGTTTGTTTTTACTGTTGAGAAATTTTATTATTTCTAGGGCCTCTTCAGGTTTGTGTTGAAAATGCAACAAGATGATGGAGCTTAGTGAAATGAAGTCGCCTTCACTAAGTGGGCTTGCAGGCTATTTTTGGCGCAAAGTCTACTTTTAGACTATGTCTATTTTTAGACATATGGATCATGGTCTATGAGTTGCAGGATGCTATTTATGGATGATTGGTCGAGTTGATAAAAATAGATGGACCTCTATTTTTAGACATTGGGCGGTTTCTATTTTTAGACTGCCGGGCTAAAAATAGAACAGTCAAATATTATTAACCCTTAATAATATTTAGACTATAAACAATATCTTATCCTCTTGGAGCACTTCAGTTTGATGCTTGGATGTGGCACATGCAGCTGACAGAAGGAAATACGCTTTTCCTAAGGGTTAGTTGAGCTATTGCATGGTTGACTTCGGTTAGAACTCATGTGGCAGAGTTTGGTGGAGTTGATGAGACAGTTGGTGGAGTTGTGTTCGGTTTAACTTAGTTGAACTAGTTGTATTTAGTCTAACTGAAAAATACACTAGTGATGAGTGGTGTGAATTAATTATTAATTAATTCACTAATTACTAACTCATAAATCAACTAAAGAACACATCAGTTAACTGCAATGCATGGACAGTTCAGTGGAGACCAGTGTTAGAGGTGGGTGAAAGGGTGAGTCTACTATCAGTTGTGACTATGGCTGTGCATGAGATTTGCACACACATTGATTGAGATTGCCAATGAGGATTTTGCAGTACAAGCCAGTGGGATTTGAACTTGGATCTCATCATTATTCATCTTGGATTGCGCAGTAGAGGCAGGCAGACTTGTGGAGGAGATTTGAACCCGTGACTTGTTCATCTTCCGTGCTAGTTTGTGTGTAGCATGTGAGATAGTGCTGAGAGCTGTGAGAGCTTTGTGCTATGTATTGTTACATGTTCTCTATCATTATAATATACATATTGTTGGGGGTTTTCAGCTATTTCTTTCCCCAGTACATACTGTGTTAAATGTGTGCTTGAATTATTGTGTTTATGTGCGCATGCGACTGTTTCTTATTTCCGCATATTGATGATCAATTGTAGAAGAGGTTATATATTATGCATGAAGCTTAAATAGTGTGTAATCAGGATAATCTCGGAGAATAATTTAGCAAATTATTCAAATTTCTACATGGTATCAGAGCGAGAATTGATCATCGGATCTATTACAGTGATTACAATTTATTTCGGTAGACAGAGTCTATAATCGGGCCAGGTAGCCTCTGGATCCATCCTTTCCTTTGAAAGGTGATATATCCAGTAAATGCCCCTACAGTCGATCTCTGTGCTAGAAATACTTTGTTCTCACAGGTTTTAGATCGAGAAGTAGTTGAGTTTTGAGCTTGGAATTCGAATTTTGCAGTAGTTAGTTTTCTTGGTGCCGGAGTTGAAATGTCTTTCAACGGATTGCGACTGGAATATGCCCTTGAGGGCAGTTCGAATTATGTTGCATGGAAAGACCGAATGGAGGTGGTATTAGATGATAACGGGCTGAAGGAGTTCGTAGATGCTGAGGTCCCAAAGCCTACTGATGCTGCTCAAGTTGAGGCTTGGCAAAAGAAAATGGAAAAATGTCGAAGGATTCTGTTGGAGGGCGTGAAGGATCACATTCTATCTAGCCTGCATGGAAAAGCTTCTCCATACTTGATGTGGAAAGCATTGATAGATCTATTCCAGAGCAAGAGCGACCAGAGGAAGTTGGCGCTCA
This sequence comes from Pinus albicaulis, assembly GCA_034641835.2. Taxonomy (NCBI): domain Eukaryota; kingdom Viridiplantae; phylum Streptophyta; class Pinopsida; order Pinales; family Pinaceae; genus Pinus; species Pinus albicaulis. The sequence goes on from CM076583.1 coordinate 746,334,261, forward strand.
AGGATAAACTTAGAAACATTAAGATGGAGAAAGGCGACAGTATCGCCAATTACCTCACGAAGTTCACTCAATGCAGAGATGAGATGGGAAGTGTGGGGGTGACTGTCGATGATGAGGACTTGGTGGACCTGGATCTCCTTGGTCTTCCGAAGAGTTGGCATTCCTATCAGGACTCTGTCAATGGTCAGGAGAAGTTGCCGAGATGGGAGCGACTTTGGTCGGATCTCATGCAAGAGGAGATAAGGCGGACTACCAGGGACGGATCTTCATCAAAGGTATCTGATGAAGAAAATTGTGCTTTGGTTGCCAAAGCAAAGAAGGGGAAGAGCAAGAAAGCTTCTCAGTTTGGTGCGAAAGGCAAGAAGCAAGACATGTCCAAGGTGAAGTGTTTTCACTGTCACCAGCACGGACATTATGCCACAAATTGTCCGCAGAAGAAGAAAAATAAGCATGCTGCTGGATTTGCAGCGGGAGAGGCCTTAGCCTCGCAGTTTGAGCTAGATTTTTCACTGATCGCATGCTTGGTTTCAAGTGTGATGGGATCAGTATGGTTCTTTGACAGTGGTGCGTCATTTCACATGACTGGAGATCGGGATTTGTTTTCAGATCTGGAGGAGAAAGATCTTGGAGTGCACATCGAGATGGGTGATGATGGTAGATACAGTGCGACCGGTATCGGTACCATTTCCTTTGAGAGGGAGTCTGGTAAACCCTTCGTATTGAAGGAAGTGTTGCATGTTCTAGGATTGATGAAGAATCTGATCTCTGTGGCGATGTTGGAAGATAAGGGGTATGATGTGGTCTTCAGCGAAGGAAAGGCTTTCCTACGCAGTAAGACTACTGGAGAAACCCAGAAGATAGGGGTTCAAGTCAAGAACCTTTATCAGTTGCAAGTAGATGGCTGCGTAGCAATGGCATGCAAGGTGGAAGGAGTGGTGAGCCAGGATGATGGCGAGCTGTGGCACCGGAGATTGGGCCACCTTCACCATGGAGCTTTGAAGATACTGCAGCATATTTCTACTGGGCTTCCTAAGGGCGCTCTTACGCAGTCAGATCAGTGCAGGGGGTGCACCTTGGGAAAATATGTGAAAGCCACCTTTCACGAGAAGGATAGTCGCGCCATGACAATCCTTGAGAGAATCCACACAGACGTGTGTGGACCATTCTCAGTAGCTTCGACAGCAAAGCACAAGTATTATGTGATCTTTGTTGATGATTTCTCTCAGAAGTCCTGGATCTTCTTCATGCAGAAGAAGAGCGAGACATACTCAAAGTTCTGTGAGTTCAAGGCGCTGGTTGAGAAGGAATCGGGGAAGCATGTGAAGGCTCTTAGGAGCGAAAATGGTGGGGAATTCATCTCTGCTGAATACAAGGACTTTTGCAGCGCAGAAGGGATTCAGAGAGAGCTCATCGCACCCCATAACCCACAGCAGAATGGGGTTGCTGAGTGGAAGAACAAAATGATCGTGGGTGCTGCACAGGCAATGTTGCATGATCAGGGCCTACCCCTTCACTTGTGGGCAGAGGCATGCAATACTACAGTATATGTGCAGAACCGTTGTCCTCACAAGATACTTGGCATGAGTACACTGGAGGAGGCATTTTCTGGCAAGAGGCCTGATATTTCCCATTTGAGGATTTTTGGTTCACCTGTCTACGTGCATGTGACGAAGGATGCCAGGAAGAAGCTAGAGCCGACCGCAGAGGTTGGGATATTTTTGGGGTACACTGATACGCCCCACAACTATCGAGTGTATTTTCCAGACAGTCGCAAGACTGTTGTGCGACGGGATATCAAATTTTAGGAGGAGAAAGCCATGAAGTGTTCGCTTGAGAGGGAGCCACACTTGCATGCAGATGAGGAGCTATTAGTTTCTAAGGATGAGCTTCAGGATGTGGATCAGCCATAAGAGGAAGTTCATGGAGTGGAAGAGACCACTCATGCAGTGCCAACCATCAGAGGGTGCAAGCGCACTACAGAAGCTGAGCGACTGGCTCAAGATGCAGAGAAGGTTGTAGGAGCACCTACAGCACAGCGCAGACAGAGACAGTCACCGGACCGGTACACTGGATACATGGCTCATGTGAGAAAATGTGTCGTGACAGAGCCATCCTCTTTCGAGGAAGCTGTGGAGGACCCCGCATGGGTAGATGCCATGGTGGAAGAGTATGATTCTATTGTCAGAAACAGTGCATGGGAGATTGTCCCGCGACCGGAAGGGAAATCAATGGTGGGTTCATGATGGATCTACAAAGTGAAGCAGGCGGCTGACGGGAGTGTGGAGAAGTACAAGGCAAGATTTGTTGCCCGAGGCTTCTCATAGATAGAGGGGATCGATTATGAGGAGACCTTTGCACCTGTTTCAAGGTACTCTTCCATACGGACGATCCTAGCTCTCTCAGCGCAGATGGGGTGGCACATCCATCAGATGGATGTGAATACTGCGTTCCTCAACGGAGTCATTGAGGAGGAGGTGTACATAGATCAGCTCGAAGGTTTCGAGATCTTCAGCAGTGAGTCGCATGTGTGCAGACTCAAGAGAGCACTGTACGGGTTGAAGCAAGCACTTCGTGCTTGGTACACACAGATAGACAGTTACTTCACCGGACTTGGATTCTCCAAGAGTGAGGCGGATCCTAACCTGTACCATATTGTGGTGGAGGGGAAGTTGCTGATCATTGTACTGTATGTAGATGATCTGATTTTGACGGGTGATGAGCTATTGATACTTTCATGCAAGGAGGATCTTGCTAGAGAGTTTGAGATGAAGGACTTGGGCCTCCTTCATTATTTCCTGAGATTGGAAATCTGGCATCACAGTGGTGGACTGTTTGTTTCTCAGGGTAAGTATGCCCGGGAGATACTAGAGAAGTTCAACATGCATGACTACAAGCCTGTTGATATTCCTCTTCTTGGAGGTTGGAGGAAGGAGGATGTTACTTGAGCGGAGGTAGTGGATGCCACTGTTTATCGACAGTTGGTGGGGTCGCTTATGTATCTGGTCAATACACGACCCGATATATGCTATGCTGTTAACCAGCTTTCGCAAGCTATGGTTAAGCCTACCAAGCTCTTCTGGAAGGCAGGCAAGCATGTATTGCGTTATCTTAGAGGCACATCGGGATATGGCTTGTGGTACGGACAGGAGGATGGGGTGAAGCTATGTGGCTTCACGGATGCAGATTGGGCAAGGAGCCCAACAGACCGAAAGAGCACATCTGGAGGGATCTTTAGTATTGGGTTGACAGCATTTTCTTGGTACAGCAGGAAGCAGAGATCCGTGGCACTCAGTTCCGTGGAGGCCGAGTACATGGCAGCAAGCTTGGCTGCATGCGAGGCTATATGGATGAGGAAGATCTTGGTCGGGTTGTTCGGGTCACACTTGGAGCCTACTGTGATTTATTGTGATAACCAGAGTTGCATTAAACTCTCGGCTAATCCAGTATTTCATGATAGATCCAAACACATTGACATCAGGTACCATCATATCAGAGATTGTGCGCAGCGGAGAATCATGTTGCTTTCATATATTCCCACGGAGGATCAGGATGCTGACATCTTGACGAAGGCGCTCACCAGGAGAAAATTCGAATACCACAGAGGCAGGATAGGGGTTGCAGATAATCCATATCTTGTTGAGAGGGAGTGTTGAAAATGCAACAAGATAATGGAGCTTAGTGAAATGAAGTCGCCTTCACTAAGTGGGCCCGCAGGCTATTTTTGGCGCAAAGTCTATTTTTAGACATATGGATCATGGTCTATGAGTTGCAGGATGCTATTTATGGATGATTGGTTTAGTTGGTAAAAATAGATGGACCTCTATTTTTAGACATTGGGCGGTTTCTATTTTTAGAATGCCGGGCTAAAAATAGAACAGTCAAATATTATTAACCCTTAATAATATTTAGACTATAAACATTATCTTATCCTCTTGGAGCACTTCAGTTTGATGCTTGGATGTGGCACATGCAGCTGACAGAAGGAAATACGCTTTTTCTAAGGGTTAGTTGAGCTATTGCATGGTTGACTTCAGTTAGAACTCATGTGGCAGAGTTTGGTGGAGTTGATGAGACAGTTGGTGGAGTTGTGTTCGGTTTAACTTGGTTGAACTAGTTGTATTTAGTCTAACTGACAAATACACTAGTGATGAGTGGTGTGAATTAATTATTAATTAATTCACTAATTATTAACTCATAAATCAACTAAAGAACACATCAGTTAACTGCAATGCATGGACAGTTCAGTGGAGACCAGTGTTAGAGGTGGGTGAAAGGGTGAGTCTACTATTAGTTGTGACTATTGGCTGTGCATGAGATTTGCACAAACATTTATGGAGATTTCCAATGAGGATTGCACAGTTGGAGCTAGTGGGATTTGAACTTGGATCTCATCATTAATCAACTTGGATTACGCAGTAGAGGCAGGCAGACTTGTGGAGGAGATTTGAACCCGTGACTTGTTCATCTTCCGTGCTAGTTTGTGTGTAGCATGTGAGATAGTGCTGAGAGCTGTGAGAGCTTTGTGCTATGTATTGTTACATGTTCTCTATCATTATAATATACAGATATTTGGGGGTTTTCAGCTATTGCTTTCCCCAGTACATACTGTGTTAAATTTGTGCTTGAATTATTGTGTTTATGTGCACATGCGACTGTTTCTTATTTCCGCATATTGATGATCAATTGTAGAAGAGGTTATGTATTATGCATGAAGCTTAAATAGTGTGTAATCAGGATAATCTCAGAGAATAATTCAGCAAATTATTCAAATTTCTACAATTTGGCACCTAGTTCATCCTTTGTTTTATGAATCTCCTCTTAAGATGCATGTAGTAAATCCTTTTGACCATAAATTACCTATATTGATGGCCAAACATCATTGATGGATTCAATGATTTTGGTCCATAGTTGATTCCTTACATAGGAGATAGGTTCTTTCAAGGTTAAATCATTTTGTAATTTCTTAAATTCAACATCCAACCTATTAGCCCTTTTTTCCTGAGTTTTGGCATCAGCTTGGGCTAGTTTCTTAGTTTATTTCAGATTTTCAATCATTTTCTTCAACCTGTTGATCTCATTACTCTGTATGTACATCTCTTCCATAGCTTTGATGAGCTTGTTGGCTTCATCTGTTTGCTGCACTGCTGATGTTGATGATTCTGTAGCTGAGGTAGTAGAGGATGCTACTAGCACATCTGTTGCCAATGGGGATTTTGGTGTTGATTCCTCTGCTAAGGTTGATTGAACTGCTGTTGATCAGGAGATCATGTCCAAGTTGAAAAATTGCTCAAAAATGGAAGTGCTCAGAAATGGTTGCAGTTTGAACGACTGGAAAGGTCTCGTTGCTGCAATTTTGGCACCGTGAACGGTTCTCAAAACCGACGTTGTATGTGAAAGTTACTGAGGTTTGAAATCATCGAGTGACCTTCAAAACATGGCTTTTTGATTAAATTATTTTGTCATTTTCTACAAAAAAAATTATGGCAAAGTTAATTTTTTTATATATATTTGACAACCTATCAGAGGGTGCCACGTGGCCTGCCCGGACACTGCCATGTGGCCCCAGGTTCAAGGTTAAAAGGCATATGAAAATGTTGAAAGTTATGGGATTTTAACCCTAACTTGACTACATGGACAGGGCCGACCCGACCAACACGCCACGGGAAAGACTTGAAGAATGGGTGAGTCGGGCAGTGGTTGAACGTCTATTCGGGTCGTTGGAGTAAACAAACAGTTTAGAAGACGTGTTGAACGACTCGTGAAATGGATGAACGCTGAGTCAGGTTGACTCGTTTTATGGGAAGAAGGTTGGGGGGGCAACCCCTCAAGGGCTAGCTCCGTACCAATGAGACCCGGGTCAAAAAACCACAGGCTAAGCTCTATTGTTATGGTGGAGATTGGAAGGGGCTAGCTCCATTACTAAGCCCCGTCCTCATATGCCCTTACGTGGTGATTAGTGGCGGAATTAAACCATAAATTTCAACGTTAACCGTGCGGTTCGGATGGGCACATGGCCAGCGCAAACATGGAGTTTAATGTTTGGATAAGGCACGGTTTAGGAGGCGGCTTATGCAGAGGTCCCACAATGTGACCACTTTCACCAAAAATTTGATTTAATGGCCAGTTGATCCGACAGTTTCGCTGGTGGTTCCACCTAAATCTAGCGGAGTTACCTTTTTTTTGGAGCTAATTGGAGTTCTCCCACTTTTAGTGGGGTTTTTGGGGGACATTGGGAATTTTTGTAGTAGAAGTCACAACTCTCTCATTTTTCGACCAAACAAGATGAAATTTTAGTCAATTTTGGGTCTCTTCGACCTTCTGGAGAGTTTGGAATAGGTTTCAGAGTGAACATAGGTGTTTTACAGTAGCTTTGCTTCAGAGAAGAGGAAGGAGCCACTAGGGCCATCATGGAGGAGGCACTGTTTTGGGTTGTATTTCACTATTTAAGGTGAAACAAATGCCATTTTCAGCTATTTTCCATATTCTGAAGTAAATTTACAGTTGGTTTTTTCTGTTTAGGCATATTTTTGACTGTGTAACCATTTTGAGCAAATTAATAGAGGAAGGACATGCCATTGGGGAGCCTTGGACCGACATATGTAGCCCAGGAGGGGTGAACTGCCTCAACAATTTGCTATGTTATGTTATGGTGAATTTTACTTGCTATGTATTTTTTTTGTGATATGTTAAATAGTAAATTTAAATATCAAATCCTCACACATCAAACTCAGAAACATTACCAAAACTACTTTGTTTAACCTGCAAGTCATGGAGAAAACTTTGCACATTAAATTATATGGAAATGGATACTTTGCATAACATTACAAATAGTTCCATTTTCAGATCATATGGTATCGGATCTGGAGTTTTACTCTGCATTTGTTCTTGTGCAAAGATATAGTTGACTGTTTGAAAGTTTTGATGCTTACTAGGCGTAAACTCAAGAGAGGGGAAGGACACTTGGTTAGAGCACAAATTAATCCTCAACCAAGAGGGGCTAGAGAGCCACCTCAAAGAGCCATTGAATAAGCCTCAAGCATGTCTTCAAGAGAAGGAGAATTTTCTGAAGACATTGATCCCAAAGAAGAATAACGTGTGTTCTGAAAGGCTTTCTTGGACATGACGGAGATGGTTAGGATACTCTGCCAAGAAAGGAATGACAGGCTTGTAGGAGAAGGGTCTAGACATTAGAAAGAAGGAGAAGGTTCTTCAGGAGGAAAGAAAAGTGATGAAAATTCAAAGAAAGGACAGGGAGGTAATGGTGATCCACCATCCCCATCTTCATTCTCTTCCTCTACATCGTCATACTCTACTTCGGTGAATCAATCTCACAAGTCTAAAACCCCTGGTAAAAGTCCATTTTTAAAGCTTGATGTTAAATTTGAGTTGCCTATGTTTAATGGTGAGGTCAATGTACAGAAACTTTACAATTGGATAAGACAGTTGGAAGTTTACTTGAGGATACAAAATCTTCATGATGATGACACCAAGATACAGTTAGCCTCTTTGAGAATGGATGGAGCAGCATTGGTATGGTGGGAAGACAAGACCAAGGATGAAATTTAAAAACATGGTAAGATCACTTTATCATGGGCTGAATTTATTACTGCAATTAAAAAGAAATTTTATCCATTAGCTCATTTACAAAAGGCTATCATGAATTGGAAAAACTTTAGACAACTTAAGGGACAAAATGTACAAGACTACACCCAAGAGTTTAGGAAAAGAGCACTCTTATTAGGGGTAGACTTACAAAGTCAAGATACTTTGCTGAAATATATAGGTGGTTTTCATAGCTACCTTAGACATACTATCCTTATGTTCAATCCTACTAGTCTAGACGAAGTTTGTGTACAAGGCATGCATTTAGAGGATAGAGAGAAAAATATTTTTGATTAGGGTAGAAACAAGCCTTTTAAGGGGAAAAACAAAGATAAAAACTCTAAGGAAAAAGGAAAAAAGAATGCATCTCTCAAACAGGAGGGTGAGAAAGTGATATGTAAACACTATTCAAGAGAAGGCCATGAAGAGAAAAACTGTTGGAAACTTCATCCTGAAAAAAGAACTCAGTTTAACAAAAACAAAGGAAAGAAGAAATCTGCAGCTACTACAACTACACCACAAGACTTAGGCGATGATTCAGGTCACGAAACCAAAATTGCAGCCATGGGTTTGAAGAGTATGAACGGAAAAGAAACTGAAACTAAGCCAAGCACTAGTACTTCAAACTATCATGTACAAGCTCCAAATGAGGAAGAAAGAATTGAATTGTTCCATGTGAGGGTAATCTCAAAACATACAAAAATTGACACACTATTTGACAGTGGATCACAAGAAAATATCATATCAGAAGACTTGGCCAAACAACTTAAAATTGAGACCATTACACATCCAAATCCATATCCACTTGGTTGGAAATTCAAGGATGCAAACTTACAAGTCTCAAGGAAATGCATATTGTGGTTCGAAATTACTGCACACTTTATTGACACAGTTGAACTTGATGTAGTGCCACTTGATATATCAGGAATTGTTTTGGGAAGTCCTTACTTATTTGACAGGAAAGTGATCTTCCATCACCATGAAAATAAGTATCATATTTTAAAAGATGGCAAGTATTTTATTGTCGGAGCATATCGCAAGAAGACAAATATAGCGATGATGAATGCAGGACAGGTAAAAGGGCTAGTGAATTCTAGTAAGAGTTTTGTACTTCTTACGGTTAAGCCTAAGGTTGATGTGAATCATGAGTCATTTGAAAATTTTGATTCCAAGTTAAAATAAGATTTATATGATGTAGTTGATGCAAATCATGAGATTTTTTAGGAACCGACAGGTTTTCCTCCTAAAAAGGAGATTCAACATGAAATACAGTTGCAACAAGATTGTCCTCTTCTTAACATAGGTATGTACCGCATGTCTATCATGGAGAATGCTAGAATAAATAGGAAAATTAAGGACTTATTCGACAAAGGTTTCATAAGACCAAGAACTTCACCATGTGGGTCACCGATAGTGTTGATTCCAAAGAAAGATGGAACTTGGCGTATGTGTGTGGACTTCAGGGCATTGAACAAGATAACGGTAAAGAATCATTACCCACTCCCAAGGATAAATGATTTGTTAGATCAGCTGAAAGATGTTAAATATTTTACTAAGTTAGACTTCTGTAGTGGTTATCATCAAGTTAGAATCGCAGAAAGTGACATTTGGAAGACAACAATTAAAATCAAACAGGGACTCTTTGAGTGGCTTGTTATGCCATTTGGTTTATGTAATGCACCTGCAACTTTCATGTGGGTAATGGATGATGTATTACGTCCTTTTCTTGATGATTTCGTTATTGTCTACTTAGATGAAATATTAATTTTTAGCAAGACTAGAGAAGAGCATGTCATGCATGTTAAGAAAGTACTTGATATTTTGAAGAAAATTCAGTTATTTCTTAAAATGTCAAAGTGTGAATTTGGAAAGAATTATTTGGTTTATTTGGGACACATAGTAGGAGGAGGTGCTTTGAGAATTGATCCTTCTAGAGTAGAAGCCATTATAAATTGGCCTACTCCAAAATCCATTACAGAGGTAAGAAGTTGTTTGGGTGCAGCTCAGTATTGGAGGAAGTTTATTTCTAATTTCTTTGCCATAGCAGCTCCTATGCATGCAGTGAAAAGTGTGAAGCATGCTTTCCAATGGGAAGGCAAGCAAAAAAAAGATTACGAGTCTTTGAAAGAGAAGATAAGTTCAAATCCAGTCCTTGCATTACTGGACTTGAGACAACCATTCGAGATTCAGACCGATGCTAGTGATTACGCCATGGGTGCAGTTCTCTTACAGTATGGTAAGCCTATCACATTTCATTCTGAGACATTTAATGATGTTGTGAATTATCCTACATATGATAAGGAGTTGTATGCATTGGTAAAAAGCATCAACAAGTGGAAACACTATTTGATGGGCAAAGAAACAACTGTTCATACCAACCATCAACCTTTACAGTACTTGCAGTCGCAAAGTAAATTACAACAGTCCTGACATTTTAGATGGATGGGTTTCCTTCAAAAATTTCACTTGGTAATAAGGTACAAGAAAGGTATTTTCAATAAATTTTCTGATATGCTTTCAAGGCCTATTATTAGTGCTACTTTTTGACTTAAGAATGATTCTATTGTACATGAGAGTTACATAAAACAATATGCATCAAATGTTGATTTTAAGGATGTGTATGATAACTTGAGTGAAGGGAATCATGTGAAGGAGAATGATTATCACTTGCATAATAGTTTTCTGTTTCATATGGGCAAGTTATGTATACCACAGGGAGAGAGACTAAGTGTCATGAGAGAAGCTCATTCTTCTCTTATTGCTGGACATTTTAGGGTAAGCAAAATGGTGGCACATTTACAAAGGTATTATTACTGGCCTCGCATGGTAGATAGTGTTTCACGTTTAATTAGAGGTTGTTCATTATGTGCTACAAGAAAGCCTAGAAATAGGAAGCTTGGTTTATATATTCCATTACCGGTACCTTCTAGATGATGGGAAATTGTTTCTATGGATTTTGTTGGAGGTCTACCATTGTCTAGAAAGCAACATGATTATCTTTATGTAGTAGTTGATAGATTCAGCAAGATGTGTATTTTTATGCCATGTAAGAAATCTATAACTGTTGAAAAAACTGCTGATTTATATTTTCAACATGTATGGGTTCATTATGGCTTGCGTAATTCTATTTTTAGTGACAAGGATTCTAGATTTGTTGGGAATTTTTGGTCCAATTTATGGAAGATGATGGACACCAAGTTGAAGAAGAGTACTGCTTTCCATCCGCAAACAGATGGCCAAACAGAGGTAGAGAACAAAACCATTGTGCATATTTTGAGAGGTTATTGCAACAAGCATCCCAAGCTTTGGGATGAGCATTTGCATTACATTCATCATGCTTACAACCGGGCCAAGCACTCTTCTACAAATACTTCACCTTTTGAAGCTTGTTTTGGGTATTTGCCTAAGTCACCTTTAGATTTCATTCTTGAGGAGGATGTTGCCATTGATGGGAATAGTGACATTGAAAAAGCTCACATGTTCATTGAAATAATTCATCTAATACATCAGCAAGTTCAAGAATATCTTGAAAAAAGTCAAGGCAAGTACAAGGAGAGGCATGACAAACATAGAGTTGATCATAAGTTTCAAGAAGGAGATGAGGTATGGCTGCATATTAGTAAGGAAATAATGCAAGGAGAAGGTAAAAATCTGAAGCCTATTCGTTATGGTCCATTCAAGATTCTTAAACAAGTTGGAAATAATGATTTTCAACTATATTTTCCTTCATATATGCAAATGTATTCCGTTGTGAATGTGGAAAATTTGCATTTGTATGAACCTCCTTTAATTGCTGATCATGAAAGTGACATTCAGCTGCCATCCATAAAGGATTTCTCACCATAATTTTTGGATGAGTTGAAAGAGGATGCTATCCTTGATAGAAAGACATGCACTTCGAGGAGGGGAAGTGTCGATTATCTTTGGATTGGTCTAAAAGGCAGCAAATCGAGTAAGGAAAAATTGATGGAGGTGGAAAAGGTGAGGGATATGTACCCTAATATTTTGAACAGGTAATTGAAGGCTGTTGGGGTCCAAAAGCTTCCCAATGGGGAGGTGTGATCAGGATATCATGTCCAAGTTGAAAAATTGCTCAAAAATGTAAGTGCTTAGAAATGGTTGCAGTCTGAACGACTGGAAAGGTCTCTTTGCTGCGATTCTGGTGCCACAAATAGTTCTCAAAACCGACATCGTATGTGAAAGTTACTGAGGTTTGAAATCGTCTAGTGACCTTCAAAACAAGACCTTTTGATTAAATTATTTTGTCATTCTCTACAGAAAAATGTATAATAAGATTAATTTATATATATATATATATATATATATATATATATATATATAAATATATATATATATATATATATATATATATATATATATATATATATATATATATATATATATATATATATATACATATATATATATTGTGACTTGTGAGAGGGTGCCACATGGCCTACCCAGAGGCTGCCACGTGGCCCCAGGCTCAAGGTTAAAAGGCATATGAAAATTTTGAAAGTTATAGGATTCGAACCCTGACCCAACTACACGAGCAGGGCCGACCCGACCAACACGCCACGGGCAAGACTTGAAGAATGGGCGAGTCGAGTGGTGGTTGAATGTCTATTCGGGTTGTCGGAGTAAATGAATAGTCAGGCAGATATGTTGAACGAATCATGCAATGGCTGAACGCTGAGTTGGGTCGACTCGTTTGATGGGCGGAAGGTTGGGGGGCCAGTCCCTCAAGGGCCAGCCCCGTACCAATGAGACTCGGGTCCAAAAACCAGATGCTAAGCTCTATTGTTATGGTGGAGATTGGAAGGGGCTAGTTCCATTACTAAGCCCCGTCTTCATATGCCCTTACGCGGTGACTAGTGGCGGCATTAAACCATAACCGTCAACTTTAACCATGCGGTTTGGATGGGCACATGGACAGCACACACATGGAGTTTAATGTTTGGATAAGGCGCGGTTTAGGAGGCGGCTTATGCAGAGGTCCCGCAATGTGGCCATTTTCACCAAACATTTAATTTAATTTCCAATTGATCCGGTGGTTCCGCTAGCAGTTCCACCTAAATCCGGCGGAGTTTCCCTTTTAGTGGAGCTAACTGGAGTTCTCCCACTTTTAGTGGGGTTTTTGGGGGACATTGGGAATTTTTGTAGCATAACTCATAACTCTCTCATTTGTTGACAAAAAAAAGATGAAATTTTAGTGAATTTTGGGTCTCTTTGACCTTCTGGAGAGTTTGGAACAGGTTTCAAAGTGAACAGAGGTGTTTTACATCATATTTTCTTCAGAGAAGAGGAAGGAGCCACCAGGGTCATCATGGAGGAGGCACTGTTTTGGGTTGTATTTCACTGTTTAAGGTGAAACAAAAGCCATTTTCAGCTATTTTCTATATTCTAAAGTCAAATTTACAGTTGGTTTTGTCTATTTAGGCATATTTTTGACTGTGTAACCATTTTGAGAAAATTAATAGAGCAAGGACATGCCATTGGGGAGCCTTGGACTCGCAGATGTAGCCCAAGGGGGGTGAACTGCCTCAAAAATTTGCTGTGTTATGTTATGGTGAATTTTACTTGCTATGAATTTCTACTGTGATATGTTAAACAGTAAATTTAAATATCAAATCCTCACACATAAAACTTAGAAACATTACCAAAACTACTTTGTTTAACCTGCAAGTCATGGAGAAAACTTTGCACATTAAATTATATGGAAATGAATACTTTGCATAGCATTAAAAATAGTTCCATTTTCAGATCAATGTAGTTACCATAGTGATAACTGTGGGAGGAGCACTTTGAGTTTTTGTTGCTTCTTTCTCTTGGACAAGCTTGTCCATTTCTATTTGCATTTCTTTAATCTGCACTGTCATTTGGAGAATGAGACTCATCATCTCATCTTTCTGATTTTCCTCCTACAACATCTCTTTAGTCTGTGGATGTTCTGTTGGAGGAAGCTTCAATTGTTTTCTAAGTGCTACTATGTTAGCATTTTTCTTCTTTATCATCTCTTCTACAACTTTTACATTTTCTGGGTCCTAACCCACTTCAATTACCAATTATTCTAAGGGCTTGAATCTAGTGTCCTTGATAAGAGAAGAAGCTTTCTCAATCCTAATTTGATCTCTCAAATTGGTTATAGTGTTATGAAGTTTTTGGGCACTCATTGCCTTGTTAGTCATAGTAGAATAAATCATTTCAGAACTCTGATTATGAAACTCAATTTGATCTAATGGATGAATGCTATCAACAGGTACTTCAAGATCAAACTTCTTGTAATCTGTTAATTTTTTTGGCTTAGGCATTATTGGTTGTAGCATTGTCATAAGAAATTTCTTATTGGTGTAATCAAAGGCTGATAACAATCTGTTCTGACTTCCTGGAGTTTGCTTTAGATACTGTGAATAGATTTCGTTATTTAACTCTTCATTCTTAGCTTTGATTTCCTTGTATTTCTCTTTAATATCCAAAACTGTACTTTCTGCTTGCTGTGATGATGATGCTTCCATGTTTTGATGTCTTTCAATCATCTGAGTATCTGGAGTATCCTTTTCCTGCTCATTTATAATGACTGTAGCAGCATCTGTGTTCTTCTCTATGTTTTCTTCTTCTAAAATCTCAATTGTCTCTTTTTCCTTGTTCACTGGATTGAGCTTAGGCATTTTATTATATCTGAGTTTAAACATAGTCTCTGTTGTTGTTTCAGCAGTGTAGGTACCTTCTTCTCTGACTCTTTTAGCAACTTTATCTTCTTGATTTACAGTTTTCAAGGTGTGACTAGTATCACCCTGTTTAACTGCTTCTATCAAGGTATTTTCTAGCCAATCTGCTTGATTAGAAAACTTTTCAATCTCTGGCCTTTTAACATGTATATAAGGGGTAAATTTCCCTTTTACCCTCATTTTACTTATAATTCTCCGAGGACCATAATTCCATAAAAATTTCTTCAAATTTGTATTCCAACAACTGTTTTGCTACCTCTGTACCTGCATCCCTGTGACTGCAAATGAAAGGTCCTACCTGATTCTTCAACTTGAATTGAGTCTTCTTTTTGGCAGCCAAGAAGTTGATAGAATTTGAATTTAGTATTTGCATAATGTATTCTAAGGAAAAAAATATCATGGGAAAGTATTTTCGTAGTTTATAGGGTAAAATATTTGACCCAAAAACTCTGATCTCTGTATGATTTTGGTAAAGGTACCATTCTCGAGTTTTACTTTGTTCTGATAGCTGTAATACTTTCTTTATCTCATCATTGATTCTTGGTTGTACACTATTTTTCAACATGTTTATCAATGTATAAACAAAATAGTCTATAAAATCCATGTAAGTGAATTCTGTTGATTCTTTTCTAACCAAAGATGTCCAAAAGATGACTGATATAGGATTCCCTTCTACATCCAATTTCTGAAGGTTTATAGGGAACTTGTCTTCTTGAAAATAAAGGAACATGTGAAAGAGGAAGGATGAATATCTGAAAACTCCTTCAGTGGGAAATTTCACAAGTTGATCATGGATGTTATCAGCTATGTATTCAACATAATTGTAGATAACAAAAGGAGGTTGACCTGGCACAAAAGTGGATATAAAACCTAGAATTGACTCATCTATATGTTCATCAGTAAAATAACCTAGGATAAAGCATAAAATAGAAATCACATGCCTTGACCCTTCAAGAAATTTGGAAGTAGAATAAGGAGGGTTTAGTTTTGGGATTTCAACATAGGCAGACATGAAATTTTGGAAAATCTGAAACCTCTTAGGAAAATATAACTGAATATAGAGCTTTGTGAGTGCTTCTATGGATAATGGAACTACACTATGATCTGGTTTGAGCTGAAGCATTAGGTTAATAGACTCTACAGTAATGGTAAACAATGTATCTTTGTTGGAATTAACCATAGCTCTTTGTTCAGGTGAATAATAGGATTGACATAGCCTAATGACTTCTGGACATTGATGAGTATGTGGAGCTACATACTTGGGTAGATTTGACTCCCAAATCTGGACTTCATCTCCCTGATCTAATGATTTATCTAGACTCTAGTAGTGGAGTTTTAAAAGATTGAATTCTATCACTGGATCAACTATCTTGTAATCTATATCATCTAGAGGTGTATGCTCCACATCTACAATAGGAGGTTGTAGGGGATTTATAGCAATAATGGTTTTGGAAGTCATTGTTGGGTTTAATTTTGACACTTTTAGCCTTTTGGATGCTTAAAACTATGTATTTGGGCTTTTTTACTCTTCTATAAGCTTAAAATGTTTACAAAAGGTATTTCTGGTGTGACAGAGGTCCATTGAACAGTAATAGGCATAAACTGGCTTTATTTTTGGTTTGAACATTCAAATTGGCTTCAAACTTGGTCTTCAAACTCTTTACAGGTTCAGGGAAAGGTAGAACCAAGGTTTTTTTACTCTTCTTGGATAAACTGGACTGAAAATGGTTCAATTCAGGCATATAAAGATTCTGAGTATTTATAAAGGGTTATTTTAATCAATTAAAGAGTCTTTAAAGTCTGTGAAAGGCTAAAAATACTCCAATTTTGATTTAAAAATTGATTGCGGTATCAAAATCGTAATTTTATCAGGGTTTAGCAGCGAATTATTTCTTGCAGGAAAAATAAGGGTTTTTCTGTGGGCAAACAGCTTCACAAGGCTCAATTTCTCAGAAAATTGGTTCTTTCAAATGAAGGGAAGGTTATTTTTTTCGAGGAATACCTATTTTTGCAGGTATTTGATCTTTAAACTGGGTTTTTGAGGTGTCGGAGAGGATTTCTAATGGCTGTTGAAATCTTTTTGATGTAAATTGGGAGCTTCAAGCGGTCTTGGTAGAAATTCTCAATAGATCTCTAGTTATTTGGGCGAAAAATGGAGTACAACGCTTGATTTTTCAGTCGAGAAGGCTTAAAAACGTAGAAAAACTCTGAAAAATACTTGAACTAGGCATATATGCGATTTTATAGAGTTTTTAGGTTTTAAACGGGTTCTGTATTAAATGCGAGTCAAATGAGAGGAAGGGTGGTTTAGCGCTGGTGGGAGAAAACCACCAGTGGTTATCGCATGAGCTCAGGGAGGTAAGTGGTTTCTTTGGATAGAATGTGATATAGTAATCTGGCGCCGTGTGGAGGAGATATAATGGAGTAAAAGAGCCTATTTTTCAAATATTAAAATGATTAACGTTAGCCTATGGAATTTGCGATATTGCATCTAGTTCGTTGGATCTGGAGGGAGGTGTGAGAACAACGGAGATGGAATGATGGAGTTGCTTGGTATGTGAGGTGTGGGGCCCAAGAGTTTATATGCATCGGGGTTGTTTAATACGTTTAAACGTATAAATATAATGTTATAATGTAGGAGGCGGGATATGTGTTTACACAATAAATGAATGACATTTATGTGTTTTATGAAGGTATGTTTTATTATATATAACATTTTTTAAAATTTTGAGATAGGTGGGGATATTATATCACGTGGTATTTTTAGACCATAGGTTAAAACATTAAATAGTGGGTTTGGGATATTTTAAAATAAAGGAATTAATATATCTACGAGAAAGGGTAGTTATAAAGGATTTAATACATGATGTTAGAGTTAATATGAGATGAATTTAATGAATGGAAAATACATATAATTAAACTAAGAAAAGTGTAAAAATAAGCATTTGAGCACAATAATAGTCCCATTTTAAATATTTACACATAATACTTAGGATAATTTGTATTTTGTGGGTTTTTGAATGTTTCTTACATGGAATGAGATTACTTAAGGGGGGGTTTTACTTTCTCTAAGAGAAATGTTTTAACTTAGGAAAAGGGATTATATTTTTGGAAATGGGTGAATATGTTGAGGAAATGGGCTTTTATGAATGGAATCTAGTATTGTTACCAATCAGTCACTAAGCCTTGGGTTCGGTCCCAACATAAGTTAGATAAATGATTTGAGCCTCTTTAACTGAAGGTTTTGAATACTGGAACATTGTGGGGGAGGGGAAATTAGTAATTTTCCAGATGATATTTCATTACATGCCTTGCACAACTGCTTTCTACCTACTTATCATTATTCTAACATTTTTTTACTTCATTTGCATGGGTGCATTTAAGCATGCAACCCTAAATCCATTTTTCTTTTTAAAGCATAAACTATATAATTCTAACCTTATTTCATCCGAGGGCTCAGATTAAACTGTTGAATGCCTCATTTATTCTCTAACTATCTATTGATTTTCCAAGTTTAAAATGTTTGACATATCTTTATTCTCTATCTAAAACATGAAATTTAAAGCATGAAAAGTTAAGATTAAACTATTTAACTCATCATGGATTATGGAAATTTGGACAAGCTGCACATAATAATGATTTTTGCAGTTAAAGTAAATAGTAGTGGCATTTTTACTTGCTCACTTTCATGTCTTATTCTGATCTCTCTTTTATTTTGGGGTCCATTTTTTATTCTTTTCGATCTTTTCTTTTCAAGTCCTTTGATATTTATTTTAGGACTTTTACCCTCTTCATTTTTTTATTATTCAAATATGGGAAAACAACTGTAGAAAGCAAGCTATGTACATATTTACATGACTAATCATAGTCAATTAAAAAATTATGAACCCTATTGTTATAGGAACCTAATTGTGGCTCCACATGGGGATGGCATTTCCTGGTGAAATGTTAAGAACTTTGAGACTAGTAGCCTTTGAATTTTGACTGAGCTGACCTTGTAAGTGTTATTATGATCTCTATAATTGTTCATACTTATGATATTTTACCTCTCAAAGCTTAGGACCTTCTCTCCGAGCTTCAACTTTGTTAGGAAAACATCCAATCCAATCTAAAATCTGCAATGTTATGTACAATGGATAAAGTAAACAAAATCAACTATTGGTTATTTCTGAAGAGTAATAGTGCTTCAGCATTTTTCCATTGACAGGTCCACCTAGCAAATCTGATCCATCCATTTATTTCAAAAAGAAAGCATTATTATCTCTGTAACCATAAACAACATCAGGTCCTTTCCATAGAAAATCAAATTTCCCATGTTTACCTTTCTCTTCTCTCCTTGAATCCCATTTTAACACTTTGTCACCAATGTAGAAATCATCTTCTTTACTTTTTCTATCAAAAAATTTCTTAATCTTTTCTTGGATAGCTTGAGACTTAAGATAAACCTCTTCTCTTGTTTGTTGTAAGTGAATGGTTTGATTAATCCTTCTTTGAATGGCATTGGTCTCAAATTGTAACTCTTGAATCATCTTCATTAATGGTACTCCTAAGGAAGATTGAAAAACAATATCCATTCCATAAACAAGCTGGTAAGGGGATGTACCAATAGATTTTTTGGTGGTAAGTCTATTTGCCCATAAGGCATTAACTTACCTCTTGTTAAAATTCTTTTTTTTTTATCTTCTAGTAATTTCTTGATAATGTTCATAAGGCTCTTATTGGAAGATTCAGCAAGGCCATTAGGGTAATATGCAGTAGAATGGCCTAGGGTAATGTGGTATTTATGGAAAAAGTCAATCATATTTTTAGATTTGAATGCAGCTGCATTATCAGTGATAATATTTTTACTACATCCAAATCTTGAAAGTATGTTGCTTTCTAAAAAGGAGATAATGACAGTGTCAGTGGCTTGCATAGAAGGTATGGCTTCAATCCACTTAGTAAAATAGTCAGTGGCTGTCAAAATCCACTTATGTTGGGTTGATGATGGAGGGTGAATTTCACCAATGAAGTCAAGACCCAATTGTTGAAATGGCATTTCTGTTGAGATGGGTTTTAAGGGAAAGGGTAACAAATTTTTATTTCCGTCAAATATTTGACACTTGTGACAAGAGGTCACATACCTTTTTACATTTGCAAACAAAGTAGGCCAGTGAAAACCAACTCGCAGGATTTTGTCTGCAATAGTCTTCCAGTAAAGATGTCCTCCACAGTCACCTGCATGAAATTATTATAAAACTTTGTCAACTTCTTATTTAAGCAAACAATTCAGTAAAATTCCACTATGATCTTTCCAAAAAATTACATTGTCAAAATACAAAATCTTACTGCCTTTAATTTTAAGAATCTAGCTTTTTTTTTTTGATAAACTAGGAGCTTGTAAATTTAGTAATACAAATATGATATATGCATACCATGGTGAGTTTGAAAAGGCTTCACTGATCTTTGGATTCGCCATCTCTTTCTGATCATCTACTTGGGCAATAAAATTAATGTCTAAAGCATGACAATTTGATTCAGCCATGAGTTTGGCTAAACCTTGCCCTTTTATGAGTTTAGTGGGTTTTATTTCTATTTCATATTCCAAAATTGTGGCAATCCACTTGCCTCTTTTACCATCAGGACCATTCTGAGTTAGAATTTCCTTTACAACTGCATTTGGAACATAGGCAATGATGTGTGAATAAATAATGTACACTCTAAAGTCTTTAATGGCCTTTACCAAAGCTAGGGCCTGTTTCTCCATTATATTGTACTTTAAAGTGGCACCTCTAAGTGTCTTGATAAAGAAAGCAATGGGATACTCATATCCTTGGTCATTTTTCTGCAGTAAGACTGAAACAATAGTGTGTTATGAATCAAAAGAGAAGATAATAAAATCCTTCTTAAAATCAGGACTTATAAGGACTGGAGTTTTGATTAAAGTTTGTTTAATTGATTCAAAGTATTGCTTAGCTTCAATAGTCCATTTAAGTAATGAGTCATTTTTAAGCATATTGTTAAGCTCTTTGATGATTTCAGCTAAATTTGAGATGAATTTTCTAAGGAAATTAATTTTACCTAGAAAATATTGTAACTCTTTAATGTTTCTAGGAGGACTAATGTTAAGAATGGCCTCTATTCTGGCAGGGTCTATTCTAATTCCCTCTTTAGATATTATGTGTCCAAGTAACTTACCTTCTTCTAATCCAAATAAAGTTTTCTTAGGGTTTAGAGAGATGCCAAATTTCCTGCATTTAAGAAAGACTTGTCTGAGATGATCCAAGTGTTCAAAATCAGCCTTTGAGAAAACATTAATGTCATCTAAATAAATTACTAAAAATTCATGAATTTCCTTTGCAAAGGCTATATCCATAGCTCTTTGAAAAGTGGCTCTTGCATTCATTAACCCAAAAGGCATTTTTACATACATAAAATTTCCCCATGGAGTAGTAAAAACAGTTTTAGCTTGGTCCTCTGGTTGGACTAAAATTTGGTTCTTCCCTGAAAATCCATCTAAAATTGAAATCGTAGAAGAACCAACTACCCTCTGTAAAATGTGATCCATATTTGGTAAAGGATAATTGTCTTTTAAGATACCTTATTTAAATTTCTAAAGTCAACACATAACCTAATTTCTCCTGTCTTTTTCCTGGTGGGAAATAGATTATAAATCCAATTAGAATATCTAATTGGTGCAATTATTTGGGCCTCATACATCCTTTTTACCTCTTTCTCAATTAAAGGCATCAAAACAAGATTGATCCTTCTTAAATTTTGTTTAAAAGGCTTTTTATCTTCTTTTGTAGGGATTTTATGTTTTATTATGTTGGTGTCATAGGATTTTAGGTCCTCATAATTCCAGGCAAAAACATCTTGAAATTCCTTAAAAAGAACAATATATTTTTCTTTTTCTTGTTGAGGTAAAGCTTTGGAAAGTTTAATCATCGTAGGTTTTGATTCTGTACCTATGTTACATTCCTCTATATCAGATTTAAGTGGCTCCATTTTGGGTTTTCTTGCAACATCATTTGAGTGAAATAAATCTTCTAAAGGAGTTAAACCTTTTGGTAAAAAGTTATCTTTTAAGTTCAAAATATCAGATTCATCATCAACTATCTCTTCAATTTCTACTGTCTCTAAGTTATCTATGTCTGATTGACTAAATTTATTAGGTTTTTCAAAGTTTACTTTATTTACATCTATGTTATTCAAATCAATTTCACTTTCTAAATTATTTTCTATTGTACAGTCTGTGTCTATTTTACAATTATGAAATTCACCTTCATTGTTCACAGAATGGTAAATCTTTTGATCTTGTGAGAAAATCTGCCAATATTTAGATTATCTAGAATTATTGGTCTGTGTTTAAATTCTGCAGTATACCTATGATTTGGTTGAAATGTCAGATTACAGGTACTAGTAAAAGTTGCTAGAGAGTGGGTCTGTATGTTCTGTTTTCTTGGTATTGCAGAAAAATTACATTCTAAAAATTCATCTATCAAATCTAGCACAGTTTCTCTATATCGGCTTAATCTTGGATTATAAACAGAATATTCTCCATTTATTTGCTTTACAATCAATTCTGAGTCTCCCATAATTGATACTCTCTTACCTCCTAAATTTCTGATAATTTGCAGTCCTAGAATGAGAGCTTCATATTCAGCCATGTTATTGGTACATTTGAAATTAAGTCTGAAAGCATGGCCTTTTGCATGATTATTTTCCATACTAGTTATCCAAACTCTTGGTCCTGCTCCTAGTTTATTGATTGAACCATCAAAATCTAAATGCCATAATGATTCATGAAAGATATTTTCACTGTCTGGTGTTTTGTTTTCCTTTTAGTTCAGTTTTGATTTCATTATCAGTTTCAGAGTTACATAAGATGAATGAATCTAGGTCAGTAGGTGTAGTGTAAATTGGGTAATTTCTTGGTCTTTCTACACTACTTACCATATATTTCATCAATGTTTCCCTATAGAGTTTCTTTGGTTGGCCAAAAACTGATATGGTAGCATATGACATATCCAATTGTAGAGATCCCCGTAATTTGGCTTCCCATAAGCAAGATAAGAGCATTCCATACTTAGGTAGGATATCAGCTACTACAATGTCCATGAGTATGCTTTTACCAGGATATTGAACTAATGTGACACACAAATCTTTAATCAATCCTAAACATTTCACTTTGCTTGAATCAAATGAAAAGAGATCTTTGTAAGGCATAGTGATATCTAAGTTTAGTGTTTCCTTTATTGCTTTTGGCATTAGATTGTGTGAAGCCCCTGAATCTAACATTGCATTGTGTAATATTTGGTCATGAACAATTAAGCTAATGTAAAATAGTGGAACTATTGCATCTTGGTGTTTTCCATTAAAATCAGGACCAAAAATCAACTCTGGTTGATCATTAATTAAGTTTGCTGAGTCTTCTCCATCATTCATGTTTAAGGTTTTAGTGATAGTTGTTTTATACAAATCATGTTTTACCAATTCTGTCAAAGGAATTGGTATTTTTAATTTTGCAATTTCAGCTTGTATATTAAATGAAGGTTGTTATTTACTAAGCTAAATTAAATCTTCTTTAGTAACTTTAGTTTGAGTGGGTTTATCTTCTTTTTCTACAGTTATCTTTTCATTTTATGTTTGAGTTTCTTGTGTCTTACTGCTCTTAGTTTTGTTTTCAGGAAATGTTTGAGAATCAGTAGATGTTTTTTCAGATTTTGAATTTCAGAAGTTGTTTTGGCAGTGGTAGCTTTTGGATATGCTGATTTTGGATCAGTAGTGGTTATTTTAGAATCTAAAATTGTTGTTTTCGCAGAATTAGATGTTTTAATAGCAGCAGATTTTTGTGAATCTGTTGGTGTTTGGACAAAATCTCCTGTTATATCAACAATATTGGGACTGGGTGAAATTTTAGGGTTGGAAATTTTCTAGGATGAGTTAGAGTTTTTCTTGTTTTCCCTAGGGAGAATTTGCAGAACTTTGGTAGTGGGAGCTTCTACTATTTTTTAGTTTGTGTTTGTGCAGATTTCTTAGTAGAAGGCTTTATGTTTTTCTTACTTCTAAGGTTATATTGTTTATGTACTTCATTTATAGCAAAATCATAACCTTGTTTGTAGTCAAATGATTCACCTGAATCTAATTGAAGTTGTTGCATTTCAAATAAATCTTGATCTTCTTGTGTGAGAAATATAGTGTTATCATCATTTATATCCATTAGATTTATGGTGTACTCATTATCTTCATCTTGATGAGAAATTTTAGCATAATTCTCTTGAAATGGAGGTCTTATTGTCTGATCATGGGCTGATTCTTTAGATTTTCCCGTGTTTGTATTTTTCATGAAGTTGGGATTTCTAATTTGCTGTTGATTATCCCATTGTGGTCTTCCCTATATATTGTCTAATCTATCCATCATTCTCTCTAAATTTTTAGCTAATTGATCTATTTTTCCATCTGAACTAGATGTCTCTTCTTTTATGGTTACTCTCCTCTCATTCCTTAATCTAGCTTTTCTGGCCAATATGTTTACTTCTACACTAACAACATCTGTTTGCATTCCTTCTAAAGTATCAACATTTCTCTCTCTCATTTGATATGCCATGTCTTTATCAAATCCATCAGGGAATTTGAGTAGGACAGAGTCTGGAGTGGGTTTGAGATTAGAAGGAATTGAATTATAAACAATGTTGTATTTAGTGCAGTAGTCTTGGACTGTTTCATTAGGAGCTCTTTTCATTGCATCAAATTCAGATAATATTTGAAGTGGATTTTTCTTCTTTTCCCATTTATTCAAAAATAATCTATGAAATACTTCTAAATCAACTATACTACCAGGATTGAGAGCTTTAAACCATTTTTTAACTTCACCTGTTAATGTCTGAGCAAAGAGTCTCATTTGTACATCAGAATCATCTATTTCATGAAGCTCAAAATAATCTGTCATCTTAATAATGTGTTGTTAGGCAGTATAATGAGTGGTAGCATCAAATTGAGGTATTTTACTCTGGTAATCTTGAGGCATGTCATGTAACTGTCCTAGAAGGACTAAGGGAGCATACCTAGCAGCCATGGCTTGAATTTTAGCTTGGCTAGGAGGTAAGTTGGAAGTGCTTGGGGCTGAACTAGAAGTACTAGCTGATGCAGTTGAAGAAGTGGCTGATGAGATTGGAATGTAAGATGATGTACTAGAAAATGTGGTTGTAGAACTAAAAGGTGAAGTTGGGATGGCAGAAGATGAAACTGGAATATATGAAGAAGTACTTGGAAATGAGAATGATGTATTGTGAGATGTAGAAGGAAAACTAGTGGGTGGTGTTGAGGTGGGTGAAGATGGGAATAATACTCTAGGTTGGAATGGTTGCTTTGGGTTAAATGGATATGTGGAATGAATTGTAGTGGAAATTATAGATGATGTAGTGGTAAAAAGAGGTGAACCTACAGATTCTAGAAGGTTGGTATCTAATTGAGAAGTAGAGGGCTTAGTTGTATATGCTGATAAGGCAGCTAGTTCAAATAAATGCTGAAAAGAGCTTCATATATTTCCTTAAGTACAGTAGAATTTAATTCATCAAGCTTATCATAAATCTCAAAATTTTTTGATTCAGAATCTACTGAAACAGTTTCCTGTTTAATTTCAAGAAATGAAATAAAATTAGGATCTATAACAGTGCTATTTAAATCACTCTATGATTTGTTTCTGAATAAAGAATGTTCAAAATTTAAGTCAAAGTCAATGTCTTGTAAAGTTGCTAACTATTTTGGAAGATAATTTGATCCAAATAAGGAAACTTTGTTACCCAAATATTCTACTTATTTATTCTTTTTTCCAATTATGTCTGGATTGTCTACTATAGCAGCAGGTTTAGGATCTGGATTTGACCTGGTATAGTAGAGTTTTCTAGAAGCCAGAATTACAGTTTTTATGAAATGATACTCACAACTTATAAAAAATTATTAAGGTAAAAGGATAATGAAAAATATTTCCTTTTAGACCTATTTAAAACTGAGGTTTGGTTAGTTCCCCAGTATGGTCACCAGTATGTTATCACTTTAGTAATTCTCCACGTTGTGATATTTTGATTTATAATTTAAAGAACATTAGAGGTAACCACAAACCTAGTTTTAAAATCTAGGATCTAGCCTTCCTAGGGTTCAGAGAGGGATCTCTCTATAAGATTTAACTTTCTTTTAATTATTTGATATTAGGCTAGTTATAATGTGCAAATTGGTTTTGATATTTGGTTTGGTGAGAAAAATCACTTAATGAGATGGATAGTAATAGATATGTTTGTCCATTGGGAAAAGGAGTCAAATGTCAAGTAGACAGGACTACGATCAAGGTCAAAAGTCAAATATTTTCAGGGCAAGATAGACAAGTCATTGAAGATCTTGGAAGGCTGATTGGTGAAGTGGCTTAATCGAAATAAAGAGCACTCAAGGATGCTTTGATCTACATAATGAAGTAGAAGACAGAGGTCACTCAAAAGAGGGAGAAATTAAGGGTTTCCTACTCTGAAGATCATCAGAAAACATAGAAATGATAAATAGTTAAAGACAGGGTGCTTTTAACAAATCCTGTAATAATATTCTTGGTTTATCAATAAATTTTAGAACACATATATGGATGCATTTAAAACATAAGAAGATAAACAATAACAGTAGAAAGTAATTCACTTCAATGGTTCATCACATGAATCTTGAAATATGATGCTTTATGATTTGATCTAGTCTACTATTTGAACTTGCTACAAAAAGCCTTCAGGTACAAAAATATTGACTATAGAAATCTTCAGAAATTTATTCCACAATAATAATTCAAAGGATGAAGTATTTATACAAAATTTTTACAAAATATCCTAGAATACTCATAGGATTTTTCTAAGGAAAATAAAAAATATCTTTTACAAAAATATAGTGACAGCTGCTTAACAACTAGCAAGCTGCCCTATTTATCCAAATAAGATAGAAATGCTATTTTGGATTGGGTGTAGCTGGCTGCCTTGTTGTCTCTAATGCTGGGAAAGATATTTTAATCTATTTTGAAGTTTTATCTTCTTATCTAATACTCTTTCATTTGATACACTTTACCCTTTGATACTCTTTAACCACTGTTTTAACTGTCTTACTGCTGTAAATTCTGTTTTCACTGTGTAAAAACAACAAACCATCTTTTTTCCTCTTTTACTGTAAAAATGTCTTTTATAGTGAGTCAGTGAGTTTTTCCCAAAATTCTTCATCATGGATTTTGATCTTTTTCAACTTCCTAAAGTTCTCATCTACCTCTGTGTATCTAGCAAATTTTGGTTTGATCACAAAGAGGTGTTTTATCTCATGTTGTAAAAAAAACAAGTCTTCAAAGTTTTTATGTAGAACCTTTCCTGTAGGAATTCCTTGTCCTTCTGTTTTATCTACCTACTCTTTTGCATGATCTCTGATCTTCTTGTTATAGTCTTCTTGTGGGCATAAGTTTATCATTAAGAACAAGAATATTTGGCAAATTTTTTTTCCTTAAGATCTCAAATTTAACCATAAATTTAGTTATGGCTATGTCCATGTTTCCACACTTTTCTTCTAGCTGCTTCATTAAGCTTTTCTTTGAAATTACTTTTCTTATTTCAAGAATTGTCTCTGTTCTATCAGTAATTTCTATCTCCTCCAATTATTTTTTTTTTTTACTGTTGAGAAATTTTATTATTTCTAGGACCTCTTTAGGTCTGGCACCTAGTTCATCCTTTATTTTCTGAATCTCCTCTTGAGCTGCATGTTGTAAATCCTTTTTCTCATAAATTACCTGTATTGATGGCCAAACATCATTGATGGATTCAATGATTTTGGTCCATAGTTGATTCCTCACATAGGACATAAGTTCTTTCAAGGTTAAATCCTTTTTTAATTTCTTCAACTCAACATCCAACCTATTATCCC
Organism: Pinus albicaulis; assembly: GCA_034641835.2. NCBI lineage: Eukaryota > Viridiplantae > Streptophyta > Pinopsida > Pinales > Pinaceae > Pinus > Pinus albicaulis. The sequence continues at coordinate 746,361,503 of CM076583.1, forward strand.
TTTGTTCCTAAGTTTTGGCATTAATTTGAGCTAGCTTCTTAGTATCTTCCAGATTTTCAATCATTTTCTTCAACCTATTGATCTCATTACTCTGTATGGACACCTCTTCCATAGCTTTGATGAGCTTTTTGGCTTCATCTGTTTGTTACACTGCTGATGTTGATGATTCTGTAGCTAAGGTAGTAGAAGATGTTACTGGCACAACTGTTACCAATGGGGATTTTGGTGCCAATTCCTCTACTAAGGTTGATGGAACTGCTATTGTTACCATAGGGATAACTATGGGAGGAGCACTCTGAGTTTTTGTTGCTTCTTTATCTTGGACAAGCTTGTCCATTTCTGTTTCCATTTCTTTAATCTGTGCTGTCATTTGGAGAATGAGACTCATCATCTCATCTTTCTGATTTGCCTCCTACAACATCTCTTTAGTCTGTGGATGTTCTGTTGGAGGAAGATTCAATTTTTTCTAAGTGCTGCTATGTCAGCTATGTTTTCACAAGTTGATCATGGATATTATCAGCCATGTATTCATCATAATTGTAGATAACAGAAGGAGGTTGACCTGGCACAAAAGTGGATAGAAAACCTAGAATTGACTCATTTTTATGTTCATCAGTAAAATAACCTAGGATAAAGGATAACATAGAAATGACATGCCTTGACGCTTTAGGAAATTTGGAAGTAGAATAACAAGGGTTTAGTTTTGGGATTTCAACATAGGCAGACATGAAATTTTGGAAAATCTGAAACCTCTTAGGAAAATATAACTGAATATAGAGCTTTGTGAGTGCTTCTATGTATAATGGAATTGCATTGGGATCTGGTTTGAGCTGAAGCATTAGGTTAATAGTCTCTTCAATAATGGTAAACAATACTTCTTTGTTAGCATTAATCATGGCTCTTTGTTCAGGTGAATAATAGGATTGACACAACCTAATGACTTCTGGACACTAACGAGTATGTGGAACTACATACTTGGGTAGATTTGACTCCCAAATCTGGACTTCATCTCCCTGATCTAATGATTTTTCTAGACTCCAACAGTAGAGTTCTAAAATATTTAATTCTATCACTGGATCAGCTATCTTATAATCTATATCAGCTAGAGGTGTATGCTCCACATCTACAACAGGAGGTTGTAGGGGATTTATAACAATACTGGTTTTGGAAGTCATTGCTGGGTTTAATTTTGACACATTTAGCCTTTTGGATGCTTAAAACTCTGTATTTGGGCTTTTGTACTCTTCTGTAAGCTTCAACTGTTTACAAAAGGTATTTATGGTGTGACAGAGGTCTATTGAACAGTAATAGGCATAAACTAGCTTTCTTTTTGGTTTGAACATTCGAATTGGCTTCAAACTTGGTCTTCAAACTCTTTATAGGTTTAGGAAAAGGTAGAACCATGGTTTTCTGCTCTTCTTGGATAAATTGGACTGAAAATGGTTCAATTTAGGCATAGAAGATTCTGAGTATTTATAAAGGTTTTTTTTAATGAATTAAATAGTCTTTAAGGTTTGTGAAAGCCTAAAACTACTCCAATTTTGATTTAAAAACTGACTGCAATATCGAAATCGTAATTTTATTAGGGTTTAGCAGCGAATTATTTCTTTGCAGGAAAAATAAGGGTTTTTCTGAGGAAAAACAACTTCACAAGGCTCAATTTATCAGAAAATTGGTTCTTTCAAATGAAGGGAAGGCTATTTTTTATGAGGAATACCTGTTTTTGTAGGTATTTGATCTTTAAACTGGGTTGCTGAGGCATCGAGGAGGATTTCTAATGGCTGTTGAAATATTTTTGAAGTAAACTGGGAGCTTCAAGTAGTCTTGGCAGCAATTCTCAATAGATCTCTGGTTCTTTGGGTGAAAAATGGAGTACAACGCTTGATTTTTCAGTCAGAAAGGCTTAAACATGTAGAAAAATTCTGAAAAAGAATTGAACTAGGCATATATGTGGTTGTATAGAGTTTTTAGGTTTTAAACGGGTTCTGTATTAAATGCGAGTCAAATGAGAGGAAGGGTGGTTTAGCGTTGGTGGGAGAAAACCACCAGTGGTTATTGCATGAGCTTAGGGTGGTAAGTGGTTTCTTTGGATCGAATGCAGTCCAGTAATTTGGTGCTGTGTCGAGGAGAGATAATGGAGTAAAACAACCTATTTCACAAATCTTAAATGATTAACGTTAGCGCTATTGAATTTGTGATATTACATTTGGTTCGTTGGATCTGGAGGGATTTGTGCGAACGACGAAGATGGAATGATGGAGTTGCTTGGTATGTGGGGCATGGGGCCCAATAGTTTATATGCATCGGGGTTGTTTAATACATTTAAACGTAGTTTAAATGTATAAACATAGTGTTATAATGTAGCAGGTGGGATATGTGTTTACACAGTAAATGAATGACATTTATGTGTTTTATGAGGGCAGGTTTTATTATATATAATGTTTTTTAAACTTTGGGGATAGGCGGGGATATTATATCACGTGGGTTTTTTAGACCATAGGTTAAAACGTTAAATAGTGGGTTTGGAATATTTTAAAATAAAGGAATTAATATATCTACAGGAAGGGGTAGTTATAAAGGATTTAATACATTATGTTAGAGTTAATATGAGATGAATGTAATGAATTGAAAATACATATAATTAAACTAAGAAAAGTGTAAAAATAGGCATTTGAGCACAATAATAGTCCCATTTTAAATATTTACACATAATACTTAGGATAATTTGTATTTTGTGGGTTTTTGAATGTTTTTTACATGAAAAGGGATTATATTTTTGGAAAAGGGTGAATATGTTGAGGAAATGGGATTTTATGAAGGGAATCCAGTACTTTTAATAATCAGTCACTAAGCCTTGGGTCCAGTCCCAACAAAAGTCAGAGAAATGCTTTGAGCCTCTTTAAATGAAGGTTATGAATACTGGAACATTGTGGGGGAGGGGAAATTAGTAATTTGCTAGATGATATTTCATTACATGCCTTGCACAACTGCTTTGTACCTACCCATCATTATTCTAATATTTTTTTACTTCATTTTCATGGGTGCATTTAAGCTTGCAACCCTAAATCCATTTTTCTTTTTAAAGCATAAACTATCTGATTCTAACCTTATTTCATCCGAGGGCTCATATTAAACTATTGAGCTTCTCATTTATTCTCTAACTATCTACTGATTTGTCAAGCTTAAACTATTTGACATATCTTTATTCTCTATCTAAAACATGAAAGTTAAAGCATGAAAAGTTAAGATTAAACTATTTAACTCATCATGGATTATGGAAATTTGGACAAGCTACACATAACCATTATTTTTACAGTTAGATTAAATAGTAGTGGTATTTTTACTTGCTCACTTTCATGTCTTATTCTTATCTCTTTTTTCTTTTGGGGTCCATTTTTTATTATTTTTGATCTTTTCTTTTCAAGTCCTTTGATCTTTCTTTTAGGAATTTTACCCTCTTTTCATTTTTTTATTATTCAAATATGGGAAAACAAGTTGCAGAAAGCAAGGTATGTACATATTTACAAGACTAATCATAGTCAATTCAAAAATTATGAACCTTATTATTATAGGACCCTAACAAGATCAATTCCAATTGTTTGGCTCTAAAGATGGCTTGCTCCTTACTGAATAACCCACAAAGAAATACATCCTTTGATATTTCTGGATGTAAATATTTGAGGAACCATTCAAGAAGGAATTCATTGGGAATATAGGCTTTAATGAGCCTCTTCCTTCTCCTCCATTCCTGAATATGGTCAGAAATTTGCATTGCCTTATCTTGCTGGAAATTGGCCAAAATCTCAATTCCAGCATAATAACGAATGAGCAACTAAAAATGATTCAAAAACGTGGTAGAAAACTCACCAAAAAAAGAAAAATTGTTCCTAGTAAGCTCAATGTGCCATTTAGCAGTGTTTCTAGTTAAGGTGCACTAAAATAATCTCAACCTAATTGAATCATCAATGAGGGAGTTCGATGAGAACCATAAATGGAAAGTGGTAACATGGTCGGTTGGATCCTCACTAGTGTTCCATTCAAATTTTGGAATATTATATGGAACCTTGGTAGGAACCGGTGGCCAACTCAGGTTATATCAGATAGGATCATTATTTAACTTCGATAGATCTGGAAAATTTAGGTTTTCCAGGAACGGTAAGCATGAAGGAACCTAAGAATTCCATCCACTAGTGGGAGGATTCCCAACATTATGAAAATAATATCTTGGATTTTCTAAGGCACCAGGTTACCATGGATTTTTTGTAGAAGAAGCTAGACCATAAGGAAATCCTTGTGGCCCAGAGAAAATCAGAGTAGGACCTCCTCCCATTGTAGGGTTACCATAAACAGGAACTTTCCCCCCAATCTAGGTATTAAACAAAGATGAGACCCCTTGGTAAGGGTTCCATGCATTAGCAAAAGGAGAAAAATCCTGAGAGGCACCTAAGGAGGAGAAAGGAACATTCCCCTATCGACCATACATGAATTGATTCCTAGTTCCAAAACCACTAAAAGTAGTGTTCCAGCCTTGAAGAAGTAGAACTTTGACCTCCTAAAAAAGGATTAAAACCTTAAATTTGTGCGGAGAAAGGAAAAGAACATAAGAAAGGGTTTGAATGAGGAATATGACCACTTCCTAAGGGAAAACCCTGAAAATAAGTTAACCCGCTAGCCATAGAAGACATGGGTGTGGAGACAACAAATGAAGTAGTGAAATAAATTGAGGGAATTGCACTAAAAGTCATCCCAAATGAAAAGGGACCAGTATGGGAAGCAAAATATTGGGTGCCCCCACTCGTAGATGGAGTGGAGGTAGAGCCAAAAATTGTAGTACTAGGAGTGGTGGTCGAAATAGCAATGGTACCTCCACCTTATGTCGAAAGAGGAATATGTACACTCGAAGTAATCATAAACAATGATGTGTTCCAAACTGTGTCCATCGGAAGAAAAGAAGGAGAAATATGAGAGCTAGCAGGTTTGTGAGACAATGGGCCAATGTATAATAAAATGCCTGGAAAACTAGCAAGAAGAGGAGAGGAAGGTGTAACTGGAGGTTCAGGAATTTCTTCAACCTCAAATTTTTTCTGCCAGAAAAAGGACCTAAGAAAGGAGTGGAGTATTGCTCTCTAAATCATGACTAGAACTAGGAGTACCCTCAGAAATAATAGCCTCAAGCAGAGGATCACTCTCCGATGCATTTGCTGCTACTGATTGGAAATCACCAGCATAATTTCTCCCATGCCTTCTAGAAGAAGGCTTGACACTTGTAGGATAAATCCCACGAAGCCTCCTCGATCGACGAACCGATCAGTCAGACTAAAAAAATAACAAAGCTATGGAAGTATGGGAGCAAAGAGCACTCTCTACAAAATGTCCCTAAGATTTAGAAATTAAGCAGCTCTCAAGTATTTTCACTCTGGGTTATTAGGATCAGACACCAAAATATGAGTAAGCGAAATAAGGACATTCTAAAAATATTTTGGGGTAATTACGCCCCAGGGATACTAGCGAAGGTAACCGAAACCATTACATTGACATCCCAACAAAAGCCTTTGCCAGTGAAAGTACCCAAGCTTCGCAAGGGCACCCTCCAGAATTACTAATGGATGTGATGCAATGTTTGCCTCAGGTACCACAAGTATTCCCCCCTTCTATCACCTATGTGATACCTAGGAATAGAAATTATGGTCACCAGTTCGTGTCGGCAGCCGGGCGGAATGGTATTTGGTCAGGACTTGACAAATAGGAGAGGGGGTATCTCTCTTCTCTTATTTCACTTTCCCTCGCGATTGACTCTCTGGAGGAGAGCATTCCTGGACAACTCAACGAGGCTAGATTTCACTCATTAATCAACTTCTAAGTTTGAAATTTTGAGTGGCCTTGGAGAGTTAGCTCTCCACTCACCTATTCCAAGGTCCTACTGACTTAGAATAGTTGGTGTATATTAATGAAAACTCAAAACTTTCTAGTTAATTTCAAATTATGCGCTTCATTTTAAGGGATGTTATTTTAGGTTAGGGGTAAATGAAGATGCAACTTGTGATTTTTTGACGCAAAAGAGAAATCAATAGAAACTTGTTACATGCATATGCAAATTTTTCTTCAATGAAAATGGATTTCTACATAGGTTCTACAAACAAATAATGAAAGCAAGAAATTTTATTTTATTTTCAAGATTCACACACACACTCAAAATATAACAAAATACTAACAATTATTAACAATGCAACTACACTAATGGAAAAATACCAATGCTAAATGTATGATTCTAGGACTACTCTAATCGAACAAGAAAATGAGTTTCTCAACAGAAAGGTCTGAAAATTTGACACAAAAGAAAATACAAGTCCAAAACAAGAACTTCCCTCAACCAAAATTTCCAAACCAACTTGATACAAGAAGAGAAAAATTCACTAAAGAACATCTCTCAAAACCAAGAAAATATGGACCAAAATGAAAAACTTCAAACTTGCTCCAAAAACAATGAAAAACCATAAAACAAAACCAAAAGAAAAAGCAAAGGAAAACAATAATGCTTTTTGAGCCTTTTTCTTTTTAATCCTAGTAACAAAATCTCTTTGAGAAAGAACAAAACTACCAAAAACTCCAAATCACCAAGTTGAGCAAACAATAGACCTTAAATTCCTTAAGCCAACAATGTCACTTTCATGACAAGACTTAAAAAATGAAATGCAATAACTAACTCAAGAGAATGACCCGAACAACAATATAAAAATCTTGCAATCGAAGAAACTTCAAGGAAACCAAGAAGTCGATTCAAGATTTTCCAAAAGAGCTCTTCTCAAGAAACAAAGAAAACCAAGAAAGCCAACAAGCCAAAAGAAAAAAGTGAAGCAATGGCAAGGCTAAGCACGAGCAAAATGATACAAACTCACAGCCCTAAAATGTCAGAACAATGAAGGACCTCAGAAAAAATCCCTGGTGCAAAAGCCAAAACTGAAACTTCACAAAGTAAGGAAAACCCTAGGTTGACTAGGTTTTCAATCAAGAAAGAGAGAAATTGATACAAAATAGACAAAAAAAATACCCAGACACATCAAAAGTTCCACAGAAGTGACCAAGAACAGGCAAAAAGACCTTACAGGACTCCAAAAATCAAATTTGCATTTGAAACTAGCCATACACAACTTGGCAGTGAACAACCAACGTGCATACATGATTGTGTACAAGGAAATTGTAGAAATTTTAATACAATTATGTATTTCCTGGATTCTCCTGATTTAACAATTATATGCCACTGTTAAATACATAATCCTTCTACTTAAATTTTTGTGGAAATTTAATCGCCAATTGCAAGCACATGAAGAAAGATCAATCACACATAACACATATGTTTTTACTGGGAAAGCATAAAGCTAAAAACACCACTATCATATATTATGTATATATCATGGATCATGAAACAATTTCATACAAAAATATAATCAAAGAGATCTCAGTACAATATACAATCGTCTCACACTGTCATACAAAAATTGGCTCACACATGCACCAATTTACTACATCCTGACAGCCTGCCTCCACTGCGCAACCCCTGCTAATCAAAATCCCTACATGAATGAGATACTACCTTGCCTTGACTGTGAAATTCATCTTTGGCATCTCCAATGTGTGTGTGGTTGCATGAGTGCACCCACTAATGTCACAAATGAAAGTCAAACTATCCCTTTCACCTATCTCTCAATTGGGTCTCCACTAGATCTGACATGCATGTAGTTAACAGTAGTAAATCTTTAGTTGCATGTGAGATCACTCCATGTGAATTAATTTAATATTTAATTCACTGATCTCTCACTAGTGTATCTTTAGTTACAACTAGTTACAACTAGCACAATTGAGTTTAACTCACTTAACTGAGTTAAACTACTTTACAACTCACATAACTACACATCCAACTCTGTTACAACTTTGTATCACTTAGTTACAACGAAGTCCACTTGCATGTCCCACCAACCAAACTTAGAACTCGTAATACCTTCAGTTAACTGGTTTGCCACATTAGTTAACTGAAATCAAGTGCTTCAAGAGAATAGATTATTATTTATTGTCTAATTATTATTAAAGGATAATAATAATCAACATGCACTCTATTTTTAGACATGCGATCTATAAATAGACTTCGCCCATGCATCTAAAAATATAAAATCATATATAAATATAATTTTCTCAACCATCTATAAATAGACTACTGCAATAAATATACTTTGCTCAACATTCTAAAAATAGACATACACCTAAAAATAGCCCGCGGGCCCCACCTAGTGTAGGTTCTGGATTTTCACTAGGATCATCATCTTGTTGAATATCAACACTCCCTCAACAAGAAAGGGATTATCCTTCACCCCAATCCTGCCTGTATGGTATTGTAATTTTCTCCTGGTGAGTGCCTTCGTTAGAATATCTGCATCCTGATCCTTTGTAGGAATGTACTAAAGCAACATGATTTGTCACTGCACACAATATCTGATATGATGATACCATATATCTATATTCTTAGATCTATCATGAAACACAAGATTAATCGAGAGTTTAATGCAACTCTGATTATCACAATGAATCACTGTAGGATCTCAATGAGAACCAAACAAACCAACTAGGATCTACCTCATCCAGATAGCCTCACATGCAGCTTAACTTGCTACCATGTATTTTTCTTCTGCTGAACTGAGTGCCAAATATATCTATTTCTTGCTGTACCAAGAAAAAACTGTACATCCAATACTGAAGACCCCTCCTGATGTGCTCTTTCTGTTCGTTGGGATGCTTGCCAACTCTGCATATGTGAAGCCATGCAACTTCACCTCATATGTCTGTCTATACCATAAGCCATACTTAGATGTGCCCCTGAGATATCTCAGGACATGCTTGCCCGCCTTCCAAAAGAGCTTGGTAGGATTAACCATCGCTTGACTAAGCTAGTTCACTACATAGCATATGTCCAGTCTTGTATTTAATAAATACTTTAGTGAACCCACTAATTATACATAAATAGTAGCATCCACTACCTCTCCAGATGTAGTGTCCTCTTTCCAACAGTTTCCAAGAAGAGGAGTATCCATGGGTTTTTAGCCCTCCATGTGAAACTTACCCAGTATCTCCCTTGCATACTTGCCTTGAGACACAAAAATTTCACCATCTCGCTGCCATATTTCCAATCCAAGGAAATAGTGAAGGAGGCCCATATCCTTCATCTCAAACTCCTTTGCAAGGTCCTCCTTGCATGAGTGTATTAGCTGCTCATCACCAGTCAGTATTAAATCATTAACATAAAGAACAATGATTACAAGCTTTTCCTCCACCACAATCTAGTATTTGCATCCGCATCACTCTTGGTGAAGCCAAGTCTTGTGAAATAGCTGTCGATCCGAGTGTACCAAGCACGGGGTGCTTGCTTTAGCCCATATAGCGCTCTTTTGAGTCTGCACACATGCAACTCGCTGCTGAAGATCTCAATTCCTTTAGGCTGCTGAATGTACACTTCTTCCTCAATGATCCCATTAAGGAACACAGTCTTCACATCCACCTGATGAATGTGCCAACCCAACTACGCTAAGAGAGCAAGGATGGTCCTTATGGAATAATACCGTGTGACAGGTGCAAAGGTTTCTGCATAATCAATTCCCTCGATCTGTGAGAAGCCCTGGGCCACAAATCTAGCCTTGTATTTCTCAACAATCCCATCAACAACTTGCTTTACCTTGTAGATCCATCTTGAACCTACCACTGATTTATAAACCGAACTTGGAACAATTTCCCAAGCACTGTTTCTAACAATGGAGTCATACTCCTCCACCATTGCATCTACCCATGTGGGCTCCAGCACTACTTCCTGAAAGGAAGATGGCTCATTCACAATAGATTTTTGCATGAGGGCCATGTATCGACTGAATCAGTCAGGAGAGTATCTTTGTCTACGTTTTGAAGTAGGGACTCCTACATTTTGTGCCACCTCAAGCTTGAGCCTCTCAGCTTCTGTGGTACGCATTCTACCAGTTTTGATGTTTGGCTCTGTGTGAGTGGACTCCTCCACTCCATGAACCTCCTCCTGTGGCTGATCCACATCTAGAGACTCATATTTGGGAACCAAAAGTTCCTCCTCTGCATGCAAGTCTAGCTCCCTCTCAAGCGACAAATTCATGGCTTTCTCCTCATTGAATTTTATATCCCGTTGCACCACAGTCATTCCACTGTTTGGAAAATACACACGATAATTATGGGGTGTTTCTATGTACCCCACAAACATCCCAACTTCAGCAGTCAGCTCTAGCTTCTTCCTAGAATTCTTGGTCACATGCACATAAACAGATGAGCCAAAAATATTAAAGTGAGAAACATTCTGTTTCTTACCAGAAAAAGCTTCTTCAGGTGTACTCATGCCAAGTACTCTATGAGGACAACGGTTTTGCACATAAACCGCAGTGTTGCATGCTTCCACCCACAAGTGCATTGGTAGGCGCTGATCATGCAACATCACTCATGCAACACCCATGGTTGTTTTATTCTTCCTCTCCACGACCCCATTTTGCTGTGGGTTATGAGGCACTATGGGTTCTCTTCGAATTCCTTCCTTGCTAAAAAATTATTTGAATTCGTTCGAGATGTATTCTCCACCATTATCACTCCATAGAGCCTTCACTTTCTTCCCTGACTCTTTCTCAACCAATGCCTTAAAATCACATAAATTTGAGAACGTTTGATCCTTCTTCTGCATGAATAATATCCAACATTTATGAGAAAATTCATCAACAAAAATAATATAATACCTGTGTTTTGATGTTGAAGCAACCGAGAATGGTCCACACACGTCTGTGTGAACTCTCTCCAGGATCACCGAAGCATGATTCTCGTTTTCATGAAAGGTGGTATTTACAAACTTTCCCATAGTACATCCCTTAAACTGATCTAACTGTGCAAGTGTACCCTTGGGAAGTCTAGTAGAAATCTGCTGCAAAATTTTTAGGGCGCCATGGTGAAGATGGCCCAATCACCTGTGTCATAATTCACCCTCATCCCGAATCACCACTCTTCTACTTTGTGCAACATTGTAGCACAACCATCTACCTCTAGCTTGTAGAGATTCTTGAATTGAACCCCTATCCTCTTGGTTTGACCCACTGTTTTATGTTGCAGGAAAGCTTTTCCATCGCTGAAAACAACGTCATAACCTCTGTCCTCCAACATCGTGACTGAGACCAAGTTTTTCTTCAGACCTGGAACATGCATAACATATTTCTATAGAAAGGGTTTACCTGAATCCCTCTCAAAGGTAATGGTACCAATGTTGGTCGCACTGTATCATCCATCGTCGCCCATCTCTATATGCATCTAGAGATTTTTCTCCTCCAAGTCAGTAAAAAGACCCTTATCTCCTTCCGTGTGGAAGGAAGAACCACTATCAAGATACCACACTGATCCCATTGCGGTTGAAACCAAGCATGCGATCAAAGAGAAATCAAGTTCAAATTGTGAGGCAAGGGCCTTAGCAGCTGCAGCTCCAAAAACCTTCTTATTCTTCTTTTTCTAAGTGCTCACCATAAGAACCTGAAAAAATAGTAACATTATCAAGATAAATGACTACAAATTTATCACCCACAAAAGTAATATCCATTTCCCTTCGGAAATTAGCTACCGCATTCATGAGGCCGAATGGCATCCTGACATACATGAATGTTCCCCAAGGCATGGTGAAAGCAATTTTCTTTTGATCTTCCTTCTCCAGAACCACTTGATTATACCCGGAAAAACCGTCAACCATGGATAACCTGAACGCTCTAGTTACTTTCTGCAGAACAAAATCCATCTTTGGAAAAGGATAATTATCCTTTAGGGAAGCTCTGTTCAAATTTCTGAAATCCACACATAATCTTATCTCTCCATTTTTCTTCCTGACTAGTACTAGATTGGAAACCCAATTTGAATATCTTAGTGGAACTATGATTTTTGTTTGAAAAATTTTCTTTACCTCTTTTTCAATTGGAGCCAGCAATAGGGGTTAATTTGTCTGAGCTTCTGCTTGTGTGGCTTAACCCCATCTTTCAGTGGTATTTTATGCTGAATAATATCTAGATCATAAGTTTTTAAATCTTCATATGACCATGCAAATACATCCATGAATTGTTTAAAAATATCTACATACCTTTCTTTGTACTCCTTAGGAACTCATTTAAACAATTTGACTATTTTAGGCTCATGTTGAGTTCATAAATCACAGTCCTCCATTTCTCCATCTTGGGATACCTTTTTCTAGTTCATTGCCACATCATTAGCATCAAACAATCTCTCAAGAGGTACCAAACCTCTCGGAAAAATATTATCCTTCAACTGAATTATCTTCTAATCACCAATTGAATGTTTCAGATTTTTAGACATATCACTTTGACCACTTTGATCAACTTCTAAATCAATTTGACTTTCTTCAAAATTTCCAATCATTTTTAAAAATTGATTAATTTTCTCATCATCCTAAAAAACCTGCCAATGTTTTACATTATCAGGGATTGAAGGCTTGTGTCTCAATTCAATTTCATATCTCAACCTTGGATTAATTGGTGGCTTAAACGTACTGGCTAAAACTGCCAATGAATCTACCATTTTGTTCTCTTCTCTTGGAATAAACTGTAAATTAAAAGCTTCAAAATAATTTTCAACTAGATCTCACACCTCATTTCTATAAGACCTCAATCTGGGATGTTTAGTCTGGCACCAATTCTTAATTTGTCTTATTATTAATTTATAATCACGAAAAACAGAGATAGAATGAATTCCCACCTGTTTAGCTGTTTGAAGACTTAGAATCAATGCTTCATATTCAACCACATTATTATTAGATTCAAATTCCAATTTGAAGGAAAAAGGTAAAAATTTACCTCCAGGAGATATAAATATGAATCCAGCTCCAGTGCCCTCCTTAGAGAATGCACCATCAAAATAACACTTCCAAATTTTATTTGAACACATCTCTTTTTGTACATTGGCTGAAGAGAGCTGCTCTTGCGGATCTTCAGAAAATTCTACATCTTCATGCAGCATGAAACAAGAGAGATCCTCTTCCTCTTGACCATAAATGGGAGAATTACCTGCATCTTTCTTGGTAGTAGTTTTCAAAAATATGGTTTCTCTGTATAACCTCCTTTCCTCCCCATTAAAAATAGGAATAATGGCATATGTGAAATATAATGTCAAAAATCCTCCAAGCTTTTCCCCCCAAGATCTAGACAACAACATACCAAATCTGGCTAGAATATCTGCTACTACCACATCCATCATAATAATCTTAGCCGGAGTTTGAGCCAAATAAACAACCATATCTTTGATAAGGCATAGACACTTCACCTTTTTTGAATCAAAGGAATAAAGGTCTCTATATGGCTTGGTTATTTGTAAATTTAACTCTTTCATCACAGACAGTGGCATTAGATTATGTGATGCTCTAGAATCTAGCATAGAATTATGTAAAATGAAATCATGCAACAGAACTGATATATAAAAAGGTGGAACAGAATAATCTACCTCTTCAACATGAGGTCCAAAAGTAACCACTGGTTTCTCTTCTTGCAAATTCACTATATCACCCACCTCATCAGACTGAGATAAATTAATAAACTCTGCAATTTCTTTCTTATAGCCAGGTGTTTTAACTAACTCAAGAAGTGGTACTTGAATCTTTACTTTTTCTAACTCTTTAGACAAACTGAAAGTTTGATTTTGTTTTGTTCACTTTTTAGGTTCTTATTGGTTTTTGTTTGAATTTGCATGTTGATCAGGAATAGTAACAATCTTCTCCAACATATTAGGGTCATTAGTTTTTACTTGGGAAGTCTCAGCTTGCTGCTTCTCTTTCTCTTTTTCTTGATTCATGGGCTACTTCCCCTTATCTGATTTTTTAATTGGATTCTTCTATGGTGGAGTCGCCATTGGAGTAGGTATTGATTCTAATTCCTTTTCTTCATCATCCTGAGTTCTCAACCTCTTTTTTGACCTCAAATCATATTTTTTATGCAACTCTGCTTACATAAAATCAGTAAACTGTTTGCAACAATCATCCATTTCTTCCTGATCAAATGAGACATCAACTTCTTTACATTCCTCTGCATATTATTTCTCACTTTCTTCTTTTGTTTCACCATCCTCCATATATACATCAGAAATTTCATCTTCATCTTCTTTCTGATCATCATCAACAGAATGTGATGGTGTTGCCTCTATATATAAAGGTGCTTGGACTTGGTCTTGATATTTTCTTTCTCTCTGTAGAATCTACAGGGGCGATTTTCTGAATTGGGGATTGAAAACGCATCTATTTTGTTGTGCAGGTTTCTTGTTGTCTAATTCCATATTTACTAATTTGTTTGAAAATTTTTTAATGACCTTAGTCATGTCATTGATCCTTTGATCTTGTCACGAGTATTATTATTTTGGCTTTTCCTTTATCTTGAACCTTTCCAATGACAGTCATATTTGCCAAAACTTAGGAAAAGGGATTATATTTTTGGAAAAGGGTGAATATGTTGAGGAAATGGGCTTTTATGAAGGGAATCTAGTACTTTTAATAATCAATCACTAAGCCTTGGGTCCGGTCCCAACAGAAGTCAGAGAAATGCTTTGAGCCTCTTTAAATGAAGGTTATGAATACTGGAACATTGTGGGGGAGGGGAAATTAGTAATTTTCTAGATGATATTTCATTACATGCCTTGCACAGCTGCTTTGTACCTACCCATAATTATTCTAATATTTTTTTACTTCATTTTCATGGGTGCATTTAAGCTTGCAACCCTAAATCCATTTTCTTTTTAAAGCATAAACTATCTAGTTCTAACCTTATTTCATCCGAGGGCTCATATTAAACTATTGAGCTTCTAATTTATTCTCTAACTATCTACTGATTTGTCAAGCTTAAACTATTTGACATATCTTTATTCTCTATCTAAAACATGAAAGTTAAAGCATGAAAAGTTAAGATTAAACTATTTAACTCATCATGGATTATGGAAATTTGGACAAGCTACACATAACCATTATTTTTACAGTTAGATTAAATAGTAGTGGTATTTTTACTTGCTCACTTTCATGTCTTATTCTTATCTCTTTTTTCTTTTGGGGTCCATTTTTTATTATTTTTGATCTTTTCTTTTCAAGTCCTTTGATCTTTCTTTTAGGAATTTTACCCTCTTTTCATTTTTTTATTATTCAAATATGGGAAAACAACTTGCAGAAAGCAAGGTATGTACATATTTACAAGACTAATCATAGTCAATTCAAAAATTATGAACCTTATTATTATAGGACCCTAACAAGATCAATTCCAATTGTTTGGCTCTAAAGATGGCTTGCTCCTTTCTGAATACCCCACAAAGAAATACATCCTTTGATATTTCTGGCTGTAAATATTTGAGGAACCATTCAAGAAGGAATTCATTGGGAATATAGGCTTTAATGAGCCTCTTCCTTCTCCTCCATTCCTGAATATGGTCAGAAATTTGCATTGCCTTATCTTGCTGGAAATTGGCCAAAATCTCAATTCCAACATAATAACGAATGAACAACTAAAAATGATTCAAAAACGTGGTAGAAAACTCACCAAACAAAGAAAAATTGTTCCCAGTAAGCTCAATGTGCCATTTAGCAGTGTTTCTAGTTAAGGTGCACTAAAATAATCTCAACCTAATTGAATCATCAATGAGGGAGTTCGATGAGAACCATAAATGGAAAGTGGTAACATGGTCGGCTGGATCCTCACTAGTGTTCCATTCAAATTTTGGAATATTATATGGAACCTTGGTAGGAACCGGTGGCCAACTCAGGCTATATCAGATAGGATCATTATTTAACTTCGATAGATCTGGAAAATTTAGGTTTTCTAGGAAGGGTAAGCATGAAGGAACCTAAGAATTCCATCCACTAGTGGGAGGATTCCCAACATTATGAAAATAATATCTTGGATTTTCTGAGGCACCAAGTTACCATGGATTTTTTGTAGAAGAAGCTAGACCATAAGGAAATCCTTGTGGCCCAGAGAAAATCGGAGTAGGACCTCCTCCCATTGCAGGGTTACCATAAACAGGAACTTTCCCCCCAATCTATTTATTAAATGAGGATGAGACCCCTTGGTAAGGGTTCCATACATTAGCAAAAGGAGAAAAATCCTGAGAGGCACCTAAGGAGGAGAAAGGAACATTCCCCTATCGACCATACATGAATCGATTCCTAGTTCCAAAACCACTAAAAGCAGTGTTCCAGCCTTGAATAAGTAGAAAT
Organism: Pinus albicaulis; assembly: GCA_034641835.2. NCBI lineage: Eukaryota > Viridiplantae > Streptophyta > Pinopsida > Pinales > Pinaceae > Pinus > Pinus albicaulis. The sequence goes on from CM076583.1 coordinate 746,377,779, forward strand.
TTGAACTCCTAAAAAAGGATTAAAACCTTGAATTTGTGCGGAGAAAGGAAAAGAACATAAGAAAGGGTTTGAATGAGGAATATGACCACTTCCTAAGGGAAAACCCTGAAAGTAAGTTAACCCGCTAGCCATAGAAGACATGGGTGTGGAGACAACAAATGAAGTAGTGAAATAAATTGAGGGAATTTCACTAAAAGTCATCCCAAATGAAAAGGGACCAGTATGGGAAGCAGAATCTTGGGTGCCCCCACTCGTAGATGGAGTGGAGGTAGAGCCAAAAATTGTAGTACTAGGAGTGGTGGTCGAAATAGAAATGGTACCTCCTCCTTATGTCGAAAGAGGAATATGTACACTCAAATTAATCATAACCAAAGATGTGTTCCAAACTGTGTCCATCGGAAGAAAAGAAGGAGAAATATGAGAGCTAGTAGGTTTGTGAGAAAATGGGCCAACGTATAATAAAATGCATGGAAAACTAGAAAGAAGAGGAGAGGAAGGCGTAACTAGAGGTTTAGGAATTTCTTCAACCTCAAATTGTTCTGCCAGAAAAAGGACCTAAGAAAGGAGTGGAGTATTGCTCTCTAAATCACGACTAGAACTAGGAGTACCCTCAGAAATAATAGCCTCAAGCAGAGGATCACTCTTCGATGCATTTACTGCTACTGATTGGAAATCACCAGCATAATTTCTCCCATGCCTTCTAGAAGAAGGCTCGACACTTGTAGGATAAATCCCACGAAGCCTCCTCGATCGACGAACCGATCAGTCAGACTAAAAAATAACAAAGCTATGGAAGTATGGGAGAAAAGAGCACTCTCTACAAAATGTCCTTAAGATTTAGAAATTAAGCAGCTCTCAAGTATTTTCACTCTGGGTTATTAGGATCAGACACGAAAATATGAGTAAGCGAAAATAAGGACCTTCTAAAAATATTCTGGGGTAATTACGCCCCAGGGATACTAGCGAAGGTAACCGAAGCCATTACATTGACATCCAAACAAAAGCCTTTGCCAGTGAAAGTACCCAAGCTTCGCAAGGGCACCCTCTAGAATTACTAATGGATGTGATGCAATGTTTGCCTCAGGTACCACAAGTATTCCCCCCTGCTATCACCTATGTGATACCTAGGAATAGAAACTATGGTCACCAGTTCGTGTCGGCAGCCGGGCGGAATGGTAGTTGGTCAGGATTTGACAAATAGTAGAGGGGGTATCTCTCTTCTCTTCTTTCAATTTCCCTCGCGATTGACTCTCTGGAGGAGAGAATTCCTGGACAACTCAACGAGGCTAGATTTCACTCATTAATCAAATTCTAAGTTTGAAATTTTGAGTGGCCTTGGAGAGTTAACTCTCCACTCACCTATTCCAAGGTCCTACTGACTTAGACTAGTTGGTGTATATTAATGAAAACTCAAAACGTTCTAGTTAATTTCAAATTATGCGCTTGATTTTAAGGGATGTTTTTTTAGGTTAGGGGTAAATGAAGATGCAACTTGTGATTTTTTGACGCAAAAGAGAAATCAATAGAAACTTGTTACATGCATATGTACCTTTTTCTTCAATGAAAATGGATTTCTACATAGGTTCTACAAACAACTAATGAAAGAAATAAATTTTATTTTATTTTCAAGATTCACACTCACACACTCAAAATATAACAAAATACTAACAATTATTAACAATGCAACTACACTAATGCAAAAATACCAATGCGAAATGCATGATTCTAAGACTACTCTAATCGAACAAGAAAATGAGTTTCTCAATAGAAAGGTCTGAAAATTTGACACAAAAGAAAATACAAGTCCAAAACAAGAACTTCCCTCAACCAAAATCCCCAAACCAACTTGATACAAGAAGAGAAAAATTCATTGAAGAACATCTCTCAAAACCAAGAAAATATGGACCAAAATGAAAAACTTCAAACTTGCTCCAAAAACAATGAAAAACCATAAAACAAAACCAAAAGAAAAAGCAAAGGAAAACAATAATGCTTTTTGAGCCTTTTTCTTTTTAAGCCTAGTAACAAAATCTCTTTGAGAAAGCACAAAACTACCAAAAACTCCAAATCACCAAGTTGAGAAAACAAGAGACCTTAAATTCCTTAAGCCAACAATGTCACTTTCATGACAAGACTTAACAAATGGAATGCAATAACTAACTCAAGAGAATGACCCGAACAACAATATAAAAATCTTGCAATCAAAGAAACTTCAAGGAAACCAAGAAGTCGATTCAAGATTTTCCAAAAGAGCTCTTCTCAAGAAACAAAGAAAACCAAGAAAGACAACAAGCCAAAAGAAAAAAGTGAAGCAATGGAAAGGCTAAGCACGAGCAAAATGATACAAAATCACTGCCCTAAAATGTCAGAACAATGAAGGACCTCAGAAAAAATCCTTGGTGCAAAAGCCAAAATTGAAACTTCACAAAGTAAGGAAAACCCTAGGTTGACTAGGTTTTCAATCAAGAAAGAGAGAAATTGATACACAATAGACAAAAAAAATACCCAGACACATCAAAGGTTCCACAGAAGTGACCAAGAACAGGCAAAAAGACCTTACAGGACTCCAAAAATCAAATTTTCATTTGAAACTAGCCATACACAACTTGGCAGTGAACAACCAACGTGCATACATGATTGTGTACAAGGAAATTGTAGAAATTATAATACAATTATGTATTTCCTGGATTCTCCTGATTTAACAATTATATGCCACTGTTAAATACATAATCCTTCTACTTAAATTTTTGTGGAAATTTAATCGCGAATTGCAAGCACATGAAGAAAGATCAATCACACATAACACATATGTTTTTACTGGGAAAGCATAAAGCTAAAAACACCACTATCATATATTATGTATATATCATGGATCATGAAACAATGTCATACAAAAATCTAATCAAAGAGATCTTAGTACAATATACAATCGTCTCACACTGTCATACAAAAATTGGCTCACACATGCATAATTCCCAAAACCATCGGCACATATATTCATGTACCCTTTGCTAATCAGTCTATGGTCAAGGATACTACATGGTAGCTGGTTCATCTTCATCTCAATGTGTGGACTGCATGAGTGCCTGTGTCACAAATGAAAGTCAAACTATCCCTTTCGGCTAATATCTCTCTATTTGGAGGTCTCCACTAGATCTCACATGCATGTAGTTAGCATTAGTAAATCTTTAGTTACATGTGAGATCACTCCATGTGAATTAATTTAATATTTAATTCATTGATCTCTCACTAGTGTATCTTTAGTTACAACTAGTTACAACTAGCACAACTGAGTTTAACTCACTTAACTGAGTTAAACTACTTTACAACTCACATAACTACACATCCAACTCTATTACAACTTTGCATCACTTAGTTACAACGAAGTCCACTTGCATGTCCCATCAACCAAACTTAGAACTCATAATTCCTTCAGTTAACTGGTTTGCCACATCAGTTAACTGAAATCAAGTGCTTCAAGAGAATAGATTATTATTTATTGTCTAATTATTATTAAAGGATAATAATAATCGACATGCATTCTATTTTTAGACATGCGATCTATAAATAGACTTCACCCATGCATCTAAAAATATAAACTCATATATAAATCGAATTTTCTCAACCATCTATAAATAGACTACTGCTATAAATAGACTTTGCTCAACATTATAAAAATAGACATACACCTAAAAATAGCCCGCGGGCCCCACCTAGTGTAGGTTCTTGATTTTCACTAGGATCATCATCTTGTTGAATATCAACACTCCCTCAACAAGAAAGGGATTATCCTTCACCCCAATCCTGCCTGTATGGTATTGGAACTTCCTCCTGGTGAGTGCCTTCGTTAGAATATATGCATCCTGATCCTTTGTAGGAATGTACTGAAGCAACATGATTTGTCACTGCACACAATCTCTGATATGATGATACCATATATCTATATTCTTAGATCTATCATGAAACACAGGATTAATCGAGAGTTTAATGCAACTCTGATTATCACAATGAATCACTGTAGGATCTCAATGAGAACCAAACAAACCAACTAGGATCTACCTCATCCAGATAGCCTCACATGCAGCTTAACTTGCTGCCATGTATTTTTCTTCTGCTGAACTGAGTGCCAAATATATCTATTTCTTGCTGTACCAAGAAAAATCTGTACATCCGATACTGAAGACCCCTCCTGATGTGCTCTTTCTGTTCGTTGGGCTGCTTGCCAACTCTGCATATGTGAAGCCATGCAACTTCACCTCATATGTCTGTCTGTACCATAAGCCATACTTAGATGTGCCCCTGAGATATCTCAGGACATGCTTGCCCGCCTTCCAAAATAGCTTGGTAGGATTAACCATCGCTTGACTAAGCTAGTTCACCACATAGCATATGTCCGGTCTTGTATTTAATAAATACATTAGCGAACCCACTAACTATCAATAAATAGTAGCATCCACTACCTCTCTAGATGTAGCATCCTCTTTCCAACAGTTTCCAAGAAGAGGAGTATCCATGGGTTTTTAGCCCTCCATGTGAAACATACCCAGTATCTCCTTTGCATACTTGCCTTGAGACACAAAAATTTCACCATCTCGCTGCCATATTTCCAATCCAAGGAAATAGTGAAGGAGGCCCATATCCTTCATCTCAAACTCCTTTGCAAGGTCCTCCTTGCAAGAGTGTATTAGCTGCTCATCACCAGTCAATATTAAATCATTAACATAAAGAACAATGATTACAAGCTTATCCTCCACCACAATCTGGTATTTGCATCCGCCTCACTCTTGGTGAAGCCAAGTCTTGTGAAATAGCTGTTGATCCGAGTGTACCAAGCACAGGGTGCCTGCTTTAGCCCATATAGCGCTCTTTTGAGTCTACACACATGCAACTCACTGCTGAAGATCTCAATTCCTTTAGGCTGCTGAATGTACACTTCTTCCTCAATTATCCCATTAAGGAACACAGTCTTCACATCCACCTGATGAATGTGCCAACCCAACTACGCTGAGAGAGCAAGGATGGTCCTTATGGAATAATACTGTGCGACAGGTGCAAAGGTTTCTGCATAATCAATTCCCTCGATCTGTGAGAAGCCCTGGGCCACAAATCTAGCCTTGAATTTCTCAACAATCCCATCAACAGCTCGCTTTACCTTGTAGATCCATCTTGAACCTACCACTGATTTATCAACCGAACTTGGAACAATTTCCCAAGCACTGTTTCTAACAATGGAGTCATACTCCTCCACCATTGCATCTACCCATGTGGGCTCCTGCACTGCTTCCTGAAAGGAAGATGGCTCATTCAAAATACATTTTTGCATGAGGGCCATGTATCCACTGAATCAGTCAGGAGAGTATCTTTGTCTATGTTTTGAAGTAGGGACTCCTACATTTTGTGCCACCTCAAGCTTGAGCCTCTCAGCTTCTGTGGTACG